>JAFEMH010000854.1:0-601848 GCA_022495995.1 Adenophora triphylla var. japonica
TGCCATCACGGTGTCTTGGACCTAGTGAGCGGTGCCGAAATGGGGAACATCGTGCCTTTAGTTACGGGCGAGACAGTTCAGGCATAGGTCGGGAGATAGCGGCCGGCGGCCGTCATGTGGGGAGGGAGTCCCACTATGCCCTTACCATGTGGTTGAGGAGAGACTACGGATGATGCTCGAGAATCTTAATGTCTTGTGGCCAGCAGTCGCCTACTCTCGACGTCCTACGGTGATAGGGGCAATCAGGGTGGCGGAGCTCTGGATGGCGGGCTTCCGCACGCAGCTGCATAAGTACCCCAATCTGGATCGCACCCTTTCACACACACGGGAAACACCGCGAGACTCATCAACCACGGTCTCGGCTTGACGACCCCTCTCACTCAAAACCCTCTCTAAACCCCCAACCAAACCAAGGGAGGAGCCTTTACGGGATAAAAAGGGACAAAAGGACCTTTCGGGAATTTTCGGGGAAATTGGGGAAAGCAATATTGGTCCGTACGGACCTCTTTGTTGTCATAATTCTTGAATCTCCTTAAAGTCCACAATATTCCCTCAAATCCAGGGGAAAATGATTACTCCCCTGCGAGTTGGTCCGTACGGACCTCTTTGCATGCAAGATGGTCCGTACGGACCTTATTGCTCGGGGACACCATAATTGCAAATATTCCTCCATCATCACGGATTCCCTCAAATCGAGGAAAACCAAAAGCTGGATTACCGGGGAGGTCCGTACGGACCTCTTTGCACCTAATCTGGCACTATAAATAGAGGGCTCCCCCTCCTCATTTTCACACACCTCCCACTTCTCTCTTCCTCCCTAGGCCTTCGGCTTCCCCTCTAAGTCCTTTCGAGGCATTCCGGCCCCTTTCGGATCCTTAGAGGCCTTGAGCTCCCTTGTGGTGCTCAGAAGCCTCCCAGGCGCTCCCAGAGACGCTCCCGCTGCCCCGAGGCACTCTCGAGGTACTACGAGGCCCCTCGTGGTACTCAGAGGCCTTGCACAGTCTTTCCACGGTGTCCGGCTCTTTCAGAGTCAAGCAGACGATCCCAAACCACGCCCAGAAACTCTGCAGAGTGACTCACTGCCACCATGGCCCTTGCCAGAACCTCTGCCCAGAGTGATCCCGACGATCCCAGCGCACGCCAGAACCTCTGCGCGAGCGCGGCACTGCAACCTCGACTCACGCGAAACTCTGTCGCGGACAACCGGCATCTCCGAAGCAATCCGATCCGTGCAGGAACGCTACTCAGACCTCGAAACACCATTCCCCGGCGGAAGACGGACACGAACCAACATTGGTAAGGCTTCCTTCCATTACTATTTCAATACATTTCCATACATAGCATACAATGTAGACATCCGATCTGACATGCATTTTTAAAAGCACACACACACACACACAACATTTAAAAGGATATTAGGGGTATCAGAAAGACTCGTTTTACGAGGCTACTCGGAGTGAGCTCTAATATTCTAATATTCTCTTCCGGGAGTCATCGACCTCAGAACTCAAAATCTCATCACACAAAAACAGTTTAAAATTATCTTTAAGCGATGCCCTTTTCAATGTTTTGGGCTTAATAAAAACGGCGTGGCGACTCTACAAAACAAAACAAACGGCGAGACACATCGCTCCAGCCGCGAAAGATGCCGGAATCTTAGGGGCGCGAGGCTATGCCTCTGGATCCGGGTAATTTCGGTTAGCGACTCAGAGGAAATTTTGTTTTAAAAACTTTTAAACAAAACAAAAGATTTTTAAAACGATGATGAGGGTCAAACTTTCATTTTACCCCTTCCTTTAAGCATTGTGTGTGTGTGCACGTGCTTCGTTTTATTTTACAAAAAAAAAATAAAAATACAAAAAAATGCATCAATATACATACGTGCATACATTTAAAATTCTTCAAAAACTCTGTTTTACTCGGAAAAGAATTTTAGAGACCGCACACTACGCAGCCTTCTTTGCCTCGGTTACACCGCACTCTACTCTGCTTGCCTCGGTTACACCGCAGCTACGCCTTGCTTCTTTGCCTCGGATACAGCACACTACAACCCTCGGCCGGAGTGGTCTCGGTTGCGATCCGTTAGGTCTTCCTAGGCCTCTTGGACGCGCGCGGGATCATTCAGGCATCCCATCCCTAGCCGGCGTCAACCACACGTTTGAGTCTTGAGTCACACTCTGTCCGGACTCGGTTGGTTTTACCCGGTCCGTGTCATACGGCTGGATACATATACCATGCCGGCCATTTTACGAGTCAAGGCTCGGAACTCAAGATCCCTTGCGCAAAGCAAAGCGATGAAAAGGTCATGCTAAAATCTTGACACGATCTTGATTTCGAAGCTACACCCGAACGATGTTCCGTCCGGATATACATCCATGCTCGCATGACACCATGTCATCACGCCTTTGATACGTCGGCCATGACAATATGACCCGGCCAACGCCTAGCGTCGCGAGATCCCTTGCGCAAGCAAGTAAAGAGAAGGTCATGCCGAACTCTTGACACGATCTTGACTCGGTGGCCGGCTCGGTTCACTATTCACATGGCTAACGCATCAAAACGAACATGACGAGGCTCGGTCCTTAGGTTCGATTTTCTTTTAGGCCGGTGGAAACCGCTTGCACTATAGGACCCTCGCACAGGGTACATCCGCTGGGATGTCGAAATACGAGGTGCAAAGCGAGGGGCTTATAGCCGCACGGATGGTCTCCAGTGACCCGGGATCTAGCATAGTTGCGAAAAAGAAGAGCAATCTTTTCCAACCTACCTAGGATTACGAGAAAACATGTTTTAAGTAAATTAAAACAACAAAAAAAAATCAAAAATAAAAGAAACGGAAACCGCATGCCACGTGAGCTTTCCCCTTTTATCCCGTTAGGCCATTCACGTGTCTAAACCTTGCCCGTCACCCCCTCCAGTGAACCGAGAGTGGTTGAGAATACTGGAAGCCGCCTTTTCGATATCGAGGTCACAAGGTCCGATAGCCCTTCCGGTTCAGCGGTCCGCACCGTCAGATACTCCCCATGACGGGATCGACGAGATAACGGTGAGGAAACGGAACCCCGCCACTAAGGAACCTCCGAGACAATGGAGGAGGTCTTTGCGAGCCTTCGAAACCATCAAGAAGCGCCAAGAGGAACGGCAAGCTGGATCGTCGACACCTTGCGTCTTCGAGCAGTTGCGGTTCCCCGGCCCGACGGAACCTTTGTTCTCATAGAGGACGAAGATACCGGCTCCCCGGTTTCTCAAAGCTATCGGCGGAGTCCCGCCTCCGCCAAGCTACGAGATCCCGGCAACGCAAAGCGGCTCTCGCTCAAAGCTCCCCTCGGGCGTCGGTCAGCGGCTCAGGCATGCCCGCCTCGGCACGGTCGGTTTCCGGCTCACGCACATCAAGCTCGGTACCAACGGCACACACATACGTGCTGCTCCGCTAGATCCCAATGCATCTCGGTATCCCCCAGGATTCAATCCTTTGCCTCTATACGAGCCTCGCAACCACAATCAAAGTCCCCATTCTTACCGGGGACGGGCATCCGGCGGATATCCCAGGCATCTCAAGTTTGCCACTGCTAGTACGCGATTGGGGCTAGCGAATCGTTTCCCGAGTTCCCAAACACAACCCTTAGCGGACACTGGCAATCACGCCCTCAACTTGACACCCCGGGGTATGGGTTGGTATACACTCGACTACCTCCCAAGACTCCCGAATGGCGATCCCGTCGGCCAATCCACCTCCGTCTTCGGTTTCCGTCCACTGAAAATGGTAACCCGCCTCAGAGCAGTGATCCTCGCACATGGCTTGGCGATCGAACAAATGAAAGACATGCAAGGCAAGCTAGCTAGTTCTCGGAAGGACTCCCTCCTGCCTCTTGATCCGAACAAAGTGGTCCCTCTCCCTCCAAAGTTCGGGATGCAGGAAATGGAAAAGTTTGACGGACAGAATGCCCAAAACCCACATCGACACCTACGTCCGGGTATGAGAGCCAAAGGGGCAACCCCTCAGCGGATGGCGAGATCATTTTCGGCATTCCCTCAAATCCACGGCACTAAGGTGGTTCCTCAATGTGAAGGCGGAAAACCGCTCCACGTGGGATCGGATCGGTGAAATCTTCTGGCAGAGAAGTACCGCGCCAATCTTGAATGGGAAACAAACCGCCATGACACTGCAAGCCACCGAACAAAAGGATGACGAACCGGTGGGCGAGTTCTACAAAAGATGGGCTGGAAGCTAAGCGAGATAATGGATCCGCTTTCCAAAGAAGAAGCGAGATGGACATCTTCCATTCTGCCTCAAGCCATCTTTGAGAACCTTGATCGGCCACCATTTCTACCCGGATCTCCGTGCCATGGTCAGCCCAGGGACAAAGTTTGAAAAGACTACGAGTCTTCAAAAGGCAACGGCAACCCACTGCCTCATCTTACCGCTATCGAACAAACACAGCAACTTCAACTCTGCCCCGACCAAAGGAAAGGAAGCGGCCGGAACAGTGCACTACATTCGGAACGGGCTCAAGTAAACCGCGATCAAGCGGCCCCAAAGAATAACAACCCCCTCGCTTCCCGCAGTTCCGGCATTTAGATAACACTGGAAATGCCCTTGGGTCAAGTATTTGAAGCTTTGGTGAAGCGAAATCTTCTCGAAACCACTCGAGAATTTCCAACCGAAGACTCTCAGGCCCAACATGGATATGAGCAAACACTGCGCCTTCCACAACTACCCCGGCCACACCACCGACAATTGCTTCGTACTCAAGCGGGTGGTCCAGGGGGCTCATTGAGGAGGGAAAATTGGAACGCCCTCGTGGTCCCAATACCATCGGAAATCCATTCCCCAGAACGACGGGGTAAACTCAATAGCCTTTGACGAAACTCCAAGCGAGAGCGGACCCCTGCAATTTCCGAAACCGTCGGCATCTTTGTCCCGCTACGGCCCAGGAGCGTGAAACCGAGTCAAAAGATCTCGTGGCCGGGAATTCCGACAAGAACGCCCAAGGGCAGCTGTCTCCCTACGATCTTTGCCCCGGCCCAAGGCATACAAATGGATGGATCGAGCGTTCCCCGAGAAGAGGCGGAGTCAAGCGGTAGCACGGGAAGCGGTTTAGCCTTGCGGACGATGACTTGCCAATATGTGAGAATCGGCACAACGAAGCCCTCCTCATCCTCATAAAAATAGAGATGTTCTTCCTCCCGAACGTCTTGATTGATAACGGCTCCGCGATCGACATCATCGCTTTAAGCACATTGAAACGACTCCGCATCGACCGTTCTACGATAAGGCCTTCACCTCGGGTAATCCGAGCCTACGATTCACTGCACGACCAATCGTAGGAGTCATCAATTTGAGGATCCAATTCGACGTACAAGCTGGAGTCGGTAGAGTTCCAAGTCGTGGAAATCAAACCAACCTTCTACTGCTTTGTTGGGACGGCCTTGGATACATCGAGATGAAAGCGGTATCATCTACTCTTCACCAATGCGTGAAATTCATCAATGCCAATGGAGCGATCGAAGTGATCCGCGGAAGCGGTGCAATGGCAAGTGCTTGGCCGGCAAGCTATGACCCGGAAAGAAGGTCCCGACATGACCGAATACTCTTCTCCGAGATGATTCTCCTACCACTGTCCCGCTACGAAGTGGATCCTTACATCCACGCTCTAAGCCGCATGACAGTTTGGAAATTGAAGAACTCATGGGTCGGGATGACAACTCGATATATGCGGGAAGAATGCTTGAGAGAGGATCAAGAGATGGATGCCCTAATGGAGATTGATCGAGGAGTAGACCCTTACTTCGCGAAAACCCTCTTGCAAAGCGGCTCATCACCGATCCCCGGTACAAGACAACCCTCTAGCCGACACTCTCGGATCTTACGGGGACGGCCATCACGGCTTAGTTCAATTCAACATTCGGTGTCAGGCACTGGACGAACAGTGGCGCAACCTCCTCGAGGCTTAATCGGGGAAGGAGATATAGCATGCCCGCTCGAATCGGACATTGTAAACGTCGTCCAAGCAAGATCCCGGATAAAGGCGGATTCTATGAAAGTGATCAACATCGGCAAGAATCAACTCCGAATCGTGAATGCTTCGCCCTCCTAGAAGTAGCCCTCGGCGACTTCTATCATCAAAAACCCCCAAGGGTGGTGGCAACACTAATGGAGGGACATCATCGGGAGCGGCCAAAAACCTCCGCGATACGGTTTGAAATCGAACCGCATGCAAGCTACTTTCCGGGACTCGTACGAGGAAGATTGGCCACCCGAACCGGCACTCCCTCTAGAGCTACGGCCATCCGAGAGTAATGAAGCTGGTCCAATCCCTCGTCGCCTATAGTCTAGCTTCGAGTCTTGTTGTACGTGTATTCACATCTTTTGAGTCTTTTGACGGCTTTACGCCGACGATTGTGAATCTTTGATCAACAATGTACGGTCTTCACGCTTTCAATAAAAGGTCCGACCTTCCTAAAAAATCATTTCATTGCATCTTTAACAAATGATGATATTAACTAATCAAAACAAGTTAATAACAATTCATCTATACAAAAGGCAAACACATTAATTAAATAAATGCATCAAGCAAACATTTAAGCATGTTGTCAAACGAGAGAAAAACCGGGCCCAGGCTGAGAAGGTTTTAATCACAACGATTTGCAAGATTCTTTGAAGAGCGAAGAGACGCAAGTCAGACGCCATTTCCGGCCTAAACCGGATCTTCCAATACCTCAAGAGCGGAAACCACCTTCATGAACAAGGGAAGACCCACACACGAAGGGGTCAAAACCAAGAGCATCATGGCCCTAAAACGCCTTGCCTCTCACTTCGTCATCCTCGGGGACATGCTATACAAGAAACGCTACCACGGGCCACTCCTGTTGCATCGGCCAAGAAGAAGCAAGCAAGTTCATGAGCAGAAGTCCACAATGGGGCTTGCGGTCCCCACATGAACGCCGAGCCACGATGCAAATCATTCTCGGGATGGGCTACTCTTGGATCTCCGTGGAGCGGTGCATCCACTTTGTCCGAAGGCTGCGACAAGTGCCAGCGGTTCTCCAACCTCAATCATCTACCGCCCCACGATCTCTCTTGCATGACTACACCTTGGCCCTTTGCCACTTGGGAATTGACGTCATCGGGAAAATCGCTCCGCCCGAGCGGCAACGGTCACGAGTTCATCTTAGTAGCCATCGACTACTTCACCAAATGGGTCGAAGCCAAGTCCTACAAGGTACTCACCTCCAAGAAGGTCGCGCATTTCCTCAAGGAAAACATCTGCCGATACGGCATCCCAAATGAGGTCATATCGGACAACGGCTCACACTTCGAAGGGAATTCGACGAGGCTGGCTGAATTCAAGATCACACGTCACAAATCTTCTCCCTACCGGCCACAAACAAACGGCGCCGTGGAAGCGACAAACAAAACCCTCGAACGGATCATCAGAAAAATGACCACCGAGGGCGAGATTGGCCGAGAAGCCGCACCTTGCACTTTGGGGCTACCGCACATCGGTCGGAAACGACCACGGGAGAAACCCCATTTGCCACGACATACGGGATGGAAGCAGTCCTTCCCATCGAGCTAGAAATTCCCTCACTCAGAGTCTTTCTTTGGAAAATGACATCAACGAAGTCGAATGGCTCGAAGCCGACATGACGAATTGGCTCTGCTAGACGAGCGACGACTAAAGGCCATGGAACACGTCAGGAGCCTATCAAAGCGGGATGGCTAGAGCTTTCGACAAGAAAGTCAAATCCCGAGACATCGGGGAAGGTGACCTTGTACTCAAAGAAAAGCCTCCCACTCGAACCAACCCAGCTGGGAAAATGGGAACCCACGTGGATCGGCCCTTTCGTGGTTGAAAGATCTTCTCCGGAGCGCCATGAAGCCAAGGACCTAGACGGCAATCCCTTCATGAATCCAGTCAACGGAAGCAAACTTCGCGAATACTTCGCCTAAAGAAGAACAATTGTGCATCTCTTGGCACTCCATGTAGTGTCGAACTACGCAGACTGAGCCCTCTAGTCAGGGGGAACGTAGGCAACCTTAATTGGTCCGGTCTAAAAATACACAAAAAGTCAAAAGTTTGAATGTCAATCAAGACCTCCATCAAGCTACGCACTTTTCAAGAACACGCCCCAGCGGTCACCTTGACCAAGTCAAGCGACGGCGGCAACATCAAAGGACATCCGAGGGTCACTCGGCATCAAGCAGGCCGGCTCATGTACGCTTCCAAGCCGGGGGCTTGTCTTCGCCCTCACGCGCTTCAAAAAAAAAAAAAAAAAGAGCTCGAGCAAGGGCTCACAAAAAAAAAAAAAAAAAAGAGCTCGAGCAAGGGCTCACAAAAAAAAAAAAAAAAAAAGAGCTCGAGCAAGGGCTCACAAAAAAAAAAAAAAAAAAAAAGAAGCTCAAGCGGAAGGCTGCAAAAAAAGTGGTCAAGAGCCCGACGCCAACAAGAGGCAAGGAAGCTACGAAAAGACCGTCAAAACGACTTGTCAAGGGAGCATTCAACCTCTCGGCCAAGCACAAAGCCTCGGCAAAGGGGATTGCCGTCGGGGCCCAGGCTGCTTCAGTCCGCGAATGCAGCAGAAAAGTCCAGATGGACGCCGACAAAGTGCACAACGAAGCAAAGGCAAACAAGAGATCTTGCGTCTCGACAAAGCTTTAAAAGTAAATCACAAATCACTAACGGTTACAACATTTCTTGATGAGTTCAAGCACGGTCTACTCTCAAGTTCACAACATCATGCTAAAAGACTGACTTAATACATTTAACTAATAATGTGTTTGCAATGCAATGAATGGATACCTAGGAGGTCATTCCGCGCCATCTGCGCTTGTCCCCTCGCCATTCTTTCCTTTCTTCCCTCGTCCCGGCGAGTCTTCTTTCGCTTCACGTGAACCAACTCTGCGTCTCTCGGTCAGAGATCTGGGGTCCTCCCGTAGAGTCAAACAATCCGGTAGCTCTCGGGGCTTCATTCGCCGTGCTTCGGCTCGGATCTCCTCCCTGCGAGTCTGTAAAGAGGACCTCTCCACTGTCGGTCGGTCAACTCTAGTCTCGTAGTCAAACAAAGTGTCTCCCGTCACATCGAAGGGTCGGACCAGGCTTCGGAACTCCTAAGGCAATAGCTACTACGGCAACGGGTCCCAGAATCGCTACACGCACTGCTCTCAGAGACCACTTGGGGCCCCCTTGACCTTGTTTTGCTCATACCGGGCCGGATCTTGAGTCGTCAATCTGACGCTCCCCAGACGTCTAAGGAGTACCACGGGAGGGAAGCGGAATACTTCCATACCCTCGGAAAATACAAGAAGGCACTGAAGGCTGCCATACAAAGAGGAACTACCTCCGCGGTAGCAAGGTCATCCCGGCCCAACAAAGGCTCTGCTTCATCCCAAAGCTGCCGGGAAACAAGCGACGGAATATAGAAGGAGGACCAAGACAAACTGGAACTCGACAACGTAGGACCCTTCTGCAAGATCCTCCTGGTCTCAATCCTCCGGTCACGGAACCCACCGGCGGATCGATGCGTACCAAGGCTGTGCCATCCATCTCTCCCGGGCGGGTGATCCATATCCAACACAAGAGGTCGGCGAGCAAATGACCACGGGCTAAACGACGTCGGAGCCTCGGGCATGGCTGAAGTCTCTCTCGCGGCCACAAGGTGAGCAAAGCGGGGCTTCCCCCTCTCATAAACGATCCCCGGTCGCCGGACGGTCGATACCATGAAGAGTCTCCCCCGGCACCAACGGGACAATATCCTCTCCCGGCTCTGCGGTGCCCTACCACATCTAGCAAAGCGCCATCACAAATGCCAAGGGCGGCCCGGAGAAAAGCGTCGCCATCACGCACAAGGCAAATACATCCCAAGAGACGTCACTCTCATCATCAACCATGAACCGCTCAGGCGGCTCGGAAATGTCGATATGACCCGAATCAAGGATCATGCCACACTTCTTCCAACGAAGTACGAAGAAAGTCTGCAAGCTTCACGCTCACGCGGCACCACCAATCAAAGGAAGCGAGATGGCCTCCACCTCAGGTCCTCCAATCAAAGCCCGAAAATCCTCAAAAGTGGGCACCATTTCATTATAGGAGAAACGGTACACGTGCCTCCTAACATCCCAGAACTTCGCGGCGGCCGCAGCAAATCCCAATCGGGAACCAACTCCTTAAAAGACCAAACCGAGCAAAGACGAAACCTTACCTCGAAAGCCCGTCTACGATGCCTCATACGGCGCCGCATCCACGTTTTCAAGCGCTCAGGAAGTGTGCTTGCCTCTCCTGCGAAAGCCTCGGCAAAATTCTAGGGACATACGAAGAATCCATGGCAAAAATGGAGGTTCCTAGAGAAAATGGGGAAGAAAGCTCGAAAATGGCTGCAAATGGGGAAAATGAGGAAGAACCGAGACCTTTGGAAAGCATTTATGTCCTTCCCGAAAGCAAGTTTGGTCCGTACGGACCTCTTTGCATGCTAAGTATGTCCGTACGGACCTCCTTGCAAACAGAACCCATTTCCCCGACAAGCGGTACAAAAGCCACTTTGTCCTCGGCAAAACCTTGCTCCAAAGCGCCCAAACACTGGACAAAGCCATTCCCGGCAAACAAACACTACCCACAAACACACTCTCAGCTCACGTGGCATGCACAAAATAAAAAATAATAATAGCAACAATTTCTAGGACAATTCCCGGGAATCACAAAATTGACATTACATCTTAAAATAAAATGCTGTTTGCCGTGCAAATACAAGTGTTTTATTACAGGTACCCATAAATGTCTGTTGCTAAACAAAAAAAAGAGGGATATGAAAAGAGGGAAAGCAAATGAATACTAATCAGACTCCTCAGCATCATCATCCTCGCCGAGGTCCTCCAAAGAAAAGTCGGGCATCCCAGCGAACTCGCCCGTCACATCCTCGTCGTCAGAATACCGAGCACCCGCCGGAGGCTCCCACGAAAAGTACTCAGAAGGATCAAATCCGGCGAAAGGATCAAAGAAAGAAGGCTCTGAGGAACCCTCGCACTGTGCGCCATGCGGAGGCATGAGCGATAAAAGAGTGCTCCTCGAAGGCCACTGCGGCTCAGAAGACGTCCGGCATCCATACTATGCCGCCCCCTCGAAGGTCCCTCCTGCTGCGGCTCCGGCTCGGCTCTAGGCGGAGGAACGTCTACAGAGTGCCTCGAAGGCATAGGCTCGTACGCCGGCACGCGTCGCGAAGACCGGCAAGATATCTTCGAAGCCATCTTCTTCGCAAACGACCTCATCGCCACGTAACGGCGAGTCAGCATATCATAGGCTCTCCCGGGACTGCACCAACAAGCGGCCAAGGAAACGCTCGGCAATACGGTTATACTCAACAACAAAAGAGAAAAATACGAAAAGATGCCAAGATGGAAAAGAGTCGGCACACTCACCGATCTATCGGGAGTCCACTCTGTATGCGGCGGGAGCTGCTCGAAGCAGGTACTGAACACCCTCCTCCTCGATCCGTCCCCCGGACATACGTGAAATCCGGTCCCGGCATCGGAACCTCTGGGGGAGCCTGCGGGCCAGCCTCTCTCTCCCGCGCCAGTACCTGCGGCGTCCTCAGCTTCCTCCTCACGAAGGCCCCGTACTCCTCTCCATACAAAATGAACTCCTCGGCCCCGACACCGCCAAGGTACCTCTCGAAATCGAGCACGTCCATGTCCCGGGAATCAAGCATCCCAAAGGGAGGGTCCCTCGGAGCCACGGGAAGCCTGCGGGGGCCATCTTTGCGCCGAGGAAGACCCGCTCTCCCAGATACATGACATCACAAGTCAAGCCCCGCAGCATCTTCCGCCGCGCTGTCACCTCGGGAGCCCCCTCAAACTCATCCCCCTCATACCGAGCCCACGGGAACAAGACGAACCCCTCCGGGCTACCCCTCTCCAGACGCTCCTGCACATCCCCGTAGGCGATGGTGAGCTTCCCCCTGCTGGTCCTCCTCTTCCTCGCCGTACGAGCCCAGCCCAGCATAGCGAGGGTGCGCGACCAGCGGCCCAGGATCTCTATCCCACGGGAAGCACTGGAAAACCTCATAAAACCACACCTGTGACAAAAACAGAGAAGGCTCAGTGCAAAAGAAAACGGAGAAAAGACAAGTTGCTAAATCAAAAACAGCAATAAACTCATACCTCCAAAGCAAAGTCAAAACAGGCCAACGAACTGGCCACACCCCGGCTAAACCGGTCCAAGGAGAAGTAGAGCTCAGCCAAGCCTGCCTCGCCCCAAGCAATGTCACAGACCCTATCCAGGTCAATCAAGCTCTCCAACAGAGCAAAGGGAGCCGCGGTCGCGTGGTTCGAGAACAAAGTCTCGGACAGTGCATACCACAAAAAGGAGCGCGCCAGCTGCTCCGCCGTCACCTGGCCGGTACCCCGGATGTAGGCCCCAATGCTGGCCGTAATCTTCGGCTCCACGTCACTATAAAGACATGCCCGGGCCCTGCGAGGACGAGGCTCAAAGCCCGGCGGCTCGGTCACACACATCGGAGATCATATCCCTCCACCGTACTGGCCCTCCTTTGAAGGAAAGCCGGTGATCGCAGCAAAGTCCGTCGGCGTCACCGTCACCCCTCCCCGGCTCGGATGGAAGGTGTGGGTGGTATCCCACCGGTACTCGAAAGGCCAAGGAAGACGCTCTTGTTCTTCCTCGTGTCGAAACTCCGGCCGGGTTCTCGACGAACACACCCGGGCCGAAGCGTAGACCGGCCTCAGGGACTCGGCCTACCGTCCACGGAAATATCGGGCATCCGCCACAGCTCAACAACAGCCTCGAGCGATCCCCGAGTCTTCATCCTCTTGGCCTTCCCGGCCATAAGCCCCGCATCCTGCAGGTAAACACAGCAAAGGTACGTCAATCACAGTACTTAATATAAAATGAAAGGCACAAAAGTCCGTCCCAACACGGAAAGCCGTGAAAATAACCCGTCACAAAACACGGCACACATTGCACATATTTTTTACAAATAACCCGTCACAAAATACGACACATAATTTTCACATACATTATCCATGCGATCGTCACAAAAACACGGCACACACTGTACACATTTTCTCAAAAGAAAAAAGGGATTAAGCCCTACACGACACATTTTCAAAAAAAAAAAAAAAAAAAAAAAAAAAGTCCGTCCCAACACGGCAAAGGCACATATAACCCGTCACAAAAACACGGCACATATTGCACATATTTTCCCCACAAAGTCCGTCACCCAAAAACAAGGCACACACGGCACGACACATATGCATAACACATTTTTCAAAAAAAAAATCCGTCCCTACACGGCACACACTTTCAGACAAAACCCGTCACAAAACACGGCACATGTCACATTTTTTCACAAAAATTATCACTACACGATAATTTTTCTCATAATGTACATTCATAAATAGCATACGGTACAAAACACCAAAGCATGCATTTCATTAGAGAGGCACTTTATTTTCACAAATAAAAGCTAATCTACACATTTTTGCACAAAATACACATACCCACAATTTTTACATGTCCATTTTCAACAATTCATCAAGAATTTCACAAAAAAGGCATAAAAAAATAACAAAAAATTCAAAAATGCGAAAAACTAAAACCTGGTTCTAGCATTCAAAATTCGAGCAGGGAATCAAAACGGAACGGATTTCTTACCTCCCCAACGTTCATAGAGCGACGATTGTGCACCTCCGGATTCGGATACAAGACATCCGGGTTCTTCGAAGATGGAACGAACGAAATCCAATTCCTTTGAAGCTCCATCCGTTGCTCGACCACCTCTTGACTGCGTTGACGACGACTCCTTCGAGATCCTTCAGCCATGGCAAGCAATTCAAGCAAAAAATTGTTGATTTTGGTTAACAATGGAGGATTTTCTCTCTTTCTCTCTCTCTGGTTCACGCACGGAAGAAGAAGAAGTGGGGGAGCCTCGGCATTTAAGCCTGGTCAAAACCTGGGAACTGTAAAAAACAAAGGTGGTCCGTACGGACCTCTTTGCATCCAGGTTGGTCCGTACGGACCTCTTTGCAAGGGGTGGCCAAATTACTTTCCTGCCCTTATAATCTTTGCCCCTGGCTGTCCTAAGGCCTTTTCCAGCAAATCCAAGTGCAGAATGGTCCCTAACCCTTCAATTCAACCACCGGCCATCAACGTAAGACCGGTCCTCGCCCACTTCAACGGCAATTCAACCACCGGCCATCAACGTAAGACCGGTCCTCGCCCACTCCAACGGCAATTCAACCACCGGCAATTCAGCTCAGCGTAAGACCGGTCCTCGCCCACTCCAACGGCAATTCAACCACCGGCCGTCAACGTAAGACCGCTCCTTGCCCCCTTCAACGGCAATTCAACCACCGGCCGTCAGCGTAAGACCGGTCCTTGCCCACTTCAACGGCAATTCAACCACCGGCCGTCAGCGTAAGACCGGTCCTCGCCACTCCAGCGGCAATTCAACCACCGCCATCAACGTAAGACCGGTCCTCGCCAATTCAACGGCAGCAACCACCGCTCGCTCAACGGTACTCGAGAAGGAGCCAACACCTCCCCAGACGAATCCCCAAGGCACGAGACGCCTCCAAAAACGCTCAACGGCAATTCAAGAAGGAGCCAACACCTCCCGGCCACGAATCCCAAGCGCAAGACGCCTCAAGCGCTCAACGGCAATTCAACCAATGCCCGCTCAACGGCAATTCAAGAAGGGCCAACACCTCCCACGAATATCAAGGCGCAAGACGCCTCCAAACGCTCAGCGACAACTCAACCACGGCCCTTCAAAAGAGGTCCGAAGTCATCTTCCCTCAACCAAGGGCCATCGCGTACGCTGTCAGCACTCAAACAATTCAACCACCGGCCATCAACGTAAGACCGGTCCTCGCCCACTTCAACGGCGGCGCGCACGCACCGCCATCAAAGTAAGCCCGAGCTCCTCCCCAACAAGTCGAAAGGGAAGTCATACAAGACCGCATATCCTCAAAGACCGCCATCATCCTTGCCCACTCAACGGCAAAACAAGCACACAGAAGGAGCCAACACCTCCGAGTACAAGTCCCAAGGCACGAAGCGCCTCCCAAAAATGCCAAATGGGGAAGCAATCACCGGCGAGTCATCCTTGCCCACTTCAACGGCAGCGCAAGCACCGGCAGTCATCGTAAGTCCAACCTTCTACTCAACATGCAAAAACATAAAGGCATCTACGCCTCTCGAAGCACAAGGCAGCCGCGCCTCCACAAATGCGGCTAGAAGACGATTCAAAGTACTCGCGCATTACATCAAACTGCGGCTAGAAGACGATTCAAAGTCCTCGCGCATTACATCAACTGCGGCTAGAAGACGATTCAAAGTCCTCGCGCATTACATCAACTGCGGCTAGAAGACGATTCAAAGTCCTCGCGCATAACATCAACCGCCGCCAGATGACGATTCAAAGTCCTCGGCGTGGCATCATCAACCGCGCGTAAGACGATTCAAAGTCCTCCCGGCGTGGCACCAACCGCAATCGGAAGACGATTCAAGTCCTCACTCTATCTCCGGCCCGGAAGGCCTTAAACCACCCGATTAGGAAAATCGTAAAATTTCCATCCCAGGACGCCACCATGTCCTCACAATTGACCTCGACGGTCACCACATCTTAGGACACCACCACGTCCTTACCTCTGACCTCGGCGGTCACACAACACTTCGGGGCACCACCACGCCCGCACTCACAAATTCACGACCTCCGAACTACGACCGAGGCTTGATTCCCGCCGAGGGATACGTAGGAATCCTATCACGGGGGTCCGGCCATCGACCTATACGGTCACCCAGGACACCACCACCACGTCCTTCCCATCGACCTATACGGTCACCCAGACACCACCACGTCCTTACCACCGACCTCGGCGGTCACACGACACTTCGAGGGCACCACCACGCCCGCATTCACAAAACACTCACCCCACACCGAACTACGACCGGGCTTGATTCCCGCCGAGGATACGTAGGAATCCTATCACAGGGGTCCCATTGACCTAAACGGTCACACAAAAGGACACCACCACGTCCTCACATTGACCCTCACGGTCACTTCCTCTCCCGGCCACGCGATCCAGTTAGGACCCTTATCTTATCGGCGACCCCACTTCTTTCATAAGTGACGTCGTCGAGGGGCTTCGTAAGTACCCCAACTGGATCACACCCTTTCACACACACGGGAAACACCGCAGACTCATCAACACAGTCTCGACGACCCCTCTCACTCAAAACCCTCTCTAAACCCCCCCAACCAAACCAAGGGAGGAGCCTTTCAGGATAAAAAGGGACAAAAGGACCTTTCGGGAATTTTCGGGAAATTGAGAAAGCAATATTGGTCCGTACGGACCTCTATGTTGTCATAATTCTTTTGAATCTCCTTAAAGTCCACAATATTCCCTCAAATCCCGGGGAAAATGATTACTCCCCTGCAGAGTTGGTCCGTACGGACCTCTTTGCATGCAAGATGGTCCGTACGGACCTTATTGCTCAGGGGACACCATAATTGCAAATATTCCTCCATCATCACAGATTCCCTCAAATCGAGGAAAACCAAAAAACTGGATTACCAGGGAGGTCCGTACGGACCTCTTTGCACCAAATCTGGCACTATAAATAGAGGGCTCCCCCTCCTCATTTTGACACACCTCCCACTTCTCTCTTCCTCCCTAGGCCTTCTGGCTTCCCCTCTAAGTCCTTTCGAGGCATTCCCGGCCCCTTTCGGATCCTTCCGAGGCCTTCCGAGCTCCCTTGTGGTGCTCCGAAGCCTCCCCGAGCGCTCCCGAGACGCTCCCGCGCTGTCCCGAGGCACTCTCGAGGTACTCTGAGGCCCCTCGTGGTACTCCGAGGCCTTGCCTGGTCTTTCCACGGTGTCCCGGCTCTTTCCGAGTCAAACCGACGATCCCAAACCACGCCGAAACTCTGCCCGAGTGACTCCTGCCACCGCAACGCACGCCAAACCTCTGCTCGAGTGATCCCGACGATCCCCACGCACGCCGAACCTCTGCCCGAACGCAGCCTGCAACCTCAACTCACGCCGAAACTCTGTCCGCAGACAACCGGCATCTCCCGAAGCAATCCCGATCCGTACCGGAACGCTACTCCGACCTCAAACACCATTCCCCAGCGGAAGACAGACGCGAACCAACATTGGTAAGGCTTCCTTCCATTACTATTTCAATACATTTTCATACATAGCATACAATGTAGACATCCGATACAGCATGCATTTTTAAAAGCACACACACACACACACACAACATTTAAAGGATATTAGGGGTATCCGAAAGACTCGTTTTACGAGGCTACTCGGGTGAGCTCTAATATTCTAATATTCTCTTCCCGGGAGTCATCTGACCTCCGAACTCAAAATCTCATCACACAAAAACAGTTTAAAATTATCTTTAAACTGATGCCCTTTTTCAATGTTTTGGGCTTAATAAAAACAGCGTGGCGACTCTACAAAACAAAAAAACGGCGAGACACATCGCTCCAACGCGAAAGATGCCAGATGCCGGGGCGCGATTGCGCTGCCTCTCGGATCCGGGTAATTTCAGCATCACTTGCGATGGTGGGTTCCTCACTGGAAGTTACAGACTTGTTGGACCGCTCAGGGGGGTCTCTTGGTTGTCAGAGTACCAGGGTTGTCCCAGACGTCTTTCTACATTCCATCGTTGGTGCTGCAACAGTACGGGCTGGAGCAGGTGCCACTGACGGGTTTAGTTCATGCTGCTACCTTCGAGGTGGGATCTCTGCTGATAGAAGATCCTTCGACGCTATTGCTACTCACACGGTTGTGTCAATACACGTCCTTTCCTGCCAGGGTTCTCTTTCACCGGAGAGGGCACCATTACATTTATGCGATATACGGCCGGTATGAAGAGTGTATAGGGGAGACACAGATGGCTATTTCGTGGAGACTTAGTGAACTGTTGGGTGTTGATTACCTAGACAGCTCAACCTTGAGGAGGACCGAAGCGGGAGCTAACCCTGGGGATCGTACTGGGAATGACATGGCTGACTATAAGGCCAATGCTGATCGGGAGGCCAATCAAAGCACGGTTATGATGGCTCGAAAAGAGGCAGCTCAAGACAGAGCTAGGGAAAGGGCTGCGTTGATACCTATAGGCTTGACGGAGGCATCGGGAAGGGTCCCTGAGCCAGGTAGAAGGACTACCGGAATATTCCCTGTGAAGGTGAAGAATACTCGCCGTGGAAAAGGGAAGGGGAAGAAGGATGAAGGACCAAGTACGGGAAACTAGGTTGACCTTCTTTGTCCCAGTATCCACCCATTGTCATTGCAGACACATTAACCGATTAATGTTTTATTGTAGTTTTGCTAGCGTGTAGCGAGTCAAGAGTTGACCGTGCTTGAACTCATCAAAGATTGTTTTAACCGTAATGAATTTGTAGGTTAATTGAAAAGAGTTTTTCGAAACACAAGCAATTGATGCTTATTATTTTTTTTTGTTTTTGAGACCGAACCAATGATGGCTACCTACATTCCCCTTTTACAATTGGACTAAGGGGCTCAGGTCACCGTAGTTCGACACTTTAGGTGAATTTGAGAAAAGCAAAGACAAAAGAAGTGCGACACTGTGTTTTACCTGGATCATTAGCGGGAATGTATCCAGTTGGGTATTACTCTTTTAGCACTTTAATTTTACTGGGGGATAGTGTATGGGGAAGGAGAGTTGACACGTGCTCTTCCTCAAATGAAGTATCTGCGGAGCTTGCTTCCGTTCACGGGTTTAACGAAAGGGTTCCCGTCCAAATCTGCTAACTTCATGGCTCCTCCGGAGAAGATTCTTTGTACAACGAACGGTCCTATCCAGGTAGGCTCCCACTTTCTGAGGGGATTGGTCTGCGTAAGAGGCTTTTCCTTTAGCACCAAGTCGCCTTCTCTGATGTCTCGGATCTTGACTTTCTTATCAAATGCTCGGGCCATTCTGCTCTGGTAGGCTCGAGTGTGTTCCATGGCTTTCAATCTGCGCTCGTCGAGTAGAGCAAGTTCGTCGTGACGGCTCTATAGCCATTCGACTTCATTGATCCCGTTTTACAAGAGGACTCGGAGGGATGGAATTTCCAATTCCACGGGTAACATTGCTTCCATTCCGTAGGTAAGTGCGAACGGAGTCTCCCCTGTGGCGGTTCTGACTAATGTTCTGTATCCCCAGAGGGCTAGATGTAGCTTTTCGGACCAGTCCCGACCTCTGGTGGTCATCTTTCTGATTATCATTGCAAGAGTCTTGTTTGCTGCCTCTACTGCACCATTGGTTTGTGGTCTGTAGGGAGAAGACTTGTGACGTTTGACTCTGAATTCTGTCAGCAGTTGGTCACAATCTCCTTCGAAGTGGGTCCCATTGTCGGATATGATCTCGTTGGGTACTCCGTATCGGCACATGATGTTCTCTCTGATGAACTTGGCCACCTTCTTAGAATTCAATACCTTATACGATCTGGCTTCTACCCATTTGGTGAAGTGGTCGACTGCGACTAGAATGAACTCGTGACTATTGCTCCCTGGTGGAGTGATCTTGCCGATGACGTCGATTCCCCATGTGGCGAAAGGCCACGGTGTAGTCATGCAATAGAGTTCATGAGGAGGGATGTGATTGAGGTTGGAGAACCGTTGATATTTGTCGCAGCTTCGGACGAACTGGATGCAGTCTGTTTCCATCGATATCCAATAGTATCCCATACGGAGAATGATCTGTGTCAATGCTCGGGCGTACATGTGCGAACCAAAGGTTCCGTTGTGAACTTCGTTCATTAGCTCGCTGGCTTTTTCTTTGTTTACACACCGAAGGAGTGGCCCTTGGTGGCGCTTCCTGTACAACATACCCCCCAGAATGACGAAATGGGATGCAAGGCATTTTAATGCCATCATGTTTTTGGCTTTGATCCCTTCTTTGTATTTTCCATCTTCATTTGTGAAGGAAGCATCTCCGTTTTGGAGGTACTGGTAGATTTGATTATACCAGGGTTCGTCGATCGTTTTTTTTATTTCGATCTCACAGCAACAAGCTGGTGTTTCCCGTCTGCCTATTTGAATGTGCGCTCGTCGAAAAATGTAAAAGGAGTCGCCACGCCGTTTTTAAGAGGAAACATTGAAAACCTTTTTGTGAGAGAAAATGGGTTCGGGGATCAAGTTACGTGTTGGGAAGAACCGAGAGTTCACCCAACACGCCTCGTCCGTAGACGAGTCTTTCAATTGTTCAACATTCAAATCATCCAAATGTGTGTGCAATTGTGTGTATAACAAGATATGTATTGAAATGCATAAGAGTGCTTTGTTTTATTACTTGACAAGGGGAAATACAACTTTGTAAGCCATTTGCCATGGGAGGCCACATCCCATTTACAACTAGGAGATACAATACTTACAACTGAAATTGAACCTACTGCAGAGGGCTCATTGTGTCGCGTGACACAGGATCTGAGGGATCAAATGTGTCGCGTGACACAACAAAGCAATCTGCAGAGGTTTTACAGAACTCACACTGCAGCAACACCAAATGATCACAACACCACAAAACAATCTAAAATGAACAAAATCAAGAGCAAACAAACCCAAAGAAACGGATTACAACTGAAATAGAAGTCTCTGCATAGGCTTAGTTATGTCGCGCTACACAGGACGGATAAGACCCAAAGTGTCGCGTGACATAACCTTACCATCTGCAGAGACTTTACAAATTTGAACACAGATCAACAGAGAACAACTCAAATCCCAATACAAAATCAAAACAACTCAGAAACCAACAAATTCATAATGGATTGACCAAGGGGACGTGGATATAGGGAGATCCACACTCCCTTGGCCAATAAACAATCAAATCCCACAAAATCACATTATGAATATCAAATGCATCCAACTAAGCTAGTTAAACAGAGGAATGGCAGTTGGGACTTGATAATTGAGGACGGACGGAGTCCAATTATCAAGTCCGGGGACAGATTGCAACGGAGCAAATACAATAACAAATATGAGACAAAAATGAGGGAAGAGATGCGTTACCCTCGTAGTCCACGCTCCTTCAACCAAGTTAGGTGGAAGGATCTTCAATCGGGTTCGGAACGGAACGAGCCCAGATCGGAGTTGGTCGCTTGGGCAATTCCAGTACGTGAGTGCGTTGAATCGGCGCTGGAACAGGGGAGAATTGAAGGAGGAGTTGAACGCAGGTCACCACTCCGGTGCAAGTCAGACAGAGAGAGATGCAAGGGGATCTGGAGATGCGACGAAATGAAATTGGTGGTATAGCTGTGGTGGTTACCGGCTTGGAGGTTGTGATTGGCGTTGAGGAGCGGCGGTAATGGAGATTGAGGGGGAATCGGTGACTGGAGTTTTGGTTTAGGGATGATGGAGAGATCGGTGAGGAGATTGTGGGAGGTAGAAATTGGGTTGTTGTTTGGTTGGAGATGACTGGAGTAGTGGTTGTAATTGGCAAGAGAGAGAATTGGAGTTAGGTCGCCATTGATGAACTAGAGAGAGAGAGCTTCAGTTGTTGTTGGTTTTGGAGGAAGTTGGGATCGGTTGAAGGGATTGGTGTTGAGTTTGCCGGAGAGGAAGCTTGGATTGAGGCGAAGATTGGGGTGGAATTGGATGAAGGTTTGGCCGGAGAAGGGAGCTTGGATTAGGGAGGAGGTTGGCCGGAGAAGATGGGTGAGGGCGTTGAAGGGGGGATCGTAGTTGGGGAAGAAGGTGTTGCGTATAGAGAGAGAGAGAGGTGAGAGAGGGAGCGTTGTGAATGTGTGTTAACTGTGTGTGGATTGTGAGAGAAATGTGAGAGGCCTCATTAACAAATGAATGGATTTGGCATTTATACGTAAATTGGAATTGAGATTTATTTTGTCGCACGACCAAACGCTTCCAATTTTCATGCTTCAAGCTGTCGCACGACGGGCCATGTCCATAACCGATTCTGGTGCCAAAACCAGATTCTGGAACATTTCGGGTTAATTCCCAAGAGGTCCAAACTGATTTATTCCTTTTAGGTCCTTTTTGTCCGGGAAAAATACTAAAATACACTTCCTTCGCGAGAAACATATAAAATGTTTTCGGAAGTCTCGGAACGGACCGAGAATTTACCAAAATGCCCCTAAATGCAATTTATCATATTAAAATGCTTCTGGAAAGGTCGCGAATTGGATTGGCGTACTTACAGAGCCCCTCGGCAACGTCACTTATGGAAGAAGTGAGGTTGTCGATAAAATAAGACCCAATCCCAATGAGCGGCTGGGGGATAAGGCGGAGGGCTAGACGGTGATCTGGGGAATCGGATGGCTGGACCTTTTGAGAAAGGATTCCTACGTATCCCGGGGAGGGAATCAAGCCAAATCGTAGTTCGAACGGTGAGAACGTACGACGTCTCAAACCGAAAAGACAATGACATGAGACATACGGTGTCTCAAACCAATATTGAAAATAACGCGAGACTTACGGTGTCTCGGACCAATTTGACAATGACGTGAGACATACGGTGTCTTGAACCAATTTAAAAATGACGCGAGACTTACGGTGTCTCGGACCAATTTGACAATGACGTGAGACATACGGTGTCTCGAACCAAATTAAAAATAACGCAAGACCTACGGTGTCTCGAACCAATTTAAAAATGACATGAGACATACGGTGCCTCTAACTGATTTTGAAAATGACATGAGACCTACGGTGTCTCTGACCGATTTGAAAAAGACATGAGACCTACGGTGTCTCGAACCGATTTTGAAAACGACATGAGACCTACGGTGTCTCGGACCACTTTTGAAAATGTTGTGAGATCTACGGTGTCTCGAATCAATTTGACAATGACATGAGATCTACAGTGTCTCGAACCGATTTTGAAAACGACATGAGACCTACGGTGTCTCGGACCACTTTTGAAAATGTTGTGAGATCTACGGTGTCTCGAACCACTTTTGAAAATAATGTGAGATCTATGGTGTCTCGGACCAATTTGAAAATGAAGTGAGACCTACGGTGTCTCGGACCACTTTTGAAAATGTTGTGAGATCTATGGTGTCTCGAACCACTTTTGAAAATAACGTGAGATCTATGGTGTCTCGGACCAATTTGAAAATGAAGTGAGACCTACGGTGTCTCGAACCACTTTTGAAAATGAAGTGAGATCTATGGTGTCTCGGACCAATTTGAAAATGAAGTGAGATCTACGGCGTCTCGAACCACTTTTGAAAATGAAGTGAGATCTACGGCGTCTCGAACCACTTTTGAAAATGAAGTGAGACCTACGGTGTCTCGAACCACTTTTGAAAATGAAGTGAGATCTACGGCGTCTCGAACCACTTTTGAAAATGAAGTGATATGATGATTCGATGCTTGAAAGAAATATGCGTTCATACCTGTGCTGTGCTCACCTGTAGCTGCCGGAGGGACTGATGTTACGGTTTATGCTGCTGGGGATTGATGTAGCGGCCGGAGGGTCCTATGCTACTAACTGCTGTTGACGGTTGCTGAGTGTGGGGCGGTCTTTTGTCGACTGTTGACTCTGGTCTGGGACTCTGTTTGCTGTGACGAGAACTTTGCTTGTTGTGACGGGGGCTTTGCTTGCTGGGCAGCAGATTCTTGTTGACGGTTGACGGTGGGGCCATTTGATTTTCGATGCGTCTTGCTGGGGAGATTCAAATAGACGCGGACTTTTTGTCTCGACTTTGCTTTGAGGGACAATCTTTGAGGTTTGCTCAGTTGATCATTGATGTACCTGCGGGGGTGTATGTAGCCGCCGGAGGGTCTTAGGCTATAACTGCTTGTTGGGAGGTAGCTGTCTAGGGTCTCATGCTACCATTGGTTCTTCCGGGAAGGTTGTGGCTACCGGAGGGGCCTCTACCACTTGTCGATGCTTGTTGGGTCGCCATTCACGGGAAGGTCTTTGCAACACAGGATTTGAAGTCGTCAGGACTGGTGAGCTTTATTGTTTGGATTCTGGGGCAGCTGGGGCTCTTTTCTTCGACAAACATTGCTTGGGGCTGAGGTAGCTGGGACTCTTTTCCGATGGTGCTGATGAGTCAGGGTCTGATGAAGATAATAAAAGCGGGGTCTGCCACCTGCAGGATTTGGAATCTTTGTCCAGAACTGTGATCTGAGGGCGGTCCTCACGATAAAATTACGATTACTTGACTATTGTACTCTGCGGGGGAGACACAACACTACTAGGCACTTTGCATTTTATTAGACCTCTTTCTTATGCATTATTAATCTTTTGTTGCACAAGTCCATCTCAGCTGGGGAGAATAGGAAGTAGGGATTTTGCACGGTTTGATGAGCAGATTTGTAGGTAGCCATTATGCTATGAGGGATTGTGTATAGGACGAAAGGTGTTTGTAATGGGGTAGACCCTCTCCCGTGAGTGATGGTGTATGGATGATACGGTGCAGCTTAGGCAAGTCGGGGACGTTCCGGGAGTACAGATTGCAGCAGGCCCATTGCTAGTGAGGACAAAGTGTATCGCGCGTCTGAGACAGCAAGTAGCAGAGGGGGGGGGGTAGAGAGCAATCTCGGCTTGACGAAGCCCCAGTTGACAGTGCAAAGCAAACCCGAGGGAAATCTGGAAAAGAGAGACGGAGGGATACTTTAACCAAAGCCCCAGCTTGAGGTAATTCCATGTAGCTTCATCGCAGACAGAGTCATCTTGTGGCCGAAGAGGCAACCCATCATTTCAAACCGCAGTCAATCAGTCGCTGGACAAGACTCAAAAGTGTTTTACACGCAGGGGCACATCCTTCGAATGGTGGGAAAATGAATCCCGAACTTATGTATGACACTCTCGCTTTAGGTTTGACTCTTTTGGGAGAGTATAAGCATCACAAGGTGTGGAGAGGTGTATAGGAAGCCCCTGCTGACCGAAACAGTGTTTAGCTCTATCTTCCTATGATGTAGAAATAGAAGACTTTTCGAGACACTTGAAAACTTATCTTATTCGTGATGATCACAAAGCTGCTTAAAACCCTTTATTGATGTTCGGGTTATTCAACCGCCAACGCTGATATGGACAAATATTTCAATCAATCCTGAGGAGAAAACCCACTGATATCGAGAATCAAACTCTGAAGGGTGGACAGTGTATGGGAATGGTCCTTGAAGAGACCGGATTTTCTGAGATCTGTTTGTGATTTCGACCGAACCAGTGATGGTTGCCTACGTTCCCCTCCTTGGGAGGAGCTCAGGTCGCCGTAGTTCGGGCTTATCCCGAATGAAAAGAATGAATGATGAAGTTCGGGGATGTGAGGACCTTCGAGAATTTTTGAGAATCGAAAGAACGTGTCCTCTTGGAGTGTTGATGGGAGACACAGATGCGAAGCCCCAGTGGGACATTCACGGCAGGTGTTTGCGGAGGAGAAATGAAATATGCTCACATACAACGTCGAATGAACGGACGAAATTTGCACAATCTTCACTTGATAATCATTTGAGCCGGGATGGACTTGGCTCCGCTTTAAGCAATAATTTGTTTTAAGATCTCGACGAGAATTGGAATGAAACTGCTATCCGGTAGGAACTGCGACTGGGTCTCGGGGTTTCGATCGGTCTTCGGGTGATTTAGGATATCATGACCTCTTAAAATGAGAGGTCGGCTAGGCTTTTTTGCTGACTGGACCTCTAAAGATGAGAGGTTGGCTCTCGGGTATGTGTTTGGGATTTCTAAGGTGAGGGAAATCTGTGGTTGCATCTTTGCTGCCTCTAAGAATGAGAGGTCAATCTTGGCTTTGGCTAAAGGTAAAGGTAAGGGTAATGGGAATGTCCTCTAGAATCGAGAGGACGGCTTGGGATTGGTTAGAGGTAATGGTGAGGGACATCCATGCTGTCTCTTTATTCACTCTGAGACTCCTCTTGAGTAACGACCGGATCCTTTGACTTCGCTTTTGAGAGGATCGCTGGGGACTAGGCTCTCTTTTTCTTCTTCTTTTTTTTTATTCTCTTTTTTTTTTATTTTTGTCTCTCTCTCTTTTTTTGTATTTTCGTCTCTTCTTTTTTTTCTTTTGAGAGGAGGATTTCAGCTAGTCCCCAGGATGGATCATTGCCTTCCGTCGTTCTTGCGCTTGGAGACGGTCGATCTTTCTTTGAATCACGGGAGTCTCAAGGATAGTCCCTCTTCTTCTTGAGATGGTTAAACGGGTTTCAAATACGCCGATCTTGAAATGAAGGGATATTATTTGGTGAGGGTGAGGTGATGGTTTTCCTAAGGGTGAAAGGTTTCAACCGCAGCCCCCTACCGGATGGTCCGAACGAGATTGAGTCTTCGTTTGCTTGCTTAAGCTTACTCTGAGAAAGATCCGTGCAAATTCATCGAACAACGAGATAACGAGGATGACAGAAAGAGATGTGAGCATATGTGAATCGAGGTGGGGAGTTGATAAGCCCCACTCTGGGAAGGATATCAGTCGATTTTCTCACTCCGATCAATTCAAACATTATCCATTTCAAAGCGTTAGTCGGTGAGCAGCACAAGTGATCATTTGGAACAAGACCATTTCAATCGAGTGTAACGTGGGTGTGTAAGTAATGTCTCGAGTCTAGCAAGAATAGAAACAAAAATTTTATCACTGCAAAGCAAAATTGGTCCAACTTGGACTCGACAGACTCGTGTCCGACAGTGGACATTCTAGACCCTACGTGGACTGATTGACTTCTTCAACATTGGATGGACGGAAGAACATCGTCGCCATCGGTGCGGTGAGGACCCTTCTCAATCCTTTGTCATTCATAGGTCGTCCTCCTTAGCTTTCGTAATCTGAGCAAGTAACCGGGCCTCCCGCTCGCGAGAAAAAAAAAACAGCTTCAAGGGTAGCTCGCAACTTTTCGATGGACACATTACACTCTGCTGACCCATGGGATACGAATTTCCAGGCTGGTGGGCCATAATCTTCTCTGCACCGAGCATTTTGGATTCCGCATCAGATGGACGACTGCTCGGGCACTTGAACTGCTTCCGCCTCAGGAATATGGACCAATGAGCGCCGGGAACGAGAGCGCACACCCAACTTGCCGTAGCCTTGCAAAGGTGAAGAGGTAAGAGCATGTATAGACGGAGGGTAGAGAACTTTGAGAAGGTACGGGAGAGGGAAGAACGGGAAAGGAGACGGACTCGTGCAACACTTTATTAATCTTCAAGTAGAAATCGGTGTTTTAAGTCCTAGAGACGGTTGGGAAAGGCTAATCCTTTATTTCACGCAATCTAGATCCCGAGGGGGAACCTACGGACACATCATCCAAAAATACACCAAATGCGTTGAATCAAAATTAATAATAGGCGATAATACCTAAACCAAACCAAAGCATTTATGGGACGAACGAGCAGCCCCAATTTCTGGAGAAATTTGGGCAGCATAACGGGTATTCCTGAAGAATTTCAAGGAAAAATCCGGCATGACCTCTCGTCGGTGCACATTGACAAAGCGACATGATCTCTCGTTAGAACATGCCGTGGGAATGACATGTCCTCTCGTGAAACCATGTTGCGATGGCAACATGCCCACACGTGCTAGGGTTTGGGGAAGGTACGAGAGTCTATTAAGAATTTTGAAACAACTCATTTTAGTATATTTGAAAATGTCGTGTCAAAAACCAACCGTTTTGGGTGAGGTTTAAATGTGTGGCGCCACCTATAACGCACTAGGGGGGTAGGTTTGATTTCAGGCGCTCAAGCGTAGGCAAATTTTATGGCCGTCCGCGATGCCGTCAATCGCACCCGAGGGTTCTAGATCTACGTGATGTAGTATGCGGGATGGCTATGTTCCTTTATTTTGAGAAAAATGATTTTTTATTATTATTATTATTTTTTTTTGAAAAGGGGTAATAAAAGAAAATAACACACACTCACAAACCCCACAGAGATACAATAATCAGAGATCAAGAATTTAATTATGGGGGACTGCCCCTCATCACAACTGAACTGGAACTCACAAACTGCAGGTAGGCCACTTCTGTCGCGCTACACAGGACAACCAAAACACATTGTGTCGCGTGACAGAAGAAGTCCCATTGCCAGAATCTGAACAAGAGTCAAAACAGCCCCAGCCTCCAAGCATCAAAGCAATATCTCAAGCCCCAGAATCAGCAACACAATCAACAAAGATGGGACACAAAGGGGGGGGGAAAGAATAAAGCAAAACACTTAAAAATGCATTTAAACACATAAAATGTCACACAACAAAGCACACGCAAATGAATGGAATGAATGTTGAACAAGCACGAAAGTTTGACCCACTTTTTGAAAAACAAGTTTCAAAATCCCCAGCGGAGTCGCCACTGAATGTGCGCTCGCCGAAAAATGTAAAAGGAGTCGCCACGCCGTTTTTAAGAGGAAACATTGAAAACCTTTTTGTGAGTGAAAATGGGTTCGAGGGTCAAGTTACGTGTTGGGAAGAACCGAGAGTTCACCCAACACGCCTCGTCCGTAGACGAGTCTTTCAATTGTTCAACATTCAAATCATCCAAATGTGTGTGCAATTGTGTGCGTAACAAGATATGTATTGAAATGCATAAGAGTGCTTTGTTTTATTACTTGACAAGGGGAAATACAACTTTGTAAGCCATTTGCCATGGGAGGCCACATCCCATTTACAACTAGGAGATACAATACTTACAACTGAAATTGAACCTACTGCAGAGGGCTCATTGTGTCGCGTGACACAGGATCTGAGGGATCAAATGTGTCGCGTGACACAACAAAGCAATCTGCAGAGGTTTTACAGAACTCACACTGCAGCAACACCAAATGATCACAACACCACACAACAATCTAAAATGAACAAAATCAACAGCAAGCAAACCCAAAGAAACGGATTACAACTGAAATAGAAGTCTCTGCATCGGCTTAGTTATGTCGCGCTACACAGGACGGATAAGACCGAAGTGTCGCGTGACATAACCTTACCATCTGCAGAGACTTTACAAATTTGAACACAGATCAACAGAGAACAACTCAAATCCCAATACAAAATCAAAACAACTCAGAAACCAACAAATTCATAATGGATTGACCAAGGGGACGTGGAGATAGGGAGATCCACACTCCCTTGGCCAATAAACAATCAAATCCCACAAAATCACATTATGAATATCAAATGCATCCAACTAAGCTAGTTAAACAGAGGAATGGCAGTTGGGACTTGATAATTGAGGACGGACGGAGTCCAATTATCAAGTCCGGGGACAGATTGCAACGGAGCAAATACAATAACAAATACGAGACAAAAATGAGGGAAGAGATGCGTTACCCTCGTAGTCCATGCTCCTTCAACCAAGTTAGGTGGAAGGATCTTCAATCGGCTTCGGAACGGAACGATCCCAGATTGGAGTTGGTCGCTTGGGCAATTCCAGTACGTGAGTGCGTTGAATCGGCGCTGGAACAGGGGAGAATTGAAGGAGGAGTTGAACGCACGTCACCACTCCGGTGCAAGTCAGACAGAGAGAGATGCAAGTGGATCTAGAGATGCGGCGAAATGAAATTGGTGGTATAGCTGTGGTGGTTACCGGCTTGGAGGTTGTGATTGGCGTTGAGGAGCGGCGGCAATGGAGATTGAGGGGGAATCGGTGACTGGAGTTTTGGTTTAGGGATGATGGAGAGATCGGTGAGGAGATTGAGGGAGGTAGAAATTGGGTTGTTGTTTGGTTGGAGATGACTGGAGTAGTGGTTGTAATTGGCGAGAGAGAGAATTGGAGTTAGGTCGCCATTGATGAACTAGAGAGAGAGAGCTTCGGTTGTTGTTGGTTTTGGAGGAAGTATGGATCGGTTGAAGGGATTGGTGTTGAGTTTGCCGGAGAGGAAGCTTGGATTGAGGCGAAGATTGGGGTGGAATTGGATGAAGGTTTGGCCGGAGAAGGGAGCTTGGATTAGGGAGGAGGTTGGCCGGAGAAGATGGGTGAGGGCATTGAAGGGAGGATCGTAGTTGGGGAAGAAGGTGTTGCGTATAGAGAGAGAGAGAGGAGAGAGAGGGAGCGTTGTGAATGTGTGTTAACTATGTGTGGATTGTGAGAGAAATGTGAGAGGCCTCATTAACAAATGAATGGATTTGGCATTTATACGTAAATTGGAATTGAGATTTATTTTGTCGCAAGACCAAACGCTTCCAATTTCCATGCTTCAAGCTGTCGCATGACGGGCCACGTCCATAATCGATTCTGGTGCCAAAACCAGATTCTGGAACATTCCGGGTTAATTCCCAAGAGGTCCAAACTGATTTATTCCTTTTAGATCCTTTTTGTCTGGGAAAAATACTAAAATACACTTCCTTCGCGAGAAACATATAAAATGTTTTCGGAAGTCTCAGAACAGACCCGGAATTTACCAAAATGCCCCTAAATGCAATTTTATCATATTAAAATGCATCTGGAAAGGTCGCGAATTGGATTGGCGTACTTACACTATTTTGAGGGGTTTTACTGATTTCCCTTCGGGAATTTCGACAAGAGATGCTAGGGTAGCCAGGGCATCTGCGAAATGGTTCCTGTCTCTTGGCAAATAGTGGAAAGAGATGTCCTTGAACTGAGCAATGAGCTCCTCCATGTACGAGTGGTACTTCTGAAGGCCAGAATCTATCGTCTTCCATTTGTTGGACACTTGATTGATGATCAATGCTGAGTCTCCGTATACTTCCAGTTCTGAGATGTTGCGCTCGAGGGCGGCTTCCAGACCGGTTGCGCAGGCTTCGTATTCTGCGGCATTGTTGGTTGTTTCAAAATTCAGCTTGATGGCTATGGGAGTGTGCTCGTCCTTGGGATCGACAAGGAGCATTCCAATACCATTCCCTTTCTTGTTGGCTGCCCCATCGAAGAAGAGTTGCCAGCGGTTTGCGCTGTCAGTGAAAAGATTCCATCGTCCGGAAATTGCGGATCAGGACCCTTAGGTTCACTGCTTGGGAAGTCTGCCAGCTGATCTGCCATTACTCTGCCCTTCGTTGATTTTCTGTCCATGTACTTGATGTCGAACTCAGCCAGGAAGAATGACCACTTGGCTAGTCGCATTGACAGGGAGGGATTGTCAAAGAGATATCGGATGGGGTCCATTTTGGAGACAAGGAGCACTGAATGTGACTGCATGTAGTGTTTCAGTTTCCCGATTACCCATACCAAGGCAGTACAAGTTTTCTTTAATGTTGAGTAGCTGAGTTCACTTCCTTGAAGCTTTCGGCTTACGAAGTAGATTGCATGCTCAACTTTGGAATCTTTCTATTCTTGTGCCAGCATTGCTCTGATTGGCGTGTCTGTTACTGTCAAGTACAGGAGTAGTGGCTTGTCTTCATGTGGCGGGCACAGAATTGGGGGATTCACCAAGTATGTCTTGATTTTCTCGAAAGCTGTTTGGCACTCGGAGTCCCAGTTGATGTCGACATTCTTCTTCATCAATTTGAACATTGGCTCACCGAGAGATGTCAACTGGTTGATGAAGCGACTGATGTACTGAAGTCTTCCCATAAAGCTTTTTTACTTCTGTCAGAGTCTGAGGCGGCTTCATGTCGATGATGGCCTTGATTTTCTTGGGATCGGCTTCGATACCTCTTTCTGTAACCATGTACCCCAGTACCTTGCCACGCTTGACGCCGAAGGTGTACTTGGCAGGGTTCAATCTCATGGAGTGCTTCCTGAGTCTATTGAAGAACTTTCTCAGATCTGTCATGTGCAGCATGTCTGATCCTCTGGAGTGGACGATCATGTCGTCGACATATACTTCGATTTCCTTGTGAATCATGTCATGGAAGAGGGTTGTTGCAGCCTGCTGGTAAGTAGCCCCAGCGTTCTTCAGACCGAACGGCATGACCGTGTAGCAGTATGTCCCCTACGGAGTGGTGAAAGCAGTCTTGGCTTGATCTTCCTTGGACATTTTGATCTGGTTGTATCCAACGAACCCATCCACGAAGGACTTTACTTCGAAATTTGACGTGGTATCGACTAGCATGTCGATGTTAGGCAGTGGGAAATCATCTTTAGGGCTGGCCTTGTTGAGATTCCGGAAATCCACACAGCATCTGACCTTTCCATTGGCCTTGGTGACCGTCACGATGTTGGAGAGCCAGGTCTGGTACTCAATCACTCTAATGAAACCAACTCAGAGCATTTTCTCAATCTCTTCTTTCACTTGCAAGGACCACTCTGGCTTGATCTTGCGCAACTTCTGTTTGATAGGCTTGGATTCGGGATCCAGGGGAATTATGTGCTCCACGATCGAGGGATCGAGTCCTTGCATGTCCTGGTATGACCAGGCGAACACGTCAACATACTCCCGGAGGAGGTTTATCAGGGCTTCCTTTTCTGCATCGGCGAAGAAACTGCCCACTTGTGTCTCTTTAGGCTCTTGCACTGACCCCAGGTTCACTTTGGTCATAACCTCTTCGGCAGCTTGGGCCCGGTTGTCCTCTTGGTCAAGTATACGCTTGAGAACTTCTTTAATGTATTGTTCGTTTAATGTGTCTGTTTCTTTATCAATTGAGTTATTAACGTCTTTTAAGTTGTTTGTTAACTAATCAGTTGTTAAAGTGGCAATGAGAGGATACTTCGAAAGGTCAGACTTTTCATTAAACAAGAACGGAAATACATGGTTGGCTACATTATCATAGTCTTCCGGCTGTGATGATGTGCCACCGGAAATGATTTTTCCTTTCTTTTTTTGAAAATCAAAACACGGAGACGGAGTCGCCACGCCATTTTTGTTTTAAGGGCCAAAACTTTGAAAAATGCCCGAGATGAGAGATTTGGGTTCGGAGGTCACGTTACACGCCGGGAAGAACGTTAGGGTTCACCCGGAATGCCTCGTAAAACGAGTCTTCCAAGCTTAAAAACCATTTGTGTGTGTGTGTGTGTGTGAGTCTTACTTTGGCCAAAATGTGTTCAAACTGAGAAAACCAAAATTGGGAACTCTTTGTAAGACATTAAGCAAATACCATAATTTTTGGTATGATTTTAGGGTTGAGTTTTGGTGCTCAAAAGATTTCTTGAAGTTGAAAATCAATTCTGCCAGAATGAAAAAGGCAGTGGACACTTGATTTTAAAATGGATTTAAGAGCTTTAAAACTTCAAAATATGGGAAAATCCCGAGAATTAAAGTTGTTTAAAACACCTTAAATAAGGTTTATACAAAAGGATCTTCCATTTTGAGATTATTTGATGGACCAAAACCTTCTGGAAATCTCAGATATGAAATCTGGATTTCCAGAGACTGTTGAACTGACCTTTGGAAAACAATTTGAAAAAGGGAGTTGTACTCACGCAAAAAATATAATAAAAATATTTCTGAAAAGCTATGGATGTTGGCTACAAAAAGTATTTTGTAGTCAACACCAAATTTCAAGTTATTCTGTGTCTAAAAAATTAGAAAATGGACTGAGGTCACAGAAAATTGCTACTGGACAACATTTTGTGACTTGGAGGAAAATGTGATTTAAAGGGGATTTTGCATCCATGCTTGTCCCCATTTCCTTAGGCTTTGATTAGTGATCACTAAACATTTTAGTGGTGATCTACTATATCAAGCCATCCTTAGGGTACATTTGGACTTTAAGCATTTCATTTGCTTGGGAAGGGGAATTTTATCCTTTGAAAGAAAGATTTGATGTATGAAAATGATCTTTGGAAAACACTTTCAAGTGAATGATTTTTAGGAAAACACTTTTAAGTGAGTAAGAAGTAATTTGGACCTTTTAAATGGTCATCCATGGAAATTTATTCCAAGGTGACTACATTCTTAGGTCAAGCAAAGAATGAACACCAAGTTGATGAACAAACTACATTTTTGAAGTTTAAGATGCATGCATGGATGAGAGAGATTTAGGGTAGGGAGAAGGAGGTTATTCCTATCTTTTTTTGTGTTTTTGTTTGAAGCTTTGAATTTGAGAGTGAGTGGATGTGATTTGGGAAGATAATCAAGAGAAAAAGGTGGCAATTCAAGGGAATTCCCACTGTTTTCTCTAGTATTTTTGCCAAGGTGTTGCTGTGAATTGTTGTGTCTCATTTATTTATGAGACTGAAGGGCTCAATTTATAGGCCTCTGAAAACTTCAAAGTCATCCGCGTGGACAGGAACCTCAGCGTGCACTGTTCATTTAATGCAGCTGCAGGCTTTGGACCAAAGGAATATTTTTGAAAATATTCAAACTGGCTGTGTTTTTCAGCTTGCCATTTCGGGTTTTTACAATTTCTTTTCTTTTGTGAGATTCTTTTCTTGGTTTAACTTTAAATAGCAATGCCTATTTTACCCTTGCTTTGTTAGAAAAGTTAGGAATTGTTAGAAATGTTAGGAATGTTAGGGATTTCGTTAATTTTCTAACGAAAATACTAACAACTCAAATTGGAGCACTTACAGTAGCCCCTTGGCGACGGTGCTTTCGAAGGAAGCGGGGTCGTCGATAAGAGTAAGGCTCCATATTTGACAGGATGATCAAGTGATCGAGTGGCTGAACCTAGCGATAGGCTACCTACATATCCCGAATGGGAATCAAGCCGGCTGTAGTTCGGGTCTTTCGATGTTGACCCTAGTGTGACTATTTTGAGGCGTCAACCTGGTGAGTGAGTTCTGCAGTCATTTGCTGAAAGAAACTCTGTTGGGGATAAGAAATGACCATTTTGGTCTGATGGCTAGAGTTGTATATCCGCTCTGCTGGGGATAGGAATGACCATTTTGGTCTGATGGCTGGAGTTTTATATCCGCTCTGCTGGGGATAGGAATGACCATTTTGGTCTGATGGCTAGAGTTGTATATCCGCACTGCTGGAGAAAGGAATGACCATTTTGGTCTGATGGCTGAACCTAGTGGTAGGATACCTACGTATCCTTAAGAGGAATCAAGCCAGTCATAGTTTGGGTCTTTAGATGTTGACCCTGAAATGACTGTTTTGAGGCGTCAACCTGGTAATAATGGCGTTTTAGGTGCCTCAGCCCTTGAAGATGGCATTTTAGGTGCCTCGAACCTTTAAGGATGGCATTTTAGGTGCCTCGGACCTTGAAGATGGCATTTTTAGGTGCCTCGAACCTTTGGTGATGGCGTTTTAGGTGCTTCGAACCTTTGGTGATGGCATTTTAGGTGCCTCGAACCTTAAAGATGATGGCGTTTTAGGTGCCTCGAACCTTAGAGATGGCATTTTAGGTGCCTCGAACCTTAAAGATGATGGCGTTTTAGGTGCCTCGAACCTTAGAGATGGCGTTTTAGGTGCCTCGAACCTTAGAGATGGCGTTTTAGGTGCCTCGAACCTTAAAGATGGCATTTTAGGTGCCTCAAACCTTAAAGATGGCATTTTAGGTGCCTCGGACCTCAAAGATGATGGCGTTTTAGGTGCCTCGAACCTTGAAGATTTGGGATTGATGGTCCTTTGGTGGACTTCATTTGAAGGGATCGGTCTTACGTCTGCTGCCGAAGGAAAGGATGACCATGCTGGTCGAGTGGCTGGACCTATGGTAGGCTACCTACGTATCCCGATTGGGGAATCAAGCCCTTACGTAGTTCGAAGAGCTGCTGGGGGTGGAATTGAGGAAAGAAACGAGATTTCGTCGGCTTTTGCTGGGGAAAATGGGCTTGCATTTTACGGTCGTTGATGAATTTGAGGAAAGAAACGGGATTCCGTTAGCTTTCGTTGGAAGAAATGGGCTTACATTTTACTGTCGTTGATGAAATTGATGAAAGAAATGGGATTCCGTTATCTTTCTCGGAGAAATCGGACTTACGTTTTATTGCCGTTGATGAAATTGATGAAAGAAACGGGATTCCGTTATCTTTCTCGGAGAAATCGGACTTACGTTTTATTGCCATTGATGAAATTGATGAAAGAAACGGGATTTCGTTATCTTTCTCAGAGAAATCGGACTTACGTTTTACTACCGTTGATGAAATTGATGAAAGAAACGGGATTCCGTTATCTTTCTAGGAGAAATCGGACATACGTTTTACTGCCGTTGGTGAAATTGATGAAAGAAACGGGATTCCGTTATCTTTCTTGGAGAAATCGGACTTACGTTTTACTGCCGTTAATGAAATTGATGAAAGAAACGGGATTTCGTTATCTTTTTCGGAGAAATCGGACTTACGTTTTACTGCCGTTGATGAAATTGATTAAAGAAACGGGATTCCGTTATCTTTCTCGGAGAAATCGAACTTACGTTTTACTGCCGTTGATGATATTGATGAAAGAAACGAGATTCCGTTATCTTTCTCGGAGAAATCGGACTTACGTTTTACTGCCGTTGATGATATTGATGAAAGAAACGGGATTCCGTTATCTTTCTCGGAGAAATCGGACTTACGTTTCTTGCCGTTGATGATATTGATGAAAGAAACGGGATTCCGTTATCTTTCTCGGAGAAATCGGACTTACGTTTTACTGCCGTTGATGATATTGATGAAAGAAACGGGATTCCGTTATCTTTCTCGGAGAAATCGAACTTACGTTTTACTGTCGTTGATGAAATTGATGAAAGAAACGGGATTCCGTTATCTTTCTCGGAGAAATCGGACTTACGTTTTACTGCCGTTGATGAAATTGATGAAAGAAACGGGATTCCGTTATCTTTCTCGGAGAAATCGGACTTACGTTTTACTGCCGTTGATGAAATTGATGAAAGAAACGGGATTCCGTTATCTTTCTCGGAGAAATCGGATTTACGTTTTACTGCCGGGAAGCTCTTTTGAAAAGGTGGTTAACTTTGGTTAACTCTGGTTAACTCTGTTAAGTTGAGGACTAAACTGCAGAGTCCTGGAATTTTAAAGGGCAAAACAGTCTTTTTGCCCCTTCAATTCCATCCGCGCGGGCTGGAATGAAGCCCAGATTGATTTTTAAAAGGTCCCGCCCTCCCTTCTTCTTCCTCACAGTCTCAGTCGCCATTACGAGAGGGAGAGAGAGATTTCGCCATTTTCGCCCACGGAGCTTCAAATTCCTTCCATTTTCTTTGATTTTTCGAGCAATGGAACACGCGGGAGTAGCTATTCAAGGCCAAGGATGTGGCCCGGTCGCGGAGAGGCGATTAGAGCTTGTTCGAATGAGGAGGCATTACTCACTTTCGTAATCGATTGCGGAGGAGCCGTATCCCGATGCGTGGCAACATTGGGCCACTGATCCGAGTCTTCGCACGGTATACTTCGAATCTTTTCATTTCCTTTGTTGATTGTTCATTTGAAATTGATTTTTGTGATTTTTTTTTCTTTTTGAAAATTTCGAAAGTCATGTTCTTGGGCTTGAAATTCGATTTTGATGATTTGCATGTTGTAATGAGTATATGGGTAATCAAAATATGCATTTTGTTTGAAAAGAATGGGCATTTTGCAATTTTTTTTTTTAAATTTCGAAAATTGTAATTCGAAAAATGTGTTCTTGGACATTGAATATTTGACTTTGATGATTTGCATGTTGTAATGAGTTTATGGGTAACCCAAATATGCATTTTGTTTGAAAAGAATGGGCATTTTGCCTTTTTTTTTTTTTTTTAAATTTCGAAAATTGTAATTAAAATTCGAAAAATGTGTTCTTGGACCGTGAATCTTGACTTTGATGATTTGCATGTTGTAATGAGTATATGTGTAGACACCCCATTCTGAACCCATAATTACATGATTACACTACTCTTCATCTCTCTTTTATGTTTTGATGAAAGCATATCAGTTTCGTCATGTTTCGTTAAGTTTCTAACTAACCTCGTTAGTTTTGGACCTAACTGACTAACGGAACAACTGAAGAGGACAAAATAGTCATCAGACTAGTTATCTCGCACGAGATATCATATCTCGCGCGAGATATCCCCTCGACAGGATGTGCAGAAATCACTCTCCTTCTCCGTTTCAACCTCTTTTCTTGATAAACCTCACCTAATCCGGTCATCCAATCACATTTGGGTTCTGGAAGCTTCCTTGAGAGTCCTAATCTTGATGACAAAGTAATCCCTTCACCTCTCCAACCTCCTATAAATACTGGATGACTTTCAGTGTTTCGGGGGTCGACAATTCTGATCCTTGATCAAGAAAACACACAACACACACAATTTGTTGGTTTCTTTCCACGAAAGACTCCTTCAAATCACTCACAAACAACTCCTAAAGTTTGTTCATCAACCTTGTTGATTAACAAACATCGAAACCCGAATCAAAGGACCAAGGCGAAGCTCCGTCCGCATCAAGATCCAAATCAAGGATCGAGGCGAAGCTCTGTCCGAATCAAGGTTCGACTCTAAACTTGAGTCGAAACTCTGTCCGAATCCCTCCTCAAAAGGTAATCATCCTTTAACTTTCGTTTCTCTTCTCAACCTCTCTATTGATTTTAGAGTAGTGTAATCCCATCAAAAGGATTAGCTTAGAGTCCCTTCAGTCAATGAAGGCGATCTCGAAGCATACAATCCGACATTCCTAATCAAGGAATTGATTAGGGTTTATTTGTTCTTCTTTAATTATTTTATTAAAAAGATTGAAAACCTCTCTTTTCTTTAGCAAGACCGATCTCCGGATTGGGTGAAATGGATGCTCCTTGACCTACCCATTTCATAACCTAAGCCCCGAACCCAAATCTCTTTAAAAATGGTTTTCCTATGTTTCCAATCGAATAATATAGGTGGCGACTCAAAAAGATGAAAAGATGAAATTTTCCTCACAACGCTACAGTGGCGACTCCGCTGGGGACTTAAAATTAAGAGGCTTAAACTTGCATCAAAATTAAAAGAGAGGTTTTCAAAAAAAAAATCGATTTTCTGCTCTCAGACGAGGCATATCTCGCACGAGATATCATATCTCGCGCGAGATATGGCCTCCAGTCTGGTTGTTTTCTGGTTTCTCCCGTTTAGCTCATAATCCAAGACGAGAGCCGAACATGCAAGGGGGATCCCAGAATTCATTATCTGCAGAGTTCCCGCATCTTAAGGCCTCCCTTAAGGTGTAGAACTCGAACCTTTAATTTCTTTAAATAATTGATTATTATTTATAAATTGAGTGCGATTGGGTTTTATTTAATTAAAGTCCGGTCCATTGGGGATTCGGGAGTTGTAAATTAAATTATCTATCTCTCTTTATCTCTCTTTATGTGGAACTACGACGGCCTGAGTCTTCCTAAATTGGGAGAAACGTAGGCAACCACTTGGTGCGGCCACTATCTGTTTTTCTTTTTATTTTCAAAAAAATCTCTCTATTTTACTCTATCACCTAGATTGACTATCACACACGCGCACTCATGATATAACTGTCATTGCACTACATACCCCGATTAACCCGGGACCCACACTAAGGACGGATGACGGTAACCACCTAGTCGCCGGTCTCTCCGAAGTTGGATCATCCCACTCCGCGTATTCAATCCACCTAGATTGTCATATCGCGGGGAGCCTAGCCTTCCAGCCCTGCATCGCCACATATCATGTAGATTGTCTTTCTAGGAACACTCCGTGACCGGTCGGTTTTGACTCGGTAATCTTTCTTGTCTTTGACCAAAGTAAAGCTAATATAAAATTGACTATCGAGAAAGGATTCGGAAAAGTCCCTTCGGAAAAAGAAAAAGTCCCTTCGGAAATGTCCCTTCGGAATGACCCTTTCGGAAGTCCCTTTAAAAAAAATCCTTCTTGAAAATTGATTTTACGTGGCTTTATTTTACAAAGAATGGTTAATTACCGAGTCCCTAGGTTTGGTTCGAATTACGTATGCCTGCAAGATTTACCTAGGATGCTAGATAGAAAACGGATCTTTGTCCGTCCGACCATGAATCTAGGAAATAAAAATGAGGGAAAATCCATCTTTCCGGATGGTTATCTCGTGCGAGGTTACCTAGTCTCGCGCGAGATATTATTTGCAGATTTCGTGTTTGTGATTGATAATCGAAGTGCGCTCCCTCCTTGAGTCAAAACTCCGTCTCTAATAAAAATAAAACTTCAAAAAATCACTCGTGAGGTAATTTTAACCATCATCCTTTTCTCCATCTAGGATCGTTTGGGGCTAATATTTGAAAAGACGTTTCGTTAGGATATCTCGAGTTCATCTCTAAGGTCGTCAAGCTCCCTTACCTCTCCAACGGTAGCGTCTCAATTTCTTTCCAACACGATGAGTTCCAAAGCACTCAAGAAGGAAATTGAGGACTAAAGGATTCGATATGAAGAAATGCTACAAGCCCAATCCGATGAAATGGAGGCCCGATTAGAACTTGAAAGGAGAATCCAAGCCGGGGAAATGAAAGCCATGGTTGATGAACTCCAAGCCATGAAACTACAATTGGCCGAATTAAGCTCAAAGAAGAAAGAGAATGAGTCCTCTTCTGATGACGAAGTATCATACACTAAGGAAGCTAAAAGGCACCGCAAGCACAAGAAAAAGGTGTATGAGTCTAGCTCATCATCTTCCTCCTCCGACAATGAAAGTTATGCTTCCAAGAAAGAAAGAAAGAGGGAAAGCAAGGATGAACCACTTACCATGGCAATGCTAGAAAAGAAACTTGCATCCCTCGATGTGAGTAAGGGAGCCTCGCTCTCTATCGACTATGACACCCTTCGTCAATCCATGTCAAAGCTTCCTAGAAAGTACAAGACACCCGACATTGCAAAATTCAATGGTTCTACTTGCCCTAAAGCTCATTTGGAAACCTACTCTTGGGCCATGCTACCTATGGGTGTCAATGACAACTTGCTAGTTCAATGCTTCCCTCAAACCCTCGATGGTGCCGCTAGAGATTGGTACATGACTCTTCCACTCTCCACAAGACTTGATTGGCCACTTGATAGTCGTACCTTCCAAAAGCAATATGAGGACAACTCTGCTTACCGCACCACTAGGAGAGACCTTGAGCAAACCAAGCAGCTTCCGAATGAATCCTTCACAGATTTTGTCAAAAGGTGGAGAACCAAGCTAACCGAAATCGTTGATAGGCCCAGCCTAGACGAGCAAATTCACATCCTCATACAATGCCTTAGAGAGGAATATCAAGAGAAGCTTGCCGGCAATTACTTCCCTAATTTCGTCGAACTCCATAAATCGGGCCTTAGAATTGATGAATTGATCCGTCTTAGAAAGAATTCAGAAAAGGAGAATTGTCCAACAAAGGGGAGCACCGGTCGTACCTATCATGATTTTGGTGGGGCTACTCTTAAGAAAATGTTCGATGATCTAGTAGGCCAAGGAAAATTGAAGCCCATGGACGACTATCATCCTAAGAAAATGAGGGAAGATTGGGACCACGACAAATTTTGCGATTACCGTCAGTTTAGTGGTCATGACACCAACAATTGCTTTAATTTGAGGGATGCCATCGAAGACTTGTATGAAGCCGGCAAGATCAACTGAAGCATCACCACCTTGGGGCTCCGATTGTCCTCTCCCTTTTTCCTTTGAAAAAAAAACATAGATTAGGTAAACTTCCTAGTATGTTCTCGAAGAGTCGTTCTGTCATTCTAGTCCATCTCTATCCTCTCTAGTTTGTGTCAAGTGAACTATCGAGTCTGTTTCGAATTTCCTTATCAATAAAAGTTATCTCTTTATCCTAAACACTTTCCCAAGAGTTGTTTTTCTTTATGAATATCATTTGATCCATGCTGAATAGTGGACCCTCATTCCTTAAATCATCACGAAAAATAGAAACTTCTAAACAAGTTTGAAATAAAAACTGTCCTTAGAAGGCTTAAGGCTAAACATTACTCCTGTTGAAAGTCGAAGATCAACAAACGAAGAAAGCCAAAGGCGCTGCTATCAACATTCATCCCAAGAAGAGTGGGGCTACTCAATTCAAGGCTTTGAGAGTACAAAAATAAAAAGCTCGCTAGGTCGAAACTCCTCAAATCGTCCTAGACAAAAATAGAGCATCAAAAAAAAAAAAAAAAAACTCTCAAGCCTTCATCGCCCCACAACAAGGATGGAATTTCAACAAAGGCAAGAAGGACTCTCCTACAAAGGAGAAGAGTCAAGTGATACCAACGAAGAAAAAAAAAGGATCCCTCAACATCCTCTTACAATGAAGCCCGAATGGCAACACAAATGAAGAAGACTTTCAACATCAATCCATAAAGAAAATGTTTAGCCTTAATTCATACTAATGATTGGCTTTCCTTTTAAACTCGTTAAGAAATTTCTAGATGATGCAAGGTCCATTAAAAGTAGAACAACTTTTCTAGATCTTCGAGCCATATAGCGTTCTTTGTTGAGTCTAGGGGCTTCCTCTTAGCCATTCTCATACACACTCTTGAAATCCAAGCATCAAAACTGGGGCTTCTTAACCTTTCCTCCCCCAGTCAATCTCTACTCAAACTCTCAAGAATAATCAAATCTGCAGTAGGGGCTTTCCTCTTTCACTTCTCACTCTCATCATTAGAGAATATACTCCCTCATAAAAGAGTCAATGCTTGGATAACCTTCCAAAAATATAGTCTGTCTCTCCCCAACTAAACTTGAGATCTCATCTTTCTCCTTAATGAGATTCTTCCAACTGAGTTCTCTTCGAGTAAACATACTTTTCAAAAAAAAAAAATGGCTCGCTAGGTTGAAAACCCGTAAAGAGCGGCCTAGGCAAAAGTTAGAGCACAAAAACAAAAGACGCAAAAGAGATGCCCGCTAGATTGAAAACCCGAAAGGGCGGTCTAGGCAAAAACCAGGGTGCGTCACAAAGAAAAAAAAAATCAAAGGAAAAAGGAGGGGATCCTTCTTCAATTTACACAGCCTCACAAGCCTGTTCACGAAGTCATCTACAACATACAAAAAGTCTTGGGGTTGGTGTCAAGAGAAGCCTTTGGAAAATACGTGCTTTGTATTAGGCAGCATAAGTTCTACATAGCAAAAGCCATTGGAGTGGTTTGGACCTTGTTCAGTCAATGATCATCACATGAGAAACTTGGGGCTTGACGATGAAAAAAGTCCTACGACAACGGAAAAATCCTCGAAGTATCCTGGACCTTAGTGTTGAACTTGGGTTATCTCAACGGAATACTATTAGACGATTGTCTCATTCGATCTTTAAATGGACCTCACGAGGTGGTCTTCAAAACCAAAATCTAAATCACAAACGATTTTCAATTCTCACATAATATAACTCATTCTCCCCGCCGATTCTTGGAGTCGAGTGCATATTGATCGTCTTGAACAAACAAATGCTTAAGTGAATATATGTTGTTATGCAAATGCTTTCACTAACCCTCTTGCAGGAATTAACATGCGTAAGGCACGTCAAGTGCCTACTTTCGAGAATTGGATCAAACATGTTGAGTGTTTGGATTTCGCCTACCTTTCCATATATCAATGCATCAAATTAAAGCGTCAAGCATCCATTGCGTCAAGCAACCATTGCGTCAAGCAACCATTGCGTCAAGCAACCATCGCGTCAAGCAACCTTTTCATTAAGCAACCATCGCGTCAAGCATCCATCACGTCAAGTGCCATGCGTCAAGCATATTCCAACAAAAAGCCCGATTCAACGCCCAGACAGGTGGAACTTCATCAATTAGGTGTGTCAAGCATCTAGGGTCAGTATGTCAAATACTTACCTTACCAAAAGCCCGATTCAACGCCCAGACAGGTGGATCGTCAACAATTAGGTGTGTCAAACATCTAAGATGCGTCAAGCATCTAGGGTCAGTATGTCAAATACTTACCTCATCAAAAAGCCCGGTCTTGAATCGCCAGGATCGTCACCAACAAAAAGCTCGGTCCCGAATCACCAGGATCGTCACCTCATCAAAAAGCCCGGTCTTGAATCGCCAGGATCGTCACCAACAAAAAGCTCGGTCCCGAATCACCAGGATCGTCACCTCGACAAAAAGCTCGGTCCCGAATCGCCAGGATCGTCACCTCACTTCCACAAAAGACAGGTATCTTCAGAATTGGGTCATGATTTGATTCCTCAGTATGGATTTGCCTTTACAAAAATAAAATCTCCTCGATTTTCAAAAAATGATTTTCAAAATACCTAAAGCAACCTTTTCGTATTTTGGAGTCGAACTACGTTTTGATCTGATTCTCCGATAGAGATACGTAGGCAGCCGTGCGGTACGACCATCCCAGCGTTCAGAATGATGTCTTTTCTATCGACGACACTTCTTCTTTCATAAGACCTGTCGCCGAGGGGCTCTGTAGACACCCCATTCTGAACCTATAATTACATGATTACACTACTCTTCATCTCTCTTTTATGTTTTGATGAAAGCATATCAGTTTCGTCATGTTTCGTTAAGTTTCTAACTAACCTCGTTAGTTTTGGACCTAACTGACTAACGGAACAACTGAAGAGGACAAAATAGTTATCAGACTAGTTATCTCGCACGAGATATCATATCTCGCGCGAGATATCCCCTCGATAGGATGTGCAGAAATCACTCTCCTTCTCCGTTTCAACCTCTTTTCTTGATAAACCTCACCTAATCCGGTCATCCAATCACATTTGGGTTCTGGAAGCTTCCTTGAGAGTCCTAATCTTGATGACAAAGTAATCCATTCACCTCTCCAACCTCCTATAAATACTGGATGACTTTCAGTGTTTCGGGGGTCGACAATTCTGATCCTTGATCAAGAAAACACACAACACACATAATTTGTTGGTTTCTTTCCACGAAAGACTCCTTCAAATCACTCACAAACAACTCCTAAAGTTTGTTCATCAACCTTGTTGATTAACAAACATCGAAGCCCGAATCAAAGGACCAAGGCGAAGCTCCGTCCGCATCAAGATCCAAATCAAGGATCGAGGTGAAGCTCTGTCCGAATCAAGGTTCGACTCTAAACTTGAGTCTAAACTCTGTTCGAATCCCTCCTCAAAAGGTAATCATCCTTTAAATTTCGTTTCTCTTCTCAACCTCTCTATTGATTTTAGAGTAGTGTAATCCCATCAAAAGGATTAGCTTAGAGTCCCTTCAGTCAATGAAGGCGATCTCGAAGCATACAATCCGACATTCCTAATCAAGGAATTGATTAGGGTTTATTTGTTCTTCTTTAATTATTTTATTAAAAAGATTGAAAACCTCTCTTTTCTTTAGCAAGACCGATCTCCGGATTGGGTGAAATGGATGCTCCTTGACCTACCCATTTCATAACCTAAGCCCCGAACCCAAATCTCTTTAAAAATGGTTTTCCTATGTTTCCAATCGAATAATATAGGTGGCGACTCAAAAAGATGAAAAGATGAAATTTTCCTCACAACGCTACAATATGGGTAACCCAAATATGCATTTTGTTTGAAAAAAGAATGGGCATTTTGCCACTTTTGAAATATGAGATGATGAAAATTTTACCGAATCCGGGACGGACTCTCTTTTGCATGTAGGATTTTTGCAATGAGATGATGCTTCCCTGAATGATATGAATGCATGCATGCATGTTTTTTGTAAAAATATGATTTTTTGTGAAAAATGGGACGGATTTTCGTTTCCGTTGATTGGATGAATGAATTGTGGAAAATTGCTTATGCATGCTATTTCATGAAAAATGGGACGGAGTTTTTACTTCCGTTGACTCAATGTTATTGACATTTTTTTTATGCATGATGAATGATGGTTGCTGAAAAATCTTTTCTTTTGTGCAAGAAAAATGGGGCTAAGTCCATTGTATGCCGTTATGCTGCCGAATTTTCTTCAGAACGTTATGATGCATGTGTATACCCTTTTTTTTTTGAATGCAAATGCAATTTTTTTCTTTTTGACATTTTTATTTTTCTTTTAATTGCAGGGGGAAGATCGTTTTGTGACGGAGCAGCTGAATAAGCTGAAGACTCGGGGGTCAGTGGAGGCCGTGGTTGACCTGTGGGACCGGCTGCCAGTCTTGGGCCGAGGAGTTTTGATGAGTCCGAGACAGATCGTCATTGGGACTGGGTTGTATGAGTTCATCGAATTCCTGAGGGGGTTGATTAAGTTCCCCAAGAGTAAGGGCCTGATTTTTGCTTTAGCACAGCACTGGTGGGACGTGACTCACACATTTCATTTTTTCTGGGGCGAGGCCACGGTTACTCCCTCCGATTACGCTGCGATCACGGGCCTGTCCTTTAAAGGACAGAGCATTGAGTGGAGAGACGGCTACAGTGACCTGGAGCTGCAGGATCTTCTGGGCTTTACCCCCATTCCCAAAAAGGGGATGGGGATGGAGTATGCTGTGGTCCACGGGAAGATCGTGGAGAGCATTGAGAGTTACGAGGCTGGGGATGAGAGGGTGGCCGCTGTGCAGATTGCTAGGGCCTTTTTGTGGTTTGCTTTTTTGAGCACACTTTTTGGACACGCCGAGGGGACGGCGGTGTTCGATTTGTTGAGGACATTGGAGGATGTGGAGATGGCTGGGGAGGTGTCTTGGGGAGAGGCAGGGCTGGCAGAGCTATATTTTGCTCTGGATCGGTATAGCCGGAAGGCTGTCAGCTCTCTGACGTGCTTTGAGTTCCCTCTGGAGGTATAAGCTTCTGCCTTTTCTTTTCCTTAAGCACGCATTGTTCTTTTCGCACTTAATTGATGGGATCTTTCCCTTTCGCAGGTATGGGCTCTGGAGTTCTTTCACGTCACGATGTGGCGACAGCCGGCGGAGCACATCGGGGCATATCCGGCCATGCTCTCCTGGAGCAAGCATGCTCGGGAGAAGATAGGTTCCAGGGGGCACACGACCCTCAAGTACAGGGATTGCCTGCCTTTGACGAGAGCTGAGACAGATGAGGGGATGAGGTTCTACCCCTGGGGCCGCTTCGAGGTGGAGCAGCTGAAGGGTGCCGAGAGATGGACCGTGCAGCGGAGGATTTTGAGGGGTTTGACCTGTGATGTGTATTATCTGGGGGAGAGAGTGATGCGCCAGCATGGCGAGGGTGCACCTCTGATGGCACCGGTGGAGCCCCCTGCTGACATGATGCATCCGAGTGAGAGATCGGAGACCTGGGGTGATTATCGAGGTGGCCAGCACTTCTCGATGTTTGTGGCGATCGAGGATTATTCACGATTTATCTTGAGGAGGCTGAGGATGCCCCAGGTTCTCGAGAGAGAGAGAGGGGTTGGGGGTCGTGCGGTACCCTCGATCGTACTTTTCGTATGTCCAGGATGGGGTCAGATTGAGGGTGCAGATCCCTCAACCTGAGCGGGTCCCACGAGCTTTTCAGCCTCGCCCGGATATGAAGGTACGACTTTTTGCTGTCTCTTCTTCTCTTCTTTCGTTTCAATCTTTCTTTTGCATCAATTATTTCTGACACTTTTGTTTCTGTGCAGTTCCCGGCCGTGGTTGTGGAGAAACTGACGAAGCAGGTGATTGGGGCCAAGAGGTTCCTTAGGAGGATGGTTGCCTGTGGGGCTGCTCAGGGTAGAGCGAGACAGGCACAGCCGATGCCTGTAGAGCGGGAGACTTCCCCTATTCCTTCTGAGCATTCTACCGAGACTCCTCTTTCTCCTTTCATAGATCCCGGCATGGAGCTTCCTCCGGACCACGTCATCCTCGGGGATTTGCACGGGCAGGGGCACGTTTGGCACCACGGTGGGTCATCTTCACACGTCCAGGAGTCCGACGCGTTCACTTTCGGATATGACTTCTTTGCAGATCTTGGCTTGCCCTATCGTGGCGTGCCGGTTGATCCAGACGAGCCTCCCTCTGGAGACGAGGACGACAATTTTGAGCCTGAGATTTTCATGACTACTGAGGAGGCGGGCCCGAGCCACAAGAGGGATCGGGGGAAAGTGCCGGCCACCGAGGATTCTGACTGATGATTTTTGGTTGATTCTGAGACTGTACCTATTTAGACAGATACACTTTATTTTCATGCACACATTTCTTTTTTTCTATTTTTTTTTGGAATGTAATAATCTACTCTTTTTTTTTGTTTTTTTTACTATGCATGTAAATGTTACATGAGCCCGGTTTCTTGGCTAGGGTGTGGATGTTTGGTATATGAACTGTTTGGACAGGCTTTGCACAGGTTTCGAGCGGCTGGGATGAAATATTTCTCCGCGGTGCAGCAGTTTTAACTGCTGCAGATTTTTTTTCTGGTGGTGACTTTTCCATCCGCGCGGATAGGGTCGAATTCTGTCAGGGTTCATTTATATCGGTGGTTGGATCTGGTTTGGACCATAAATGTCATTGAAACTTCATCTTCTCCAGTTCAAACCCACTGGAATTTTGGGTGAGAAGGGAGAAAATCCATGGAAATGACCAAAAACTCTCTAAAATTATCCAAAGAAAGGCAAATGTTGTTCTTTGAAAAGTTCAAGGAGTGGTGTAGGGAGATTATGCACGAGAGGAGGTCATTCTTTGAAGAAAGGTACAAGATAAAGTGCTTGTGGTCTCTCAAAGAATTGGTTCCGGACTATGATCTCTTGAGGGCCTCCGCTTCTTTTTGGGATACAAGGAGGCATGCCTTTTGCTTTTCTTACAATGAAATGGTCCCGACTGTTGAAGAATTCTGGGCTATGCTTGGTGGTCCGGAAGTGGAAGAGATTGCAATTCCTTTGCCCGGAGGGACTTCTTTCGTTGATAGGTTGTGCAACCTTCTTCATCTTTCCCCGGAGGAAGCACAAGGTATGATCCGTGGTCCCGATCATTTCGACATTTCTGGTCTTCCTGATAGATTTAGGGGCTTAGGCTTGATTGATGATGCCTATTGGGATGCTTTTGCACTTTGCATGTTTGGTACCTTGTTCATGGTTTACTCTTTTGGGATCTGTCATCGAGCTTTGCTGGATGTGGTTGTACACTGCCGTTCGGGCCGGGATGTGGTGCCCTTGATCCTGGGAGAGACCTTTCATGCTCTTGACAGGTTGGCTACCGGGAGGCAATATATGCACGGGGGCAGCCCGTTTCTTTTGACTATGTGGCTGATGGAGCGCTTGGGGGTTCTTCGCGAAACTTCCGATGCGGTCAAACCTTGGACATTTGCCAGGAGAGGAGTTACTGTGGATCTCGATGATCAGGGCTCATGGGAGCGTTGGATGGCTTGTCGCCAGACTACAGGTATCAGGTGGTCGGTGCCTCATTGGCGGGTAGAGACTCGGAGAGTACTTCAGGATGGGTCTCATGTGGTTCTGCTTCCGGGGCTTTCTCAGTCCAGTTTTTATATTCCGGCTCTGGTTCGGAGACAGTTTGGCTTGGAGCAGACTCCTTTGGAGGGATTTGAGGACATAGCCACCATGGTGGTGGCTTCTGCTTCGATGGATGATCCTTCAGTGTTCCCATTTCTTTCCCGAGCATGGAGGTATGACGTCTTTCCTCCTAGGGTTATCCTCAGGCGTCCGGGACACATATTTCTGACTACTTGGTACTTGGATTGGTACGAGAGGCATTTGGGTGAGACTCAGGTGGCTATTTTGAGACGGCGTGAGGCCATTGTTGGTATGGAAGACATGACGGTTTCAGAGAGGAGAAGAGTTGAGGCTAGGGCTAACCCTTATGATAGGAGCGGAGATGCTGTGACTGTCTACGAGTCTTATGTCAAGAGACAGGAGGGAAGGATTCCTATGTTGCCAGCTCGGCTACAGGAGATGAGAGATGAGGCTAGGGCTACTAAGGCCCTGACAGACGCGGGTTTGATAGATCCTGTCCCTACACCAGAGCTTGGTAGGCGGCAGACCGACATTTTTGCAGTGCAGAAGAAGAAGACCCGAAGAGGGGGAAAGAAGAGGGGAGAAGCCAGTACGAGTGGCTTGGAGTGACCTTGAGGTTTTTCGAGTATCCCTTTCTTGTCGTAGCAGACACATTAGTTGAATTATGTATCTTAGTTTCTTTTAGCAGGTTGTAAGTCGTAGGAATGAACCGAGCTTAGACTCATCAAAAAGTTTTTAACTGTAATGAATATGTGAGTTGCTTTAGAGTTTTTCGAGACGCTTTCATGGTCTGATCAATGTATGACATTTATTTGTGTTTTAGACCGAACCGTTTTCGGCTGCCTACGTTCCCTTGAACTAAAGGGCTCAGGTCTCCGTAGTTCGACCCGGTTAATTTTTTTTTTTTGGTGCAACCCTGTTTTTTACCTAGGCCGCCCTTTTCGGGTTTTCAACCTAGTTGGATATTACTCTTTTAGCACTCTTTTTTTTATATTTGTTTTTTTGATATATATATATATATATATATATATATTTTTTGGTGCAACCTTGTTTTTTACCTAGGCCGCCCTTTTCGGGTTTTAAACCTAGTTGGGTATTACTCTTTTAGCACTCTTTTTTTATATATTTTTTTTTGATATATATTTTTTTTTTGAAATGACACAGTGTTTTACGCGTAGTATCTGCGCAGCTTGTCACCATTTACTGGGTGTACAAAAGGATTTCCGTCGAGGTCTGCAAGTTGCATGGCTCCTCCGGAGAAGATCTTCTGGACGACATATGGCCCGACCCAAACAGGCTCCCATTTGCCAAGTGGGTTGGTGCGGACTGGGGGCTTCTCTTTCAGAACGAGGTCACCTTCCCTGATCTCCCGATGCTTTACTTTCTTATCGAAGGCTCTGGCCATTATTCCTTGGTAAGCTCGGATGTGTTCCATGGCTCTTAATCGACGTTCATCTAGCAGAGCCAACTCATCATGGCGACTCTGGAGCCATTCGACCTCGTTGATTTGACTTTCCAACAGCACACGGAGTGAGGGGATTTCTAGCTCGATTGGGAGTACGGCTTCCATTCCGTAGGTGAGAGCAAACGGTGTTTCCCCAGTTGCCATTCTGACGGATGTTCTGTAGCCCCAGAGAGCAAGGTGAAGCTTGTCGGGCCAATCTCTGCCTCGGACATCCATTTTCCGAATGATGTTTTCCAAAGTCTTGTTTGCTGCTTCGACGGTGTAAGTGCTCCAATTTGAGTTGTTAGTATTTTCGTTAGAAAATTAATGAAAGTTTTAACATTCCTAACATTTCTAACTATTCCTAACTTTTATAACAAAGTAAGGGTAAAGTAGGCATTGCTATTTAAAGATAAACCAAGGAAAGCATCTCAAAAAGAAAAAAAATTGGAAAAATCCGAATCTGGTAAGCTGAAAAACAACAACCAGTTTGAATTTTCAAAAGATATTCCTTGTGTCCAAAGCCTGGAGCTGCATTTAATGAACAGTGCACGCTTCCACTTTCATCCCCGCGGACATAATTGGAATTTTCAGAGGCCTATAAATTAAGCCCTTCAGTCTCAGGAATAAGAAAGAGAGAACACAATTCACAGCAAATCCTTGGCGAAAAATAGGGAGAAAACAGTGGGAATTCCCTTGAATTGCCACCATTTTCTCTTGAATCTTTCCCAAATCCCACTCACTCCAAACACTCTTAAATCACTCTCATACATACACTAGCCCAAGCTTAAATCACCCCTTAGGAGGAGGATTAGAGAGAAAACATAGAGGACTTAATTGTTATCTACTTGTTTTCTCTTTGACCAACTCTAATCACAAACCCTAAACACATTCAAACCCTAAACACATTCAAACCCTAAACACTTTCAAGACTTTAATCCATTCAAACACAAATCACAAAGAAGATAGGTATAACCTCCTTCTCCTTACCCTAAAATTCTCTCATCCATGCTTGCATTTTCAAACTCCAAAATGTAGTTTGTTCATCTTCTTGCCCTAGATCCAAGAGGATCACCATGGAAGTTAATCTCCATGGATGATCCTCTACAAGGATCAACATTACTTTCAAAGTGTTTTTACTTACTTGCAAACATGTTTTCAAAACCCTAAAAGCCATTTTCATACATCAAATCTTCATTTTCAAGGATAAAATTCCCCTTCCCAAGCAAATGAAATGCTTAAGTCCTAATGTACCCTAAGGATGGCTTGATATAGTAGATCACCACTAAAATGTCTAGTGACTACTAATCAAAGCCTAAGGAGATGGGGACAAGCATGGATGCCAAACCCTTTTTAAAATCATGTTTTTCTTCAAGAGGAAGTTGCTGTCCAGTAGCCTTTCTCTAAGACCTCTGTCCATGGTCTAATTTTTTGGACATACAGAAACTTGGAATTTGGTGTTGACTACAAAATACTTTTTGTATCCAACATCCATAGATTTCTAGACATATTTTTACTTTATTTTTTTCGTGAGTAAAACTCCCATTTTCAAATTTTCTTTTAAAGGTCAGTTCTTCAGTCTCTGGAAATCCATATTTTATATCTGAGATTTTCAGAAGATTTTGGTCCACCAAATCATTTCCAAATGGGAAATTTCTTTTATAGAAACCTTATTTAAGGTGTTTTGAACAACTTTCATCCTCAGACTTTCCCCATATTTTGAAGTTTTAAAGCTCTTAAATCCATTTTAAAATCAAGTGTCCACTGCCTTTTTCATTCTGGCAGAATTGGTTTTCAACTTCAAAAAATCTTTTGAATGCCAAATATAAACCCAAAAATCATAGCAAAAATCATGGGACTTGTTTGATGTCTTATAAAGAATTCCAAATTTTTAGTTTTCTCAGTTTCAACTTCTTTTGGCCAAAGGAACACACACACACACACACAAATGGTTTTTAAGCTTGGGCGACTCGTTTTTACGAGGCATTCCGGGTGAACACTAACGTTCTTCCCGGCGTGTAACGTGACCTCCGAACCCAAATCTCTATTCTCGGGCATTTTTCAATGTTTTGGCCCTTAAAATAAAAATGGCGTGGCGACTCCGTGTTTTTTCGATTGATTTTCAAAGAAAAGAAAAACAACCAATCTTTCGAAAAAATGGACACAACATTCGTTACAGTGGCGACTCCGCTGGGGACGAAACGAGTTTTATCTTTTCAAAAAAAAAAAAGGAGAAAAACTTTTGAGGGTCAAGCTTCCGTCCCGGCATTTGAAACCGTTTGTTGTGTGTGTGTTGATTTTTCACATTTTCGTGTTGTTTTGGTCGCCTCGGAAAAAGTCAAAATTTTGACTATCGGACCCGTTGCCTTGAATTATGTGCTTATGTGCTTATGTGTTATTTGCTTTCAAAAAAAAATTTCAAAAAAAAAAATTTCAAAAAAAAAAAAAGGTTTCAAAAAAAAAATCATTTTGTGCATGCATCATACTTTTTAAGACACATACGAAAATTTCTATTTTACTCAGAAAAGGAAAATAGACTGCTTGCACACTACGCGCACGTGACCTTACACTGCACACTACGTCCCTAACCCGGGGAAATCCCTGTAGCAGCCTGTTTGGTCTTATTACGCCTCTCGGTGCAAGCACGGGACTACCCAAACATCCCATGGAGCCTCGTGTCGACCATGCACTTGTCCGTGACACACTTTGTCCGAGACCCGGTTGGTTTTTAGTCCAGTATGTCATGCCCTGTACGTGTATAAACCTTTCCTTTCAAGCCTTAGTCGGCATACCAAGTCGATATCTTTCGGGACCCTAATCGGCCGAAGTCCTGCCGGTTTTCCGTCACGGGCTTTGACCGGATATTGGCAGCGCATTGACTTTGACTCGGCGGCACAAATTATACGCCGACTCCCGGATGACACTGAGTCATCAAGAATTAACGATTATTCCATGCCTAATTACGGCCTACTTGACGACAAGTCAAGATCAATTGTGGACAGTTATCAGTCCGAATCATGCCGACTTTTTGTCGAGCCCTCGGACATGATCTTGACTTTGACGTCAGCTTTGTCCGTAATTTACATCGAATGCTCGTTAAGACTCGATTACCCGCCAGACTTTTAGGATCGTTTTTCTTTCGGTCGGTGGGACCCGCTTGCCCTATAGGACCCTCGCCGGGGGCTGCCCACCCTGGGAAGTCGAAATACAGGTGGAATACGAGGGGCTTATAGACGTAGTGATGGGGCCCACTGATCCAGGATCCAGAGTAGTTTGCGAAAAAGAAGAGCAATCTTTTCCAACCGATTAGGTTAATAAAACATGTTTTAAGTAAACAAGAACAAATAACTGCATGTTGCATGAGTCCAAAGCCCAAACACCTACCCTCCTTCTATCCCCAGACATCTGAACCCTCGTGTCGAAATACAGGTGGAATACGAGGGGCTTATAGACGTAGTGATGGGGCCCACTGATCCAGGATCCAGAGTAGTTTGCGAAAAAGAAGAGCAATCTTTTCCAACTGATTAGGTTAATAAAACATGTTTTAAGTAAACAAGAACAAATAACTGCATGTTGCATGAGTCCAAAGCCCAAACACCTACCCTCCTTCTATCCCCAGACATCTGAACCCTCGTGTCTTTCCCCCGCAGCTCCTCATAAAGCTTGGTTTCGGGCACCGGGTCACCGTTTGATCAGTTGGGAAGAGTCAAGCGCATCGTCAGCTTCACCGTTTGTTCCGACTCCGGGTTTCAGAATGTCTGCATCAGCCGGTAATGATGGGGACAAAGTCATTCCGCCTCCCGGGACCCTTCAGACAGAACAGCAGTGGAATCAGTTAGCCGAACAGATGAGACTGCGACAAGAAGCACAGCTGAATAGCCTTATGGAGGCTATTAAGAGCCACGGTTTGGCCGCCAGCCTCAATCCCGATGGCACCTTCACCGTGGAAGAAGAAGAGGATGCCAATCCCACTCTCAGTCGCCATGATTACTCCAGGATGCCACCACCCACCTCCTATGGTACCACTACCAGAACCCATTCTCCTCAATCTTCGGGTCGGCCCGGCTCCCCGGCTTCGGTACTCTGGATCCATGCAACCTGACGGGACAAATCAGTTCGCAGTTCCTCAGTGGGGACAAAGCCAGTACGGAATGTCTTCTCATGGTTGGGGATACCTCGGAATGCCACAGCAAATTGGGATCTCGCCTCAGTTTGGAATCGATCAGTCCGGACCATCACAGCAACAGTTTGGAATGCCACCACAGTCTGGTTCGGGGCCACAATCAAGAGCCCCTTCTCAGAATGATACTAGCTCAGTTGCTCCTCACACAGCTCTCACAAATCCATTTCTCACTCAGGGTCCGATGGGTTACCAAACCTCCATCCCGGTTTCGTCAGAATCACCAGGACCGCAGTACCCCCCTGGTTATACACCATCGCCACAGACAGCCATGCAATTCAACAATCAGGGACAGCAGCCCGCACCTAAACCTACTTATGGGTCTCACTCCGGAAATCCAAGCTACCCAGCTACATCAGGACTGCCCCCACCCACTTTACCAGTTGAAAATCAACAGCAAGCCGCAAGGTTCTATCCCTTTGCCCAGGCTCCTACTCATGCTCCCCCGCTCCTACTCATGCTCCCCCGGGCAATTCGGGCCAAGGACAGGTTTTCACCTACGTCCCCGAATCAGCCGTTCCCTCCACCAGTCTGCCGCCAGTGGTAGCTCCTCACTCTAGCTCAGTCACTGGATTAAACGCCATGGTTCCGCCACAAGATCCTCACCTGGCCTGGTTCATGGAACAACATAAGGAAATGAAAGCACAAATTGCTGAATTGACCGCTAAGAAGTCTGCCTTCCGGCCTACGAACTCGGACTCCATCGTTCCCCTGCCTCACAAATTTGTCATGCCGAATCTGGACCTCTTTGATGGTACTGCATGCCCGAAAACTCATCTGGACACGTATACCTTGGCGATGAAGGCCAAAGGGTGTACCAATCAGCAGTTGGCTGACTATTTCAGTCTCTCCTTGAAATCCAGTGCCTTAAAATGGTTCTTCCGCTTAAAACCCGAGGCCAGGGCTACATGGGACCAGATTACTAATGCCTTCACAGAAAAGTACAAGGCTAACTTGGAATGGGAAACAAATAGAGTTGACCTGCAGACAACAGTGCAGCGTCCCGATGAGAATGTTGGGGATTTCTACAAGCGGTGGAATCTGAAACTCAGTGAGATGGCCATCCCTCCTTCTGAAGAGGAACAACTGGACATCTTTCAGTCATGCCTGAAACCACATCTGAGAGCCTCCCTCAGTCACTTCCCGTACTCAGACTTACGGGCCATGGTTAACTCCGCAGCTAAGTTTGAGAAAGCTTACAATCAACAACCGGCTGCTGCACCTGCTTACAAATATCGGGCTCCTCCTTCCAACACCGCCCCTGCTCCTGCTAAAGGCAAAGAGGTGATTAACTACGCGGGACAGGAATGTAATAACACAACTCCTTTCGCTCCCAGAAAACCAGCCGAGCCCAGGTCAGGGGTCATGAACCTCGAAAACTTTGGAATGCCTCTGAACGACATCTTTAGGGGACTGGTGAAAGAAGGCTTGCTGCGGCCTTTGGAGAATTTCCAACCAAGGAATCCGAATGCTCCCGTGGATACCTCAAAGTATTGCGCTTTTCATCAAGCCCACGGACATCTGACTGACAACTGCTTCACTCTGAAAAAGGCAATCCAAGGCTTGATAGAGCAAGGAAAGTTGGAAGGCCCCGAAGGGCCTAATACAGTCAAAAATCCTCTGCCAAGGAACCATAATCAGGTAAATATGATTGAATGCGGAGAACCTTCGCATGCCCAGGAAGATGCTGATGAAGGTCCCCAAATACCCATGGCCAACCTTGTCGAGGATCCTGAATTCGGATTCCCCCTCAACCTTGAGGATGATGAACAAGTCAGCCCACCTTGGTCTCATGTCAGAGATTTCTTGCAAGAATATGAGGCTCGCTATTTCTCGGATGAAGGGGAAGCTGATACTAAAGAACTAGGGCTGTTCCGGTCAAAACATGAGAAAACCATTTACACAAGATGGTTAGAACAATCGAGAAGGATCGAGCAAGAAAGCTTCAAAGTGCGGGCGCTGTCAGGGCTTATCAAAGAAAGAGGCCGAAGAGCATCTGGAGCTAGTACACTTCTGCAAGTTGGTTTTGGGAGAGGCTGAATATGATCCCGAGAACAGCAAATAATCAGAGGAGGAGGATTCCTTCTATATCCTGCCTGGAGTCAAATACGTGCCACCCCCTCTCACTCTTCCCCCGCAGTTTCTGGGACGAGAAGCTGAGTCGCAATTACCACTTCTGGGAATGGGGGCATATGACAATTTATGCGGTTGCACGCACCCATATTCCCCTAATGGGTTTGATCGGCGTTCCCTCTCAGCCAAAATCCCAGTGGTATGGGAAGATGATTTCGATGACAGCGATGACGATGATGATGACGAGAGCGAAGAGTCAACTGAGGCCCCAGATCCGAAATCAATCTGGAACAATCAGGCCGGAAATGATGCCATGGGAGCCAGACAAAATGGTTAGTTGTCAGCAAGCGACGACGAAGAGCCACCAGAAAATGCAAGTCAGATGCCAATAGGGACGCCCCCCCAAGAACTGCACCTCGTAAGATGCACCTGTGGTCAGTATCCGGATACTTCAGAAGATGAGGGACAACAAAGCCCGCGCCCAGATCCGTACACATCCGAAATCCTAGAACACAATGTTCCTTATAAGAACCTAGCCGGTGAATGGAGAGGGTTCATTGAAGCACTGGTCGAGAATGGAGGGTTTCAACGACCAGAAGATGAGGAATTCGTAAACGTCATCGAATCTTTTTGTTCCTTCCCTAGAACAGATGGTGTCACAACTGTAAGGGTCACGGCTGAGCCACTCGAACACAGCGAGTGCATGGAGTCACTGAAAAGGGTTATTGATCTAAATGTCTCCCCAGTCGCCTTCATACCCATGGATCCACATGACGCCTTCCTAATTGCCCCGGTACCCGATAATGGACCCCGGGTGCTCCTTATTTGGACCCAGATCTATCGAGCTGATACATCGAACTACGAGGGGGAACGTTGCCTATCCTTTACTTGTGGCTTCCCTACTTGCAAGGGTGAAAGAAAGAAGATGTATGATGAGATGGAGGCTGATAGCCATAAGATCGAAGACACTTCGGAAGACGAATATGAAACCGAAGACATGAAGGCCATGAAGTTTCCTTGGTCTAAGCACGTAGATGTCTTAGAGTTCAACACTGCCTACCATGCTTTGGGGAAAGGGTTTTCAGGCATCCGATCCAGGCTGATAGTCGAGGATCTGTTAGAAAGAGGGAAACTAACTCCCATCCTCCCAAATGAGAAAATAACCATGGTCAGATCAAATCCACCCCGAAGCAAAGTAACACTCCTTGTCAGGGTTACCCAAGAAGAGGTCACCTTCCCCGAATGTATTTCAGCTCTCAGAGAAGTCTTGGAAATCGGCATGATACCTGATGCGCCTCCCACACAGAGTGCTATAATCATTTCCAGCTCTGAGTATTACAGAAAGGAACCAGAATGGCTGCACTATACCGGGGATGAAATCGAAAAGCCGCCGAGCCCCGAGAATAGCGACTCTTGCTGTATGATAACTATGAGCAAGGCAGGATATGGGAGCGAATCGGAGGATGCCCTAGCTCTGTGGGCCATCCAGGGGGCAACAACACAACCCTGCACTCCAAAAGCCTCGTGACTTGGGAAGCAGTTATAAGGGCCGCCCAGGAAGGAGCCAGTACAGCTCAAGCTCAGCCCCTCACCGTTGCTAGACTCCATCAGAACCAGTGGCCGATAGCTAAAAAGGCTCCCCCGTTGACCTTAGCAGCGTTGAAAAAATCTAGTCAAGAGGCAACTGATGAGGAAGTCAACCTGTTGACCCGATCCGGGCAAATCTTCCAAGGGAATCCCAAGACAGATAAAAGGGTGGCAGATCAAGCATCCGGAGAAAACCGTAATCCCAGTGTCAAGACAGCCGAAGCTCCTAACCCTGAGAAAGAGGACCCCGTGCTCACCCAGTTGAAGCAGACACAGGCCAACATCTCTCTATGGTCCCTGCTCACCTCGTCTTATCCCCATAAGCTAAAGCTGGAAGAAAGCCTGGCTCGCACTCTAATGCCTATCGATGCTACTCCCGATGACGTGGTGCAATTAATTGGGAACATCCACTATGGGAACATAATCACTTTCACAGATCTCGATCTCCCTCAATTCGGGGCTGATCATAATGAGCCTCTCTTCATCACAGTCCAATTGGATGAACGACGCCTCCCTCGGGTCCTGGTTGATAATGGGTCCGGAATGAATATTCTTCCGGCAAAGATCATGAGCCTGCTTGACATCAAGTCCACAGACTTGAAGCCTTCCTCCCTCACAGTCAAAGCTTACGACTCGACATCTCGAGCAGTCCTCGGAGTTGCTACTTTGGACCTCTGGTTTGGCCAGAAATTGATACCTGTGGAATTTCAGGTTATCGACATCCCGATCACTTTAAATGCCTTATTGGGAAGACCTTGGCTGCATCAGGTCAAGGGGGTCGCCTCAAGCCTCCACCAGTGTGTGAAATTCGTCTCGAATGGGGACCTGACAACCATTTACGGGGATTTAGTCACCTTGGAGGGCACGGATACAGGTGGAATACCTATTCTGGAAATCAAACATGATGAGGAAGGTCTCATGCTAACAGGCTTCACGGTCGAGCCTCCTAAGGCCCAAGTTTGCAACGTAGATCTGACGATCACTCGGGATAAAATCCCTCCGGTCTTGAAAATGATGAGGAAGATGAGCTATCTACCTGGCCTCGGTCTAGGGAAACACCAACAAGGAACTCACAAACTCATCGAGGTGAAAGGACAGAAAACTCGCCACGGCCTGGGATATGAGGCCACCTCAGTCGACACCGCGAAAGAGAAAGAATTTGCTCTACAAAGGAAAGAAGCCATCACAGGAAGGGTCCCGGTCAACAACCCTAAATCTCTCCCTTTCAGTCCTAATTTGGCTGACTACTTTGTAAAGGGTCCCACACAACTGGGTAACGTCACAGAGCCCACTCCTACAGAAGGGTGGCTGAAGCTACAGGATAGCCTCAACAAGTTCAGGGGAGCCAAAGCTAACCCGGTCCGTAGAGTGTTTCTGGACCTACCCACGATACCCGGGGCTACCACTACCATGAAGAGTGAGTATACTTTCAGAAGCGTGCCCAACCTGGTAGAGCAGTTCGAGAAGCTTACTACCACAATTCCTACTGCCCAGGAAGGTCCGAAGCCTGAGTTTGAATTGACAGTGCCGAAAGCCAAAGCCACAGAAGTCTTTTCAGATGATTGGGATGATCCGATTATGCAGCAGTTATTCGGGGAAGAGGTCCAGGTGCCAGACCTGATTGATTTCAGCTCAGTCAAAGGGATGGTAGCGATGATCGGGGAAGGAGGACAGAAACAGTACAATTCCCGAGTCATGAGGCCACTGGTAGCGATGCCATTAAAGAATCGGGAAACTCTCTCAGGCCCGTCCGCGACCAAAGAAGAAATGATCACCAAGCTTGGATTGGTCCCCCATCCCTTTGTGTCAATCTAGGTAGAGTCCTCCGAGTCCCTCATGGTTAAGATCAGGTCTCTAGAGTCGTCCGACGGCCTTACGCCTGAAGACTACGAGTCTGTAGCAAATGTTGTACTTCCTTTCGTTCCTAATGAAATGACGAACCTTTCTGAGTATCCCTTGATTGCCACTTTAACTAATGATAAATCAATTAATAATTTAAAAGAAAAAAAAACATTTAATAATGATTCATTAGATAAAGAAGCAGACACATTAAATAAAAAAAAAAGAGAACAAAATCTTTAAGCAGGTTGTTCGGAAAGAGGAAAATCGAGCCCAAGCTGCCGAAGAGATTTTAACGAGTGTGAATTTGGGAACTACGGAAGAGCTTAAAGAGACGCAGATTGGTAGTTTCTTCGAGGGAACTGAAAAGGATGCCCTACAAAATCCTACAAGGTCCTCAACTCAAGGAAAGTAGCCCTCTTCATCAAAGAAAACATAATATCCAGATACGGGTTGCCAGCCAAAATCATCTCAGATAATGGATCCCAATTCGAAGGGGAATGCGACAGGTTGCTAGCAGAGTTCAGAATAACCCGTCACAAGTCATCTCCCTACAGGCCCCAAACTAACGGAGCCGTTGAGGCAACAAACAAGACTCTGAAAAACATCATCCGGAAAATGGCTGTCCGAGGTCGAGATTGGCCCGAGAAGCTACACCTGGCACTCTGGGGCTACAGAACATCCGTCAGAACGGCAACCGGGGAAACACAATTTTCTCTTACCTACGGAATGGAAGCCGTACTCCCAATCGAGCTAGAAATCCCCTCACTACGTGTGCTGTTGGAAAGCCATATCAACGAGGTCGAATGGCTCCAGAGTCGCCATGATGAATTGGCCCTGCTAGATGAACGCCGATTGAAAGCAATGGAACATATCCAAGCTTACCAAGGAAGGATGACCAGAGCCTTCGATAAGAAAGTAAAACATCGGGAGATCAGGGAAGGTGACCTCGTTTTGAAAGAGAAGCCCCCAGTCCGCATCAACCCACTTGGCAAATGGGAGCCTGTCTGGGTCGGGCCATATATTGTTCAGAAGATCTTCTCCAGAGGGGCCATGCAACTTGCAGATCTCGACGGAAATCCTTTTGTACCCCTGGTGAATGGCGATAAGCTGCGCAGATACTACGCATAAAACACCGAGTCGAAAAAAAAACAAAAAAATAAAAATAAAAAAGTGCTAAAAGAGTAATACCCAACTAGGTTGAAAATCCGAAAAGGGCGGCTTAGGTAAAAAACAGGGTTGCCCAAAAAAAAAAAACCAACAAAAAAAAATTTCAAAAAAAAAAAAGTGCCAAAAGAGTAATACCCAACTAGGTTGAAAACCCGAAAAGGGCGGCCTAGGTAAAAAACAGGGTTGCACAAAAAAAAACAAAAAAAAAAACAAAAACAAATTAACCGGGTCGAACTACGGAGACCTGAGCCCTTTTGTTCGAAGGGAACGTAGGCAGCCGGAAACGGTTCGGTCTAAAATACAAATAAAAGACATACTTTGTCAAACCATGAAAGCGTCTCGAAAAACTCTAAAGCAATTCACATATTCATTACAGTTAAAACCTCTTTGATGAGTCTAAGCTCGGTTCATTCCTACAACTGACAACCTGCTAAAAGAAACTAAGGTACATAATTTAACTAATGTGTCTGCTATGACAAGAAAGGGATACTCAGGAACCTCGAGGTCACTCTAAGCCGCTCGTACTGGCATCACCTCTCTTCTTCCCCCTTCGGGTCTTCTTCCTCTGAACCGGAAAAATGTCGGTCTTCCTCCTACCAAGCTCTGGTGTAGGAACAGGATCTATCAAACCAGCCTCTGTCAGGGCCCTAGTAGCCCTAGCGTCATCTCTCATCTCCTGTAGCCGAGCTGGTAACATAGGAGTCCTCCTCTCCTGTCTCTTGACATAAGCCTCATAGTCGGTCATAACATCTCCGCTCCTGTCATAAGGGTTGGCCCTCGCCTCGGCCCTTCTCCTCTCTAAAACTGTCAGGTCCTCCGCACCCACAATGGCCTCACGCCGTCTCAAAATAGCCATCTGAGTCTCTCCCAAATGCCTCTCGTACCAATCCAAGTACCAAGTGGTCAGAAACACAGGTCTCGGACGCCTGAGGATAACCCGAGGAGGAAAGATGTCATATCTCCATACTCGGGAAAGGAATGGGAACACCGAAGGATCATCCATAGAAGCAGAAGCCACCACCCTAGTGGCTATATCATCAAAGTCCTCCAAAGGAACTCTCGCTTCCAAGCCAAACCGTCTCGTAACCGAGCCGGAATGTAAAAGCTGGACTGAGAAAGCTCTGGAAGCATAACCACGTGAGATCCATCCTGAAGTACTCTCCGAGTCTCCACCCGCCAATGAGGCACCAACCATCTGATATCTTCAGTCTGGCGACCAGCCATCCAACGCTCCCACGAGCCCTGATCATCAAAATCCACAGTAACCCCTCTCCTGGCAAATGTCCAAGGCTTGATCATATCCGAAGTCTCGCGAAGAACCCCCAGGCGCTCCATCAGCCACAGGGTCAAGAGAAACGGGCTGCCCCCGTGCATGTACCGCCTTCCGGTAGCTAACCTGTCGAGAGCATGAAAAGTCTCCCCCAGGATCAAAGGTACAACATCTCTGCCCAAACGACAGTGAACAACTACATCCAGCAGAGCCCGATGACAGATCCCAAAAGAATAAACCATGAACAAGGTACCAAACATGCAAAGTGCAAAAGCATCCCAATATGCATCATCCACCAAGCCTAAGTCCCTAAATCTATCAGGAAGACCAGAAATGTCAAAGTGATCGGGACCACGGAGCATACCTTGTGCTTCCTCCGGGGAAAGATGAAGAAGGTTGCTCAACCTATCAACGAAAGAGGCCCCTCCGGGCAAAGGAATCGCAATCTCCTCCACCTCGGGACCACCAAGCAAAGCCCAAAATTCTTCAACAGTCGGGACCATTTCATTGTAAGAGAAGCAAAAATCATGCCTTCTAGTGTCCCAAAATGAGGAAGAAGCTCTCAAAAGATCATAATCCGGAATCAATTCCTTGAGAGACCACAAGCATCGTATCTTGTACCTTTCTTCAAAGAATGGCCTCCTCTCATGCATAATCTCCCGGCACCACTCTTTAAACTTGGTGAAGAATGACATTTGAGAATTTTGGGATAATTTGGGTGGATTTTGCATGCTCACAATTCTCTCCATGGTTTTTCTCTCCTTCTTCCCGAAAATGGCTGTTTGAACTGGTGGTTGAAGAAGGTGTTTGAATTTGAAATAAAGGAAAACCGGATCTGAAGCAAAATTAAAGGACAGTGTCAGATTCCTGTCTTGTCCGCGCGGACATAAGTGCCACCATCGAAAAATCTGCGGCGGTTCAAAGCTGGCACCACGAAGAATATTTCATCCCGGCCGCTCGAAACCTGTGCAAAGCCTGCCCAAACAGTTCACATACCATACATTCGCACCCTAGCCAAGAAACCTGGGCTCATGCAACATTGCATTCATAAAAAAAGAGAGTAGATTATTACATTCCAAAAAAAAAAGAAAGTAGATTATTACATTCAAAAAAAAAAAAAAAACACAAAAAAAAAACAAAAAAAAATGTGTGCATGAGAATAAAGTGCATCTGTCTAAATAGTTACAATCTCAGAAATCAAAGATAGTCAGTCAGAATCCTCAGAGGCCGGCCCTTTCCCCCGATCCCTCTTGCGGCTCGAGCCCGCCTCCTCAGTAGCCATGAATGTCTCGGGCTCGGAGTCATCCTCGCCTCCAGAGAGGGGCTCGCCTGGATCAACCGGCACGCCACGATAGGGAAAGCCGAGATCTGCAAAGAAGTCATATCCAAATGTAAACGCATCGGACTCCTGGACGTGTGAAGATGACCCGCCGTAGTGCCAAACGTGCCCCTGCCCGTGCAAATCTCCGAGAATGACATGGTCCGGAGGCAGCTCCATGCCGGGATCTATCAGAGGAGAGAGAGGAGTCTCGGTCGAATGCTCCGAAGGAATGGGGGAAGTCTACCGCTCCACAGGTGTCGGCTGTGCCCGCCTCGCTCTGGCCTGAGGAGCCCCACAAGCGGCCATCCTCCTGATGAACCTCTTGGCCCCTATCACCTGCTTCGTCAGCTTCTCCACCACCACAGCTGGGAACTGCACGGGAACAAAAGCGTCAGAAATAATTGATGCGAAAAAAGGAAAAGACAAAAAAAAAGAGAAGAAAGAGAAACCCGTACCTTCATATCCGGACGAGGCCGGAAAGCTCGTGGGACCCGCTCAGGTTGAGGGATCTGCACCCTCAATATAACCCCATCCTGGACATATGAGAAGTCTGTCCGGGGGTATCGCACAATCCCTAACCCCTCTCTCTCCAGAACCTGGGGCATCCTCAGCCTCCTCAAGATAAATCTCGAATACTCCTCAATCGCCACAAACGTCGAGAAGTGCTGGCCGCCTCGATAGTCTCCCCAGGTCTCCGATCTCTCACTCGGATGCATCATGTCGGCAGGAGGCTCCACCGGTGCCATCAGAGGTGCACCCTCGCCATGCTGGCGCGTCACACTCTCTCCCAGATAGTACACGTCGCAGGTCAAGCCCCTCAAAATCCTCCGCTGTACAGTCCATCTCTCGGCTCCCTTCAGCTGCTCCACGTCGAAGCGGCCCCAGGGGTAGAAAACCATCCCCTCATCCGTCTCAGCCCTCGTCAAAGGCAGGCACTCCCTGTACTTAAGGGTCGTGCGCCCCTTAGAACCTATCTTCTCCCGGGCATGTTTGCTCCAGGAGAGCATGGCCGGATATGCCCCGATGTGCTCCGCCGGCTGCCGCCACATCGTGACATGGAAAAACACCAGAGCCCATACCTGCGAAAGAGAAAGATCTCATCAATCAAGTGCGAAAAGAAAAGTGCGTGCTTAAGGAAAAGAAAAGCAGAAGCTTATACCTCCAAAGGGAACTCGAAGCATGTCAGAGAGCTGACAGCCTTCCGGCTGTACCGATCCAGAGCAAAATATAGCTCTGCCAGCCCTGCCTCTCCCCATGACACCTCCCCAGCCATCTCCACATCCTTCAACGTCCTCAACAAAGCAAACATCGCCGTCCCCTCGGCGTGTCCAAAAAGCGTGCTCGAAAAGGCAAACCACAAGAAAGCCCTAGCAATCTGCACCGCAGCCACCCTCTCATCACCAGCCTCGTAATTCTCGATGCTCTCCACGATCTTCCCGTGGACCACGGCGTACTCCATACCCATCCCCTTTTTGGGAATGGGGGTAAAGCCCAAAAGATCCTGTAGGTCCCTGTCACTATAGCCATCCCTCCACTCAATGCTCCGTCCTTTAAAGGACAGGCCCGTGATCGCTGCGTAGTCGGAAGGTGTGACTGTGGCCTCCCCCCAGAAGAAATGAAATGTGTGGGTCGCGTCCCACCAGTGTTGTGCCAAAGCAAAGATCAGACCCTTGCTCTTGGAGAACTTAACCAACCCCCTCAGGCACTCGATAAACTCATACAATCCAGTCCCTATGACGATCTGTCTAGGACTCATCAAAACTCCTCGGCCCAAGACTGGAAGTCGGTCCCACAGGTCAACCACGGCCTCCACTGACCCCCGAGTCTTCATCTTGTTCAGCTGCTACGTCACAAAGAGGTCTCCACCCTGCAATTGAAAAAAAGAAAATGTCAAAAAAAAAAAAATTTGCATTTGCATCAAAAAAAAAAGAGAGAGCATACACATGCATCATAAAATTTTGAAGAAAATCGGGCAGCATAACGGCATACAATGGACTCAACCCCATTTTTCTTTCACAAAAGAAAAGATTTTCAACAACCATCATTCATCATGCATATATAAAAAAAATATGTCAATAACATTGAGTCAACGGAATAAAAATTCCGTCCCATTTTTCATGAAATAGGATACATAAACAATTTTTTCACCATTCATACATCTAATCAAGGGAACGAAAAATCCGTCTCATTTTCACAGAAAATCACATTCTCAAAAAAAAATGCACTCATATCGTTCATATCATTCATATCACATTGCAAGAATTCTAAAAAAAGTCCGTCCCGGATTCGGGCAAGTTTTCATCTCATATCTCAAAAATGGCAAAATGCCCATTCTTTTTTCCAAAAACAATGCACATTCGAGTTACCCATATACTCATTACAACATACAAATCATCAAAATCAAGATTCAATGTCAAGAACATAATTTTCGAATTTTCATTGCATTTTTCGAATTTAAAAAAAAATGGCAAAATGCCCATTCTTTTTTCCAAACAAAGTGCACATTTTGATTACCCACATACTCATTACAACATGCAAAGCATCAAAATCAAATTTCAAGCCCAAGGAAATCAATTTTCGAAAAAAAAAGAAAAAAAAATCAATCAATTTCAAGCAAAAATCGACAAAGGGAATGGAGAGATTCGAAGTATACCGTATGGAGACTCGGATCAGAAGCCCAATGTTGCCACGCATCGGGGTACGGCTCCTCCGCAATCGATTGCGAAAGGGTGTAATGCCTCCTCATTCGAACAAGCTCCAATCGCCTCTCCGCTACCGGGCCACATCCTTGGCCTTGAATAGCTACTCCCGCGTGTTCCATTGCTCGAAATCGAAGAAAATCGGAAGATTTCGAAGCTTTTTAGGCCAACAATGGCGGTTTTGCACTATTCTCTCTCGTCTCTCTCGTGAAAACTGGAAAAATAGTGAGGAAGAAGAAGAAAAGGCGGCGGCCCCTTTTAAAATATGTCCAGGTCACACTCCTATCCGCGCGGACACAATTGAAGGGTCAAAAAGACCCTTTTGCCCTTTAAAATTTCAGGACTCTGCAATTTAGTTAACCAAAGTTAATCCCCTCTTCAAAAGAACTCAACGGCAGTCAAACGTAAGTCCGATTTCTCCGAGAAAGATAACGGAATCCCGTTTCTTTCATTAAAATCATCAACGGCAGTCAAACGTAAGTCCGATTTCTCCGAGAAAGATAACGGAATCCCGTTTCTTTCATCAAAATCATCAACGGCAGTAAAACGTAAGTCCGATTTCTCCGAGAAAGGTAACAGAATCCCGTTTCTTTCATCAAAATCATCAACGACAGTCAAACGTAATCCTGATTTCTCCGAGAAAGATAACGAAATCTCATTTCTTTCATCAAAATCATCAACGACAGTCAAAGAAAGATAACGGAATCCCGTTTCTTTCATCAAAATCATTCAACAGCAGTAAAACGTAAGTCCGATTTCTCCGAGAAAGATAATTGAATCCCATTTCTTTCATCAAAATCATCAACGACAGTTAAACATAAGCCCGATTTCTCCGAGAAAGATAACGGAATCCTGTTTCTTTCATCAAAATCATCAACGGCAGTCAAACGTAAGTCCGATTTCTCCGAGAAAGATAACGGAATCCCGTTTCTTTCATCAAAATCATCAACGGCAGTCAAACGTAAGTCCGATTTCTCCGAGAAAGATAACGGAATCCCATTTCTTTCATCAAAATCATCAACGGCAGTAAAACGTATGTCCGATTTCTCCGAGAAAGATAATGGAATCCCGTTTCTTTCATCAAAATCATCAACGACAGTCAAACGTTGCCCGATTTCTTCGAGAAAGATAACGAAATCCCGTTTCTTTCATCAAAATCATCAACGGCAGTCAAACATAAGTCCGATTTCTCCGAGAAAGATAACGGAATCCCGTCTCTTTCATCAAAATCATCAACGGCAGTCAAACGTAAGTCCGATTTCTTCGAGAAATATAACGGAATCCCGTTTCTTTCATCAAAATCATAAATGGCAGTAAAACGTAAGTCCGATTTCCCCAGCAAAAGCTAACAAAATCCCCAGCGAAGTCAACGGAATCCCGTTTCTTTCCTCATTATCATCAACGGCCGTAAAACGTAAGCCCGATTTTTCTCCAACGAAACCCCCATCAGCGTTTCGAACTACGATTGGCTTGATTCCTCTTAAGGATACGTAGGTAGCCTACCATAGGTCCACTCACCCGACCAAAACGGTCACCCTCTCCTTCGGCAGCAGACGAAGTCCACCGAAGGACCATCCATCCCAAACCATTAAGGGAAAACATTTCAAATCAAGGTCCGAGGCACCTAAAAAGCCATCATCATCAAGGTCCGAGGCACCTAAAAAACCATCATCATCAAGGTCCGAGGCACCTAAAAAGCCATCATCATCAAGGTCGGAGGCACCTAAAATGCCATCATCAAGGTCTGAGGCACCTAAAATACCATCTTCAAGGTCTGAGGCACCTAAAATGCCATCTTCAAGGTCCGAGGCACCTAAAACGCCATCATCAAGGTCTGAGGCACCTAAAACGCCATCATTACCAGGTTGACGCCTCAAAATAGTCATTCCAGGGTCAAAGACCCGAACTACGACTGGCTTGATTCCTCTTAAGGATACGTAGGAAGCCTATTATTAGGATCAGCCATCAGACCAAAATGGTCATTTCCTATCCCCAGCAGAGTTTCTTTCAGCAACCAACTGCAGAACTCGCTCACCAGGTTGACATCCTAAAACAGTCACTCCAGGGTCAAAGACCCGAACTACGGCCGGCTTGATTCCCATACGTAGGTAGCCTATCGCTAGGTTCAGCCACTCGACCACTTCGGTCACCCTTTTGTCAAATATGGAGCCTTACTCTTATCGACGACCCCGCTTCCTTTGAAAGCGCCGTCGCCGAGGGGCTACTGTAAGTGCTCCAATTTGAGTTGTTAGTATTTTCGTTAGAAAATTAACGAAAGTTTTAACATTCCTAACATTTCTAACTATTCCTAACTTTTCTAACAAAGTAAGGGTAAAGTAGGAATTTCTATTTAAAGATAAACCAAGGAAAGCATCTCAAAAAGAAAAGAAATTGGAAAAATCCGAATCTAGTAAGCTGAAAAATAGCAACCAGTTTGAATTTTCAAAAGATATTCCTTGTGTCCAAAGCCTGGAGCTGCATTTAATGAACAGTGCACGCTTCCACTTTCATCCGCGCGGACATAATTGGAATTTTCAGAGGCCTATAAATTAAGCCCTTCAGTCTCAGAAATAAGAAAGAGAGAACACAATTCACAGCAAATCCTTGGCGAAAAATAGGGAGAAAACAGTGGGAATTCCCTTGAATTGCCACCATTTTCTCTTGAATCTTTCCCAAATCCCACTCACTCCAAACACTCTCAAATCACTCTCATACATACACTAGCCCAAGCTTAAATCACCCCTTAGGAGGAGGATTAGAGAGAAAACATAGAGGACTTAATTGTTATCTACTTGTTTTCTCTTTGACCAACTCTAATCACAAACCCTAAACACATTCAAACCCTAAACACTTTCAAACCCTAAACACATTCAAACCCTAAACACTTTCAAGCCTTGAATCCATTCAAACACAAATCACAAAGAAGATAGGTATAACCTCCTTCTCCTTACCCTAAAATTCTCTCATCCATGCATGCATTTTCAAACTCCAAAATGTAGTTTGTTCATCTTCTTGCCCTAGATCCAAGAGGATCACCATGGAAGTTCATCTCCATGGATGATCCTCTACAAGGATCAACATTACTTTCAAAGTGTTTTTACTTACTTGCAAACATGTTTTCAAAACCCTAAAAGCCATTTTCATACATCAAATCTTCATTTTCAAGGATAAAATTCCCCTTCCCAAGCAAATGAAATGCTTAAGTCCTAATGTACCCTAAGGATGGCTTGATATAGTAGATCACCACTAAAATGTCTAGTGACTACTAATCAAAGCCTAAGGAGATGGGGACAAGCATGGATGCCAAACCCTTTTTAAAATCATGTTTTTCTTCAAGAGGAAGTTGCTGTTCAGTAGCCTTTCTCTAAGACCTCTGTCCATAGTCTAATTTTTTGGACATACAGAAACTTGGAATTTGGTGTTGACTACAAAATACTTTTTGTAGCCAACATCCAGAGCTTTCCAGAAATATTTTTACTTTATTTTTTTCATGAGTAAAACTCTCTTTTTCAAATTTTCTTTTAAAGGTCAGTTCCTCAGTCTCTGGAAATCTAGATTTTATATCTGAGATTTCCAGAAGATTTTGGTCCACCAAATCATTTCCAAATGGGAAGGTTCTTTTACAGAAACCTTATTTAAGGTGTTTTGAACAACTTTCATCCTCGGACTTTCCCCATATTTTGAAGTTTTAAAGCTCTTAAATCCATTTTAAAATCAAGTGTCCACTGCCTTTTTCATTCTGGCAGAATTGGTTTTCAACTTCAAAAAATCTTTTGAATGCCAAATCTCAACCCAAAAATCATACCAAAAATCATGGGACTTGTTTGATGTCTTATAAAGAATTCCCAATTTTTAGTTTTCTCAGTTTCAACTTATTTTGGCCAAAGGAACACACACACACACACACAAATGGTTTTTAAGCTTGGAAGACTCGTTTTTACGAGGCATTCCGGGTGAACACTAACGTTCTTCCCGGCGTGTAACGTGACCTTCGAACCCAAATCTCTATTCTCGGGCATTTTTCAAAGTTTTGGCCCTTAAAATAAAAATGGCGTGGCGACTCCGTGTTTTTTCGATCAAAGAAAAGAAAAACAACCAATCTTTCGGAAAAATGGACACAACATTCGTTACAGACGGCTCCGTTGGTTTGGGGCCTACAGGGAGATGACTTGTGACGGGTTATTCTGAATTCCGCTAGCATCCTGTCGCATTCCCCTTCAAAGTGGGATCCATTATCCGAGATGATTTCGGCTGGCAGCCCGTATCTGCATATGATGTTCTCTTTGATGAAGAGGGCTACTTTCTTTAATAGGATTGTGCAAATACATCCACGACTTCCCTTAACAGCATCTTTTCCAGGGCATCTCTTTCAAAGAAACTATCAATCTGCGTCTCTTTAGGCTCTTCCGCATTTCCAAGATTCACACTTGTCAAAATCTCTTCGGCAGCTTGGGCTCGATTTTCCTCTTTCCGAACAACCTGCTTAAAGATTTTTGTTTTTTTTTTTTTAATATATTGTTTATTTAATGTGTCTGCTTCTTTATCTAGTGAATCATTATTAAAAATTCTTTTTTTTAATTATTAGCCAATTTATCATTAGTTAAAGTGGCAATCAAGGGATACTCAGAAAGGTTCATCATTTCATTGAGAACGAAAGGAAATACAGCATTGGCTACAACTTCGTAGTCTTGAGGCGTAAGGCCATCGGACGACTCGAGAGACCTGAACTAGACAATGAGAGACTCGGAGGACTTTACAAAGGTTGACACAAAGGGACGGGGGACCAATCCAAGCTTGGTGATCATTTCCTCTTTGGTCGCGGACGGGCCTGAGAGAGTTTCCCAATTTTTCAGTGGCATTGCTGTCAGTGGCCTCATGACTCGGGAATTGTGCTGTTTCTGTTCTCCTTTCTCAATCATTGCTATCATCTCTTTGACTGAACCAAAGTCGATCAGATCGGGACTGGTACCATCCTCAAAACTGAGCATATGAATGTAAGGGTCTACTTGCGAATATGCCGCATCCTCGACCCTGGAGAGTCCTGATTTGTTGCCGTCTGATTGCTCAATCCAGACATAAGGATGTCTTGAACCTTGCTGTGCTACTGAAGCTGCTAAGAAAACCTCATGCCCCATACTTGAGAGGAAGGGTTTGGTGGGTAATTCCTCTTGTAAGACATCCCACACAACTGTCATGCATTCAATACGAGTGTGACGGTGCTTGTTGACTTTTATCACAAAGATTTCCATACATGTCGGGGTCGGAGAGTTGACTTGAAGAATGCTGACAAATCTTTGATTGGAAACCGGGGGTTTATGTGCCCGCATCATGGCAATGCTCAGTGTTTCTTTCCAGTATGCCTCCAAATGTTGGAAGCGGCAATTGAACTTGACGTATCGGACTGCTTCCGGATCTACCTCCTCGAGTAAGTAAACATAGTTAGCATCACTGAACTCTGAAGGATTCTGATGAGACTTGCCTCGATAGTCCCTTGATCGATTTGAGGGATGTAGCCCCGGTGTCTGGTTGCGAGCACGCTTGGCTACTGTCTCGGCTTCGTTCCCTATGAGGAAACTATCCCCTCGGATGACTTCAAGATCTCCCTGCCGATTAATGAATTTGACGCATTGATGGAGGGTGGAAGCTATGGCTTTCATGTGATGTAGCCAGGGGCGTCCCAACAGAGTTGTGAATTCGGACTGAATGTCCATCACGTGGAATTTTGCTGGCACCATTTGGGTTTCGAACCAGAGCTCCAGAGTCACCATCCCCAAGATGGGATGAGACGTGCCGTCGTAGGCCTTGATAGTCCGGGTAGATGGGATCACGTACCTTTCATTGATGCGTAGGGCCCGCATCATGCTGAGAGGAAGGACGTTAACGGCTGATCCGTTATCCACCAATGCTCCGGGGAGTGATACAGTGTTGAGCCGGAGAGTGATGTACAGGGCTTCATTGTGTCCGGAGGCATCTCTTGGCAGGTCTTCGTCGCAGAAGGTGATCATACTACCATACAGTCAGGGATCGTAGATTTGGTCTTTATCTGGAGAAAGAGAGCCATCAAACCATCTGTTTCCTGTCTTTCTTTTGCGAGGTAAAGCTTTTGCTGAAGCCTCAGGGTTGTGTCGAGGCTGTTTGTAGCGGTTGCCACCCTGGGTCAGCACATTGATTGAGTGCGAGCGCCAAACTGGTTTTGATCTTTCTTTGCCGGTACGTGTTTGGAAGCTAGACAAATTGAACCTTGGTTGATCCCGCAGGGGATTAGGCTTCTGACTGGCAGTGAAATTTCCCAGATCTGAGGTATTCTGGTGTCCCAAGGTCTGAACTTTGTTGCTAACAGGACTTTTTGGTTTTCCCACCTTTGTTTGCTCTGGAGCGGCGTGGCCTGAAGGAAGGGAGTACTGGCTGGAGTAGAGTACGTAGTAATCGAACCCTCCAGATGGCTCTCCGAGTGTACCCACACTGGTATCACCGGCTTCGAACCTTTCTTTCAATTTTTGCTGGGAGGAAGCTTTCTTATTCTTAGGAGGACGGTCCTCGCTTATCCAATCCTGGTAGTCCCTTTCAAGACAGTCGAGGCAGTCACAGATATCCCACCAAATGTGCTCAACAACTGGCGGCGGGTTTGGGACCTCGGTTTGAGCCGTGCTAGAATGACTCTGAGTTGGACTAGTCTGGGGAGACTGGCTGTTGGGCTCACTGGGGAGCAAAGGGTTGGATTCTGCCGAGTAACGAGAGGCATTAGGAGCCGGGAAAACAGGCACATATTTGTCCTTCAGGGGATCCCCAGTTAGTTGGGGGATTGCCAATGTTCCAAAATGACGTGTGGCCTCTTCAATCCAGGCCTGCTGTTTATTCTGACATTCTTCAAGAGCCCTGATGGCTAACCATATTTCCTCCGTTGTTTCCCAATCTCCGTTCCCCTTACTGATTTCTGCGGGACCGGTATCACTCTGAGAGGGGACACCTGACGGCTGTTGAGGCATGCCGAACTGCTCCATCCCTGACTGCTATTGGAATGGCGATATTTTGAATTGCTGCTTGGGGGCTAGCTGGCATGTCAATCGACGGGCGGGAGTTCCGACGGTGGACACATAGGAATCTGGTGGAGGCATCCTAGCATATCCGGGACTGTTGAGAGTGGGGGGAGGATTTTCTTCCTTCTTCACGGTAAAAGTGCCATCGGGATTGGGATTAGCGGCCAAACCGTGGCTCTTAATGGCCTCCATAAGGCTATTCAGTTGTGCTTCTTGTCGCAGTCTCATCTGTTCAGCTAACTGATTCCATTGCTATTCTGTTTGAGGAGTCCCAGGAGGCGGAGTGGTGTTGTCCCATCGTTACCAGCTGATGCAGACATTCTGAAACCCGGAGTCGGAACAAACGATGAAGCTGACGATGCAATTGACTCTTCCCAACTGATCAAACGGTGACCTGGCGCCCGAAACCAAGCTTTGTGCGGAGCTGCGGGGGAAAGACACGAGGGTTCAGATGTTTGGGAATGAAGGAGGGCAGGTGTTTGGGCTTTGGGCTCATGCAACATGCAATTATTTGTTCTTGTTCACTTAAAACATGTCTTATTAACCTAATCGGTTGGAAAAGATTGCTCTTCTTTTTCGCAAACTACTCTGGATCCTGGATCAGTGAGCCCTATCACTACGCCTGCGGACCCTCAACCTGTAACCTCGAACAAGGATTCCGTAGGGCAAGCAGGTCCCACCGACCGAAAAGAAAAATGATCCTAAAGTCTGGCGGGTAATCTAGTCTTAACGAGCATTCGATGTAAATTACGGACAAAGCTGACGTCAAAAGTCAAGATCATGTCTGAGAGCTCGACGAAAAGTCGGCATGGTTCGGACTGATAAATGTCCACAATTGATCTTGACTCGTCGTCAGTTAAGTCGTAATTAGACATGGAATGACCGTTAATCCTTGATGACTCAGTGTCATGCTGGGAGTCAGTGTATAATTTGTTCCAGTCAAAGTCAAGGCGCCAGTCAATATTTGGTCAAAGCTCGTGACGAAAAACCGGCAGGACTTCGACTGATTAGGGTCCCGAAATATATTGACTTGGTAGGCCGACTAAGGCTTGAAAGGAAAGGTCTATACACAGACAGGGAATGACACAGACCAGACTAAAAACCAACCGGGTCTCGGACAAAGTGTGTCACGGACAAGTGCATGGTCGACACGAGGCTCCATGGGATGTTTGGGTAGTCCCGTGCTCGCACCGAGAGGCGTAATAAGGCCAAACGGGCTGCTATTGGGATTTCCCCGAGTTAAGAACGTAGTGTACAGTGTAAGGCCAAGTGCGCGTAGTGTGCAAGCAGTCTATCTTCTTTTTCTGAGTAAAATAGGAATTTTCATGTGTCTTAAAAAGTATGGTGCATGCACAAAATGATTTTTTTTGAAAACCTTTTTTTCTGAAAGTTTTTTTTGAAAATCTTTTTTTTTTTTGGAAATCTTTTTTTTTTTGAAAGTAAATGAACACATAAGCACATAATTCAAAATTCAAGTCAACAGGTCCGATAGTCAAAATTTTGACTTTTTCGAGACGGTCAAAACAACACGAAATGTGCAAAACCAACACACACACAGTACAAATGATTTCAAATGCCAGGACGGAAGCTTGACCCACAAAAGCTTTTCTCTTTTTTTTTTTGAAAATAATGATACCGGTACGTGGGATTATTAAACCACAATTTATCCCCGACTCGTGTTAGGAGGGTTTAACGGGAAGTTTAATGGTTTCCACCTATATACCAAATACCATTTTTTTATATATTTTTTTTAAAAAGAGATAAAGCTTATTTTTTCCCCAGCAGAGTCGCCACTGTGATGATGTGCCACCGGAAATGATTTTTCCTTTCTTTTTTTGAAAATCAAAACACGGAGACGGAGTCGCCACGCCATTTTTGTTTTAAGGGCCAAAACTTTGAAAAATGCCCGAGATGAGAGATTTGGGTTCGGAGGTCACGTTACACGCCGGGAAGAACGTTAGGGTTCACCCAGAATGCCTCGTAAAACGAGTCTTCCAAGCTTAAAAACCATTTGTGTGTGTGTGTGTGTGTGAGTGTTACTTTGGCCAAAATTTGTTCAAACTGAGAAAACCAAAATTGGGAACTCTTTTTAAGACATTAAGCAAATCCCATAATTTTTGGTATGATTTTAGGGTTGAGTTTTGGTGCTCAAAAGATTTCTTGAAGTTGAAAATCAATTCTGCCAGAATGAAAAAGGCAGTGGACACTTGATTTTAAAATGGATTTAAGAGCTTTAAAACTTCAAAATATGGGGAAATCCCGAGAATGAAAGTTGTTTAAAACACCTTAAATAAGGTTTAGACAATGGACTGAGGTCACAGAAAATTGCTACTGGACAGCAACTTGTGACTTGGAGGAAAATGTGATTTAAAGGGGATTTTGCATCCATGCTTGTCCCCATTTCCTTAGGCTTTGATTAGTGATCACTAAACATTTTAGTGGTGATCTACTATATCAAGCCATCCTTAGGGTACATTAGGACTTTAAGCATTTCATTTGCTTGGGAAGGGGAATTTTATCCTTTGAAAGAAAGATTTGATGTATGAAAATGATCTTTGGAAAACACTTTCAAGTGAATGATTTTTAGGAAAACACTTTTAAGTGAGTAAGAAGTAATTTGGACCTTTTGAATGGTCATCCATGGAAATTTATTCCAAGGTGACTACATTCTTAGGTCAAGCAAAGAATGAACACCAAGTTGATGAACAAACTACATTTTTGAAGTTTAAGATGCATGCATGGATGAGAGATATTTAGGGTAGGGAGAAGGAGGTTATACCTATATTTTTTTGTGTTTGTGTTTGAAGCTTTGAATTTGAGAGTGAGTGGATGTGATTTGGGAAGATAATCAAGAGAAAAAGGTGGTAATTCAAGGGAATTCCCACTGTTTTCTCTAGTATTTTTGCCAAGGTGTTGCTGTGAATTGTTGTGTCTCCTTTATTTCTGAGACTGAAGGGCTCAATTTATAGGCCTCTGAAAACTTCAAAGTCATCCGCGCGAACAGGAACCTCAGCGTGCACTGTTCATTTAATGCAGCTGCAGGCTTTGGAGCAAAGGAATATTTTTGAAAATATTCAAACTGGCTGTGTTTTTCAGCTTGCCATTTCGGGTTTTTACAATTTCTTTTCTTTTGTGAGATTCTTTTCTTGGTTTAACTTTAAATAGCAATGCCTACTTTACCCTTGCTTTGTTAGAAAAGTTAGGAATTGTTAGAAATGTTAGGAATGTTAGGGATTTCGTTAATTTTCTAACAAAAATACTAACAACTCAAATTGGAGCACTTACACCGGCGTAAGGCCGTTGGACGACTCAGAGGACTGGACTCTGACAAGGACTGACTCAAAGGGTTCGAGATCGGGTTTAGGGAGATGTGGGTGCAGGCCCAGCTTGTCTTCCATTTTTGTCTGGCTTGCCCTTGGTCCTGTGAAAGTAACCCAGTTCTTCAGTAGCATTGTTGGATGCTTGATGAGGGTTCGGGGGTCGAGAGGCCTGGCTTCTACTGTCCAAATCATGGCGATCATGCTGTTTTCGGAGCCCAGGTCAATCAGGTTTGGCACCTCCATGACTTCTTCAAAGAGACTCTGTAGAGCTGGTCCACTGAGAGCGTCTTCTATGAATTCTGGTTCCTTCTGCTTTGGCATTACTGTCTCGAATGTGGCCTCGGTGGCTGATCCGAACAATCTGTTTCCTGTGAAGAGTATCTTGAGTTGCTCTTCCGTGTTTGGGATTCCCTTGAATGTGTACTCGTGCTGGACTGTGGTGGCAGTTGGTCCAGGTAGAGCCGTGATGTCGAGGAACGCTCCCCTTATCGGATTAGCCTTGAGTCCTCTGAAACGCTTGAGGTCTCGTGCTAGCTTTTCCATCCTTTATGTAGTCTCTGTGCTGACTATCCCTGCTTCTTTCTCATCTTCATCAGTTCCGCTGTCGGTTCCCTCAGTTCTGCTGTCGGTTCCGCTGTCGGTCCCCTCAGTTCTGCTGTCGGTTCCCTTGGTGAAGTAATGAGCGAGGTCAAAACTGTAAGGTCGGAGGTTGGGTGTGCCGTTGGAGGTTCCCCTTTTGCGGGCTACTGCCTTGGTGCGGGTGAGCCTTTCGTCTTCCCGGATGTCAGTCGGTGTTGGCACATAACTAAGCCCCTGGACCGTAGTGTGGTCCTTGACTTCGATGACTTGGTGTTGGCCCTGTAACCTTTTTCCGAGCCCCAGTCATGGGATGAAGTTCATGAGTTTCATCATCTTCATGCAGGAGGAATCTTGTCTTGAAAGAGTGGAAGGTCCACGTTGCATATTTGGATCTTGGAGGTCTCCAGTGTGAATCCAGTTAATGCCATGTTGTCATTATGCTTGATTTCTAACACTGGAATGTCGTTGGTGCTGGTCCCCTTGGTGGTGACGTTGTCGCCGTAGACTGTGGTTAGCTCGTTGCCTTGCATGAACTTGAGGCACTGATGAAGGGTGGATGCCACGCCATAGATTTGATGCAGCCAGGGATGCCCCAGGATGGCTGTGAATGTGATTGGAATGTCCAACACTTGGAATTCGGTGGCGATCATCCGCTTGCCGAACCAGATATTTAGAGTAACAATCCCGAGAACTGTACGGGAAGTAGAGTCATAGGACTTAACAGTGTGGACTGAAGGCTTCAGATCTATGGGCTTGATATCAAGCAGGTCCATCATCTTGGCGGGCAAGACATTCATTCCAGAACCTCCGTCTACCAACACACGGGGAAGGCGACGCTCGTCTAGCTGGACCGTGATGTAGAGTGGCTCATTGTGATCAACCCCAAAATTTGGAAGGTCCAAATCTGTGAAGGTGATAATGTTGCCGAAGTGGATGTTGCCAATCATCTGAATGACCTCGTCTGGGGTTGCGTCCACGGGGACCATGGTACGAGCCAGCCTTTTCTCTAGCTTAAGCTTGTGAGGATATGAGGATGTGAGCAGGGACAAAAGGGAAATGTTTGCCTGGGTCTGCTTGAGCTGAGTGAGGATAGAGTCCTCTTTCAGGGAACTTGCGTCTTCGGGCTGGCCGGGTTGCAGTTCTGGCTCCGTCGGCTTTTTGGTGGCCTTAGGTGGTAATGCATGGATTTGACCCGATCAGGTTAGGACGCTGACATCGGGCTTGGTTCCTTCTGGACAGGACGCTCTGAGTTGAGCCATAGTCAGAGGAGGATTCCTCATAACATAGGGCCATATGTCTTCTCTCAATTCAATTATTGTAGATGTGTTCCCGGGAGCTTCGGCAGCTTTCCGGATTCTGTCCCAGGACACTGGCTTGGGTGCCTCTGCGGGGAGGTAGTTTATGGATTGTCGCAGCTGTTCGAACGTCAGTGCGCAACAGTGGTTGCCAGAGCTGAACTGTGCGTTGCTGACCCTTCGGGGGAGGCTGGAGAGTTCTTGGTTCAGGCGAACAGTCTCCTTGATCTCTTCACGGTATACCGCGCTCCTTTCCTTCTTGCTGAGCATACTTAGGGCGTTCTGGAGTTGGGTTTGGCGATACTCATGGTTTGCTAATTTTCCTCCACTCTTGGCCCAGATCAACTTTCTTGCAATAGAGCATGCGTTGAGAGTTAGTGCCTGCGTTGCTTCCCATGTGAGAATAGCCAGTGCTTCTTTGAACTGCGTGCGGCAGTCTAGGTAAACCTCCATCGGGGAGAGCTTTCCTTTCTTCTTTATCTGAGTGGCGGGTATGTCGAAAGGTGAGTACACGGCTTCCCGAACATCTGCCCATGTAACTGGTTGCTGTCCCAATTGATCGTTTATGTAAATGAATGCCGCAGTCTGTGGAATCTCCTTGAGCAGTTGTTGGAGATGTATTTCCATCTTTCTCTTGTTTTTTAATAGACCTTCCTCTCTTAGTCGGCCTTTTAGCTTGAGTGCGGAAATGATCCGTCCCCATCCTCCCAGGACCCTTGGGATTCCGGTTTTGTTGACCTCATGCCTGGCATGGAAGAGAATGGTTTCATCATCTTCGTTGTCGCTTTCACAGAGAACTTGCTTTCCTCGAGGAGATAAGCACTGGTATTCGTTATGCTGCGCCATTCCATCTCATAGGTCATCGAGACCGTTGACCACCCTCATTTGGCAGAGGGGATGGATGAGAACAGACGGTAGTCCAGGAAGTTGTCGTGAGCAAAACCCTTGAGGTCGTACTGGTCTAGAGTGGCCTCTAGCTTTCTGTCTGAAACTGCTTGTGACACTTTAAGGGCTTGCTCCCTGTGGGTCTTTTGAGCTTGGTTTTCATCCCAGAGACGGTTCTCTTGAGCGGCTAGTTCCATGAGGGCTTTCCTTGCGAGAGCTAAACATTCTCTGTAGGTGCGCACCGTCTGACTAGTGTCTAGAACTGTGATCACATCCAAATCCCCGAACGGTGGAAACACTTGGATTATGTTGATGAAGGAAGTCAGGCTGAGACATTCCATGCGGCCTTCCTTGATCTCGGTTACCAAGAAGTTTGCCCATATCTGCTTGATTGCACCCACGAGGGTGTTGAATTCTGCGATGTTGATAGTCTCGTGATCCCGCTGGATCGCCAAGTCTATTAGAGCTAGCAGTTTGCTGGCGGGATGTCTGAATCTGTAGCCGTGACGACTGGGAGCAGAATCGAACTTGAGCATGTTGATGCTGAGGTGGTCATTTCCCTCGTCGGAAGCTGACTCTGTCTTGCGGGGAAGACTTTCACATATGTTTTCAGGGTGGCTGCCAGAAGCGTTCCCGAGGTTGATCTTATTTGTAGCAGGGTGAGAAGCATTGTCTCCTTCGCTGTTGCCCTTGGCCTTGGCGGAGCTTGTGGCTTTAAGCTTGACTGACGGCACGGGCCGGTTGCCACTGGGGCTGGTAGTCGGAAGTGATGATGAGCTTTGAGATCGATTAGCCAGGGCCTCGTTTACCATGAGCAGGCAGTCGTCGAGGGTAACTTTGGCGTTGCAGAATCTGATAATAAGGACCGGATCCTTGGTATCATCAGGATATCTGGAATAGATGATGTTGTGAAGTCGTCGTCGATCACTTGATCGAGAGGGTTCTTTGTCGTGTCAACCAGTTGCTTCCAATTGTCGGATAGCTGCCTGTACTGGACGTTGAGCTTGAAAATTTCCATGGTGTTGGAGCACTTGTTGTAGGTGACTTGATTGGAACGGGTGCCGTCCTCAAAACTGAGCATGTGAATGTAGAGATCTGCCCGTGGATCTGCCGCGTCCTCAACTCCGGAGAGTCCTGATTCGTCACCGTCTGACGGTTCAACCCAAACGTAAGGACGCCTCGCGTCCTGCTGCGCTGTTGGAGCTGCTAGGAAAACATCATGCCCTTCACTGGAGAAGAGGGGCTCAGCGGGCAATTCCTCGTGGAGGACATCCCATACGACTGCCATGCATTCATCACGAGTGTGACGATGCTTGTTGACCTTTATCATGAAGATTTCCTCGCCTGGCGGGCCAGAGAGTAGGATTGAAGGATACTGCTAAATCTCCGATTGGAGACAGGGGGTTTATGTGCCCGCATCATGGCAATGCTCAGGGTTTCTTTCCAGTCTGCCTCCAAATGTTGGAAACGGCAATTGAACTTGATGTATCGGGCCTTGAGTGCACTTTGCTCGAGGACATTGACATAGTTAGCATCTCCGGACTCTGAGGGATTCTGATAAGATTTGCCCCGGTAGTCCCTTGGTTGATTTGAAGGAGGTAGCCCCGATGTCTGGCTGCGGGCACGCTTGGCTGTTGTCTCGGCTTCGTTTCCTATGAGGAAACTGTCCCCTCTAATGATTTCAAGATCTCCCTGACGGTTAATGAACTTGACGCATTGATGGAGAGTGGAGGCTATGGCTTTCATGTGATGTAGCTAAGGGCGTCCCAACAGAGCTGTGAATTCGGATGGAATGTCCATCACGTGGAAGTTTGCTGGCACCATTTGGGTTTCGAACCAGAGTTCCAGAGTCACCGTCCCCAGGATGGGACGAGACGTGCTATCGTAGGCCTTGATAATCCGGGTAGATGGAATCAAGTAGCTCTCGTTGATGCGCAGGGCTCGCATCATGCTGAGAGGGAGGACGTTATCGGCTGACCCGTTGTCTACCAATACTCTGGGGAGTGATATGGTTATGAGCTTGAGAGTGATGTAAAGAGCTTCATTGTGCCCCGAGGCATCTCTCGATAGTTCTTCGTCACAGAAAGTGATCATACTGCCATATAATCGGGAATCGTAGATCTGGTCTCTATTCGGAGAAGGAGATTCATCAAGCCATCCATTTCCTGTTTTCCTCTTGCGAGGTAAAGCCTTCGCTGAAGCCTCAGGATTGTGTTGAGACTGTTTATGGCGGTGGCCGCCCTTGGTTAGCACGTTGATCGAGTGCGAGTGCCAAGCTGACTTTGATCTTCCTTTATCGGCCCGTGCCCGGAAGCTGGACAAATTGAACCTTGGCTGATCCCGCAGGGGGTTAGGCTTCTGACTAGCAGTGAGATTGTCAAAATTTGAGGTATTCCGGTGTCCCAAAACCTGAACTCTGGTGTCAGCAGAACTTTTCGGCTTTCCCACCCTTGTCTTGTCTAAAGCTGCATGGCCTGGAGGAAGGGAGGACTGGCTGGAGTAGAGTACGTAGTTGTCGAACCTCTCGGACGGCTCTCCGAGTGTACCCACACTGGTGTCTCCAGCTTCGTATCTTTCTCTCAGTTTCTGTTGAGAGGACTTCTTCTTCTGTTTTCTCGGAGGATTGCTCCTGACCATGTCTTGGGACTCATACTCCAGGTATGCGGAGCAGTCACAAACATCGTAGCTGATGTGGACATTTGATGAGGGTCTGGCTGGAAGAGGGGGAGGAACTGGCTCTGCGGCAATCTTCTTGGGCACCCATTCAATGGAATTCACACTGTTGTTGTTCGGAAAAGGGTTTCCGACTGTATTGGGCCCACAGGGACGCTCCAATTTTCTTTCCTCTATCAGGTTCTGAATTTCGTATCGTAACCCCACGCAGTTGTCGGTGGTATGGCCGTGATACTGATGGAAGGAGCAGTACTTGCTCTTGTCAGCGTTGACTATGGGATTCTTGGGTTTGTAATTTGCAATGGGTTTAAGGAGACCTTTCTTGATTAACCCTTCCAGCATCTTGCTCAGCAGCATGTCAAACTTGTCGAAGTGTACGGCAGGCTGCTTCTGAGTGGAATTGTTGCTTTGTGGGACTGGGTTTCCGTTGCCCGACTGCTGTCCTTGATGGATATAGTTGACAGACGTATCTTTCCCTTTGCCGGGGGCCGGTGCGGGATTGAATGCAACTGCTGATCGGTATCTGTGTGGCTGTGCAGTGGCCAACTTTTCCTTGAGATCCTTCTCAAACTGTGAGCCGGCATTGACCATGGCCCAGAGATCTGGGAAGAAATGATGACTGATGAGAGTTCTGATGGACGGTCTTAAGCAGGACTTGAATATCCGCATATGTTCATCCTTAGAGAGTGGCTCCATGATCTCGTAGAGTTTCCAACTCCACCTCTTGTAGAGTTCTCCGACGCTTTCATCTGCTTTCTGCTCAGTGGTGATTAAGTCCTCACGACTTGTTTCCCACTCTAGATTGGATCTGTACCGTTACAGGAAGATGTTACTGATCTGATCCCAGGAATGGCGATCCACAGGCTTGACCCTTAGGAACCATCGTAACGCTGAACTCTTGAGCGTATGCTGGAAGTGGTCAGCCATTTGCTGGAGGGTTGCTCCTTTCGCTCTCATGCCGAGAACGTAGGTGTCGACATGCGTTTGAGGATATTCGGTTCCGTCGAATCGGTCCATCTCTGGCATTCTGAACTTGGCAGGGAGAGGCGTGACCATTCCCAGATCTGTGGATTTGAGCGTTTCTTGCTTTGAGCTGCTCATGGTGGCTTTCAGGTCTTTCATCCGTTCTACCATCCAGGCTAAGGTTGGGTCCAGTGGTGGACTTTGAGGCTCGGCGCCGGGTGCTACCATGTGAGCGGTAGTGATTGGAGGTGGAAGGCTTGATATATGCGAATATATGGGGGCCTTTTCTGAACTGTATCGGGGTTTGTCCCCGGTGTTTTGGGATTCATGTATAGGCAATGGGATGAACCCAGGAGGGTATTGAAGGATATTGGCATCTGTTTGAGATGGTCCAGTGGTGCGCTGGTGGTATTGAGTGATGGGAGTAGCACTGGCCTTGCCATATATGACAGGGTTGCCCTGAGAAGTGGCAACGTGAAGCCTAGGTCGGCTGTTTCCTTGGTTCGAAGGCACCCCGTAAGTCGGCGGGGGAGGAACCTGGTTGAAGGTTTGAGGAACTGGTTTCGGGGAATCGTCATCCTCGACCAGGATGAAAGTACCGTCTGACTGGGGGATAGCTGCTATACCTCGCTCATTCAGAAGCTGTACCACAAAATTCTGCTGATCTTCTTTCTGCCTCTTGTGAACCTCACAAGCTCGGATGGCTTCTTCCAAAGTCATATACATTTCTGCCGGTGGCGGGGGTCCGTCCCGTCACTATTTCTCGGTGAGCTAGACATGTCGGATATTACATTGAGGAACGAGAGGAACCGAAAGAAGCTGTGCAGCCGCCGTAAGCGTGATTACGCGGCGGCGGCCGGAAATCTGAACCACTTTCTGCTCGCTGCAGGAAATGAAAGGCAGGGCTTAGGCTTCGGAAAAGGGTATTTGGCTCAAGGTTTCGGGCTTGTGCAATGTGCAGTTACCGATTAATGTTTACATAAAACGCGTTTTCTCAGAGTCCTAATCGGTTGAAAAAGAGCGTGTCTTCTTTTTCGCAACTAACCCTAGAGCTCTAATCAGTGGATCTCGTCACTACGCTTATAAGCCCCTCATTTCCATTTGTAGATCATCTTTCTCGGGACGGACAATCCCGAACGAGGTCCTATAAGGAAAGCGAGTTCCACCGACAAAAAGAAAAAGTGAACTTAAGGCTAGTTGATCACGCAAACTTCCAACGTATGTGACGCACGGGCCACAGTCAAAGTCAACGTCCTTAAGTTAAGGCGGGGATCGTGCCAAAATTTCGGCATGACCTCTCCTGACTCGCTTGTGCGAGGGGCCTTAGCTTTTGGCGTTGGCCAAGTTGTGGCTGGCATGGTGCATACAGTGAGGGTTTGGTAACACAGTGTCAGATTGAACCTTCGGGTATATTTTTCGGCAGAGCTCCGCGTCAAAGTCAAGGCTGAAAAGCTCAAGACTTCGGGTCGGGAACGACCTTCGGTCTCAATCTCTCGAGCTTGACTCGTGGCGGAACTCGGCGTAAAAACATACACTTAGGCTTTATGACACGTACTAAGCCAAAAACCAACCGGGGTCTTGGACGAAGTGTGACACAAAGAGTGCATGGCTTACACGGGCTAGGATGGGCTGTTTGGGACGACCTCGTGCGCCCTCGAAAGGTGTCTGGCAGACCAACCGAGGTGCAATTGAACGGTCATCTCGGGTTACAGGTCGTAGTGTGCAGTGTACCGAGGCAACAACTGCACGTGAAGTGAGGTGTACCGAGGCAGAAAGTGCGAGTAGTGTGCGGTCACTAAAATTCTTTTTTTGAGTAAAACAGAGATTTTTCAGAATGTGTCTTAAAGAATTTTGATGCGCAGTTCAAAAGATAGCAATGAAAATCAAGCATGAATGGGAATGCACAAACATGGTATGATTTTGAAAAGACGACAATGTAATGCCCTTGAAAAAACCGTTCGAGGTTTAAAGTAACACACGCACACAAAAACGAGGAAGGGTAAATGAAAGTTTGACCCACGGAAGGCTTTTTTTAAAACAACGGCAGCTTTGAAAAAAGTATCCAAGTCCCCAGCGGAGTCGCCAACTGAAATTACCCGGGATTTCGCGCGACGCGAAATGCGATCGTCTTTCGCGGAGGGTTGGTGTCTGGGACCTCGCTTTTCGGGAAGGAAGAGGAGTCGCCACGCGGTTTTTGTATTTTGAGCCCAAATGTTGAGAAACGGCTATTGTTTGAAAAAGGTGTCATTTTTATTGATAGCAAAAACTTAGGAAAAGGCTATTTTGAAAATGAGGAGTCATTTTTATTGGCAGTAAAAACGAGTAAAAGGCTTTTTTAGTACCAGAGATTGTTAGGTTCGGAGGTCACGTTACGTTTCGGGAAGAGTATTACGAGATCACCCGAAATGCCTCGTATGACGAGTCTTTCTGCCTTTCTCGAAATCGTGTGCGTATGTGTGTGTGTTTGCATTTTTGAAATGGGAGCTTGAATGACAAGCTTAATCTTGGTTTGAATGTCAAACGTTGATTAGGTGATTCCCTTTGAAAAGGCGAGCGTTTGAATGACAAACGTCGGTTTTGAAGTTTTAGGAAAAGTGGCACGAGGGCTAATTTTGACTGTTTATCTTAAGTGTCAAATGTTGAATTTTAAGAAAAGAGCGTTTGAATGTCAAACGTCGGATTTAGAGTTTGAAGATGAGCGTTTGGATGCCAAACGTCATTTCGCGCATTTTGAAAGAGAGTTCGAAGGTCGAACTCCGGTTTTGAACCGGGCGTGTCATTGTTAACGATTTTACGGGAAAAACGTATTAAATGATTTTGAATGTCAAAAGTCGGCTTTTAAGTTTGAAGATGAGCGTTTGGATGTCAAACGTCATTTTGCGTGTTTTGAAAGAGAGTTCGAAGGTCGAACTCCGGTTTTGAACCGGGCGTTACATTGTTAACGATTTTTACGGAAAAAAAACGTATTAAGTGATATGCGATCAACGAATCGGGTTGCGACTCAGACTTTGAAAAGTAAAATACTATCACGATCCAAACGGGTCGGACTTTGTAAATGACAGTATTTAAAGTGCGGTATTAACGGAATCAAACGATCCGAAATTGTAAAGTACGATCAACAAGCCAAACGGCTCGGAATTTTAAAGTACGATCGACGAGCCAAAAGGCTCGGAGTTGTAAATTTGCGTGAAAGTAAATGACGATCGACGGATCAAACGATCCGGAATTGTAAATGACATAAATTTAAGTGACGATCGACGGATCAAACGATCCGGAATTGAAAATGACGTAAAAGTAAACGGAACGGGGTCGGAACGCCGTTTTAACCCGAGATTACTTCTCTTATGGGAAGAGAAGATGATCGCAGACTAAAAAGTATCGGACCCCATTAGACGGAGGCGTTTACATTTCAACAACGTCGTTCGAAACGGTTGTAGCGACTGGCGCGTAAACCGAGACGGAACGAGAGTTTTAGAGAGAGAGGGAGCTACCTATGGCTAGGGTCGGCTCCTTTGGCTTGGTGGGCGTATACGGGATACGAAAGTGTGTTTGGAACGGTGTTTCAAAGTAGCGGGGGTTGTATTTGATCGAAATACGAAGTTTTCACGCAAAACGAGGTAAAACTGGGGCTCGGGGGGAGGGAAACCAGTTTAGGCCGTGGCTTGGGGTGAAAATGGAGTGATTTTGTTTTGTTTTAAATGGCTTTGACAACCCTTGTATATATAGGTGAAAATTCAGCATGAGTCCGGACGGACTGAGGGTGAAATTAGGGGGGTTTTGTGAAATTTGGAAATTGGAGGGACTTGCTGGCAATTCCAGATTTCCTGCAAATGAGTCCGGCCGGACTGAGACTGCATACCCGGGGTATTTTTGTCTTTTCACTCTGAATTTGATTGAAAGGTGATGGGGGAGCTGTGGCATGTGAGCCACGTGTCCCTGTGACTCACAGGCCATGGGAGTTCGTGCCGTTATTTCCCGGTTTTGTCCGTTTTTAAAATAACAGTCCGAAAAATGTCCGAAATGCCCCCGGAAAGTGCCAGAAAGTGCGTTTTTCAAGGAAAGTCATACTTTTATGTGCGATGACATGTGTTGAGTATGCTTTGACGTCGGGATGCACGGGGCAGTCCCGGGACGTCTCGTTGGCCTGGCAACGGGGAGCTTAACGAGTTCCGGTCAACTTTCTAACGGATTTTGACGATCCGGATTTGGGTACTTACACTCAAGGATAGTCATTCTTTCTTCTGGATATGGCTAAGCGGGTTTCAAACATGCCGATCTTGAAATGAAGGGGTATTATTTGGTGAGGGTGAGGTAAAGGCTTTCCTATGGGTGACAGGTTTCAACTGCAGTATATACCGGATGGTCTAAACGAGATTAAGGCATCATTGCTTGCTTAAGATTACTTGAGAAATATTCATGCAAATTCATCGAGCGACGAGATGATGAGGGTGATAAAAGAGATGCATGTTAGTGTTTATGCCCTAGGCTTATAGTTTCTATAAACCTTTATGTATCGTCTTTATCATTAATAAAAGAGAAATTTTATTTTGATTAATATATGTTTTGTATGTTTATTATATTAATCTGTGTCCCTAGTTATTTAGTGAAAGTTGGTAATGGATGAACATAGAGATGATCATATGCATGAAGATGCACATTACAACTTGTAAATAACTAGTATAAATGCTAATGGATAATCATATTATGATTATTTGCATAGAGATGCACATTGGATTTATGGGTACTTGTTAGAGAACAAGTGACTGGACTTGACCCGCTTGAGATTTATGTCATGGTCAAATGTCATAATTAAATCTCAAAATAGTAGTGTCATTAGAATCCTTAGACCTGAGATTATCATTGTCTTCCACTTGATGAACGTGTTGTTAGATGTAGTCTAAAGTTATCCTTAACCGGGTAGCAATAAGGGCTATGTTGGCATTACGGGATTCCTGTAGGGAAGAATGATAAGTCAAGATGGGATTTGTCCCTCGTAAGAGAGATGTCGGCTTGGGCCCCTCGTAGAATAGTGTTGATGAAATGTGTGGCCACACTCAAGGAACATGATAGAGATCATGGATACTTGGTTGATCAACATATTCGGAATCAGCATTGAACAATGTAAGTTGACAATGACCATGACTTATGTTCAATATGACATCGTGTGACAAAGGGATTGTGAAATTATTACTATTATGGAAGCATGAACTCTTATGTTGTATTATTTGGGTAGACATAATGACTTGCTAGAGTCCGCTTATGTCTTATGAGGGTCGATGTGATCGGACTCATTGCCAACATAATACAATCCTATTGGGTCACACACACTTAGAATGTTTTTGATTGAAACTAGAGGAAGAATGATTGAGAGTTTACGAAGCGCTACCTTTGTCACGCGACATACTTAGCCGGTGGCTAAGTATACCGCGCGACATATTGAGCCACCGGGCGTGGGTGGACTGTTCTCCTAATTTGATTAGGAAACATATTCATACTATTGTAGTATAAATATGAGAGGGTGTCAACCCTAAAAGCTTGCCGAATTTTTCAATAGAAAATCACAATCAAAAGTCCTTTCAATATTCTTCCATAAGTTTTGGAATCTAGCAATTCCCAATCCGAGAATCGTTCTCGACATTCATATTTGTGTGGATTACCAAAAGAGGGTCTTTATTTGTTCAAACAAATAAAAGGCCTAGAGTTCAAATACGAAGATCCAAAGGAGTTGAAGATTCGAAGATTTGAAGATCAAGTTTGTGATTACGAATCACATAATTATACGTTCGATAGATCAAAATCGGAAAGCGATTAAGGTTGGTAAATCTATCTCGTAGGTATTTAATTTAATCGTATAGAACGGATCCTAGGCTCATGGGTTTTAAGTTATTAATGCTAAAATTCCATTGCGCATGGAACCTTGAAACCCAACAGTGGTATCGAGCCCCGTTCGTATGGTTAGATTCGAATTGGCATGCTAGAAAGTCGTTATAAATTGTTTATAAATGTTCTAGGCTTGCTTTGTATGAATTAGATTTAATTGTTTATGTGAAACAATTTGCTAATCTATGTTAAATCGGTTTACGATTATGTTGAATTAAATCTGTTAAAAAGTTGTTTATATGATTTAATTGCATATAATACTGAATTGATTGAAATCTGGAAATCTATGACGCTACCTATGTCGTGCGACATAGTAGGCCACATGAGAAATCTGGTTATACGGCCGGTTATGTCACGCGACATAACTAGCCACTGGCTGATATGTCACGCGACATAATAAGCCGGATCTGGCGAATCGGTTTGTTTAAATTTTACGCTAATCTGTGATTATGTTGATAATACGAGATGTTTTATGTCTTAATCTGGATGCTATAAATTTAAAATTAATTTTATAGGTCTATGCTAGATTAATTCATTATTTATGCATGCTTAATTAATTTAAATGTGTTTTTATTAATTATTGCGATGCATGAATTATTTGTTCTTAAGTGTTAAGAATTTTATTAGATGTTTAGTTGAAACATTGAATTGAGAATTCCTAAATGTTTGGTTGAAACATTAGAATTTTGGTTTTACGATTGTTTATGAGAAACAAGTCGGTTTACGCAAAATTTGAAGGAATCGATTGTTTATGAGAAACAAATCTGTTTATAAATCTATGCTAGAATTGTATAATAATTATGCTGCTTAATTAATTAAAAGATGTTTATTTAATTGTTGCGTTGCATGATTATTATATGTTCTTATGCTGCTTAATTAATTAAAAGATGTTTATTTAATTGTTGCGTTGCATGATTATTTTGTGTTCTTATGCTTGCTTAATTGTTTAAAAGGTGTTTTATTAATTATTGCATTGCATGAAGAAGCTGTTATAATTCTAGAATGTTTTGAACATTGAATTATGGTTTACTAATTGTTTATGAGAAACAAGTTAGTGTACGATTGTTTATGAAACAAGTCGGCTTTACAATTAGAATTATGTTGCAATCAAGCGATCTTGTAGTTGTACATGTCTAGGAGAGTTCTGTCTAAGGATTGGGTACTTAAGTAGTCCTTGTGGCTCACCGGTTTCACAGGAACTTACAGTGTACTTTACGATTATCTTTGTTGATATGCTTATAATCTATTTTTAAAGAACCTTCATTTAATGTTTAAGTTTTATGCCACCCGAAAGTAAAACACTTGAGAAGTATTGGGATAGGTTGATGTAGTTTCGACTCGGTTGGGTACATCATTCTATTCTAGTATGGAGCAAGATGAGATAAGGGTTGATGTAGTTTCGACTCGAGTTGGGTGCATCGTTCTATGTATCTCATACGTTTGAAATTGGTTAGACTTAATTGGTGCTTTCAAAAGAGTTTTGACCCAAGGCATAAGATGAGATTAAAACATGTTTTGACATATGATGTCTAAAATCTCATAAAGGATCTAAGAGTCACATATGATGTGATTGATAAATGTTATCTACCTAAATAACTTAATTTTGGGCATTGACTCAGTTAAACCAAAATTGAAGTGAAATATGGATCTTAGCCCATTGTAATTATATGATACATGCTTGTATTTGAAGGTGTATAATTTAGTGGGAGTATTTGTGAAATACTATATTTGTCTCTTGAATGATAAATGTGTTGGATACTTATATGTGTTCATATGTTGCATATCTTATTGTAGATCAAATGGCATTAAACAAAACTCTGTCCTTTGCGATCCGTCATTGAAAAGGGCAAAGGTAAAGCAAGTGTTGCTAAGCCTAAGGCAAAGGTTGCCATTGCCACGAGGCTAAACTAAAAAGGTCTCAAAAGGATGCGGTTTACTTCCATGACAATGAGATTGATCATTGGAAGCAAAAGCGCAAGGCTAATAAGGAAGGTATGAAAAAGGGCAATATGATTGCTCTTTTGATTCAAGTATCTATGTTATAGATATTTTCCTTTCTACTTCTAGTTCTTGGGTATGTGATGCTTTGGATGTGGATCCCACATTTGTCTAAATGTGCAAGGACTAAAAGATAGAAGGCTACTCAAACAAGGTGAAGTAGACCTACGTGTAGGGAATGGAGCAAGTGTTCTTTGCATTAGCCGTAGGGACTTATGAAGTCACTTTACCTAGTGGACTGATACTTGTTTTGAACAATTGTTATTATGTTCCGGATTTGAGTAGAAATATTATTTCAGTTTCTTATTTGGACAAAGAAGGATTTAACTTTATTATTGCGAATAATAAGTTATCTATCTATTTAAATGATATGCTTTATGGTATTGCAAACTCATTTAATGGCCTTTATGCCCTTAATGTTGAGAAACAAAGTAATATTGAAAATATTTATAATGTGAGTAAGAAGTCCAAACCAAATGATGTGAACAACACATTCATGTGGCATTCGACTTGGTCACATAAATGAGAAACGCATTTCTAAACTCCATAAAGATGGATACTTAGACTCATGTGATTATGAATCATATGATGTTTATGAATCTTGTTTATTGGGAAAAATGACCAAACCACCTTACACTAAGAGTAGTGAAAGGGCTAGTGACTTATTGGGTCTAGTACATACCGATGTATGTGGACCAATGAGCAGCATTGCTAGGGGCGGATTTCGGCACTTCATTACGTTCACCGATGACTTATCAAGATATGGCTATGTCTATCTGATGAAGCACAAAAGTGAAGTGTTTGAGATATTTCGAATATTTCAAAATGAAGTACAAAATCAACTTGGCAAGACGATTAAAGCACTTCGATCCGATCGAGGTGGCGAATATTTGAGCCAAGAATTTGACTATCATCTCAAAAGCGTGGAATCGTTTCAGAGTTATCTCCACCTGCGACACCACAATGGAATGGGGTGTCGGAGAGGAGAAATAGAACCTTGTTGGACATGGTTCGATCGATGATGAGTCAAGTTGACCTTCCTATATCCTTTTGGGGACATGCATTAGAGGCTGCAGCTTTCACGCTAAACGAGTTCCTACTAAATCGGCTCCTAAATCACCATATGAGATGTGGTGGGAAAGAAACCGAATATTTCTTTCATGAAGATTTGGGGTTGTGATGCTTATGTGAAGAGACTTATCTCAGATAAGCTAGAACCAAAATCGACAAATGTGTCTTCGTGGGTTATCCTAAGGAAACAAAAGGATATCAATTTTACAACCGCACTGAGAACAAAATGTTTGTTGCTCAATATGGTACCTTCCTTGAGAAACAGTTTCTCAATAAGGGAACTAGTGGGAGTAAAATTGATCTTGAAGAAGTTCAAGAACCCGAAGACAACATTGAGCCAAGGGTAGAGACGGAACCAAGTTCACGAGGAGTTGTGGAACCGGTTCAAGATACTCAAGTCCGTCGTCGATCCGATAGGTTACGATCCGAGCCCGAGAGATATGGATTTCTTGTATCGGAAAGTAATGAAGTGGAAGTCATTGAGAATGACGAACCGACTTCCTATCAAGAGGCGATGTCCGCTCCGGATTCGGAAAAATGGCTTGGAACCATGAAGTCCGAAATCGATCCATGGATGATAATCAAGTTTGGAACTTGATTGATCCACCCGAAGGTGCAAAAACCATAGGGTGCAAGTGGGTCTTCAAGAAAAAGACCGACATGGATGGGAAGGTGCACACTTACAAAGCTAGGCTTGTAGCAAAGGGATATAGAGCGGACTCATGGTATAGACTATGATGAAACCTTTTCGCTGTTGCGATGCTTAAGTCTATTAGAATTCGATTGCCATAGCCGCATATTATGACTATGAGATATGGCAAATGGATGTCAAAACTTGACTTTCCTAAATGGGAAGTTACTTGAGGATGTGTATATGATACAACCCGAAGGTTTTGTCGATCCAAAGAATTCTAATAAAGTGTGCAAGTTGCAAAGGTCCATATATGGATTAAAGCAAGCTTCTAGGAGTTGGAATCTACGTTTTGATGAATCGGTCAAAGAGTTTGGTTTCATCAAAAACGAAGATGAACCTTGTGTATACAAGAAAATCGAGTGGGAGCAAAGTGCTTTTTCTAATATTGTATGTCGATGATATCTTAATCATTGGAAATGACATTCCCGCACTTGGTGTCGGGTCTTAGTTAGGAAAGTGTTTTTCAATGAAAGATATGGAGTGAAGCCTCTTATATTCTTGGCATTAAGATCTATAGAGATAGATCTAGAAGGATTATTGGTTTGAGTCAAAGTACATATATTGACAAGGTCCTTAGAAGATTCAAGATGGAAAATTCTAAGAGAGGGAACTTGCCCGGTAGGTCATGGCGTAACTCTTAGCAAGAATCAATGTCCTAAGACTATTGATGAGCAAAAGAGAATGACTGCGATTCCGTATGCTTCGGCAATTGGATCCATCATGTACGCCATGATATGCACTAGGCCAGGATGTCTCGTATGCTTTGAGCACCACGAGTCGATACCAATCTAATCCGGGCGAAAGCCATTGGATAGCAGTCAAGACCATCCTTAAGTACTTACGAAGAACTAAGGATGCGTTCTTGGTTTTTGGAGGAATGGAAGAAGATCTTGTTGTAAAAGGCTACACAGATGCTAGCTTCCAAACCGACAAAGATGACTTTAAGTCGCAATCGGGATTTGTGTTTATGCTTAACGGAGGTGCGGTTTGTTGGAAGAGTTCCAAGGAAAGTACCAGTGGATTCTACAACTGAGGCTGAGTACATAGCAACATCCGATGCGGCTAAAGAGGCAGTTTGGATCAAGAAGTTCGTTAGTGATTTGGAAGTTGTTCCAAGTATCACTAATCCGATAGAGCTTTACTGTGACAACAATGGTGCCATTGCACAAGCAAAGGAACCAAGGTCACACCAAAGATCCAAACACATTCTTAGACGTTTCCATGTGATTCGAGAAATCATAGAAAGAGGAGATGTCAAGATATGCAGAGTATCAACCGACGACAACATTAGCGATCCGCTTACAAAGCCACTAGCACAAGCAAAGCATGATGGTCATGTTAGGTCCATGGGTATACGATACATGGGAGATTGGGCCTAGTGCAAGTGGGAGCTGTTAGTGTTTGTGCCCTAGGCTTATAGTTTCTATAAACCTTTATGTATCGTCTTTATCATTAATAAAAGAGAAATTTTATTTTGATTAATATATGTTTTGCATGTTTATTATATTAATCTGTGTCCCTAGTTATTTAGTGAAAGTTGGTAATGGATGAACATAGAGATGATCATATGCATGAAGATGCACATTACAACTTGTAAATAACTAGTATAAATGCTAATGGATAATCATATTATGATTATTTGCATAGAGATGCACATTGGATTTATGGGTACTTGTTAGAGAACAAGTGACTGGACTTGACCCGCTTGAGATTTATGTCATGGTCAAATGTCATAATTAAATCTCAAAATAGTAGTGTCATTAGAATCCTTAGACCTGAGATTATCATTGTCTTCCACTTGATGAACGTGTTGTTAGATGTAGTCTAAAGTTATCCTTAACCGGGTAGCAATAAGGGCTATGTTGGCATTACGGGATTCCTGTAGGGAAGAATGATAAGTCAAGATGGGATTTGTCCCTCGTAAGAGAGATGTCGGCTTGGGCCCCTCGTAGAATAGTGTTGATGAAATGTGTGGCCACACTCAAGGAACATGATAGAGATCATGGATACTTGGTTGATCAACATATTCGGAATCGAGAAAGCATTGAACAATGTAAGTTGAAAATGACCATGACTTATGTTCAATATGACATCGTGTGACAAAGGGATTGCGAAATTATTACTATTATGGAAGCATGAACTCTTATGTTTTTTTTTTTGGGTAGACATAATGACTTGCTAGAGTCCGCTTATGTCTTATGAGGGTCGATGTGATCGGAATCATTGCCAACATAATACAATCCTATTGGGTCACACACACTTAGAATGTTTTTGATTGAAACTAGAGGAAGAATGATTGAGAGTTTCTGAAACTGGCTACCTTTGTCACGCGACATACTTAGCCAGTGGCTAAGTATACCGCGCGACATATTGAGCCACCAGGCGTGGGTGACAGCCTGTTCTCCTAATTTGATTAGGAAACATATTCATACTATTGTAGTATAAATATGAGAGGGCTGTCAACCCTAAAAGCCAGCCGAATTTTTCAATAGAAAATCACAATCAAAAGTCCTTTCAATATTCTTCCATAAGTTTTTGGAATCTAGCAATTCCCAATCCGAGAATCGTTCTCGACATTCATATTTGTGTGGATTACCAAAAGAGGGTCTTTATTTGTTCAAACAAATAAAAGGCCTAGAGTTCAAATCTGAAGATCCAAAGGAGTTGAAGATTCGAAGATTTGAAGATCAAAGTTTGTGATTACGAATCACATAATTATACGTTCGATAGATCAAAATCGGAAAGCGATTAAGGTTGGTAAATCTATCTCGTAGGTATTCAATTTAATCGTATAGAACGGATCCTAGGCTCATGGGTTTTAAGTTATTAATGCTAAAATTCCGCTGCGCATGGAACCTTGAAACCCAACAGTGGTATCAGAGCCCCGTTCGTATGGTTAGATTCGAATTGGCATGCTAGAAAGTCGTTATAAATTGTTTATAAATGTTCTAGGCTTGCTTTGTATGAATTAGATTTAATTGTTTATGTGAAACAATTTGCTAATCTATGTTAAATCGGTTTCTGATTATGTTGAATTAAATCTGTTAAAAAGTTGTTTATATGATTTAATTGCATATAATCTGAATTGATTGAAATCTGGAAATCCTGCGAACTGGCTACCTATGTCGTGCGACATAGTAGGCCACATGAGGAAATCTGGTTATCTGGCCAGTTATGTCACGCGACATAACTAGCCACTGGCTGATTATGTCACGCGACATAATAAGCCAGATCTGGGCAGAATCAGTTTGTTTAAATTTTCTGCTAATCTGTGATTATGTTGATAATCTGAGATGTTTTATGTCTTAATCTGGATGCTATAAATTTCTGGAAATTAAGTTTATAGGTCTATGCTAGATTAATTCATTATTTATGCATGCTTAATTAATTTAAATGTGTTTTTATTAATTATTGCGATGCATGAATTATTTGTTCTTAAGTGTTAAGAATTTTATTAGATGTTTAGTTGAAACATTGAATTGAGAATTCCTAAATGTTTGGTTGAAACATTAAATTTTGGTTTTCTGATTGTTTATGAGAAACAAGTCAGTTTACGCAAAATTTGAAGGAATCTGATTGTTTATGAGAAACAAATCTGTTTATAAATCTATGCTAGAATTGTATAATAATTATGCCTGCTTAATTAATTAAAAGATGTTTATTTAATTGTTGCGTTGCATGATTATTATATGTTCTTATGCCTGCTTAATTAATTAAAAGATGTTTATTTAATTGTTGCGTTGCATGATTATTTTGTGTTCTTATGCTTGCTTAATTGTTTAAAAGGTGTTTTATTAATTATTGCATTGCATGAAGAACTGTTATAATTCTAGAATGTTTTGAACATTGAATTATGGTTTACTAATTGTTTATGAGAAACAAGTTAGTGTCTGATTGTTTATGAAACAAGTCAGCTTTACAATTAGAATTATGTTGCAATCAAACTGATCTTGTAGTTGTACATGTCTAGGAGAGTTCTGTCTAAGGATTGGGTACTTAAGTAGTCCTTGTGGCTCACCAGTTTCCTGGGAACTTACCTGGTGTACTTTACAGTTATCTTTGTTGATATGCTTATAATCTATTTTTAAAGAACCTTCATTTAATGTTTAAGTTTTATGCCACCCCGAAAGTAAAACACTTGAGAAGTATTGGGATAGGTTGATGTAGTTTCGACTCAGTTGGGTACATCATTCTATTCTAGTATGGAGCAAGATGAGATAAGGGTTGATGTAGTTTCGACTCAGTTGGGTGCATCGTTCTATGTATCTCATACGTTTGAAATTGGTTAGACTTAATTGGTGCTTTCAAAAGAGTTTTGACCCAAGGCATAAGATGAGATTAAAACATGTTTTGACATATGATGTCTAAAATCTCATAAAGGATCTAAGAGTCACATATGATGTGATTGATAAATGTTATCTACCTAAATAACTTAATTTTGGGCATTGACTCGCTTAAACCAAAATTGAAGTGAAATATGGATCTTAGCCCATTGTAATTATATGATACATGCTTGTATTTGAAGGTGTATAATTTAGTGGGAGTATTTGTGAAATACTATATTTGTCTCTTGAATGATAAATGTGTTGGATACTTATATGTGTTCATATGTTGCATATCTTATTGTAGATCAAATGGCATTAAACAAAACTCTGTCACTGCGATCCGTCATTGAAAAGGGCAAAGGTAAAGCAAGTGTTGCTAAGCCTAAGGCAAAGGTTGCCATTGCCACTGAGGCTAAACTAAAAAGGTCTCAAAAGGATGCGGTTTACTTCCATGACAATGAGATTGATCATTGGAAGCAAAACTGCAAGGCTAATAAGGAAGGTATGAAAAAGGGCAATATGATTGCTAGTGATTCAAGTATCTATGTTATAGATATTTTCCTTTCTACTTCTAGTTCTTGGGTATGTGATACTGGATGTGGATCCCACATTTGTCTAAATGTGCAAGGACTAAAAGATAGAAGGCTACTCAAACAAGGTGAAGTAGACCTACGTGTAGGGAATGGAGCAAGTGTTGCACATTAGCCGTAGGGACTTATGAAGTCACTTTACCTAGTGGACTGATACTTGTTTTGAACAATTGTTATTATGTTCCGGATTTGAGTAGAAATATTATTTCAGTTTCTTATTTGGACAAAGAAGGATTTAACTTTATTATTGCGAATAATAAGTTATCTATCTATTTAAATGATATGCTTTATGGTATTGCAAACTCATTTAATGGCCTTTATGCCCTTAATGTTGAGAAACAAAGTAATATTGAAAATATTTATAATGTGAGTAAGAAGTCCAAACCAAATGATGTGAACAACACATTCATGTGGCATTGCCGGCTTGGTCACATAAATGAGAAACGCATTTCTAAACTCCATAAAGATGGATACTTAGACTCATGTGATTATGAATCATATGATGTTTGTGAATCTTGTTTATTGGGAAAAATGACCAAACCACCTTACACTAAGAGTAGTGAAAGGGCTAGTGACTTATTGGGTCTAGTACATACCGATGTATGTGGACCAATGAGCATTGCTAGGGGCGGATTTCGGCACTTCATTACGTTCACCGATGACTTATCAAGATATGGCTATGTCTATCTGATGAAGCACAAAAGTGAAGTGTTTGAGATATTTCGAATATTTCAAAATGAAGTACAAAATCAACTTGGCAAGACGATTAAAGCACTTCGATCCGATCGAGGTGGCGAATATTTGAGCCAAGAATTTGACTATCATCTCAAAAACTGTGGAATCGTTTCAGAGTTATCTCCACCTGCGACACCACAATGGAATGGGGTGTCGGAGAGGAGAAATAGAACCTTGTTGGACATGGTTCGATCGATGATGAGTCAAGTTGACCTTCCTATATCCTTTTGGGGACATGCATTAGAGACTGCAGCTTTCACACTAAACAGAGTTCCTACTAAATCGGCTCCTAAATCACCATATGAGATGTGGTGGGGAAAGAAACCGAATATTTCTTTCATGAAGATTTGGGGTTGTGATGCTTATGTGAAGAGACTTATCTCCGATAAGCTAGAACCAAAATCTGACAAATGTGTCTTCGTGGGTTATCCTAAGGAAACAAAAGGATATCAATTTTACAACCGCACTGAGAACAAAATGTTTGTTGCTCAATATGGTACCTTCCTTGAGAAACAGTTTCTCAATAAGGGAACTAGTGGGAGTAAAATTGATCTTGAAGAAGTTCAAGAACCCGAAGACAACATTGAGCCAAGGGTAGAGACGGAACCAAGTTCACAAGGAGTTGTGGAACCGGTTCAAGATACTCAAGTCCGTCGTCGATCTGATAGGTTACGATCCGAGCCCGAGAGATATGGATTTCTTGTATCGGAAAGTAATGAAGTGGAAGTCATTGAGAATGACGAACCGACTTCCTATCAAGAGGCGATGTCCGCTCCGGATTCGGAAAAATGGCTTGGAACCATGAAGTCCGAAATCCAATCCATGGATGATAATCAAGTTTGGAACTTGATTGATCCACCCGAAGGTGCAAAAACCATAGGGTGCAAGTGGGTCTTCAAGAAAAAGACCGACATGGATGGGAAGGTGCACACTTACAAAGCTAGGCTTGTAGCAAAGGGATATAGGCACTCATGGTATAGACTATGATGAAACCTTTTCCCCTGTTGCGATAAAAGCTTAAGTCTATTAGAATTCTGATTGCCATAGCCGCATATTATGACTATGAGATATGGCAAATGGATGTCAAAACAGCTTTCCTAAATGGGAAGTTACTTGAGGATGTGTATATGATACAACCCGAAGGTTTTGTCGATCCAAAGAATTCTAATAAAGTGTGCAAGTTGCAAAGGTCCATATATGGATTAAAGCAAGCTTCTAGGAGTTGGAATCTACGTTTTGATGAATCGGTCAAAGAGTTTGGTTTCATCAAAAACGAAGATGAACCTTGTGTATACAAGAAAATCAAAGTGGGAGCAAAGTGCTTTTTCTAATACAGTATGTCGATGATATCTTAATCATTGGAAATGACATTCCCGCACTTCGCATCGTCAAGTCTTGGTTAGGAAAGTGTTTTTCAATGAAAGATATGGGTGAAGCCTCTTATATTCTTGGCATTAAGATCTATAGAGATAGATCTAGAAGGATGATTGGTTTGAGTCAAAGTACATATATTGACAAGGTCCTTAGAAGATTCAAGATGGAAAATTCTAAGAGAGGGAACTTGCCAGTAGGTCATGGCGTAACTCTTAGCAAGAATCAATGTCCTAAGACTATTGATGAGCAAAAGAGAATGACTGCGATTCCGTATGCTTCGGCAATTGGATCCATCATGTACGCCATGATATGCACTAGACCGGATGTCTCGTATGCTTTGAGCACCACGAGTCGATACCAATCTAATCCGGGCGAAAGCCATTGGATAGCAGTCAAGACCATCCTTAAGTACTTACGAAGAACTAAGGATGCGTTCTTGGTTTTTGGAGGAATGGAAGAAGATCTTGTTGTAAAAGGTTACACATATGCTAGCTTCCAAACCGACAAAGATGACTTTAAGTCGCAATCGGGATTTGTGTTTATGCTTAACGGAGGTGCGGTTTGTTGGAAGAGTTCCAAGCAAAGTACCACAGCTGATTCTACAACTGAGGCCGAGTACATAGCAGCATCCGATGCGGCTAAAGAGGCAGTTTGGATCAAGAAGTTCGTTAGTGATTTGGAAGTTGTTCCAAGTATCACTAATCCGATAGAGCTTTACTGTGACAACAATGGTGCCATTGCACAAGCAAAGGAACCAAGGTCACACCAAAGATCCAAACACATTCTTAGACGTTTCCATGTGATTCGAGAAATCATAGAAAGAGGAGATGTCAAGATATGCAGAGTATCAACCGACGACAACATTAGCGATCCGCTTACAAAGCCACTAGCACAAGCAAAGCATGATGGTCATGTTAGGTCCATGGGTATACGATACATGGGAGATTGGGCCTAGTGCAAGTGGGAGCTGTTAGTGTTTGTGCCCTAGGCTTATAGTTTCTATAAACCTTTATGTATCGTCTTTATCATTAATAAAAGAGAAATTTTATTTTGATTAATATATGTTTTGCATGTTTATTATATTAATCTGTGTCCCTAGTTATTTAGTGAAAGTTGGTAATGGATGAACATAGAGATGATCATATGCATGAAGATGCACATTACAACTTGTAAATAACTAGTATAAATGCTAATGGATAATCATATTATGATTATTTGCATAGAGATGCACATTGGATTTATGGGTACTTGTTAGAGAACAAGTACTGGACTTGACCCGCTTGAGATTTATGTCATGGTCAAATGTCATAATCAAATCTCAAAATAGTAGTGTCATTAGAATCCTTAGATCTGAGATTATCATTGTCTTCCACTTGCTGAACGTGTTGTTAGATGTAGTCTAAAGTTATCCTTAACCGGGTAGCAATAAGGGCTATGTTGGCATTACGGGATTCCTGTAGGGAAGAATGATAAGTCAAGATGGGATTTGTCCCTCGTAAGAGAGATGTCGGCTTGGGCCCCTCGTAGAATAGTGTTGATGAAATGTGTGGCCACACTCAAGGAACATGATAGAGATCATGGATACTTGGTTGATCAACATATTCGGAATCGAGAAAGCATTGAACAATGTAAGTTGACAATGACCATGACTTATGTTCAATATGACATCGTGTGACAAAGGGATTGTGAAATTATTACTATTATGGAAGCATGAACTCTTATGTTGTATTATTTGGGTAGACATAATGACTTGCTAGAGTCCGCTTATGTCTTATGAGGGTCGATGTGATCGGACTCATTGCCAACATAATACAATCCTATTGGGTCACACACACTTAGAATGTTTTTGATTGAAACTAGAGGAAGAATGATTGAGAGTTTCTGAAACTGGCTACCTTTGTCACGCGACATACTTAGCCAGTGGCTAAGTATACCGCGCGACATATTGAGCCACCAGGCGTGGGTGACAGCCTGTTCTCCTAATTTGATTAGGAAACATATTCATACTATTGTAGTATAAATATGAGAGGGCTGTCAACCCTAAAAGCCAGCCGAATTTTTCAATAGAAAATCACAATCAAAAGTCCTTTCAATATTCTTCCATAAGTTTTTGGAATCTAGCAATTCCCAATCCGAGAATCGTTCTCGACATTCATATTTGTGTGGATTACCAAAAGAGGGTCTTTATTTGTTCAAACAAATAAAAGGCCTAGAGTTCAAATCTGAAGATCCAAAGGAGTTGAAGATTCGAAGATTTGAAGATCAAAGTTTGTGATTACGAATCACATAATTATACGTTCGATAGATAAAAATCGGAAAGCGATTAAGGTTGGTAAATCTATCTCGTAGGTATTTAATTTAATCGTATAGAACGGATCCTAGGCTCATGGGTTTTAAGTTATTAATGCTAAAATTCCGCTGCGCATGGAACCTTGAAACCCAACAATGCAAGCATAGGAGATGCGAGATGGGGAGTTGATAAGCCCCAATTTGAGAAAGATATCAGTCGATTTTCTCACTCCGATTAGTTTAAACATTAATTATTTCAAAGCATTAGTAATTGAGCAGCACAAATGATCATGTAGAATAAAACCATTTCAATTAAATATAACGTGGGTGTGCAAGTGGTGTCTCGAGTCTAGCAAGAAAAGAAACAAATACTTTATTACTGAAATATTTATAACATAAACATGACCGACTCAAACCACAAAAGGGACATTTACTAAAAATGAAAAACAATCTAGACCCTAAGATGACTGATTGACCAAATTATCTTCAGCTCAGGATGGGAGGATCCGCTTGAATCAAGGGAAAAGACTGGTAATCATCTTGGGACTAGCTTTCTCAATCCTACCTTCATCAACAAGTCTTTGAATAAGCAATTTCAGAGGAACGCAGTCGTTGGTGACGTGGCCGGGATACTGATGATAGTAGAAATACTTGCTACGATCCAACTCTGGATTGGGTTTGCTAGGATGGTAATTGTCCAGCGGTTTGATCATTCCCCTTCGAACTAACCCATTGAAGGCTTCTTCAGTTGTTATTCCAAGATCATCAAATTTTCGCGGCTTGCGGGGTGGAAACCAACCACGATTCTGGACACCACTTTCCTCATGGGAGCCCTTTTCAATCTTCCCTTCATCAATGAGTCCTTGGATGATCTTTCTGAGCGTGAAGCAGGCACCGGTAGTATGCCCGGGGTACTGGTGGAATTGGCAATACTTGCTTGTATCTAGGTTGGGCTTAGGATTAGGAGGGTTATAATTGACCAGTGGCGGAACTAATCCTCCGCTTACCAAGACCTTGAAGAATTTATCTATAGGCATTCCCACGTCGACACAGTATTGTTTTCTTCTATTCATCTGAACCGCTTTTGGAGGTGATTCGGGTATTGGCGCCCCTTGCTGAATGGGATTCGTGGCAGGAATGAAAGACATCTGATTAATAATCACGTATGGGGTTGGTCCTGAATACTGATTCTGCATAGTAGACGGGCTGAAACCAAAAGATGAACCCATTGATGGTTGAGAAAAACTCCCTTGAAGCGGAGTTTGGTTAGCGGGGAACGGCAGCAATCCTTTCTGGTTTAACTGGTTATCCACATAATGCCATTGTCCTTGGGAACCTTGCTGATCAAACACTGAGACCCAAACTGATTAGGAGATCCAAAAGCATTGGGGATTGGTTGTCCACCCTGCAACTGAGCTTGTCCAACTTGAGGTACCGGAGAAGGAATCTTACCTTGTGCATTCATATTCATCCCTTTCATCACATTTCCAGTCCCATAATCAATGTTGTTAATACCAATTATCTCCTCGTAAGACCCATCTTCATGACGAATTACTGTGATCCCTTGGACACACATGGCTTCCACATACCTAGCGTGCGATTCCTCTTCTCTGGCCTTAGGAGATTGAATGCGTAAATGAGCCTCGCGCTCGCGAACCAGAGCGGCTTCAAGAATAAACTTCATTTCTTCCATGGACAACCCGTTCGGCTTCAGCTGACCCGAAGCGGGGGAATTTCCAGACTAAGCAGACGATGTATCCTTTGTACCAGACATCTCAGATATCGGAACAGATGAGAGCTTCACAAGAACTGCAACTACTTCGGAGATACGAACCAAACGAACACTGGAAGCCGGAGCACGTACCCAACTTGTCGCAACTGCAGAGGTGGGTAGATATGGATTGATAAGGTGGTGAAGGAAGCGATTTTGAGGAAGTACGGGAGAGGGAAGGAATAAAGGGAAGGACTCGCGCAAACAACTTATTTATGTTCAAGTATAAATCGGTATCTTTTAAATCCTAAATAAGGTTGGGAAAGGATAATCCTTTATTTACGCAATCTATACCTCGGGGAAACCTAGAGACGCAACATTCAAATTACACCAAATGCTTTGTATTGAAATTAATAATAGGTAATAATACCTAAAACAAGACCTAAACACTATGTGAGACGGACGAGTGGTCCAAATTTCTGGGAAAATTTGGGCAGCATAACGGGTATTCTTGAAGAATTTCAAAGAAAAATCCGGCATGACCTCTCGTCGGCGCACGGTGACAATGCGACATGATCTCTCGTTAGGTCACGTCACGAGAGTGACATGTCCATACGTGAAACCATGTTGCATTGGCAACATGCCCACAAGTGTAAGGTTTTGGGAAAGGTATGAAGGCCTATTGTAAATTTCAAAACAACTCATTTTAGGGTAATTTTAAGAATGTTGTATCCAAAAACCAACCATGGGTAAGCTTTAAAGTGTGGCACCACCTATGATGCTCTAGGGGGATATGTTTGATTTCAGGCGCTCAAACGTATGCGAATTTCATGGCCATCCGCGATGCCGTCAATCGCAACCGAGGGTTCTAAATCTATGTGAAGTAGTGTGCGGATGACTATGTTCTTTTATTTATGAAAATAATATTTTTTTTATTTTTATTTTCTTTTTATTTGAAAAGGAAAAACAAATGGAAAAACACACACACACACAGATCAACAAGGGTACAATAATCAACTGCATTCTGATCCAAGGGACTGCCCTTAGCCAAGACCTAGAAGACCTGAGAAACTGTTTCAGTGACCAGTTATGTCGCGTGACACAGGACAACATGGCCCAATCCTGTCGCACGACCTGACTAGTCACTGAACCAGAACCTGCAAATGGAATCAGCCCCTGCCTCCTCATGGCAAGGAACAAAGCACAACAACCAGAGCACATAAATACAGCAGCATGAAGCACACAAAAGGCACACAAATCTCACAATTCAATAAAATAAATGTACCACACAAGGTCATCAATGATGCACACAAAATGAATATGTAGGATGTTTAAATGAATGAAAGCATGACCCTCTTTTGAAAATCAGTTTCAAGTCCCCAGCGGAGTCGCCACTGAATGTACGCTCGCCGAAATTTTTATGAAAAAATAGGAGTCGCCACGCCATGTTTTAAGGTACACTTTGAAAAACCTTTGAAAAGAGAAAAGGGTCCGGGGGTCAGGTTACGTGTTGGGAAGAACCGAGAGTTCACCCAACACGCCTCGTCCATAGACGAGTCTTTCTAATTAAACATCCAAACATATTTAAAGTGTGTGCAAACAATGATGACAAACAAGAGTGGTAAAATGAGTTTTATTGATTGAAATGAGATTTTACAACTTGTGAGCCATTTGATTAGGGAGGCCACATCCCAATTACAAAGATCAAAACAGATTACAATTGGAAAGGGATCTCTGCAAACATACAAGATGTGTCGTGTGACACATAACATGCCTGGCTAGATGTGTCGCGTGACACAAGATCTATCCATACATATTGTGTCGCGTGAAACAGGATGTCCATCTGCAGAGATCTCACAATTGAAACACAGAAAAACCAGAAACCAACATAGATTCAATTTAATTCAGCTTCGAAAATGAACAATTCCACAATAATTCAACCAAGGGGGCGTGGATATGGGAAGATCCACACTCCCTTGGGAATCAAACACCAATTCCAACAAGTTTCAACTCATGAACATTCAATTATGCAAAACAACAGGATTAAACAGAGAGATTGCGATTGGGGTTCAGTAATCAGGACAGATGGAGTCGGATTACAGAACCCAAAGAGAATATAATGCTTGAACTATGGAAATGGCAAAATAAGAGAGAGAGGGATGGAATAGAGTAGTTACCCTTGATGATTCCATAAATTCTATACCAAGTCTGGTATAGAACCCTTCAAAAGCTGCTTCTGAGATTGCTTGAGCTGAGGAGGAGTGATGGATGGAGGATCCAAATGATGATAGGTGAATTGAAGTGAATTGGAGGGGATTGAGGGAGGATTGGATGGATTTGGGTAAGAGAGAGAGGGGTGTGTGTTTGCAGTGTGTGTGGTACATTTCCAAATTGGCAGAGTAATAGTAGGCCAAAAGGGATCCATTTATGAGAGGGGTAGGGACTTATTTATAACTGCTGATGATGGGCACAATGTGTCGTATGACCTCCAGTGACCACTTTCCATGGCTCGAGTTGTCACGTGACACAACATGTCACCAACCGTTTCTGGCGCCAAAACTAGGTTCTGGAACATTCCAGGTTAATACCCAAAAGGTCCAAAACTGGTTTATTCCTTGTATGTCCTTTAGCATGAGAAAAGTACTAAAAAGTACTTCCTTCGCGAGAAACTTATGAAATGTTTCCGGAAGTCTCGGAAAAGACCGGGAATTTACCAAAATGCCCCCTAATGCAATTTTATCATATTAAAATGCATCTAAAAAGGTCGCGAATTGGATTGGCGTACTTAAACATACCTTTGTTGTGCTTACCTAACTGATGGTGATTGGTCGTCCGACAAGGGCATTTGCTGATGATAAATCTCCGTCCAACACGGGATCTTGATGATCTTCCGTCCAACACGGGCATTTTGATAAGCATCCGTCCAACACGGGCAATTGATGATAATCCTCTGTCCAACACGGGAACTGATGATGAAACCTCCGTCCAACACGGGAATTGATGATAAAGCCTCCGTCCAACACGGGCATTTAATGATAAAGCCTCCATCCAACACGGGCATTTGATGATGACCTTCCGTCCAACACGGGAACTTTGATTATGATTCTTCTGTCCAACACGGGAAATGATGATGAAACCTCCATCCAACACGGGAATTGATGATAAAGCCTCCGTTCAACACAGGCATTTGATAATGACCTTCCGTCCAACACGGGAACTTTGATGATGATTCTTCCGTCCAACACGGGAAATGATGATGAAACCTCTGTCCAACATGGGGACTGATGATAAAGCCTCCGTCCAACACGGGCATTTGATGATGACCTTCCGTCCAACACGGGAACTTTGATGATGATTCTTCCGTCCAACACGGGAAATGATGATGAAACCTCCGTCCAACACGGGGACTTTGATGATAAGCACTTCCGTCCAACACGGGAATTTAATGATGATTTGCCGAAGCTGATGTGCACTATTGCTTTGAAGATTGAGGTATCTGAAGCTCCTTTTGACGAGCATTGCTTGGAGACTGAGGCAGCTGAGGCTCTTTTGAATCATGCTGATGAATCCGAAGATGATAAGTCTGATGAAGATGATAAAGGCAGAATATGCCACCTGCAGGATTTGAAATCTTTGTCCAGGTTATGATTTGAGGAGCAATCCCCATGATTAAATTGTGATCACTTTGATTATTGTACCCTGTAGGGGAAACACAACACTCTAGGCAATTTGCAATTATTGCTAAATTTATGCTTTATTAGCTTTTATTGCCCGAGTCCACCTCGGATGGAGATGAAAATGGAGTAAGGATTTTGTATGGCTTGACGAGCAGATATATATGTGTAGCGATTGTGCTATGATGGATTTATGACGAGATGAATGTGTATATATGATGGGGTGAAACCTCTCCCATGAGGTGGGAAATGTAGGGGTGATGATTGAGGATTGTATGGATGACACGATGCAGCTTAGGCAAGTCGGGGTGCTCCCGGGAGTACATATTGCAGCAGGTCCATCACTGGTAAGGGCAAAGTGTATCGAGCGCCAGAGATGGCAAGCAGCAGCGGAAGTGCAGAGAATGCCCTAGTTTTGAAGATATGATTAGGCGGAGCCCCAGTTCTTGATGAGGTGACCATGGCGAAGCCTCAGTTGATAATGCAAAGCAAATTCGGAGGGAAATCTGGTAAGGAGAGCCCGATAAAATAGCCTATCAAAGCCCCAGCTTGAAGAGATTCAATGCAGCTTTATTGCAGACAGAGTCATTTTGTGGCCAAGGAGGCAACCCATCATTCAAACCTTAGTCAATCAGTCATTGGACAAGACTCGGAAATATATACGTGCAGGAGCACATCTTTCAAAAAGTGAGAATGAACCCTGATTTTGTGACACACTCGTTTTGGGTTTGACTCTTTTGAGAGAGTATAAGCATCACAAGTTGTGGAAAAGTGTATGGAAGCCCCTGTTGACAGAAAGACAGTGTTTGGCTCTATTTCCCTATGATGGAGAGAGAGAAGACTTGTCGAGACATTTGAAAACTTGTCTTATTCCTGATGTTCACAAGGCTGCTTAAAACCCTTTATTGACGTTCGGGTTATTCAACCACTAATCCAGATATGAACAAATATTTCAATTAATTATGAGGAGAAAGCCCACTAATATCGAGAATCAAACTCGGAAAGATGGAATGAAGTATCTGTGTATAAGGACGGCCCTTGAGGAGACCGGATTTTCTGAGATTTGTTTGTGATTTCGACTGGACCAATTATAGTTGCCTATGTTCCCCTCCTTGGGAGGAGCTCATGTCGCCGTAGTTCGGGCTTATCCCGATTGAAAAGAATGCGAAAATTCGCGATTTTGAGGATCTTTGAGGATTTTTCTGAGAATCGGAGAGTTGAAGCACACGTCTCCTTGGAGTGTCGATGAGAGATATGGATGCGAAGCCCCAGTGGGACGTCCACGGCAAGTGTTTGCGAAGGAGAAATGAAATATGCTCACATGAAGAGCCAAATGAATGGTTTGAATTTGCACAATCTTTGATTGATGATCTTGAACCGAGATAGATTTGGCTCCGATTTAAGCAAGCAATAAAGCATTAATTTGATTTAGATCTCGAAGATATTTAGAATGAAATTGCTATTCGGTAGGAACTACAGCTGGGTTTCGGGCTTCGATTGGCCATCGGGTGATTCGGAATGTCATGACCTCTTAAGATGAGAGGCCGACTGGGCTTTTTACTGACTAAACCTCTAAAGATGAGAGGTTGGCTTTTGGAGATGTGTTTAGGATTTCTATGGCTAGGAAATCTGTTTGCCTCTAAGAGTGAGAGGTCATTTTCTGACTTTGGCCAAAGGCAAGGGTAATGGTAAATGGGAATATCCTCTAAAATCGAGGGGATGGCTTGGGATTGGTTAAGGAAATGGTGATATCCTCTAAAATCGAGAGGATGGCTGAAATTGGTTGGAAAGTGTTAGTGAGATGAAGTCCAAACTATCGAGACTTTTTGTGAACTTGTGAGAAATCGGGCTCCTTTTTGGACATCGGGGAGCTTCTTGAGAAGTCGGGGACTTTTGCTGAACTGTGAGGATCTAAAGTCCTTCTTTTGAAAAGCTTCTTGGGAAGTTGAGGACTCTTGCTGAATTATGAGGATTTAAAATCCTTCTTTTGAGAATTTGGAAGACCTCTTGAGGAATTGAGGGTTATCTTTGTCCTTCCTTCATGGCTTGAGTATTTTATGCATCACCGACTCTCGAAGCTAACTTCTTGGCCTCGCTTGGACTTCTCTTAGCATGGAGCAAAGATGATGGCTAAACAGGGTTTCAAAATATGCCGATCTTGAAATGAAAGGGTATTGTTTAGTGAGGGTGAGGTAACGGCTATCTTATGGTGAAAGGCTTCAACTGCAATCCCTACCGGATGATCTAAATGAGATTAAGTCTTCATTGCTTGCTTAAGCTTACTTGAGGAAGATTCATGCAAATTCATTGAGCAACGAAATGCTGAGCATGATGAATGAGATGTGAGCATATGAGATGCAAGGTGAGGAGTTGATAAGCCCCAATTTGAGAAGGATATCAGTTGATTTTCTCACTCCGATCAATTTAAATATTAACCATTTCAAAGAATTATTGGTTGAGCAGCACAAGTGATCATATGGAATAAGACCATTTCAATCAAGTGTAATTTGGTGTGCAAGTGATGTCTCGAGTCTAGCAAGAAGAGAAACAAAGATTTTTATTATTGAAAGCAAAAACTGGTCCAATCTTGGACTCGACAGACTCATGACAATGTAAAGGACACTCTAGAACCTATGACGCTTGACTGACTGACTTTTCCATCTTCGGATGGGAGAGCCTCTGGGCTTCTGCTGATATTACTGAAGAAGATTGGGGACAACATTGGGGCGAACCTTCTCGACCTTGCCCTCATCAACAAGCTTTTGGATGAGAACTTTCAGGGGAGTGAAATCATTGGTGTCATGGCCGGAATACTGATGGTATCGGCAGTACTTATTGTGATCCAAAGCTGGATTGGGTTTGACAGGTTTGTAATTCTTGAGGGGTTTGATCATCCCAATCTTAGCCAAGCCAATAAATGCCTCCTCAGTAGTCATACCCAGATCATCGTACTTCATCCTTTGACGAAATCTCCCGCTGCTTTGACCAGTGTTTCCTCTCTGAAGGTTGTTGATACTATTGCCTTTCGGGAACAGGGAAATTGGATCGACCATCTTGGAATTACAACCACTAATATTACCGCCCTGGCATCCGGGGTAAGATTGAAGAGTCGATTCTTGCTATGAGCTTCCATGCCTTCCATCTCCATTAAATCGGGGTACCAACCACTCCCAATAGCTTCACGGAGAACCGACTTCACACATGACAAAAAGATATCCTTCTGATCTTGCAAAGGGATTGGCTCAGAAAGTTCATTCAACTTAGCGTTCCACCTCTTGTAGAACTCAATGATTGATTCATCTTGTTTCTGAATTATACCGACCAAGTCGTCTCTAGTTGTGCGCCATTCAAGGTTCCCACGGTACTTTTCAAGAAAGGCCTCAGTGGTTTGACTCCAAGTAGATCGAGCTTCTGGCTTAAGAGTTAGGAACCATGTCAAGGCAGGTCCTTTGAGTGTGAGATGAAAGTGCTGAGCCATAAACTCGGGTGTACAACCCATTGCCCCTATAGTCATCACATATGTGTCCACATGAGTTGTTGGGCATGCTGAGCCATCAAATTGTATTTTGGGCATCTTGAACTTATAAGGAAGAGGCTCTACTTTCCTTGGATCAACAACTTTAAGTCCACTTAACCCTATAGTCAACTTGTCAATTTGCTGCTGCATCTATTTTATTAACACAGTCACCTCTGGGGTCATCCCTGGAAGCTGAGGAATAGAGGGAGCAATAGCTGAAGACGACATAGAGCTGGCTGATTGGAAGAAAGATGGCTGAGCTGACCCAGATGTTGGAGCTGGCAAATGATTAACCCAACCAGTTGGAGAAATCTGATTTGGCCGAGATGCACTAACAGGCATGTAATGAGCTGGCCCCGGATGTTGCATAGATGATGAACCCAATCCAAAAGTTGAACCTATTATAGGGTGAGATTGACATTCATGAGGTTGAGACTGGCTAGTGGGAAACTGCAAAAAACCATCCTGGCTAAACTGATTCCTGGAGTAAGGGTGTTGATTCTGATACTGGGCGTTACCTTGGAAGTGAGGACCATGAAACTGACCTTGCTGACACTGAGAACCTGAAAACAACAAACCTTGACTGTTCGGAAGCTGGGACCCAAACTGGCTTAGAGGTACGGAAGCATTGGGAATTGGCGAGGAGATCAAATCATAGAAGATCAGATGTGTTCCTCCAAAACCAACTTGGGAGCTCACCTACAACCCCTGATTCTGAGTATAATTGAACTGTGCACCCTGAGCCTTAGACTGAGACATTGGGGAAGGAGTGTTGCCTTGTGCATTCACATCCATCCCATACATTTGAGAAACGGGAAGAGATGTAGCACCATAGGTAGGATGAAAAGGGAGAGAAACATTGCCGGCTTCTAACTCGGTATCATAAGCCTCAGTAATCTCTTTATAAGATCCGTCTGCACGACGAATCACAACAATCCCTTGAACACGCATTGCTTCCACCAACCTAGCATGCGTTTCATCCTCTCTAGCCTTAGAAGCTTGTTCTTGAGCCAGTGCAGCTGGGCGAGCAGTTGAGCTTCACGCTCGCGGACTAGAGCAGCTTCCATAGTAGCCCTCATCTTTTCCATGGACAGATCATGCATGCCTTGTTGACCCATGGCGGATGAACCTCCAGATTGAGCGGTCATACCCTTCTCTGCACTAGACATATCTGAAACTGAATCGGATGCTAGCTTTGCCGAAAGAGTAATTGCCTCAAAGACGTGAACCAAATGAGCACCGAGAATTGGAGCGCGCACCCAACTTGCCGTAACTGGAGAGGAGAGAGCGTGTATAAGGCGGGGGATAAAGAACCTTGAGATGGTATGTGAGAGGGAAGAGCGGGAAAGGAGATGGACTCGTGCAACATCTTATCAATGTTCAAGTAGAAATCGGTGTCTTTTGAATCCTATGAACGGTTGGAAAAGGAGGAAACCTTTATTTACACAACCTAGACCTCGGGAGAACTTAGGGACACACCATCCGAAAATACACCAAATGTATTGATTAAAAATTAATAATAGGCAATAATACCTAGACAAAACAGAAGCATTTATGGGACGGACGAGCAATCCAAATTTCTGGAGAAATTTGGGCAGCATAACGGGTATTCCCGAAGAAATTCAAGGAAAAATCCGGCATGACCTCTCGTCGGTGCACGTTGACAAAGTGACATGATCTCTCATTAGAACATGTCGTGGGAGCGACATGTCCCTACGCGAAACCATGTTGCAATGGCAACATGCCCACATGTGCTAGTTTTGAGATATGTACGAAAGTTTATTAAAATTTTTGAAACAATTCATTTTAGTGTATTTGAAAATGGCGTGTCAAAAACCAACCGTTGGGTAAGCTTTAAAAGTGTGGCTCCACCTATGATGCGCTGAGGGAAAAAGGTTTGACATTAGGCGCTCGAGCGTAGGCGACATACATCACTGTCCGCGATGCCATCAATCGCACCCGAGGGTTCTAAATCTATGTGATGTAGTGTGCGGATGACTATGTTCTTTTATTTATGAAAAAATAATTTTTGAAACCCTTTTTTTTCTTTTGAAAAGGAAAAACAAACGGGGAAAAGCACACACACACAGAGATTAAACAAGGGTACAATAATCAACTGCATTATGATCAAAGGGACTGCCCTTCACCAGCATCTGCAAAACTGCTCAGTGGCTAGTCCTGTCGCGTGACACAGGACAGCCATGGCTGAGACTGTCGCACGACCTAGCCAGCCACTGAACCAGAACCTGAGATTGCAAACCGCAAGGAACAGAACATAGCACCAAATCATAACAACAAAGAAGCACACAATGGCACACAAGTCTCACAATCTCATAAAATGCATGTACCACACAAGGTCATCAATGATGCACACAAAATGAATACATTGGATGTTTAAATGAATGAAAGCTTGACCCTCTTAACTTTGAAAAACAGGTTTTCAAAAGAACATCCCCAGCAGAGTCGCCACTGAATGTATGCTCGCCGAAAAATAAAATATTTTGAGAGTCACCACGCCGTTTTAAAGGAAATATTGAAAACCTTTTTGAAAAGAGATTTTGGGTTCGGGGTTCAGGTTACGTGTTGGGAAGAACCGAGAGTTCACCCAACACGCCTTGTAAACGAGTCTTTCTAATATTCAACATCCAATTCATCCAAACGTGTGTGCAAATGTGTGAAACAAAATATGTGTATGAAATGCATATTAATGCTTTGCTTTATTGCTCAAAAAGAGATAATTACATCTTGTGAGTCGTTTACTCCGGGAGGCCACGTCCCAGATTACAATGAAATAAACAACTTACAACTGAAAAGGACCAGCTGCAAAGTGGTTACATGTGTCGCGTGACACAGGACCTGGGATGGTCAAGTGTGTCGCGTGACACAACAAACCCATTTGCAGAGGTTTCACAAAATTGAATTACAAAGGCAGCAAGATAATAACAATATCTAATTACATCAGAAATGGAGCTAATAGATTACAGGAGCCAGGGTTTAACACTCAAAAAGGGTATGGATATGATTGATCCATACTCATCTCGAGTGACTAAGCCAAACATATCAACATCATTCGAAATCATGGATTGAACATGGACATCAAAATATGATCAGCAACCAAATACAGCAGATTGCACAGCCATGGGATAACAGAGATTACCACAATCACTTCAAATGATTGTAGATATTGAGGATCCACACTCTACTTGAATGACAAAGTAAACTAGATGAACGAGGTCACAGAGATCACATGAGAAATCAACACTCAGATGAGTGTGAATATAGATGATTCACACTCATCTTTGTGTTTAAATCACAGATAACACCATTCAAACCATTGTATATATAAAACATATGAATCAGAACATGAATGTCACAAGCATAAACCAAGGCAGAGCAAATCCAAGTACATATTCACGGATTACAAATGACGAACATGGAAATGGCATGGGATGAATAAGCAGAAGAGAGATGAAGATTGAGATTAGGGATTACCTTTGTAGATCCACACTCTCTATACCACGTCAGTATAGGGATTCTTCAAATCGGTTTCAGAACGGTGACTGGGAAACGGAGAAGACCAGAGGAATCGCAGGAGGAGGAATTTCCGGAAATGACCAAAATGAAGCTGGATTCGGATGAACTCGCAATAGAAGAATAGATGGTTTCTTAACTTGGTGTTGTTGATGACGGTTGAACGGGCCTAGGATCTGGAACAGAGGAGGAAGGCGATTGTAATTTTGGGGAGATTTGAAGTGGGAGAAACGGTTATCACCGTTGCCGATGAATAGGTTTAGAGAGAGGACGGGCGTTGTTTTGGTAGGGAGTGATTGAGAGAGATTAGATCGGTGAGGAAGGTTGAGGGGAATTGGGTCGCCGTTTGGGTAGGGAGAGAGAACGGTGAGGAATTGAGGGAAGGAATTGGGTCATTGTTTTGGGTACAGAGAGAACGGTGAGGAATTGAGAAGAACGATGATGGCTATGGTTGGAGGAACAGGGGCGGAAGCGAACGCAGTTGAAGAGAGAGAGACTGGTGTTTGTTTGTAAATTGTGGGTGTTGAGTTGATATTAGAGTGAGATTTGGGTGAGGAAGACGATTTAGCGAGAGGAAATTGGTGGTGGTGGTGAGGACGCCATTTGCGTTTAGAGAGAGAGAGCTCGTGAGGAAACTGTTTAGAGAGAGAGAGAGTCTGAGCGTTTAGAGAGAGAGTCCCCCTTTTCCAAATGAGAGGAAATTCTTATTTAACGTTGATTGGGAATTGATTTATTATGTCGTACAACCCATTGCTTCGACTTTCCGTGGCTCATTCTGTCGTACGACGGGACGAGCTAATAACCATTTCTGGAACATTCCGAGCTAATTCCCCCTAGGTCCAAAACATATAATTCCTTATAGATCCTTTTGCGCGGAGAAAAGACTTAAAAGTACTTCCTTCGCGGGAAACTTATAAAAAGTTCCCGGAAGTCTCGTAATGGATCGGAAATTTACCAAAACGCCCCCTAGTGCAATTTTATTGAGTAAAAGGCACCTATAAAGGGTCGCGAATTGGATTGGCATACTCACATCAACATAAACCTCGAGTTGATTGCGAAGAGGCGACAACTCAGCAGCAAATCCCTTAACCTTGTTAGGGGCAAAGCCAATCAACCGTCGCCACTCAGTTGGATTCGCAGGCTTGAAACCCGCCGTCTTCGGAAGGGAAACGCCGGTGAACTCCAACCCGGTAATAGCAAGAAAATCAGTTGGGGTCATTGTAGCTTCCCTAAAGTGAAGATGGACCGTGTGGGTGGTGTCCCACCACCTCTCCCTAATAGCTTGAAGGACTTGAGGAGTCTGCCTCATCCCACTGATGTTATCAATAAAAGTAAGGAGCCCCGTCTGAGCCACCCTAGCTCGGAATCCGTTCAAACCCTCCCTTGACTTTGTCCCACAAAGCCTTGGCAAATTTGGCTCTTCCTCGATAGTTATTGGTCGCCTTTTATGGCTGCAAAAAAGAGAAAGGACAAGGGAGCAATGTTAGAAATCATCTCATGGAAAAACTTCAAGAAAATAAGAAAAAAATTTCATTGAGGCATTTCATCAAACACTTGGCGTGCACACTAGAAAGTCATGTTCAAGGAAGCATTTGGCTACCCAAATCAATCCCTCCTACAATCCAAGATGTGTAGGGAACTCATACGCACGCCAATACAACAACAACATCCAACGACATCAACAAAAAATGAAGCATGCAATGATAGAACCAAGTTCTAGAAAAATGACCAAATGGATGAATTTGGGGATTCCACACAAGGGATTCGATGCAATGCAAAGCGTGAAAAAAGATTGAGAAAGAGATTGTTACAAAACCCTCGCGGATAGCATGGGAAATGTGCGTAGGCTGATCGAACGTGAGGTCATCTCGCGGATAATCCTTCCCAAGAAAATAGCTACCAAAAGTCGGATTCTTCATCTCTTGAGCCATGGATAATGGAAGAAGGAAAGATTAAAATGTTGATTGAGAGGAGAAATCAACAATTGACACACAAGAAATCTCAGAAAAAGGTGCCTTGGCTCGGACTTGCAAAGAAAAGATTGAAATGGGTGTTTTAAAATAAACATATAGTTGTTGTTATATTGCCTCGACAGTCCTTATCCCGCGCGATACAGGCTGTCCCGCGTGAGACAAACCCCCTGGAAAAGTAATAAATTGTCCTCGATAGTAAGCGTCTGCGCAATGTCAAAATTCAAAATTTTGACACATTTGCCCTTAGAAATGATACCCTAGCAAGGAAACATGAAAAAATCGGTACCGCAAGTCACGGAACGAGCCGAACGTGGCATGCGGATAATTGCCCGATAAAGCATCCAGTCACCCGAAATGATTGATTCAGAGATCAAGTCATCCCGCACGATACAGAGCCCAGACAGGTGAATCGTCATCAAAAAGCCCGATTCAGAGTCCAGACAGGTGAATCGTCAAATCAAAAGCCCGATTCAGAGCCCAGACAGGTGAATCGTCAAATCAAAAAGCTCGATTCAGAGCCCAGACAGGTTAATTGTCAAATCAAAAAGCCCGATTCAGAGCCCAGACAGGTGAATCATCAAATCAAAAACCCGATTCAGTGCCCAGACATGTGAATCGTCAAATCAAAAGTACGATTCAGCGCCCCGACAGGTGAATCGTCATCTTCAACAAAAGCCCGATTCGGAGCCCAGACAGGCAAATCGTCACAAAGTCAACAGAATGCAAAGGACCGGACAGGTAAGCCTTTATTTTCTAACATATTTCCCCACAGGTTCGGAGCCCAGACAGGTGAATCTTTAGACAGACAGGTATATTCAGAATTGGGTCTTGATTTGATTCCTCAGTATGAATTTGCCTTTTCAAAATAAAATCTCCTCGATTTCCAAAATACCTAAAGCAGCCTTTTCGTGTTTTGGAGTCGAACTACGTTGTGGTCTGATTTTCCGATAGAGATACGTAGGAAGTCATGCGGCTCGACCATCCCGATGTCCAGAATGATGTCTTTTCTATAATCGACATGACTTCTTCCATAAGACTTGTCGCCGAGGGGCTCTGTAGACACCCCATTCTGAACCCATCAGAGAAGAGTAATACCACTCTAAGTCGCCTTGAGTCAAGAGTAGAAATCCACAATTTTGTCATGTTTCATTATGTTTTGACTGACGACCGTTAGTTTGGACTGAACTGCATACGAAATAGCTAGGGAAGGACAGAATTGTCCAGAGCAGCCTTGTCCCGCGCGAGACATGGCGTATCTCGCGCGAGACTAAGCTCATGTAGGTGTGCAGAAACCAGTTTCCTCGTCGATTTCTACCTCTTTCTTGATAAATCTTATCACCATCCGGTTCTCCAATAGCAGTTGAGTTCTGGAACCTTCCTAGGGTGATTTCCCTCTCTACCTTTACCTCTCCAACCTCCTATAAATACTTGATGACTTCCAGTATTTCAGAGGTCGACAATCCCGGATCCTTGATCCAAATAACACAACACACACATTTTGTGGGTTTCTCTCCCTGAAAGATTCCTATAAAATCACCCTAAATCACCAAAAGTTTGTTTATCAACCTTGTTGATCAACAAACATCCACTACCAGAAAAACATGTTTTAGCGGCGGAAATTTCCGCCGCTAAAGTCAAAATTCCGTCGCTAAAGGTCATCACCGACGGAAAAATTCCGTCGGTGGTCCGCCGCTAACATCCCGTCGCAGTGGTCCGACGGACTAAATTCCGTCGGTATAATTTTGCTTTTACCGACGGAATTAAATTTCGTCGGTGATCTTTTGATATTAGCGATGGAAATTTTCGCCGTTGAATTAATTCATTTTAATTAAATTTTTATTTCATCGACGGAATATTCCGCCGGTGAAATAAAAAATTAATTAAAATGAATTAATTCAGCGGTGGAAATTTCCGTCGCTGAGATAATTTAATTTAATGAATTTTTAATTTCACCGGCAGAAATTTCCGTCGCTGAAATAAAAATTTAATTAAATTAAATTAATTCAGCGACGGAAATTTCCGTCGCTGTATTAATTATTTTAATTAAATTTTTATTCCAGCGACGAAATATTCCGCCGATGAAATTAAAATTTTAATTAAATTAAATTAAAATAAATTGATATAGCGATGGAAATTTCCGTCACAGGAATAAAAATTTAATTAAAATTAATTAATACAGTGACGGAAATTTCCGTCGCTGATAATGCAATAAAATAAAAAAAAATTAAAAATATCAATGAACCAATTTTTTTACCTGATATAACAATTCAATTAATAAAACTAAAACTATAAATCTAAAAACCAAATATCACCTTACCAAACTAAAAACCAAATATCAGCGTACCAAATACGGGGGAGGAGCTAGGGCTCCCGCGGGTACCAAATCGGTGGGGAGGCGGGGGGTGGGGGGGACATCCCAGTACCCAAAATTTAATATACAAACAAATATCACAAATGTTATTACAAAAAAGTATAAAATAGTACGAAATCAACTCGGGGGGAATTGGGGAGGCTGGAAATTACCGCCGCTGCTCTAGATTCTGCATCTGGGCCATCAACATCTCAAATTTACAATTCGTCTCCTCCTGATGCTGCGCAAGCTCTGCCCTAGCATGTGCCTTAGCCTCTGCAAGCTCTGCCCTACCCTGTGCCTGAGCCTTCGCAAGAGCCTCTGCAGCCATGCGTCTCTCCTCAGCCAGCTGAGCCTCCAGAGTGTCGATCCTCGGATCATTATACCGAGTACCGGGCATGAAAAGATTTGGCCGACGGCCGGTCGACGTCGATGGGCATTGCAACCCGTAATCCCTCATCCCTAACGCTCGGTCTCCTCTCTTTGGATGTCCATCCGAGGTGACCGAGCGCCAAACTTAGGCACGAAAGGAACGGGCTGGCCGGGAGGAGTACCTTCAGGAACAACGACGGCTTGATATGTACTCTGTCAAAATAAAACAAACAAATATAATCATATACACAATGTAATGTACATAAATAAATTTACATATTCAAAATCAAGTCATTTAAATATAAATAAATTTACTTACAAAGGCATTAGGAGAGCGATCGTCAACCCAATACCCAAAATTTAATATACAAACAAATATCACAAATGTTATTACAAAAAAGTATAAAATAGTACGAAATCAACTCGGGGGGAATTGGGAAGGCTGGAAATTACCGCCGCTGCTCTAGATTCTGCATCTGGGCCATCAACATCTCAAATTTACAATTCGTCTCCTCCTGATGTTGCGCAAGCTCTGCCCTAGCATGTGCCTTAGCCTTCGCAAGCTCTGACCTACCCTGTGCCTAAGCCTCCGCAAGAGCCTCTGCAGCCATGCGTCTCTCCTCAGCCAGCTGAGCCTCCAGAGTGTTGATCCTCGGATCATTATACCGAGTACCGGGAGTGAAAAGATTTGGCCGACGGCCGGTCGATGTCGATGGGCATTGCAACCCGTAATCCCCCATCCCTAACACTCGGTCTCCTCTCTTTGGATGTCCATCCGAGGTGACCGAGCGCCAAACTTCAGGCACGAAAGGAACGGGCTGGCCGGGAGGAGTACCTTCGGGAACAACGGCGGCTTGATATGTACTTTGTCAAAATAAAACAAACAAATATAATCATATACACAATGTAATGTGCATAAATAAATTTATATATTCAAAATCAAGTCATTTAAATATAAATAAATTTACTTACAAAGGCATTAGCAGAGCGATCGTCAACCCATTGCGGAGGTTGATCGGACGATGTAGGAGCTCGAACATGGGTGCTAACAAAAACATCCAAAAAACTGACATCCGGGCCATGTTCCTTTTCCTATAAATAAAAGAAACGAGATTATTATTTTGAAATTGTATAAATGCAACATTTAGCTTCCCATATTATCCTTGTGATAAAAAAATGTTCTCTTTAATCACTAAAGTTGTGAGTATAATATTTACTTAATTCATTAGGATTTAGGGGTAATCTTAGAAAAGAAAACATACACTACATTTACACTAAAACCATGGATTTCATAGCATCAACATGGCTCCCAGCTAACATACGTACATAAACCTATTTAAAAGCATGCATGTACTACATTTAAACTAACACCCCATGTATTTCTTATCATTTACACTAACACCCACCAACAACGTGCATACAACCGTCTTGTTTGGTTTCAAAGTCAATTAAACTAAAACCATGGATTTCATAGCATCAACATGGCTCCCCAGCTAACATACGTATATAAACTGATTTCAAAGCATGCATACACTACATTTAAACTAACATACATACCATACGGTGGTGATGCTCGCCGACCCTGATCGTCCCCATCGTATGCTTTGTCACCGACCCCGAGGAGATCGCTCTATTTGCCCGAGCCTGTTGGGCGATCGCTATCGCCCCATCCGACGACCAATGTTCGCAAAATCTACGAAACACCTCCTCGGTCATCCAAGGAGGTGTCAAGGGTTGTAATTTCGCCTCGAGCCGCTTAATATAAAATTTAGACTTCATCATACCTATAAAAAATATGAATATCTCGTAAACATATAATGATAACATTATAAAATTAAAATAGTATAATCATTGTTAATTAAACTAATTAAGGGTATATAAATATGTTACCAATATGATCCCGAAATAACTTCGAACACTGTTTCTTGAAAACATATTTAACCGACGCCTCGTCGATATTCGGCATCCATGTAAATTTCAACTACAACATATAATGATAACATTACAAAACTAAAAGAGTATAATCATTATTAATTATAACATTTTAATAAAAAACTAACATTTACGTTTTAAAAAAAAAACATTAACACATTACCTTAAACTCCTCCCAAGAATTCTCCTTCTCCTCCCATGGCAATGATTTCCAGTTGGGCCAAAACTCTGGCATGACCCGAGACCGCCAATACTGCCCAATATTTGTCCCTGGGGTAGGGCATGCACCTACAAACCTGCCAAGTGTATTTATACAATAACATTTTAACTTAAATAATGAATTATATATAAAACAAAAAGGAACCAACTTATATCAAATTAATGAAGAGTTACTTACTGTACATAATGTTCCGATATCTGGAGAAACGTCCTCCCCTTAGAATCGACAGGAGTAGGATTATCGGCCCCAAAGGTGGAGCTGGTACTACTAAGTGTAGGGTCGACATCATCAGTACCGGTAGCACCTGTATCAGATTGGGACGGTTGCGTCCCAGTAATAGATGTGTACACGGGGTGTGTCTTCCTGCCCGCTCTACTAGAACTCATATCTAAATAAACTAAAAATATTAAAATATACAACTTTAACAATAGGAAACAATATATTCACAATACATATAGCTCCTTGAGATTAATGTTCAAGAAATAACAAAAATTAACACAATGGATTGGATTAAAAATTAAATTGAATTGAATTGAAATAATGTGTGCGAGAAATCTTCCTCGTCCTCGTGACCTATGAGTTGACAGCTTAATTGATACTCTCTAGGTAATCGTTTTCCATGAATCGAAGACCAATGTCTGATTATGCTGTAATCGGAGACTAGTCTCTGATTCATGGAAATCGATTACCCACAGAGTATCAATTAAGTTGTCGACTCATAGGTCATGAGGAAGAGATGTTTCTCGCTCACATTATTTCAATTCAATTCAATTTTAATCCAATCCATCGTGTTATTTTTTTGACAGAGCACACTCACCAAATAAACTAAAACAATCGTTGACAAATTTTAATAATCTAAAGCATTCACAATACATATAAAACTTTAAACTATTAATAATATAAAGCATTCACAATACATATAAAATTTTAAAGTTCTAATAATCTAAAGCATTCACAATACATATAAAACTTTAAACTATTAATAATATAAAGCATTCACAATACATATAAAACTTTAAAGTTCTAATAATCTAAAGCATTCACAATACATATAAAACTTTAAACTATTATTAATCTTCGTCCCCATCATCATCACTGGACTCTGAATTACTACAAAACTCAAGTTCTTCATCTTCGTCTTCGGACTTTGATGAATCAAACTCTGGTTCGACATCCTCTTCCTCTTCCTCTTCCTCTTCCTCTGATTCATCAATTTCAATGTGCGCGAGATGACCTGAACGAGGCGGAGGAGGTGGCAAATTTACTGGTAAGAAATCCTCCTCTGGTTCATCAACATTTTGAGGAATATGAGTGACATCATATAATAGATGATTAGCTGATGAAACGTTAGGTGGCACTGGCATTTCATCCTCTTGATAGGGTGTTTCTAATGGCGACTCTGTAGTTATCGATGAGGGTAGGTTGTCAATCATGCTCCTAGCCTTGGTCTTCCAGACAGCCCACCATCCGTCGGGTCGCCGACGAGGGTAGGGAGTCATGTATACCTGTTGTGCTTGAGATGCTAAGATGAAGACATTGTTGCCATTATGTCTGGACGAGTCCTTTACATCGACGAGGTCAAATATGGCGTGCTTCTTAACACCTCGCACAGCATCTCGCCAATCACAATTGAACAAGACAACATTGTTTCCACCCAAATACTCCACCTCGACTACTTCTTTCAGGACGCCATAATAATCAAGGTTTCCTTTAAGATTCACACCGCTATTCCACGTTAATTTGGAGCTCCCATAAGCTTTGGTATGAAACACATAGCCATTCATGAAATAATTGTTGTATAAATTAACGTTCAAGTACGGAGTTCCTGCTAAATGGCTTAACCTCGCTGCTTTGGCATCACCCGGATGTTCAGCTATCTATAAGACAATATGTAACCAATTTAATAAAATTTTAAGATTGAGTGTTTAAAAAAGTGTATAGAATAAATTTGAATGAAAAGAAATATTTACATATTTCCTTAGCCAGTTTGGAAATTCTCTGTCTGTCCTAGTTACGATGAGTTCTGGAGATAAATCTTGAGCTAAATCTTCAAACATTCTGCAATAGGGTTAAACAAGGCATTTCATATGCAGGTAATTAAACATGCATAATTTAATCGATGAGGCGTAAACATAACATCAATGTCTTACTTGATATATTCCCCAACCTCGTCACAGTTAAGAAGAACATAGAGTGAGACCGCGGCAAACTCTTTAGCGGATAACGTACGCGTACCAACCCGTTTGCCGAGGAACCGACCAGGGGATGAAAATACAGAGATGTTTCCATTAGATGGACAACCACCATCATAATTGTGGCCAACCCTAGTCAATCTCATATCAACATCAGGAGGAAAATATGTTCCGATAAAGGCAACAATCTCATCTATAATAACAGCCTCTGAAATTGAGGCCTCAACCATGGCCCTATTGCTCATCTTCCTTTTTAATTGGCCTAGATACCTAAAAGTCATTCGTAGATTAATACATAAATAATGTTAAAGAAGGTATATTGTTAAGGCTCAAATTATTTAGAAATAGAATAAATTCAATTACCTCTCAAATAGATACATCCATCTATATTGAACTGGACCACCGACTCTAGCTTCGTATGCCAAGTAGACCGGTAAATGCTCCATAGAATCAAAGAATGAAGGAGGAAATATCTTCTCAAGTTTGCACAAAGTCACTAGGATGCTCTCCTCAAGCTTTTTCATGTGATCAACACGCAGTGTGGTCGATGTTAATGCTCGGAAAAACTCACTTAACTCTGTTAACGCCACCCAGATATTGTCAGGCAAGAGACCCTTGAGAGCAATCGGAAGTAGTCTATCCATCAAAATGTGGCAATCGTGACTCTTCAAACCCTGCACTTTCCCCTCCTCTACATTGACACAGTTACCAATGTTAGACGCGTAACCATCTGGAAGCGTTAAATCCTTGAGCCATTTCAGGAGGAGGAGTTTATTTTCCTTTGTAAGCACGTATTGAGCCACCGGTCTAACTGGTTAAACATTGACGTATGCCAAGTCTTAGGCCGGCCGCTTAGAGATTTCCTTAAGGTCCATTCGAGCTTTTTCGTTGTCTTTAGTTGATGCCTTGAAATCCATCAACGTGTTAAAAACATTATCGAATACATTCTTCTCAATGTGCATCACGTCAAGGTTATGTCGAATGAGATTTGTTTTCCAGTATGGCAGCTCCCAAAATATACTCCTCTTGGTCCAGTTATGGGAAGTCCCAAACCATTGTATTTTGGTCTTCGAAAACTTTTTCCCCCACCGAGGATCGGGCAAGCTAGATACCTCCCCATAGACCGTGTCACCACTTAAACGAATCGGGGCCTCATCATGGTCAATCTTGTTCTTTTTAAACGCATTCTTTTGGGTCCTGAATGGGTGGTCCTCCGGAAGAAATTGTCTATGGCAATCGAACCAACATGGTTTTCCAGAGTGCTTGAGCGTGAAAGACTTTGTGTCACTCATACAATACGGACAGGCCAACTTCCCGTGGGTGCTCCAACCCGATAACATCCCATATGCAGGGAAGTCATTAATCGTCCACATCAACACCCTTCATGCCGAAATTCTCTCACTTGAAAGCATCCCACGTTTCGACCCCATCCTCCCAAAGTCAGCTTTCAATTCGTCCATCAAAGGTCGGAGATAGAAGTCAATGTTCCTCCCGTGGCTGTTTGGTCCGGGATGAATAACGACAAGAACATGTAGGGATCACTCATACACAACCAGGGGGAAGATTGTAGACAGTGGCTATAACCAGCCAACAAGAGTAAGATTTTTCCCCAGGACCAAACGGATTGAAACCATCAGAGCAGATGCATAACCGTATATTTCTTGCTTCAGATGCAAAGTCAGGATAAGTCTTATCAATGTGTTTCCATGCCTCCCCATCACTGGGATGAATCAGCATACCCTCTTCATGCAAACTTTCCTTATGCCAACGCATTGCTTATGCAGTAGATTTAGACGCGTAGAGGCGTTGCAGTCTTGGAATCAATGACATGTAACGCAACTGCTTATGTGGTTTGTTTTTCTTGTGTTTTGAACTACCCCTCCGATTTGGCTTATATCTACTTTGTTCGCAAATTGAACACTCTGTCTTCTGTGAATCTTCCTTGTAGAATAGCATGCAGTCATTCTTACACGCATCAATCTTTTCATAACATAGCCCAATGTGCCCAACCAACTTCTTTATCTCATAAAAGTTTGTAACCATCTTATTCTCTTTCGGCAACATCCGCTTAATTGCTTTCATGATACGATTATAAGCAGACTGGCTAATATTGCAATCAGCCTTTATGTTAAGGAGCTCAACCACAGCCTCCAACACAGTGGTCTCGCAATCTGGATAGACCTTCTCTTTTGCAGAGTCCATAGCATCAATAAATTTCTTGGCTGCAGGGGTTGGTTTATGCTGTTGGTTCTCTGACCAATCGAATTCAGGACCGGCTGCATCCCTAACCATATCTTCCATATTCAAAGGTGGTCTTCATTGTCCTGAATAATAGGTTCGGGTTTGGGAGGTACATGAATATTCCTGGGGGTATTATTCGCAACATTTGTGCGCAATATCATTTGCTCACCATGACGAGTCCACCGTTTGTACCCAACATCAAACCCGTTACGCAAAAGATGTTTCTGAGTATCGATCAAGCTGTGATAATTGGTATTACAACACTTGGTGCATGGACACCTAATCTTACCATCATTCATGTGACTGGGATTTGATTTAGCAAATTCAATAAACCCCTTCAACCCTCTTATAAACTCAGTATTGATATTGCTATGATTCGGCAACTTCCGATTGTACATCCAACTATGATCATCGTTGATAGACATCACTCCTGAATCCATATATTAAACGTACACTCAATTTAATCGACGGATGAAACAAAATTGGGATGTTAATAATTATTTGATTTCATAATATATTAACAGTTTAGAAGTAATTAACGTATTACCATTCCCTAAATTTGAATAACAAACTTAAAAGCAACACAGATCTGCTTAAAATAAATTTAAAGCTTCTATCTCATATTTAACAATATATTAACAGATCTTCTTAAAGTGTCTAGGAACTCGTTCCCGCTCCCGAACTCGAATCTCTACTCTTCCTCTGCCGCGGTCCCTGGGAGGTCTTTGGTCTAGGTATGTCGAAAAAGTCAGTCTGACCTCATCCTGGCTCAGGTATCGTGTGAGCCGGTGGATCAATCCGCCCGTAGCTCTCGCACGCTCTTTCTGCCTCAAGGCCTCTCTGCGAGCTATCACTTCAGGATCATTTCTCCAAGCAGCTCTCCGAAGCTCCCGTCTCTCATAATCTGCTGCAATGTCGCCAGTGATTTCATCAGGGTTGCTCTTGGCCTCTATGTCTCTTAATGTTCGGCTGGAAGAATAGTCTGCCCCAAAATACTCTCGGCGTCGAGCCTCTATCATCAGCTGTACAGGACCTTGTTGCTCCTCGTACCATATCAGATACTCGGTGGTCAGAAATGTGATACCTCTAGTTTGACAGAGTAGTGGTCGTATCGGAAGAAAGCCCTCTAGAAATGCTCTGCCAAAGAACTGTGTAGTCTGAGGCTCAATCATAATCATCGGCATGGTATTAGTCGTCAATTGCTCTCTCAAAGTTCGAATGGTCTGTTGCGGGTATCCGTATTGTCTGCTCACTAGAGATGGAATGCAAAAGGATGATACATGTAGTCCCGAAAGTCAGACAATCACTGACTCGTCCTGAATATCTCTCATAGTCTGCAATCCCCATGCCGGAATCCAATAGTACAGGTTTGCGGTCTCATATCGGGCCAAGGCCAGCCTCCTATGCCAACTCTCAGTAGCGGCATCCCTCAATATCCTGCGCTTTCCAGTCGCCCAAGGTAATGCCGTCTGCCCCTCTGGCAGTGGCGAGATCAAGCGTAATCTCTCATACAGCCACAATGATAGTAATCTGGGGCTGCTTGAACCCATGTACTCAGATCCTCCGGCTAATCTATCAATGTCGTGGCATGTCTCCGCTAGCAATAGTGGAATGATGTCCATCGCTCCCTGTCCAGATTGAATATGCCAGATGTCAACTCCTCGATCACCCCTCAGCTGCCTGGTGATCTCTAACAGCGTAGCTGGACACACTCCGATGTAGCCGCAGAAGTAGTGCGCAGACAGAATGAGCAACATGAATATATCTAAGGAAGTGGATAGATCAAATAGTCTGGGGCTGGTCCGACTCAATCTGGCTATATGAGTCAAGTCTATGAATATATCGTCAACGACATTGTCCGATACCCATTCTGCTGATAATCCCAAGAATTCAGATAGTTGCTCCGTAACTGATCGTTTGTCTCGCGGAAATGCCACAGTCCTCGACTCAGCCACACCAGTCAGTGCTCGGAAATCCTCCATCGTTGGAATCAGATCGTTGTATGATAGGTTGAACACATGTCGCTCCGAATCCCAAAAGCACGAAGCAGCTCGGAGCAGATTCTAATCAATCTTCCAATCTTTTAGAGACCAGATGCATGGCATGCTATACCTCATGTAAATAAGTTTCCGGTGTTGTTTTTGGTGAAAGCGCGAGAGTTCAATAATGTCTTTTTGAAATTGATACTCTCGGGAAACAATTTCTCCATTGTAATGCTCCATGTTGCCTTAAATTGGGGCTGCTGGGATTTTTTACCTATTAATATTGTAAATAATTGTAAATTGTTAATATTTAAAATTAGGTTTAGAATTGGGGTTGGCTTCATAGTATCAACAAATCTTGAGCTCTAGTTCAAACTAAACTAAAGGATAATGGTGTCCCTACTTAACCACTTACGCCCCTAGATATAACTTTATACAAATTAATTGTCATATAGGTTTCAAATTTTACAATTCTTTAGTAATATAATTATTAAGCAAACATTATATGCTTCCAACCAGCTTTAATCCAGCATGAAACCTAATTAAGCCATAAAATTTACTAATTTATTTTTATCTCTTGTTATAGCAATATAATTATTGTGCACTTTATTAATATATGTTTCAGGCAGCTTAGTTGGTTAGGTAGTTGAAATTCAACACTTGTTGACCTGGAATCAATACCTACTCTATCCTTTAAGTGCCTGTTGATAAACCTATCCCGTCACGAAATGCACAATTATATGAAATGCAAATATCACTTTGTCTACTTGCTTTATAATTTAAAATCAAGAAATTCCGGCTTTTGGATTTTTTAAATTATTACTATTGTGAATAATTTTAAATATTAATATTTAATTCTTTGTTGTAAAATATATATTTTTACAATGATGAATTAAATTAACATTTATAAACAAGATGAGAGTTTTTCTCATCCACAACTATCAAAACCTTATCCCATCTTTGACCAAGAAAGACAGAGCAAACAAGTTTCGACTGTCTGAGCAAAGGATTTTCTGTTTAATAAGAAATTTTTCCAGTTTCACTGTCCTCTTCTCTCTAAGGATCTCAAACATCACAGCCATGTTTGTGACAGTGCCTGTTTTACTCTTCACTGGTGTTATACGGTCACAAGTAAAAACAAGGTAACAGTATAACACCAATGAAGAGAAAACAGACATTGTCACAAACATGGCTGTGATGTTTGAGATCCTGAGATACAATACGGACAGTGAAACTGGAAAAACTCTTATTAAACAGAAAATCATTTGCTCAAACAGTGGAGAACTTGTTTGCTCTGTCTTTCGAAACGAAAGATGGACGGATTTTGATAGCTGTGGATGAGAAAGGCTCTCATCTTGTTTATATTTTAAGATGTTAACCACCAACCACAATACCCTATAAGTAGTGCCACTAAGAGTTTTCTTCCTAATTTTAGACAATGATTAGGAGTCTAATTCCTTAACAATACTTCCATCCAAGTCTTCCTAATTTTAGACATTCACCCCCTCCCCCTTTGACTTTACACAAGATCCGACCTAAGGTGCATCTAGGGTGCCAGGATTGATATTAGGCGCTCAAACGTAGGCGACATACATCACCGTCCGTGATGCCGTCAATCGCCCCAAAATGAGATCTAGAACCAATAAGGTAGTGTGCAGTTGAATATGTTACATTATTGAGACATTCACCCCCCTTCCTCCCCCTTTGACTTTAAAAGACTTGAAAATTAGATATTTAGTAACTTATCTAATGTATTGATTGGTGTTGAAATTATTAAAATTAGATATTTAGTAACTTAATTTATATACATCACATTTTCCATTTTTTCCATTTATGTTATGGGTGGTAATTGTGTTGATTATGAGTACGGTTGTTTATTTCTCTAGCTATTGTTTCTTTTGGCTTCAATTTTTCTTCTTTAACTTACTTCTCTAGGGAAAGGGTGAACTTTGTCTCCAGTCCTCTTGTCTTTACTGTAAATGTACTTGTTAGTTTGTTACCTAGGTGTGAGATAGAGGTGTTACGAACAAATTCTCGATCCTAGAGTAGATGTTTAGGAAGATGAACTATCCCAGTAACATCGTTTTATGGATCCGAGAAGAAACTCAAGCAAACACCATTACAAGCAAACATCTTAGTTGTCAGTAATTTACACTAAATCTAATAGATTTAAAAATGGCATTTGCCATATGCATCTCAGTATCCTCAGTGTATCTTAGATATTAAATCCAGTTTTATAAATCAATACAGAGCTGGACCAAACAAAAATATATTAAGATTTGAAACCGCCTTTCGTACGAGTCGGAAAATAAACCTTTTGGGAGCTACCTATGATTTTTTATCTATTTTATATACCAAAGCATCCTGCAGTACATAGACGTACCACCATATGCATCAAGAACATAGATTTATAATACACGAGAAGAATCTTGTGAATAACTACGCTTATGTGATAATCAGCTCAGCATCAAACAAGATTATAATCCATCTGATTTCATTTGCCAAGCTTTCAACAATAAGCTGGCCACTAAAATGTACTCTTAAGACTACAATTTTTCTGAAGAATTACTGGGAAAAACATGTGTATACAAAACGAATTAAGGCACAAATTAAGAAAAAACTTACTTATGTTAACAGAACGAATTAAGGCACAAACTAAAGGCTTTAGAATCAGAAGTGAAGTTTTCATCGCATCCTTAAAGGAAATTGTAGCATGATAAATAACGATTCTCACTATATATTCAAGTATAGATCAACCCCCTCTTCAATTGGTTTCCATAAAGTGTACTCTAAATATATCTGTTGAAAAAACAACCAGTTTCACATTTTCATTCCAAATGCTATCTTATTGATTAAGTACACGTGACGAAGAAATCAAAGACTTCGTCACGATCAAGCTTAAGAAGCATAGAAAAGAACACTCAATTAATCTAATCTGAACATATTAGTGAGAAGATATATTACAATATATGTATATGCCCATGACAGAGGTGAAAGCTGTAAAAAAAATCAAGAAATGTCAAAGAGGAAGCATCAACAATGAATGATATCTGACAAATTTAAACAAAATCTACAAAACAGTAAACAACAATCCAAGCTAAATCAAATTTCACTTCGAATCGGAAATAATCCTCAACAATAACAAACCTAAATCAGGAAACAACCTTAAGAACATTAATTATATCCTCAGAAAATCAAATAAATGAACAAGAAATATAAACCAATGAGGTCAAACTAAAGGCTTTAGAATCAGAATTTAAACCCTAATTAAGCAAATTATGCGAATTAAGTAAAAATCAAGAAATTAATACCTGGGTTGAGGTTGAGAGTGTCGGCTAGAGAGAGGAGGGAAGGAGAATCGGAGACGGTGGAGAGGTGGACGGACGGCGAACCTTCGTGGCGGTGTGGAGAGGGTGGACGGCGGCGGTCTGAGAGCGAGGGAAGAGAGAGAGAGATGAGATCGCCGGGAAAAGAGAGAGCGGGAAGAGAGAGAGGGAAATTAGGACGTAAAGGATTTCAGAGAGGGAAAATGCGTATATATATTTAACACCAGCGACGGAATAATTCCGCCGCTAAAAAATAATCTACCGACGAAATTATAATTTCGCCGCTAGAATTAATATTTAGCGACGGAATTATTCCGTCGCTGATGTTGATTAATTTTAATTTAATAAATATCATTATTTATATTTATATAAAACATGAAAATTATTTTAAATAAAATTATTTTAAATTACTCTCAAAAAAATAAATATGCGTCAATAAATATTATTTTTGAAAAATAAATAAAGCATAAATTAAAATAAAATAGAAATAGAGCTAAACAAATTTAAAAAAATCTAATTAACACCAACATAATTATTCCGTCGCTAATACCACCACTACAATCACTACTACCACCACTATCACTCCACCACTACTATCACTACCACTACCACCATTACTATACCACCACAAATATTACTACTATCACCACTACGTACTACCACCACCACCACCATGCACTATCACCACAACCATCACTATTACCATTACCACCACTACCATCACTACCACTACCACCATTACTATACCACACAACTATTACTACTACCACCACTACGTACTACCACCACCACGCACCGCCACCACCACTATCACCACTACCATCACTATTACCACTACCACCACCACTACCACAACCATCACTATTACCACTACCATCACTACCACCACCACCACCACTCCACCACTACTATCACTACCACTACCACCATTACTATACCACCACAATTATTACTACTACCACCGCTACGTACTACCACCACCACTACGCACCACCACCACCACTATCACTACTACCACCACTACAATCACTACTACCACCACTACCACCACCACCACTCAACCACTACTATCACGTACAACCACTACCACCATTACTATACCACCACAACTATTACTACTACCACCACTACTACCACCACCACCACGCACCACCACCATCACTATCACCACTACAATCACTACTACCACCACTACCACCACCACTCCACCACTACTATCACAACCACTACCACCATTACTATACCACCACAACTATTACTACTAGCACCACTACTACCACCACCACCACGCACCACTACCACCGCTATCACCACTACCATCACTATTCCCACTACCACCACTACTACCACTACTACCACACTACCACCACTACTACCACTACCACCATCACTACTACTACTACCACTACCAGCACTACTACTACTACTACTACTACCAGCACTACTACCGCTAGTATACTACCCTAATCCCTAAACCCTAAATAATATACTTATACCCCTAAACCCTAAACTCTAACCCTAAGCATAAACCCTAAACCCTAAATCTCAAATCTCATATACTTATACCCTAACCCTTAAATCATATCCCTAAACCCTAAACTCTAACCCCTAAACCCTAAACCTTAACCCCTAAACCCTAAACCCTAACCCCTAACCTTAAACCTTAACCCCTAAACCATAAACCCTATACCCTAAACCCTAACCCCTAAACCATAAACCCTATACCCCAACCCTTAAATCATATCCCTAAACCCTAAACCCTAAACCCTAAACCCTAAACCATAAACCCTAAACCTCTAACCCTAAACCCTAAATCTTAAATCTCATATACTTATACCCCAACCCTTAAATCATATTCGGTAAATCAGGCGCCAATCTAGTGCCAGTTTTGAAACGAATATTCGAGGAATATTCATTTTTAGCTACGGAAGTCAGCGATGAAATTCAATTCCGTCGGTAAAGTTGACACCAAAATTATTCCGTCGCTATTGCATAATTTCCGTCGCTGTTCATTCCGTTGGTAAAGACCCAGTTTCTGGTAGTGATCGAAGTCCGAATCAAGGATTGAGGCGAAGCTCTGTCCGTATCCATATTCAAGTCTAGGATTGAGTTGAAGCTCTATTCGAATCTCTTCTCCAAAAAGGTAATCTTCCTTCCCTTTCTAATTGATTGTTAGAGTGGTATAGAACATTGAACTTAGGATCGGCCTAGAGCCTCTCCAAATCATGGGGACGGTCTCGAAGTAATCGATCATATATTCCGTTTAACCTCGTTAAATGGATATTGTAATTGTTTATTTAAAATGTCTTTTTTATTTGAAAACCCCCATTTAGCAAGACCAATCTGCGTATTGGGTGGAATGGGTGCTCCATGACCTTCCCATTTCATAACTTAAGCCTCGAACCCAAAATCTTTCAAAAAATGGTTTTTTCTATATTTCAAATCAATAATATAGGTGGCGACTCTAAAAACAAAAAACAAATAGTTCGGGAAAACCAAGTTTTTCCGCGCATCACTACAAACTCGTATGCCAAATTTTCCGCATTAAAGTATCTCGTCTCTACCTCACTCAATGCCTTAGAAACATAGTACACCGACTTCTGAACGTTTCCTTCTTCCTTTACCAAAACTGCGGAACCACATAAACTGATGCCGCCAAGTACACAAATAACTCGTCGCCATCCACAGGGCTACATAGCAATGGCGGCTTCCCTACCTAACTCTTCATCTGTTCAAAAGCTTCATTGCACTCCTCACTCCATGAAAATTTATGTCTGCTTTTCAAAACATTGAAAAAAGGCAAACATCATTCAGTTGATCTAGAAATGAAGCGCTCCAAGGCGATGATCCTACCATTCAAACGTTGAATCTCGTGGATTGTTGTTGGCGGCGACATATCAAGTAAGCCATGTATCTTTTCAGGATTGGCCTCTATTCCCCTCCTATTCACCAGAAAACCCAAAAATTTTCCTGCTGTAACTCCAAAGGTGCACTTGATGGGATTCAGCTTCATCGAATTTTTCCTCAGATAGCGAAAAGTTTCGGTGAGATCCTCTAGGTGGTCGCCATCCTTGGTCTTTATTATCATGTCGTCAATATAAGCCTCCAAATTCCTTCCAATTTTCGAATTGAATACTTCGTTCACCATTCGTTGGTATGTCGCCCCAGCATTCTTCTAACCAAATGGCATCATCTTATAACAAAAATTTCCCTTAGGTGTTATGAATGCATTTTTCGCCTTATCCTCCTCCGCCATCTTAATCTGATGATAACCCGAGTAAGCATTTATGAAACTAAACACTTTATGGCCTGCAATAGAATCCACCAGCTTGTCAATCTTTGGCGAAGGATAACAATCCTTGGGACATGTCGTATTCAGGTCAATGAAATCTATGCACATTCTCCACTTCTTATTCGCCTTCAACACCATCACAGGACATGCCAACCAAATTGGGTACTGAATTTTCTCAATGATTCCCGCCTTTAACAATTTTTCGACTTCCTCTATGATTGCCTTCTCTTTTTCTGCTGACATGTATCTTACTTTATGTTTGAATGGCTCTATATTTGGATCTACATTGAGACAATGCATGGCGACATTCTCGTCTATGCCTCTCATGTCCTCCGACTGCCAAGCAAACACATTCAGATTTTCCTTCAAAAACGTAACCAATTTTTCTCGCTCATCCTTCATCAGCTGTTTCCCGATTTTAATTCTCTGATCGAGAAACTCACTATTGATCTCAACCTCTTCCAACTCTTCAAAGGCTTGAATATCAGGCTCATCTTGCACTTGTAGTGTGTCCACTTCAATTTTCTTTCTTTTCTTATCTCTAGCGGGAACCTCCTTAATAACTTTTGAAAAGACATTTCCCGTTAGTCGCCCATCCTTATCTTCCACCTCAATTTCTTCACATTCTTCATCTTCCTCAATTTCCTCTATTATGGGCTCCTTCATCTGGATCATCCTAACAGTCCCCATAAAGTTCAAAGCTGGATTTACACTGACTATTTCCGTTGAAGAATTAATCTTGCCGGCATGCTCTGCTCCCTTATCTCTTCCTCAACTTCTCGCACCTCATCAACCTCCATCTCTCTGCCCTCTGAAACCACATTTGTCGCCACTGCTATGATTGCTATGTTATTCCTCATACTTTCTGTCACTTGCCAATCCATCTCCTCATCAACAGCGGCAATCATATTAGTGCGCAATGGGCGAGCTGCAGACTTGGTCGTCAATGAACTGGTACTTTCCGCCTTTCCCTTTTACATTTCTCTATTCTTTATGATAACTGTAATAGCTTCACTTTTCAAACATCCAATGACGTTGGGGCTAGGGTACTTCACTCTCTGATGGGGAACAGATACCACCATCTCAAAACTTTGCATGAAAGGAATTCCCACGATGGCATTGTAGGGAGACACTAAGTCGATTACCATGAATTCTACTATGTGAGTTCTAGCAAACCTTCCTTCCCCAATCTCGACGGCCAAATCAATTGTTCCCTTTACCCTTACCGTATGGTTTGTAAACCCTTCCAAGAAACCATTGTAGGGGATCAGATTTGCCTCCGTATAGTTCATCCTTTTGAATGCCTTGTAGTACAAAATGTTACGGATTGCCCCAGAATCCACTAGTACCCGTTGGACGATTTTATTTCCCAAATAAATAGTTATCACGACCGGCTGGTTTCCATGACTTGCTATTACCGCCAATTCTCGCCTCAAAAAACTGATCACTCTGTCTTCATTGGGCGGGTACTCCTGAACATTAAAGCTGTGCGACAAGGTCATGATTTGGTTGTCGAGTTGAGAAATACTTGGAATTGGATCTTAGATAACATCAATTAGATTTCTTTCTTCTCGCGCCACATGTCCTCCTTCCTTTTCGACGTATTCTGTTAACTCGCCACCATAAATTATCATCTAGATCACCCTCTTTAAATTATAACAATCATCTGTAGCGTGCCCCTTTGCTTGATGATACTCGCATAAACTATTTTGATCTTTGAGCGCTGCTCCTGACTCTGGCATATGGAATACCACTGGCAAATGTATCGATTTTAGAATCTCGCTAGGACTGGTGTTCAACTTGGCAAATTTTTCAATCTTCCTAGGTCTACGGCCTCCTCCACGGCTACCACCTCTTCTGCCTTGGCCTTCGTCGCGACCTCCTCCGCGCCCATCCTTTTCTTCCTTCCCATACTCTATCCTTTCCTTAGCACTCTTTCTAGCCGCCGTAGTTGACGCAGGAATTGCTGGAACTTCATCATTATCGTCTCCGCCACAGTATCCCCTAACCCGCTCATACAACTCACTGGCAGTTTCAGGCAACCTCATCCCCAATTCTCGCTTAAAGTGGCCAGGCAGTAAACTTGCATTGTAGAGCATGATAATGTTGCTTTGCTCTATGTCTGAGATCTGGTTAGCCACCTTCATGAACCTTTCAGTATAACTGGCTATTCCCTCACCAACTTTCTGCCTTATCTCGCATAGCTCATGTTCCTCACTGGCTAGTCTCCCGAGGCACTGAATCTCACTAAAAATTTCCTTTTAAAATCTTGATAGCCCGTGATTGAATCGGCCGGCTGCGTGAGAAACCATTCTAGAGCGTGATCAGTCAAGGTACTAGCTAACGCTCTGCATAAAGTCGCCTCATTCTTGGTGAGAATAGACATAGTCACCTCGAAACCTCCAATGTGGGTTCTCGCCCGTGTACTTCCTGAATAATCAGACATTGACGGCATATGAAACGTGGGATCTGGGTCGGCATTTTGAATTTCCTTCACAAAAGGCGCCAAGTAATAATCCACCTCATCCACGGTTTTATTTCCCGCTTCTAACTCCTTAATCCGTTTTAACATCTCTTTCTTCTAGTGATCCTCCTCCTTTCTCTCCACCTTCTCATGCCGCCTGGGTTCCTACACCTTATGGTGCCTTTCTGAATGATGGGATCTTCCTTCTGAATGTATGGAACGACTTGGCTTATGCATCTTATCCATGGTGGATCCACTGTTTACCTCATCCCTATCATACTCATAGTAGTAAGATGAACCCCGTGAGTTAGCTGACTGGTAATACACTTTCTTCCTCATCCCGTCTTCAACCATCTCCTGAGGCCTCTTCTTCCTTCTAGTAGGCTTAGTCGCACACCTACTAAATTAAACCGGGACTCGGCCACAAGAATGTAGCAAAGGTAAGTCCAGGATCGAACCACTGAAGAACAGTATTGATTACGAACTCGTCACACACAAATGGGGGGTTTTGTTTGAGATTTTTAATTACTTCCTAAGAACATAAATTAAACTAATTAAGAGTAAAAACAATAGTTTAGAAACACTTCAGATTTGATTCCGTCCCCACCTAATTAGCCAATTATCATTGATATCCCATTTCAATGTTACCCTATTCACCTGATCACAAGATCTGTTTCAATCTCTGTTTCTTCTTTCAGAATAGTTACTAGTAGTGGAACACTCACTAGAAACCCTAATTAATAAATTAATCTAACTGGCACAGTATAGATTGCATAATTAATTGATGAACGGTTTAAGAAACTAAGATCAAGAATGCTTTCTATGATTATTTCACACAGATAATCATCTAATTTTACCCACTTCACAATTTACCATGGCACATGCATAAATCGTAAAGATGCTACTCATGAAATTCCTACACTGGCACAGTCGTAGAAAATTCTAGCAAAGATTCATAACAAGAACTAATGAATTGGCCAGATTCACAAACCCTAATTATAAATCTAAAATAAGCACAAGTAAAATTATAAATATGTATAAACAGATTGAAAAGAACAATATCTCAAATTGATAATTAGGGGTTCAAGCAATCAAATCCAAAGCAAGGGATTTTAAGCTTCCATGGAAATTCTCTCTAGGGAAAAATAAAACTCAAGATAATCCTAAAAATATTATTCAAGGAGTATATATACTCCTTCCTCTAAAAAATACTCAAACTAAATCTAATAATAATAATAATAAAAAGGAAAAAAGAAAAAGAAAATAAAATCAAATCAAATCAAATCAAATCCACTTTTCCAGCCTCGGTCCATGCGCCTGCCTTCTTCACGACTTTGCTTTCACACCCACGTGCAGACTTTCAAATTCTTACTTTCTGATTTCTAATTTTGGTCCTTGAAGTTTCCAAGATTTCCTTCTGATCTCCAAACTTTGCTGCTTTGCAGATTGGTTCCTGAATTTCTGATAATAGCAGCTTTGTTCTCAGCATTAATAAACTTTGCAGGAACATCACAAAATCACTCAAAATATGTCTCGAAAGTACAATGGTTTCCCACAACCTTACCAATTCATAGTCTACTCAAAATTACATCAAAACTAATCTAAATTACATTAAAATAATGATAAAATGTCTAGAAAATTAGGGAATTACATATAGTAAAATCTGCCACATCAAATTCCCCCACGCTTAGACCATTACTCGTCCCTGAGTAATATCCTATCCCCACTCTAAGCACCGGTCTAAACAGATAGCATGGGAGGAAAATGACCCCTAATCTCCTCTACTCCACCAATCCAAGTCAGTCAAAAAAAAAAAACAATACGGAATATAAATACTTTCGTCTCCTTATCACTCCTCAAAATCATATGAAAACACTGCCCTAGCTCGATACCAACTCCAACATGTAAATGGTCATCCGAACTAGGGCCCACACATAAAAGTCAAGGGGAGCTAAATATGTCATATGTTTCCCTCACGCTTGGCTCATACTGCATACACCCTCATAAAAAGAAATAATTGCTAAGGTAGTGATCCTTAAGCAAAAATTTACCTCGTGAAAGCACCAACGCCCCCTTATTACTCCAAGAAAGAACGAGAGTTACTATCCTAATCACCTCTAACCGAGCCTCCTACATAAAATATGAAAATCCTAACCCGAGACTCCAAACCACCCTTATTTCTCCAACTCCGGTGATATAAACGATAGAAAGTATTTCACTCACTCACCTTTTGCCTAGGTGCCGTTTCCGGTTTTCGCCTAGCCTCTCATTTTTTTCATTTTTTTTCAATTTTTTTTAAATCACGAAAAACAACTATACAAATCAAAAAGAACTATACAAACCCCCACCCCCTCACTAAACAATGCATAGTCCCGTATGCATCAACACAAAACAAATAAGGTAAAGATTTACCTTCCGGGACTACTGAGGCGATGGAAACAAATCTGGCCCACAAAAAGATCCTTGGCTAGAGCTACTCCCAAATTGTTGATGATTATGGGTGAATAATGGCCAAGTTTCAAGGGTTTGAAAGTACAGGGGTTAAAATGAAAATAAAAAGAAAATGGGGGAGGTAAGCTTGGATTGAAAGTTTAGGGGTCAAGTGTAAAAATGGGAAAATAAGGGGTCAAATTGGTTTTAGAAAGTTTATGGGTTAAAGCGAAAATTTTGGAAAAGGAGGGGGTAAACTGGAAATAACAAGTTTAGGGGCTAAATTGAAATTATGGGGAAAAGAGGGACCAAATTGGTTTTGGAAAGGTTAGGGGCCAAAGTGAAAAATATGGAAGTTAAAGGCTAAACTGAAGATAATTTGGAGAAGAGGGGCTGCAGGAGAAAAATGGCACTGACTGGCCAAGGAACAAGGTAGGGCTGGCCGAGGTTGGCCGAGGTTGGTTTTGGGGCCATGGCCTGGGGATGGGGAAAGGAGCTTGGGGTTCATTCCTTCGTCTCGAAATTACGATTATATTTTTTTATTTTTTATTTTTAGGCTTCTATTTTTTTTTTACGGGCCTAATTTTTTTTTTTTTTTGATTTGATACGGACGCCTGGGCAATGTTTGGCGAGCGCCTGGTTTTGAGGTGGAATTGGCCCCAAACGCCTGCTCTTGAGGCGGGCGCCTCATCAACTTTGAGGCGGACGCCTGACACTGATTATTTTTTTTTATTTTTTTCAAAACAAAGAATTAGGCACTGTTTTGCTCCGTCTCCGTCTCCACTGCTTTTAACTGCACAACACCACAACCCAAATATCTCAGTAGCACCAATTCTACACATAAAAAAAATATAATAAATATAAAATATAAAAAGACATAAAATAATAAATTTTCGGGTTACCTCCCGATAAGCGCATTTGGTTAAGGTCGTTAGCCCGACCGGATTCCCACTTCAATGGGGATTCGAGGTGGCCACCTTGTTTTTGGTCTTAACTTTTCTTCCCTTGGCCCACCTCGCACCTTCACGAGTACAAATACCCACAATTTTCCCCAAATATGTACCTTTCTTGATTAAAACGGGTGGATCCCAAAAAAAATTGTGGCCTTTTTCTTGGCCTTTATCTTTTTTTCCTTTTTCTTGGGAACATCCCAAGAAAAATTTGTGGCCTTTTTATCGACCTTTTTCTTCTTTTTCTTTTCCTTGGGGACCTCTCCCACAAATTTACTCGGTGCATTGGTCTTACCAACATCAAGCATATCAGCAAGACCCATCACCGCCTCCTTCATCTCATCAGAAAGAACAAATTCTAACTCAGCACATCCTAAGGCATTCTCCAACAGAGATTTCATGTCATCAAATACATTAAAATCCATTTGTTGTCCATGACACTCCATAGTCAAACAAAGTTAAGAAAAAGATGACATAAAAAAAATTTAACAAAAAGGAAACAAGAAAAAGAAATAGATTAAGAAACAGAATAAGTTTGTAAACAATTACACCGTTCCCCGGCAACGGCGCCAAAATTTGGTAGGCTTAGTCGCACACCTACTAAATTATATCGGGACTCGGCCACAAGAATGTAGCAAAGGTAAGTCCAGGGTCGAACCACTGAAGAACAGTATTGATTACGAACTCATCACACACAAATGGGGGGTTTTGTTTGAGATTTTTAATTACTTCCTAAGAACAGAAATTAAACTAATTAAGATTAAAAACAATAGTTTAGAAACACTTCATATTTGATTCCGTCCCCACCTAATTAGCCAATTATCATTGATATCCCTTTTCAATGTTACCCTATTCACCTGATCACAAGATCTGTTTCAATCTCTGTTTCTTCTTTCAGAATAGTTACTAGCAGTGGCACACTCACTAGAAACCCTAATTAATAAATTAATCTGACTGGCACAGTATAGATCGCAGAATTAATTGATGAACGGTTTAAGAAACTAAGATCAAGGATGCTTTCTATGATTATTTCATACAGATAATCATCTAATTTTACCCGCTTCACAATTTACCATGGCACATGCATAAATCGTAAAGATGCTACTCATGAAATTCCTACACTGGCACAGTCATAGAAAATTCTAGCAAAGATTCATAACAAGAACTAATGAATTGGCCAGATTCACAAACCCTAATTATAAATCAAAAATAAGCACAAGTAAAATTATGAATAGGTATAAACAGATTGAAAAGAACAATACCTCAAATTGATAATTAGGGGTTCAAGCAATCAAATCCAAAGCAAGGGATTTTAAGCTTCCATGGAAATTCTCTCTAGGGAAAAATAAAACTCAAGATAACCCTAAAAATATTGTTCAAGGAGTATATATACTCCTTCCTCTAAAAAATACTCAAACTAAATCTAATAATAATAATAATAATAAAAAAAAGGAAAAAGAAAAAGAAAATCAAATCAAATCAAATCAAATCCACTTTTCCAGCCTCGGTCCATGCTCCTGCCTTCTTCACGACTTTGCTTTTACACCCACGTGCAGACTTTCAAATTCTTACTTTCTGATTTCTAATTTTGGTCCTTGAAGTTTCCAAGATTTCCTTCTGATCTCCAAACTTTGCTGCTTTGCAGATTGGTTCCTGAATTTCTGATAATAGCAGCTTTGTCCTCAGCATTAATAAACTTTGCAGGAACATCACAAAATCACTCAAAATATGTCTCGAAAGTACAATGGTTTCCCACAACCTTACCAATTCATAGTCTACTCAAAATTACATCAAAACTAATCTAAATTACATTAAAATAATGATAAAATGTCTATAAAATTAGGGAATTACATATAGTAAAATCTGCCACATCACCTTCCTACTCCCTCAGATCTCACTTTGTTGGATACTCGCCTTTCTGTCCTCGTCCGGTCCCTGGGAGGCTGCATATCGCCTTCCCGCCTTTCTTCTCTCCTTGATACGCTTTGACTGCCGGCTTGTCCCCTCGTTGGGCTGTCTCCAGCTGTTCTTGCCATGATATTCTGCGGGATCTGAGTAGGCTCTTGACTCATCTCCACAAGTCTATTGTTATTGGCGAGAATCTGCAGTATCAACTCGTTGTTTGCCCTGATTCTTTCCGCCACCACCATAACTTCCACATCGGTAAGGGGCAAAGGTTATTGCCTAATGTTTCTCCTATGTCGCACCATAAACTCAGTGTCCGCTGAGCGCGCTCCATCAGCCATACCTGATCATGCGGGAATATGCACCTCACTATGCATGTTGGGCAGAATCATGATCTGGTTGACATTTGGTATGGTTTTTGATTGGGGTGTTTTCTCAAGCACTATCGTTTAATGGACACAAGAACCAAGTAAAGATGGGACAAACGAAGAAGTAATTCAGGTCCCGACAACGGAACCAACTGATGCTGCCACACATAATAGTTGTACGGACCTGATCTAAGTAGCCAAATGGTGAATACTCCGGCGTCTTCATGTAGCGATGCGATTTTAGTGAACACAGAGTCGCCACTTATTATTTATTTAAAAAAACAATAAGAAAAACCTTTTTGATAATTTAAAGAGATTCGAAGGTTCGGGGCTTAATTTATGGGATGAAAAGGTCAAGGAGCACCCATTCCACCCAATTTGAAGATTGGTCTTGCCAATTTAGTATTATCAATCAAAACAATTAATAATTAAAAAAGAATAAGAAAACCCTAATTAATTTCTTAATTAGGAATGTCAGGTTGCATGCTTCGAGATCACCTTCATGGATTGAAGGGACTCTAGGCTAACCCTTTTGATAGGATTACACTACTCTAAAAGCAATTAGAGGGATTGAGTAGAAGAAAGTAAAAATATAGGAGTTTACCTTGTGTTTAGGGAGTATTTGGTTTAGAACTTGGTTCTTGTGTTTTATCCTCTTTCTCAGTCGAGAAATGATTTAGACAGAGTTCCGCCTTGATTCTAGGCTTGAATCTTGGTATTCGTTGATTAACAAGGTTGATTGATGAATTTGGGTGTGGTTTTAGAGTGATTTGCAGGAGACTTTCAAGGAGAGAAATCAGCAAATTGTCTGTCCTCTGAAATACTGAAAGTCATCAAGTATTTATAGGGCTTGATTTACTTGGTCTCCAAGTTTAGGAGACTCAAGGAATTTAGGATATCTCCCAAAGAAGATTCCAGAACTCTAAAATCAGTAGAGACCCAGATTGGATAAGAGTTATCAAGAAAATAGGTCAAAATCGATAAGGAAAGTGAATATGCACATTCTGCAGAGGGGATGTCTCGCGCGAGACATATACGTCCCGCGCGGGACAACTAGTCAATTGATTATTCTGTCCTCTTCAGTTATTCCATTAGTCAGTTAGGTCCAAAACTAGCAAAGTTAGTTAGAAACTTAACGAAACATGACGAAACTAGTATGCTTTCATCAAAACACAAAAAGAGAGACGAAGAGTAGTGTAATCATGTAATTATTGGTTCAGAATGCGGTGTCTAAAGAGCCCCTCGGCGATAAGACTTATGTAAGAAGTCATGTCGTTGATAGAAAAGACATCATTCTGAACATAGGGATGGTCCTGCCGTACGGCTGCCTACGTATCTCTATCGAAGAATCAAACCAAAACGTAGTTCAACTCCAAAACACTTAAAAGGCTGTTTTAGGTATTTTGAAAAGCATTTTGAAAGAAAAAGGTAAGATCGTACTGAGGAATCAAGGACTTGACCTAATTCCGATGATACCCGGTTTGTTGATGAAGTTGTTAAAGTGTGCCGCCCGAGGCTACTGACGTAGCTGAGGTTGTTTGATTGCTTTCGAACCATGGATAAATTCATACTGAGGAATCAAGGACTTGACCCAATTTTGAAAATATTCGTTTTTGATGATGTGCCGCCCGAGGCTACTGACGTTGCCATTGTTTCCGGGGTCACGGACTTTAAAGTTGCTGAGGTCACATACTTTTTTGATGTTGCCGAGGTCATGGAGTTTGAAGTTTGCTGAGGTCACAGACTTTGTTGATGCTCCACATGAGGTCACAAGTGTCGCTATTGTTGCTAAGGTCACGGACTTTGTTGTTGTTGCTGCCTTCACAGACTTTGAAGTTGTCGGTTGAGGTGAAGGTCCTGTCAGCTCCTGTAATGCAAGGATATATGCATGCTGATCTAGGATGGACCCGAATGATTCTTACCTTTCTGCACCTGTTAGCACATAAAGATTCCAAATAGATTTTTCAGATTTTAGTTGTTTAACTGGACTTATGTGGTGATGCCCACGTCTGATCATATAAATGGCCGGTTTGTTATTTTGGTGGTGAGTATTTATGTATGAGTATATGGTATATGGACATGTAAGGACATTTGTATGGATTTATATTTGAGAAGGGTGAACTATATGAGTGAACTAGTGTTTGACAAGTTGGGACCAAATCAGGTTTATCCAGAATCTGTTGCTAGTCAGCGAGGTTGTCTCGTGCGAGAGTACCATACTGTTTCTTCATTGTTATATAATTTCGATGAGTTACTTTGTGAGAACACATCTAGGCCTGTTGTGAATCTTCATTCTTAATTTTCCCTTGAATCGTGTCTCTAGGAGGTAAACGATTACAAATATGTCGACTGTCGTAATGGCTTTGTGTCCAAGTCTCTTTCTTGTTTTAAGCCCCAAGTTGCTTGAATGTTGTATATGACTTTGTGAACAGGCTTGTGAGGCTGCTCTCTTGATTTTAAGATGATCGAAGAAGGCTGTCCTTGTTTATTTGATTTGAAGAGGATCGAATGATGTTCGATGAAGAAGGTTGAAGAATAGTCTCCCTTTGTCCTTGATTTTTTTTTAGTGATGCACCCTGATTTTTGCCTAGACCGCCCTTTCGGGTTTTCAACCTAGCGGGCATCTCTTTTGCGTCTTTTTTTTCTTTTTCTTTTTGAAAATAGTATGTTAACTCTAAGAGAACTAAGTGGATAAAATCTTATTGAGGAGAGAGAAATGAGATCTCAAGTTAGTTGAGGAGAGACGGACTTTATTCTTTGGAAGGTGATCCAAGCATTGACTCTTTGGAGAAGTGTATTCTCTAATGATGAGAGTGAGAAGCAAAGAGGAAAGCTCCTAATGCAGATTTGATTATTTTGAAGAGTTGAAGTAGAGATTGACTGGGGGAGGAAAAGTTAGGAAGCCCCAGTTTTGATGATTGGATTTCAAGAGTGTGTATGAGAGTGGCTAACAGGAAGCTTCTAGACTCAACAATAAACGCTACTTGGCTCAAATATCTAGAGAAGTTGTTCTACCTTTTAATGAATCGTGCATCATCTAGAAATTGTTGAATAAGTTTGAGAAGAAAGCCAATCATTAGTATGACTTCAGGGTAAACATTTTTCTTGATACTGAAAGTCTTCTTCAGTTGTTTTTGAGTAATCTTCATTCCTTTTGTTGGTATCACTTGACTCCTCTTCTTTGTGGGAGAGTCCTTCATGCATTTGAAGTTTCATCTTTGTTGTGGGGGTAATGTTTAGCCCTTAAGCCTTCTAATGATAACTTTCTTCTTAAACTCTTTAGAAGTTTCTTTTTTTTTTTTTTGCGATGATTTAGGGAATGGAGGGTCCATTATTTTGCATGAATTAAATTATACTCATGAGGTAGAATAACCTTAGGGAAAGTGTTTAGAAAAAGAAAATGAGTTTGATTAACGGAGAAATTACAAACATACTCAATAATTTAGATGACACAAACTAGAGGAGGTGAGAAGTATTAGAAAGACAGAACGACTCTTCGAGTTCATACTTGGAAATTTGAAACCTAATCTACTTCTATCAAAGGAGAGAGGGAGAGGATAGTGGTAGCCCCAAATTGGTAAGTGTAGATTTCTTCTTGGAGCTTCATCTTGTTCATGTATTATGAGGGAGAGGATTCGTGATGACGTTGGGATGTTCTACCCCTCCATTGTCAAAAAGGTCTTGGATGATGTCCTTCAAGTGGTGGCAAGTGTTGGTGTCGTGGCCGATGAAGTTGTGGTACTTGCAGAATAAGTGATGAGCATGATTAGGACCTATATCCCTAGGAGGACCACCTTCCCTTGATTTGATCTTTTCATTCTTGACAAGCACATCGAAGAGTTCTTCTTGAGTGATTCCTTCAAGTTTGTCATAGTGCCTCTTTTTCTTTTCTGGAGAAGGAACAGTAGAATACTTGCCGGTGTTGGGGTGGTTGAATGCAATAGTATTGATTGAAGCATCCTTACTTGTGGTGGGCTTGTTGTAGCGAAAAGTACATTCCTTCTTTTTTACTTTTTATGAAGTCAACAATCCTAATTCCGGACTCATGAAGTTCATTGAAACTAGGAAAGTAATTACCGGGGAGCTTCTCTTGAAATTTGTCACGGACGCATTGGAGGAAGATGTGGATTTTCTCTTTGAGAGTAGGTCTTTCGATAATTTCAGTAAGTTTGAGTCTCCATCTTCTAGCAAAGTCATCAAAAGACACATTTTCATGTTGCTTGGTTTGTTCAAGATCCCTCCTAGTATGGCGGTAAGTGGAGTTGTCTTCAAACTGCCTTTGAAAGACTAAACATGCAGATGACCAGTCAAGCCTTGTAGTCATAGGAAGAGACATGTACCAATCCTTTGCAGCACTCTCCAAAGTTTTAGGAAAGAATTGGGCCAAGATTGTGTTATCAACGCCCATTGGAAGCATAGCCCAAGTTTAGGTCTCAACATGAGCTCGAGGACAAGTATTGTCGTTAAGCTTGGCAATATCGGGTGTCTTGTAATTGCGAGGAAACTTGGTGATGGATTTTTGAAGAGAATCGGGATCAAATGGGACGAATGATCCTTTTGAAGTGTCAAGGGTCGCAAGTTTATTCTCAAGGTAGTTCTTAGTTACATGATTACTAAGCTTAGTAGTTTCACCACTACCTTCCTTCTTGCCCTTAGTACCCTTGAAGATATGTCCCTCATCAACAGGGGAGGATGAAGAAGAGGATGAATCGGATTCTTCCTCTTTCTTGCTTGACTTCTTGGTGTTCCTATTCTTCTTGGGGTAGGATTCCTCTTCATCGGAGGAGGATCCATCTTTCTTCTTTTGCTTTCTTCCTTTCTTGACTTTCATCTCATGAAGCTCTTGCATGAGGGCAGCTATTTGGGCATTTTGCTCATCAATTTTCTTACTTTGTTCATCCATCCTAAGCATGGCTTTGATGAGTTCATCCTTAGCTTCCTTTATTTCAGCTTCGGTGATAGGAAGAGAAGCAGACATTGTGTCAAGCTTTGGCGATGAACCTAGAAGTGTAGCAACTGTGTTAAACCATGATCGAGTCCCAACAAGTTGGCTGAATAGGGTGTATGAAGGCTTGAAGGTTTTGGCCAAAACACGAAAAGATAGAACACTTTTGTCGCACGGGACAAGTAGTCTCGCGCGAGACAACACCACTGGAAGTCTCATTTTTTCTGGTTTTAATCCTAATTTTGGTCGGACGCAAAATCCGTTTTGGAGATTTCTAACATTCAAAATCCAAACCTAAGGACCTATGGGTCGAAGTAACCTCAAGTAACATCAAGTTTTGTGTAATAAGCTTGGTAAGAAATTTTTCTCTTTAGGGGCAAATCCGAAGGGATAATCGTAGGGACATTTTCGAAGGGAAAAATCCGAAGCGACAATTTATTGATTTCTTTTCCATGGCTTATTGCACAAAAAACGATCTTGACAAGGGATTACAAAGACTCCAAGATCAAACTGATCGGTCACGGAGTGTCCTAAAAAGTAAATCTACATGATATGTGGTTGATGCAGGGTTTACGACTAGGCACCTCGCGATATTGACAATCTAGGTGGATTGAAAACACGAGGTGGGATGATCCAACTTTGGAGAGAACGGCGATTAGGTGATTACCGTCATCCGTCCTTAGTGTGAGTCCTCCCGGGTTTTATCAAAGGTATGTAGTGTAATGACAGTTATATCATGATGTGCTTGTGTGTGAGAGTCAATTCTAGGTGACAGAGTAAAATAGAAAGTTTTTTTTTAAACTAAAAGAAAAACAGATAATGGTCGCACCAAGTGGTTGCCTACGTTTCTCTCAAATTAGGAAGACTCAGGCCGTCGTAGTTCCACATAAAGAGTACAGAGAGAGAGAGAGAGAATTAAATTAATTAATTACAAAGCCAGAGTCAACCTATGACCGATAAAAAATTAAAATAATCCAATCTCACGCAAGTATAAATTAATTATTCTACCCTGCAAAATAAAGTTAATACAAGCAAAAAAGCAAAACAATAAAAAGACTGATAATACTCAATTGTGCGCAAGTCTAACCCTCTTAATTAATTGTCCCCAGCAGAGTTGCCAAACTGTAGCGATGCGATTTTAGTGAACACAGAGTCGCCACTTATTATTTATTTAGGAACACAATAAGAAAACATTTTTGATAATTTAAAGTGATTCGAAGGTTCAGGGGTTAATTTATGGGATAGAAAGGTCGAGGAGCACCCATTCCACCCAATCTGAAGATTGGTCTTACCAATTGAGTATTATCAATCAAAACAATTAATAATTAAAGAAAAAGAAGAAAACTCTAATTAATTCTTAATTAGGAATGTCGGGTTGCATGCTTCGAGATCACCTCCATGGATTGAAGGAACTCTGACTAACCCTTTTGATGGGATTACACTACTCTAAAAGCAATTATAGGGATTGAGAAGAAGAAAGTAAAAATATACGAGTTTACCTTGTGTTTAGGGAGTATTTGGTTTAGAACGTGGTTCTTGTGTTTTATCCTCTTTCATCGGTCAAGAAATGATTTGTGAAATTATCACGGCCAGAATCACAAGTGATATCCAAGGTGATAACAGCACCAACGATAGCACTTGAGATAGCACACACACACTTCGAAAATAAAACAATTTTGTAAAAGAGTTTGCAGCGGAATAAAAACACCAAAATTATTTTTCTCAAGTTATATAAATATAACTTGAGAGTGCCTCTTAGGCAAGACTTTATAAACACTATAAATGAATTTACAAAGCCGAAGATGTTCCCTATAGCTATAACAATTTGTGCTCTATGGAACAAGAGATAAAGAAGGAAATCATATCCTAGCCTTCACACAACTTGATACCAATGTAATCAAGTGCGAAATTACAAGGGAGAAAGGATTAAAAAGAACCAAACAAAGAACTCTATCTCTTAAGCTTTCGAAGGTGTGAATGTGATGATGTAATTGGCATATCTTCAAATGAAACCTTCCAAGCTTATTTATAGTCTTCAAATACTTGAAGGCTACTCAATTAACAGCCTTGGGGCTGGTCTTGCACGTGGAGGAATTATAGGGAGAATGTGAAGTTGTTCCACATTTTTAGCTCCACTTCCTCAATTTTAGCAACCAAGTTGTTTTATCCTCAAGCCAAGCTTCCACGCCTTGTACTCCCATGCTTTATCAACCTTGTACTTCTTTTATAACTCAGCAACAACTCTTGACCAAGTCTTCACACGTTTTGTACTCTGAAATATAAACATAAACTATAGACTATACAGATTATATTGGCACATTAGTCCATTAAATAATAAACAAGAAATATACAACTATATAATTTTCAGTACAGGAAATCATCTGCGATATCACCTGGACTTTTGGGAAATCATCTACGATATCATCTGCAGTTTACACTAACAATCTCCCCCTTAGTTGGATATTTCTTTCCAAACTCAATGTGTTGCTGTCCTGTAGGATTAGTCTATATATACATGTACAGAGCATAGAACACAGTATAATATCTCCACAAAAATTAACTCCCCCTTAATCAAGGAGCTAATCACAACCAATGATTAATCATTTAAAACTAATTTATTTCAAACTTTAACAAGTTTTCGAAATAAACTAAGTTACCATTAAAGACCATACCATTGTAGCAAAAATATCATCCAAAACTAGCAAAAACAACCTAGCAGTTTAAGTTATAAACAAACCAACTAAAGTGTTTAGCAAACCAATATAAACAGAAAAAAGAAAATTGTTTAGAGAACCACAAACATCATCAAAATAAAAGAAATTGTTTTTAGGACCACCACAAAAACAGTCACCCATATGATAGTGGCAACATCAACCTTCAGGTTTGTCAACCTTTAGGTTTCAACTTTCTTCTTCTTCAAACTCCTCTTCTTCTTCATCTTCCTCCTGATCTCCTTCCCTATCACTTCCACCATCACTTGGGCCAGCACTGGTGGTAGCACCTGCAGTACCACCAGCTCCAGAAGTTGCAGCAGCAGCAGATCCTCCCCCTGTTTGGGAAGAAATTTCATTAATAAAAGCATCTGTTACCTGCTTAAGCTTAGTCCATCCCTCAGCAAGTTCTCCCATTGCACTTGATTGTTTGTGCAAGAAGTTAATCACTGTTGCCTTTGGGATTGATGGACCAGAGTTTCCCAGAAGATTCATCATGTTGGTTAGAATACTTGCAGCATCAGTTCCTGCAAAAGTATTAGGGGCAACACCTGGGGAAGCACTTGGGATATCACGTGAGATAGCACTGGGAAGAACAGGGGCTGTTTCATCAGATTTGTTCCAAGGGAGATCTTTTGTATACCTTTTGCCTTTTTTCAGTTGTTGATCAATGGTATAATACTCAGGTTCAGTTGTAAAAACATCAGAGACTTCAATGGGCAAGGATTGAAATACCAAAACTTTAAAGATTAGAGAAGGATAGGGGAAAAAGCTAATGTTCACTTCCTTTTTTCTACCCCATGAAGCTAAGTGTTTGAACACTAATCTTCCAAAGTTAATCCTTAAATTCTTACCCAATCTATACAACACATTCGCATGCTCCAATGTCACAATAGGTTCATTAGTTGTAGGAAGCCAATTGAAGATGCATAATTTGTGAAGCACAGAATATAGAGAAGATAACCTAGAAGCATGAAGTTTCTCTTTCAAAGGCCAAGACTACAATTTGTTGTGAGTGAGCAATTTTACCATTTCATCTCTATTGACCCTAATGTTCTCATCATCTACATTTGGGAGGCCTAAAACTTTGTTAATTAGGGCTGGAGTAAAAGAATAGACTTTTCCCCTAACAAACACTTTCCCATATTTTTCAGACCCTTCATCATCCAAATGAGCATGCAAGTTAGCAAAGAAATTGCGTATAACACTCTCAACAAACACAGAAGCATGATTATTAGCATTAAGAAAATTTCTGTCCTTCAAGAACTGAACCACTCCTTCCTTTTCCAACTGACCCTCATCAATGTGCTTTTCTTTTAACAATCTCTTACTCAGATTATTTAACCAAAATTCCATATTTTCTTTCTTATAATATTCCAGAGTAAGAAAAGGTTTAGGAAAAGCCTTATCCTCTTCAGTTCGAATAACCTCATCACCGGAATTATTACTAGAGGAATGTTTAGGAACAGAGGAGGGGGCAAGTGTTACCTCAGATGATATCTTCTTCTTGCTAGCACCTTTGGTAGCACTCACGGTTGCTTTGTCCTTGGCCTTCTTTTTCTGAAAATCAGAGAGGGTCTCCTCCTCATCACCATCTACCCAAGCATCAAATGAGTCCACAGAAGGCTCCTTCTCCTTGTTGGCATCAAAATTCTCGTCACTCACATGGGGTGAGGACACATCAAGAGAGCTTTCTGAGACTTCAACCGGATCAGAGGTGGTATTTGAAGTTGCCTTGGACCTGATTGACCTAATGCGGTTGGAAGACCTCCTTTTTGCAACTTGAGGAGACAGCTTGGAAGTTGGGGCTTTCCTCTTTCTCTTTGGCTCGGCTGGAATGAGAGTTACCTTAGGGATTCCATGTTCAAACGAGGCAACAGGGGCAGTGGCTGGAATAATCGCCATTGTAGGTGGAGAAGAGCTTGGAGTGATCATTGGTGAAGTTTCCATGGCCACACGAGATGCCACGGATGGAGCAATGCTTGGTGAAATGTCCATTTGGTCTGTGTGAGATGGTTCGGTAATGGTTTTGGATGGAGAAGCCATGGAGATTTGTGTGAATTTTTTGGAACGTATTTTGACCTAGGATTTTGGGAGAGAAGAAGGCGTTGGAACGAGGGTTTAAGAGAGAGAGATGGTAACGGATAGAGAGAGGAAAAAGGAAGAGGTTGAGTGAAAATAGGAGAGTGAGAGATTAGATAGGGAACATAATTATAAATTGATTTGACATCTAAAACCTATCTAAACTACCCCTATTAATTCTCAAACTAATCCCTATCCACACAATTTCAAAATAAACCCTAACCACATCTTTTAAAACCTCAACACTTCTTTTTTTAAAAAAAAACAACACGGTTGCAAAATAAAATAAAAGAATTTTTTTTTTTAAGTAAAACGTAAAAGAATAAAAAATAAAAAATAAGTAAACTCACATTTTGCAACTTGGCCCAAAACATTATATGCACAAATAAAAATAAATATGGGTTAGTTACAAAACAAGTTTACTAAAAAATAAAGGAAACTTGTTGAAGACGTTTTCAAAATCGTAAACTCTTTAATTAAAAAAACTTTCAGATTTTGAAAAATTAATCAACAATATTTCGAAAATAAGAAATAAAAAACTAATATAGCACACACTAATGTGTTAAGGCAATGATGGTAACACATAGGATAACACATGTGATATAAAATCCTCTGATAAATATTTTCAGTTTCAAACACTTGAGGCATAATAAGCTTAGCCTTTTTAGACACTTCAGGCATAACAAGCTGAGCATTTTTTCATGCACTTTAGGCATTATATGCCTATATATATTTTTTTAAAGTACATTGCTTGTTAATCACGTATCAATACACTTCTTTAAACAAGAAAGCAACGTAGTAACGAGCTCCGTGCTTCGAGTTATATTTCAAGTGTAGAGATCAAGTGATCTATGCCTTTCAAGTAGGGTACACTGTAGTAGCGAACTCCATGTCCCTAATACTTAGCATAAATCACCTCATACATTCTCATTGGCAAGAGTACATCGTTGCAGCGAACACCGTGCCCCGAGCTCGAGAGAATAGTATGGAAATAGTATGTCTTTGTCTTTTATTTATCAACAAGAAAAGATTAATGACTTTGTCACTTTAAGCATATGAAGGGGAGTGATATCACACATGATAAGCTAAGTAGTAACCTACCATAACAAAAAGGTCAGCATGTGCCACAGTTAGAACTAAGCTAACCAGATTAAACAAATAAAAATATATATATTTTTTTAAATAAAGGAAAAAATTCAATAATATACAAGTGTTACCCTGAGTGATAACATCACTTGGGGTAGCACACACGAACAGACTCAGAGATTACAAAGACCAAGAGATCTTTTCAAACTAGAAAAACTCTCGTGGTCTAAGGCCTTGGTAAAGATATCAGCCAGTTGATACTTAGTATCAATATGATCAATATTAATTAGGCCTTTATCTACCATATCTCTAAGAAAATGATGGCGTATGTCTATGTGCTTAGTACGGGAATGTTGAACAGGATTTTTTGAAATGTTGATAGCACTTAGGTTATCACAGTACATAGTCAAGGAATTACTTTCTAGGCCATAGTCATCTAACATATGTTTTAGCCAAATAAGTTGTGAACAACAACTCCCAGCTGCAACATACTCAGACTCAGCTGTGGAAAGAGAGACACAATTTTGTTTACGACTATACCATGAAACTAAATTGTTACCCAAGTAAAAACACCCCCCACTAGTACTCTTCCTATCATCCATATCCCCCGCCCAATCCATGTCACTAAAGCCAACCAAATTGGTATTAGTATCCTTACTAAACCAAATCCCTAATTCACTTGTTCCTGAAACATATTTAATTATCTTTTGACATAATTAAGGTGTGAGACTTTAGGATTGGCTTGATAGCGTGCATAAACACACACGCTGAACATGATATCAGGACGACTAGAAGTGAGATAGAGAAGGCTACCTATCATAGAACGATATAGAGTAGGATCAACATCCTCACCTACTTGGTCTCTACCAAGTTTGAGAGAAGAACACATAGGGATTTTAGAACTTTTTGCTCCTTCCAGCCCAAACCGTTTCACTAGGCTCTTTGCATACTTGCTTTGTGAAATGAATATTCCTTCATTTGATTGTTTCACCTGTAAGCCTAGAAAGAATGTTAACTCACCAATCATGCTCATTTCAAATGCTGATGTCATAGCCTCTACAAAATCTTTTAAACACGTTTGAGAAGTAGAGCCATAGACTATGTCATCAACATAGATTTGAATAATGACTATTTCTTTGCCATGCCTTAGGATAAATAAGGTCTTATCAGCTTCACCTCTTGTAAAACCATATTCAAGTAAGAAAGAGGTTAAGCGACCATACCATGCACGTGGAGCTTGTTTTAAGCCATATAAGGCTTTATCAAGTCTATACACATGGTTTGGTAGATGAGGATCTTCAAATCCTTTTGGTTGTTCAACAAAAACTTCTTCTTTTAAATAACCATTTAAAAGGCAGATTTAACATCCATTTGAAACAAAGTAATTTTTAGAAAACAAGCAATAGCCAAGAGGAGTCTTATGGATTCTATTCTAGCAACGGGAGCAAAGGTCTCATCAAAGTCAACACCTTCAATTTGGGTGTAACCTTGAGCTACGAGACGAGCTTTGTTCCTAACAATGTTTCCTTGCTCATCTGATTTATTCTTGAAAATCCATTTTGTACCAATTACATTTGTATTAATGGGACGTGGTACTAAACACCAAACTTCATTACGAGCAAATTGTTCAAGTTCCTCTTGCATGGCATGAATCCAAAAATTATCTTTTAACGCTTCAGAAATATTTTTGGGTTCTAAAGAAGAGACAAAACAGGAATATTTTACCTTGTGGTATGTGGTGGACATGCACACATACCTTGCCATTTCACGGTTACTAAAGTGTCCTTTATTCCCTGTTCGTACCCCTTCACTTGCTTCTCCAATGATTTGAGATGAAGGATGATCTCTTCTGATCCTAGCTGGTGGATCCCTTCTCAAATCTTCATGCACATGAGCATCATCATCTGACTGTTCCTCCTTTTCAGTTGCTGGACTGGTCTTGGGTGATACCGGAGATGCTATCCCTTCAGTGGCAACACTTGGGCCAGCACCTGGGGTATCACTTACTTGATTTTGGTCCTCCAGTTCTTCCAGCAGTATCAATGGAGATTCCTGTACTCCATCACCTGTAACACTTGCTAAGTCATCAAAAACAACGTTAATTGATTCCTGAATGGTTTTTAACCTAAGGTTATAAACCCTGTATGCTCGACTGTCTTGAGCATATCCAAGAAATATAGCCTTATCACTCTTAGAGTCAAATTTAGCTAAGTAATCCCGATCATTTAGAATATAACACACACACCCAAATGTATGAAAATAATGAACCTTTGGTATCCTACCATTCAAAATTTCATAAGGTGTCATTCTAGTACCAGGTCTTAGGAAAACTATATTGGCCGTGTGACAAGCTGTATTTAAGGCCTCAGCCCAAAATCTTTTTGAAAACAACATCACACGTGCCATCTCAAGTAAGGTCCTATTTTTCCTTTCAGCCACCCCATTTTGTTGAGGCATTTTAGGAGCAGAAAACTCATGTTTAATTCCTTTTAATTCACAAAAAGTAAAGAACAATGAATTATCAAACTCCGTTCCATGATCAGACCTTATTCGCATGATAAGAGCAGAAAACATGTTTTTGATTTTAGTATGTAAGATCTTAAACTTTTCAAAAGTTTCTGATTTTTCTTTCAAAAAATATACCCAAGTAAATCTAGAAAAATCATCAACTATTACAAAAGTATATTTCTTACCTCCTAAACTGTCTACCTCAACTGGACCCATTAAATCCATATGCATTAATATAAAATAGTGTGTTGTCCCAGAATACTCCTCATTATGTTGGGTAGCACTATGGGTAGCACGTGTTTGTTTACCCTTGAGACAATCTTCACATATGATTTTCGTACTTATGTCCAGACTAGGTATACCTCTTATAGCTTCAGCATTTATGAGTTTCACAATGTTACGAAAATGGACATGACCCAACTTTTGATGCCATAAGGTAGCATCATCAACCCTCACAGAATGACACACTTGTTTATCCTCAACAAGATAACAGTTGTTACTTGATCTATTACCAGTCATAACACAGTTATTGGTACAATCAAAAACTTCACAAGTATTTTTATTGAATTTCACTTCAAGGTTGTCATCACAAAGTTGGCTAATACTAATTAAATTAGTTACAAGTCCATCAACATACAAAACATTTTTCAAAGCAGGAAAACCAGGTATATTTAAAATCCCCTTTCCTACTATATTACTCTTGCCACCACCACCATATGTTACACTACCACCTTGAATAGGTTCATATTCCTTTAAAAACATTTTTGTTCCAGTCATATGATGAGAACAACCACTATCAAAATACCATGAACCTTCAACATTAGTTTTTAGGGCAGTGCATACCACATCACATATCAGATTAGACTTTGGTTTCCATACCTTCCTACTTTGATAACTTTTCTTCTGACTGACAGTGATATCTGATGTGCTAGGCAACACTTCAGGTATCACACAGGAACTGGACTGTTTCTTTAATAGAGTTTTACAATCATTTTTCACATGCCCAGTAGAGTAACAGTAGTTACATATTTTTACCTTGTCAGAAGACTTATCAGAAGATATAAGTTCAACATGGTCTCTTTCTTTAACAAAAACTAACTTATCTTCTGTATTAGACAAAGTAGATGTAATAGAATTTAAAGACTCTTGAAAACCCATACCTGGCTTGAGTGGTTTGGACAATCCAAGAATTGCATCTAACTTGGTAGAACTCGTGTTGAGTTTCTTGAATGTTGTCTCGGCAAGAGTAAGTTTGCTCTTGACTTTGTCCAGCTCCACATCCTTCTTTGTGAGTTGAACTTCCAATCTAGTCAAGCCATCAGTCAGGTCTTGAACCTCTTTGGACAAAGAGATCACCTTCTTGTTCTCTTTCTTCCATTCGTCCACCAATTCTTTGCATAGGTTCTTAAGACCACAAATGAGTTCATCCTTGCTGAACTCCTTACTTTGTTCATCCTCTTGTGAACTACCTGCATCCATGTTAACAGAACCCACAAAACAAACAGCATTTATCAAATTTAATTCTGTATACCTGTTGGATGATATCTCAGGTGCTATCCCACTTTGGATATCACATGGGGTATCACTGACAGAATCCGAGTCACAATTTGTGATCACCATTGCTGTTTGATCTGAATCTTCAGATTGATTGGTCTCCTCATCCTCATTGTCACTGAGAGAAACCCATAGGTTCTTTCCCATCTTCCTTAGAGTGTTAGCACACTCATTTGAGTAATGACCCCATCCAGAGCAAGCATGACATTGGATTGATTCAAGGTATTTTGGATCAGATCTGGATTGATCTGATGATGCTCTCCTTATGGGACCACCTTTCTGAGTAGATGGAAATGTCCTCTTGGGCATTGAATTGTACACTTTGATTTGTTGCTTTTTAGCCATCACCTGCACATTTTCTTTGTTAAATTTTTTCACCATTGAGTTATATTTCCTAGTAAGTAAGGCAACACTGGCATCTTCACCTAATTCCTCAAAAATTTCGTCATCCTCATTAGTTGAACCACTAGAGGATTGAACTTTTAAAGCAACACTCTTGCCTTTAGAAGCTTCACTTTGCTCAGCAAGGTTTGACTCAAAATTTTTTAAAATGCTCATTAAGGAATTGATGTCCATAGTAGAAAGGTTATGAGCCTCTTCTATAGATGAAACCTTTATATTAAAACGCTCAGGGAGAGTTCTAATAGCTTTTGAAACCAATTGTTTGTTTGTAAAAGGTTCACCAAAAAGTTGATACTCATTAGTAATGTCAAACAATTTTTCAAAATAAGAGGAAATGGTATCACTTTCACCCATTCTCAACCTTTCAAATTTGCCAGTAAGACCTCTAAGTTTGTTTTCACGCACACTAGAATCACCTTCACAAAACCTTTGTAAAATATACCAAGCTTCTTGAGCTGTGGAACTATTTTGAATAAGTTTAAAAATATGCATGTCAACCCACTCAAAGATAGCATTAAGAGCTTTCTCATTATAGTTAGCTAGGGTGATCTCTTCATTAGTCCACTCGCCTTCAGGTTTAACCTGATTGTCACCATCCTCATCAGGAGGTAACAGTGGAAGAGAGTACCCATGAACTATAGATCGCCATGCTCGAAGATCAATTGATTTGATATGCGAGCGAAGACGAATTTTCCAATATACATAATTCGAACCATCTAAAACAGGAAGACGTTTTTGGTTTGGATTTGCAGGATCTAAAGCCATGACACCTAGACCAAGCACTTAGTAACGTCAAGTGACCTGCTCTGATACCAATTGAAATTGTCACGGCCAGAATCACAAGTGATATCCAAGGTGATAACAGCACCAACGATAGCACTTGAGATAGCACACACACACTTCAAAAATAAAACAATTTTGTAAAAGAGTTTGCAGCGGAATAAAAACACCAAAATTGTTTTTCTCAAGTTATATAAATATAACTTGAGAGTGCCTCTTAGGCAAGACTTTATAAACACTATAAATGAATTTACAAAGCCGAAGATGTTTCCTATATCTATAACAATTTGTGCTCTATGGAACAAGAGATAAAGAACGGAATCCTATCCTAGCCTTCACACAACTTGATACCAATGTAATCAAGTGCGAAATTAAAAGGGAGAAAGGATTAAAAAGAACCAAACAAAGAACTCTATCTCTTAAGCTTTCGAAGGTGTGAATGTGATGATGTAATTGGCATATCTTCAAATGAAACCTTCCAAGCTTATTTATAGTCTTTAAATACTTGAAGGCTACTCAATTAACAGCCTTGTGGCTGGTCTTGCACATGGAGGAATTATAGGGAGAATGGGTGAAGTTGTTCCACATTTTTAGCTCCACTTCCTCAATTTTAGCAACCAAGTTGTTTTATCCTCAAGTCAAGCTTCTACGCCTTGTACTCCCATGCTTTATCAACCTTGTACTTCTTTTATAACTTAGCAACAACTCTTGACCAAGTCTTCACACGTTTTGTTTGTTATTGCCCAAGTTACGAATTTATACATAAAATGTATAAATTCTTTTCTTCCAATTTCCACACGTGTCTAGCTCCTTCTTTGATGCTATTGCACTCTGAAATATAAACATAAACTATAGACTATACAGATTATATTGGCACATTAGTCCATTAAATAATAAACAAGAAATATACAACTATATAATTTTCAGTACAGGAAATCATCTGCGATATCACCTGGACTTTTGGGAAATCATCTACGATATCATCTGCAGTTTACACTAACAATTTGGACGGAGTTCCGCCTTGATTCTAGGCTTGAATCTTGGTATTCTTCGATCAACAAGGTTGATGGACGAATTGTGGTGTGGTTTTAGAGTGATTTGCAGGAGTCTTTCAAGGAGAGAAACCATCAAATTTTCTGTCCTCTGAAATACTGAAAGTCATCTAGTATTTATAGGAGTTGATTTACTTGGTTACCAAGATTAGGAGACTCAAGGAATTTAGGATATCTCACAAAGAAGGTTACAGAACTCTAAAATCAGTAGAGATTCAGATTGGATAAGAGTTATCAAGAAAAGAGATCAAAATCGACAAGGGAAGTGAATCTGCACATTCTGCAGAAGGGATGTCTCGTGCGAGACACGTATTTCCCACGCAGGACAACTAGTCAATTGACTATTCTGTCCTCTTCAGTTATTATGTTAGTCAGTTAGGTCCAAAACTAACAAAGTTAGTTACAAACTTAACGAAACATGACGAAACTAATATGATTTCATCAAAACATAAAAGAGAGACGAAGAGTAGTATAATCATGTAATTATTGGTTTAGAATGGGGTGTCTACACTTCTCCGGTTGTCTCTTACACACAAAACTCACGTAAACTAGGTCGGGGGAGTCTTTGGCTAAGCCCCTCCGGCATGAGAGTAAGTATACGATCTGGGAATGATAAATAACAAACTGACTGGCCAGAAATATCACAAGAAAACATACGAAATTTTGCCTTCTAGGGGGATTTATAGAGTTTCACATGTCTCACACAAATCTTATCATCTAGCCACATGTCAACTTTCTATTGGTTGTGCATGGTCATTCATAGTAGAGACGCCACTTTTTTCGTAACTGTAGACATCCCATTCTGAACCAATAATTACATGATTACACTACTCTTCGTCTCTCTTTTGTGTTTTGATGAAAGCATATTAGTTTCCTCATGTTTTTTTAAGTTTCTAACTAACTTTGTTAGTTTTGGACCTAACTGACTAACAGGATAACTGAAGAGGACAGAATAGTCAATTGACTAGTTGTCCCGCACGTGACAAACGTGTCTCGCACGAGACATCCCCTCTGTAGAATGTGCATATTCACTCCCCTTGTTGATTTCGACCTCTTTTCTTGATAACTCTTATCCAATTTGGGTCTCTACTGATTTCTAGAGTTCTGGAACCTTCTTTGGGAGATATCCTAAATCCCTTGAGTCTCCTAATCTTGGTGACCAAGTAAATCAACCCCTATAAATACTAGATGACTTTCAATATTTCAGAGGACACACAATTTGCTGGTTTCTCTCCTTGAAAGACTCCTGCAAATCACTCTAAAACAACACCAAAATTCATTTTTCAACCTTGTTGATCGACGAATACCACGATTAAAGCCTAGAATCAAGGCGGAACTCCGTCCAAATTATTTCTCGACCGAGAGAGGAGGAGAAAATACTTAGAACCAAGTTCTAAACCAAATACTCCCTAAATACAAGGTAAACTCCTATATTTTTACTTTCTTCTTCTCAATCCCTCTAATTGCTTTTAGAGTAGTATAATCCCATCAAAAGGGTTAGCCTAGAGTCCCTTCAGTCCATGGAGGTGATCTCGAAGCATACAACCTGATATTTTTAATTAAGAAATTAATTAGGATTTTCTTGTTCTTATTTAATTATTTGATTGATAATACTCAATTGGCAAGACCGATCTTCGAATTGGGTGGAATGGGTGCTCCACGACCTTGCCATCCCATAAATTAACCCCCGAACTTTTGAATCTCTTTAAATTATCAAAAAGGTTTTTCTTATTATTTTTCTAAATAAATAATAAGTGGCGACTCTGTGTTCATTGAAATCACACCGCTACAGTTTGGCGACTCCGCTGGGAACAATTAATTAAAGAGTTAGACTTGCGCACAATTGAATATTATCAATTTCAGGCTAGTCCCGTACGAGACAACCCTTTGTCTCGCGCGAGACAATGCCTCTGTAAATCGTTTTGTTTTCTGGTTTTTCTTGTTCATTTTGAAATCCAAGATAAAATTCGAATATGCAAGGGAGATCCCAAATTACAGTATTTGCAGAGTTCTTTCATCTCAAGGCCTCCCTTAAAATGTAGGTGTCGAAGTTGTATTTTATTTAAGTAATTATTCTTATGTAAATTGCGTGAGATTGGTTTTTTTATTAAAGACCGGTCCATGGAGGATTCGAGAGTTGTAAATTTAATTTAATTTATATAGTCTCTCTCTCTCTCTCTCTCTCTCTCTCTCTCTCTCTCTTTATGTGGAACTACGATGGCCTGAGTCTTCCTAATTTGGGAGAAAAATAGGCAAGCACTTGGTGCGGCCATTATCTATTTTTCTTTTAGTTTTCAAAAAAAAAACTTTATATTTTATTCTATCACCTAGAATTGACTCTCACACGCGTGCACATCATGATATAAATGTCATTGCACTACATACCTTTGATAAAACCCGGGACCCACACTAAGGACGGATGACGGTAATCACTTAATCGTCGGTCTCTCCAAAGTTGGATCATCCCACCTCGTGTTTTCAATCCACCTAGATTCTCAATATCGCGAGGAGCCTAGCCATAAACCCTGCATAAACCACATATCATGTAGATTTACTTTTTAGGGCACTACATGACCGGTTGGTTTTGATCTTGGAGTCTTTGTAATCCCTTGTCAAGATCATTTTTGTGCAATAAGCCATGAGAAAGAAATCAATAAATTATCTCTTCGAATTTGTCCCTTCGGAAATGTCCTATGATTGTCCCTTCGAATTTGCCCCTAAAGAGAAAAATTTCTTACCAAGTTTATTGGTCAAAACTCGATGTTACTTGAGATAACTTCGACCCCTAGGTCCTAAATTTTGGATTTTGAATGTTAGAGAAACCCCCAAAACGGATTTTCCGTCTGACCAAATTAGGATTAAAATCAGAAAAAATGTGACTTCCAGTGGTGTTGTCTCGCGCGAGACTACTTTTCCCTTGCGAGAAAAGTGTTCTGTCTTTTCGTGTTTTGGCCAAAACCTTCAAGCCTTCATGCACCCTATTCAGCCTACTTGTTGGGACTCGATCATGGCTTAACACAGTTGCTACACATCTAGGTTCATCGCCAAAGCTCGACACAATGTCTATTTCTCTTCCTGTCGCCAAAGCCGAAATCAAGGAAACTAAGGCCGAACTCATCAAAGCCCTACTTAGGATGGATGAACAAAGTAAGAAAATTGATGAACAAAATGTCCAAATAGCCGCCCTCATGCAAGAGCTCCATGAGATGAAAGTCAAGAAAGGAAGAAAGCAAAAGAAGAAAGATGGATCCTCCTCCGATGAAGAGGAATCCTATCCCAAGAAGAATAGGAAAACCAAGAAGTCAAGCAATAAAGAGGAAGAATCCGATTCATCCTCTTCCTCATCCTCCTCCGATGATGAGTGACATATCTCAAAGATTACTAAGACCAAGAAGGAAGGTAGTGATGAAACTACTAAGCTTGGTAATCATGTTACTAAGAACTACCTTGAGAAGAAACTTGTAACCCTTGACACTTCAAAGGGATCATTCGTCCCATTTGATCCCTATGCTCTTCAAAAATCCATCACCAAGTTTCCTCACAAATACAAAATGCCCGATATTACCAAGTTTAATGGCACTACTTGTCCTCAAGCTCATGTTGAGACCTACACTTGGGCTATCCTTCCAATGGGTGTTGATAACACAATCTTGGCCCAATGCTTTCCTCAAACTTTGGAGGGTGCTGCAAGAAATTGGTACATATCTCTTCCTATGACTACAAGGCTTGACTGGTCGTCTGCATGTTTAGTCTTCCAAAGGCAGTTGAAGACAAATCCACTTACCGCCCTACTAGAAGGGATCTTGAACAAACCAAACAATATGAAAATGAGTCTTTTGCTGACTTTGCTAGAAGATGGAGACTCAAACATACTGAAATTGTCAAAAGACCTACTCTCAAAGAGAAAATCCACATCTTCCTCCAATGCCTCCGTGATGAATTTCAAGAGAAACTCGCCGATAATTACTTTTCTAGTTTCAATGAACTTCACGAGTTCGGAATTAGGATTGATGACTTCCTAAAAAGTAAAAAGAAGGAAAGTACTTTTTGCTACAACAAGTAAGGATACTTCAGTCAATACTATTGCATTCAACCGCCCCAACACAGGCAAGTATTCTGCTATTCCTCCTCCCGAAAAGAAAAAGAGGTACTATGACAAACTTGAAAGAATCACTCAAGAAGAGCTCTTCGATGTGCTTGTCAAAAATGAATAGATTAAACCAAGGGAAAGTGGTCCTCCTAGGGATATGGGTCCTAATCATGCTCATCACTTATTCTGCAAGTACCACAACTTCACCGGTCACGACACCAACACTTGCCACCACTTGAAGGACATCATCCAAGACCTCTTTGATAGTGAAGGGGTAGAACGTCCCAACATCATCACCAATCATCTCCTTCATAATACATGAAGAAGTCGAAGCTCCAAGAAGAAATCTACACTTACCACTTTGGGCTACAACTATCTGTAAGTGCTCCAATTTGAGTTGTTAGAATTTTCGTTAGAAAATTAACGAAAGTTTTAACATTTCTAACATTTTTAACAATTCCTAACATTTCTAACAAAGTGGGGGTAGATTAGGGATTGCCATTTTAAGATAAACCATGGAAAAGAATCAAAAAAGCAAAAGAAATGGTCAAAAACCCGAAATAGAAGTGGCTGGGACATTTTCTGGCTGTCTAATTTGAATTTTATTCTTCCTGTCCAAAGCCTGGAGCAGCATTTAATGAACAGTGCACGCTTTCAAGACCATCCGCGCGGACAAGATTGAAATTTCCAGGCCTATAAATTGAACCCCTCAGCTTCACTTTTCAAGAGAGAAACAACACATTTTGCAACTGCACCTTGGCTAAAAATAGGGAGAAAATAGTGGGAATTCACTTGAATTGCCACCATTTTCTCTTCAATCTTTCCCAAATCCCACTCACTCAAAATACTTTCAAATCACTCTCATACATACTCTCATACATACACTAACTCAAGCTCAAATCACCCTTTAGGAGGAGGATTAGAGAGAAAACATAGAGGACTTCATTGTTATCTACTTGTTTTCTCTTTGACCAACTCTAATCACCAACCCTAAACACTTTCAAACCCTAAACACATTCAAGTCTTTGAATCCATTCAAATACAAAACACAAAGAAGATAGGTATAACCTCCTTCTCCTCACCCTAAAATTCTCTCATCCATGCATGCATTTTCAAACTCCAAAATGTAGTTTGTTCATCTTCTTGCCCTAGATCCAAGAAGATCACCATGGAAGTTCATCTCCATGGATGATATTCTACAAGGTTCAACATTCTCTTCAAAGTGCTCTTACTTACTTGCAAATGCATTTTCAAAACCCTAAAAAATCATTTTCATACATCAAATCTTCATTTTCAAAGGACAAAATTCCCCTTCCCAAGCAAATGAAGTGCTTAGTCCTAATGTACCCTAAGGATGGCTTGATATAGTTGATTCACCACTAAAATGTCAAGTGATCACTAATAAAAGCCTAAGGAAATGGGGACAAGCATGGATGCCAAACCCCTTTAAAATCATGTTTTTCTTCCTAAGAAAGTTGCTGTCCAGTAGCAATTTTCTAAGACCCCAGTCCATGGTCTAATTTTTTGGACACAGATAAACTTAGAATTTGGTGTTGACTACAAAATACTTTTTGTAGAAAACATCCAGAGATTTCCATACATATTTTTACTTTATTTTTTACGTGAGTAAAACTCCATTTTTCAAATTTTCTTTTGAAGGTCAGATCACCAGTCTCTGGAAGTCCAGATCTCATATCTGAGATTTCCAGAAGGTTTTGGGTCCTCAATCATCTCCAAAATAGAAAATTCTTTCACAGAAATCTTATTTAAGGTGTTTGGAACAACTTTCATTCTTTGAGTTTTCTATGATTATGAAGTTTTGAAGCCCTTAAGTTCATTTCAAAGTCAAGTGTCTACTGCCTTTTTCATTCTGGCAGAATTGGTTTTCAACTTCCAAAAATCTTTTGAGCACCAAAACTCAACCCAAAAATCATACCAAAAATCATGGGGATTGTTCAAAGTCTAATAAAGAATTTCCAATTTTACTTTTCTCAGTTTCAATTTATTTTGGCCAAAGTAACACACACACACACACACACACACAAATGATTTTAAATGTTTGGAAGACTCGTTTTACGAGGCATTCCGGGTGAACACTAACGTTCTTCCCGGCGTGTAACGTGACCTCCGAACCCAAATCTCTGATCTCGGACATTTTTCAAAGTTTTGGCCCTCAAAATAAAAATGGCGTGGCGACTCCGTGTGTTTTTTCGATTGATTTTCAAAGAAAAGAAAAACAAACAAAATCTTTCGGGAAAAAATTGGAACTCAATATCGTTACAGTGGCGACTCCACTGGGGACAAATAAGCTTTATTTTAAAAAAAAATGATATTTGGTATATTGGTGGAAACCATTAAACTTCCCGTTATCGCCTCCTAACACGAGTCGGGGATAAATTGTGGTTTAACAATCCCACGTACCGGTATCATTGTTTTAAAAAAAAAAGCTTTTGAGGGTCAAGCTTCCGTCCCGGCATTTAAAATCATTTGTGGTGTGTGTTGATTTTTCACATTTTCGTGTTGTTTTGGCCGCCTCGGAAAAGTCAAAATTTTGACTATCGGACCCGTTGCCTTGAATTTTGAATTATGTGCTTATGTGTGCATTTACTTTCAAAAAAAAAGAATTTCAAAAAAAAAAAGGATTTTCAAAAAAAAAGATTCAAAAAAAAAAAAAGAAAATTTTCAAAAAAAAAAAATCATGCATCATATTTTTAAGACACATGAAAAATTTCTATTTTACTCAAAAAAAAAAAAAGAAGATAGACTGCTTGCACACTACGCGCACGTGACCTTACACTGCACACTACGTCCCTAACCCGGGGAAATCCCTGTCGCGGCCCGTTTGGTCTTATTACGCCTCTCGGTGCAAGCACGGGACTACCCAAACATCCCATGGAGCCTCGTGTCGACCATGCACTTGTCCGTGACACACTTTGTCCGAGACCCGGTTGGTTTTTAGTCTGGTCTGTGTCATGCCCTGTCTGTGTATAGACCTTTCCTTTCAAGCCTTAGTCGGCATACCAAGTCAATATCTTTCGGGACCCTAATCAGTCGAAGTTCTGCCGGTTTTCCGTCATGGACTTTGACCAGATATTGACTGGCGCCTTGACTTTGACTCTGACTGGCACAAATTATACACTGACTCCCAGCATGACACTGAGTCATCAAGGATTAATGATTATTCCATGCCTAATTACGGCCTAATTGACGACAAGTCAAGATCAATTGTGGACATTCATCAGTCCAAATCATGCCGACTTTTCGTCGAGCCCTCGGACATGATCTTGACTTTTGACATCAGCTTTGTCCGTAATTTACATCGAATGCTCGTTAAGACTCGATTACCCGCCAGACTTTTAGGATCGTTTTTCTTTCGGTCGGTGGGACCCGCTTGCCCTATAGGACCCTCGCCCGGGGTTGTCCACCCTGGGAGGTCGAAATACAGGTGGAATACGAGGGGCTTATAGACGTAGTGACGGGGCCCACTGATCCAGGATTCAGAGTAGTTTGCGAAAAAGAAGAGCAATCTTTTCCAACCGATTAGGTTAATAAGACATGTTTTAAGTAAACAAGAACAAATAACTGCATGTTGCATGAGCCCAAAGCCCAAACACTTACCCTCCTTCAATCCCCTAATCTCTGAACCCTCGTGCCTTTTCCCCCGCAGCTCCTCACAAAGGTTGGTTCCGGACACCGGGTCACCGTTTGATCATTTGGGAAGAGTCAAGCGCATCGCCAGCTCCGCCGTTTGTTTCGACTCCGGGTTTCAGAATGTCTGCATCAGCCGGTAATGATGGGGACAATGTCACTCCGCCTCCCGGGATCCCTCAGACAGACCAGCATTGGATCCGGTTGGTAGAACAGATGAGACTTCGACATGAGGCTCAAATTGACGACCTTCTGGGGGTTGTCGCAAGCCATGGTTTGACTATCAGTCTCAATTCCGATGGCACTTTTACCGCAAAGAAGGAAGAAAGTTCTCCTCCCATTCTTAATCATCCTGGATACATCAAGGTGCTACCCCAAGATTCCTATGTCTCCACCGCCGGGACTCCTGCCCGTCGACTTACAGGGCAACTGGCCCCCAAACAGCAATTCAAAGGGCCACCATTCCAACAGCAGTCAGGAACGAAACAGTTCGGCATACCGTCAGTTGTCCCCTCTCAGAGTGATACCGATCTCGTAGATATCAGCATGGGTAATGAAAGTTGGGAATCAGTGGAGGAAATATGGTCAGCCATCAAAGCTCTTGAGGAACGCCAGAACAAACAGCAAGCCTGGATTGAAGAGGCCACACGCCATGTCGGGACATTAGCAATCTCCCAACTGACTGGGACTCCCCTGAAGGACAAACATGTGCCTGTTCCCCCGGCTCTTAATACCTCTCATTACCCGGCAGAATCCAACCATTCGCTTCCCGATGGGCCCAACAGCAGATCTCCCCGGACCAGTTCAACTCAAAGTCACTCCAGCACCGCTCAACCTGAGGCCCCAAATCCACCACCAGCCGTAGAACACATTTGGTGGGATATCTGTGACTGCCCCAACTGCCTTGAAAGGGACTATCAGGACTGGATACACGAGGACCGTCCTCCTAAGAAGAAGAAAATTTCCTCCCAGCAGAAATTGAAAGAGAGGTTCGAGGCCGGTGATACCAGTGTGGGTACGCTCGGGGAGCCATCTGGGGGATTTGATTACTATGTACTCTACTCCAGCCAGTCTTCCCCAAAGCAAACAGGGGTAGAAAAACTGAGAGGCCTTGCCAGCGATAGAATTGAGACTTTCGGGCACCAGAATATTGCAGATCTGAGTGATTTTACTGCCAATCAAAAGTCTAGCCCCCCGCGGGGTCAGTAAAGATTCAGTTTGTCCGGCTCCCGAGTGCATACCGACAAAGAAAGACCAACGCCAGTTTGGCGCTCGCACTCAATTAATATGCTGACTGGGGATGGCAACCGCTACAAACGGCCTCAGCATAACCCAGGGGCTTCAGCAAAGGTTCTACCTCGCAAGAAAAAGGCACGAAGTGACTGGCTTGATGACTCTCTTTCTCCAGACAAGCACCAAATCTATGATCCCCGCCTATATGGTAGCATGATCACCTTCTGCGACGAGGATTTGCCAAGAGATGTCTCCAAGCACAATGAAGCCTTGTACATCACTATTCGGCTCAACACCGTATCACTCCCGGGGGTATTGGTGGACAATGGATCAGCCGTTAATGTCCTTCCCCTCAGCATGATGCGGGCCCTACGCATCAATGAAAAGCACATGATCCCATCAACCCGGTCAATCAAGGCATATGATGGCACGTCTCGTCCCATCTTGGGGACGGTGGTTCTGGAACTCTGGTACGAAACCCAAATGGTGCCAGCAAAATTCCATGTAATGGACATCCCATCTGAATTCACAGCCCTGCTGGGGCGCCCTTGGTTACACCACATGAAAGCCATAGCCTCCACTCTCCATCAATGTGTCAAGTTCATTAACCGGCAGGGAGACCTTGAAGTCATTAGGGGTGACAGTTTCCTCATAGGGAACGAAGCCGAGACCGTCACCAAGCATGCTCGTAGCCAGACACCAGGGCTACCTCCTCCGAATCGACCAAGGGACTATCGGGACAAGTCTCATCAGAATCCCCCAGAATTCGGTGATGCCAATTATGTCAACGAACTCAAGCGGGCAGACCCTGAAGCAGTTCGATTTATCAAGTTCAATTGCTATTTCCAACATTTGGAGGCAGAATGGAAAGGAACACTGAATACCGCCATGATACGAGCACACAAGCCTCCAATCTCCAATCAGAGATTCGTCAGCATTCTTCAAACCCGTTCTCTGGCCTCGCTAAGCCTTTCCGCTCGAGCATGGGACATGAGATTTTTCCAGCAGCACACCAAGACGCAATGCGTCCTTACATTTGGATTGAGCGGTCAGAATGTGACGAGTTAGAATTCTCCAGAATTGAGGATGCGGCAGATTCGCAAGAAGATCCCTACGTGCATATGCTCAGTTTTCTGGCGCCGGACACAGTTGATTCTGGTTCAGACGAAGAGATGATAGCAATGACTGAGGAAGGAGAACAGAAACAAGATAGCCCCCGAGTCATGAGGCCACTGACAGCGATGCCACTAAGGAATTGGGAAACTCTCTCAGGCCCGTCCGCGACCAAAGAAGAAATGATCACCAAGCTTGGATTGGTCCCCCGTCCCTTTGTGTCAACCTTTGTAAAGTCCTTCGAGTCTCTCATTGTTGAGATTGAGTCTTCCGAGTCGTCCGATGGCCTCTCACCTGAAGACTACGAAATTGTAGCCAATACTGTATTCCCTTTTATTCTCAATGAAATGACAAACCTTTCTGAGTATCCCTTGATTGCCACTTTAAATAATGATAAATTAACTAATAATTTAAAAATGGTTAATAATGATTCACTAGATAAAGAAGCAGACACATTAAATGAACAATATATCAAAGAAATCTTCAAGCAGGTTGTTCGGAAAGAGGAAAATCGAGCCCAAGCTGCCGAAGAGATTTTGACAAGTGTGAATCTGGGAACTGCGGAAGAGCCTAAAGAGACGCAGATTGGTAGCTTCTTTGAAGGGACTGAAAGGGACGCTCTGATTGAGCTTTTAAGGGAATTCGTGGATGTGTTCGCATGGTCCTATAAAGATATGCCAGGGCTCGATCCTTCCATAGTTGAACACCGGATACCGCTTGACCCGGAAGTCAAGCCAGTGAAGCAGAAGTTAAGAAGAATTAAGCCCGAATGGTCCCTACAAGTAAAAGAGGAGATAGAAAAGATGCTCAGGGCAGGGTTCATCAGGGTCATTGAGTATCCTACATGGCTTTCCAACATAGTAACGGTGACCAAAGCCAACGGAAAGATTCGATGCTGCGTAGACTTCAGAGATCTGAACAAAGCTAGTCCAAAGGACGATTTCCCCCTACCAAACATCGACATCCTGGTGGATTCCACAGCCAACCATGAGGTTAAATCCTTCGTCGACGGTTTTGCCGGTTACAACCAAATCAGAATGGCAGAAAAGGACCAAGCCAAAACAGCCTTCACGACCCCTTGGGGCACATACTGCTACACGGTCATGCCGTTCGGACTAAAGAATGCTGGGGCTACGTACCAGAGGGCAGCTACAGCTCTGTTCCATGACATGATCCACAAAGAAATTGAGGTCTATGTGGACGACATGATAATACACTCCAGAGGATCAGATGGCCAACACTTTGTTGATTTGAGAAAATGCTTCGGCCGCCTCCGAGACCACAGCATGAGACTGAATCCAGCCAAATGCACCTTCGGTGTAAGACGAGGCAAGGTGCTAGGATATATGGTGACAGAACGGGGAATCGAAGTAGACCCCCAGAAAATCAAGGCCATAGTCGAAATGAAGCCACCCCAGACACCGACGTAAGTGAAATCCTTCATGGGAGACTGCAATACATAAGCCGCTTTGTAAATCACCGACCTCGATTTGCGAGCCGATCTTCAAGTTGATGAAGAAAAATGCCTACACAGAATGGACTCCAGTAATGCCGGATCGCTTTTGAACAGATCAAGGCATACCTCGTGAATCCCCGATTCTTTGCCCACCACATCGGCAAAGCCACTATTGCTATATCTAAGCGTCACGGATACAAACAATTGGGGCTATGCTAGCTCAAGAGAAGAAAGATTCCAAGGTCGAAAACGCCATCTATTTCGTGAGCAGAAAGCTTCAGGGAAGCGAACTCAATTACTCTGCTTGTGAAAAGACTTGCGCAGGTTTGGTCTGGGTAGTGGGAAAGTTGAAACACTACATGCAGTCTCACCCGATACATCTCGTCTCAAAGATAGACCCCATCAAATATTTGTTCGACAAGCCTTCCATCTCTATGAGATTGGCAAAATGGTCATTCTTTTTGGCTGAATATGACATCACTTACGTTTCAAGGAAATCCGTAAAAGGACGTATAATGGCAGAACATTTGGCCGATTTCCCAAGTGATGAGTCCCGAGGACCTGAACCTCAATTTCCTGATGATGGAATCTTTGCTCTAGAAGGAGAAAACCGCTGGCAACTCTTCTTCGACGGGGCGTCAAACAAAAGGGGAACGGAATAGGAATGCTTCGGTCGATCCTGCGACGAACACACCCCCATAGCAAGATTGAACTTCGAGGTCACCAACAACGCGCTGAATATGAAGCTTGCATAGCCGGGTTGGAAGCCGCCCTTGAAAGAAATATCAAGGAATTGGAGGTGTATGGTGACTCGCCCTCATCATCAATCGTGTCTCTAACAAATGGAAGACCGTAGACCCGGTCTGCAGAAATATTACACTTACATGGAAGAGCTAGTAACTCAATTCAAGGAGATCAGCTTTCATTACTTGCCCAGAGATCGCAACAGATTTGCAGATGCTCTGGCAACACTAGCCTCCCTCGTTGAAATACCCGAAGGAAAGTCTGTCAAACCATTCAGAGTCGGGAGAAGAGAAAACCCCGCTTATTGCTTTGAAATGGAAGCGAAGGCCGAACCGGCCGGTGATCCCTGGTACACTCAGATCTATCAGTACCTGAAGAACGGCGAAGCCTCCTTCAAAAATGAAGATGGGGAATATAAAGAGGGAATCAAAGAAAAAAGCCTCTCAGCCCTGAAGCGACTCGCCTCCCATTATGTTCTCTTGGGAAATATGCTGTACAAGAAACGTTATCAAGGCCCCCTCCTGCGATGTATCGGCAAACAAGAGGCTATAGAACTCATGAAAGAAATACATGGTGGTACCTGCGGCCCCCACATGAATGCTCGAGCCCTGATGCAAATCATACTAAGAATGGGGTACTTTTGGATCTCCATGGAAACCGACTGCATCCAGTTCGTCAAAAGCTGCGACAAATGCCAGCGATACTCAAATCTTAATCATTTGCCTCCTCACGAGTTATACTGCATGACAACCCCTTGGCCTTTCGTCACTTGGGGAATTGATGTCATAGGCAAAATCACACCACCAGGCAGCAACGGCCACGAATTCGTCCTGGTGGCAGTGGACTATTTCACCAAATGGGTTGAAGCCAAGTCCTACAAAATCCTCAATTCAAAGAAGGTAGCCCTCTTCATCAAAGAGAACATCATATGCAGATACGGGTTGCCAGCCGAAATCATCTCAGATAATGGATCCCACTTCGAAGGGGAATGCGACAGGCTGCTGGCGGAATTCAGAATAACCCGTCACAAGTCATCTCCCTACAGGCCCCAAACCAACGGAGCCGTCGAGGCAGCAAACAAGACTCTGGAAAACATCATCCGGAAAATGGCAGTTCGAGGCAGAGATTGGCACGAGAAGCTACACCTAGCACTCTGGGGCTACAGAACATCCGTTAGAACTGCAACAGGGGAAACACCATTTGCTCTTACCTACGGAATGGAAGTCGTACTCCCAATCGAGTTAGAAATCCCCTCACTCCGTGTGTTGTTGGAAAGCCAGATCAACGAGGTCGAATGGCTCCAAATTCGCCATGACGAATTGGCTCTACTAGATGAGCGCCGATTGAAAGCAATGGAACACATCCGAGCCTACCAAGGGAGAATGGCCAGGGCCTTCGACAAGAAAGTAAAACATCGGGAGATTAGGGAAGGTGATCTCGTTTTGAAAGAGAAGCCCCCAGTCCGCATCAACCCACTTGGCAAATGGGAGCCTGTCTGGGTCGGGCCATACATCGTCCAAAAGATCTTCTCCGGAGGAGCCATGCAACTTGCAGACCTCGACGGAAATCCCTTTGTACACCCAGTGAATGGTGACAAGTGCTATGCATACTACGCGTAAAAACACTGAGTCAAAAAAAAAAAGAAAAAAAGGAGTGCTAAAAGAGTAATACCCAACTAGGTTGAAAACCCGAAAAGGGTGGCCTACGTAAAAAACAGGGTTGCACCAAAAAAAACAACACAAAAAAAAAACAAAAACAAAAAAAAAAAACAAAAACAAAAAAAAAACAACAACAAAAAAAAAACAACAACAAAAAAACAACAACAAAAAAAAATAAAAAAAAACCGGGTCGAACTACGAAGACCTGAGCCCTTTTGTCCGAAGGGAACGTAGGCAGCCGAAAACGGTTCGGTCTAAAACACAAATAAAAGTCATAATTTGACATCAATACACTGATCAGACCATGAAAGCGTCTCGAAAAACTCTAAAGCAATTCACATATTCATTACAGTTAAAAGCTTTTTGATGAGTCTAAGCCCGGTTCATTCCTACAACTGGCAACCTGCTAAAAGAAACTAAGATACATAATCAAACTAATGTGTCTGCTACGACAAGAAAGGGATACTCGGAAAACTCAGAATCACTCCAAGCCACTCGTACTGGCATCCCCTCTCTTCTTCCTCCTTCGGGTCTTCTTCCTCTGAACAGGAAAAATGTCGGTCTTCCTCCTACCAAGCTCTGGTGTAGGAACATGATCTATCAAACCAGCCTCTGTCAGGGCCTTAGTGGCCCCAGCATCATCTCTCATCTCCTGTAGCCTAGCTGGTAGCATAGGAGTCCTCCTCTCCTGTCTCTTGACATAAGCCTCATAGTCGGTCACAATATCCCCGCTCCTGTCGTGAGGGTTGGCCCTCGCCTCGGCCCTCCTCCTCTCTGAAACTGTTAGGTCTTCCGCACCCACAATGGCCTCACGCCGTCTCAAAATAGCCATCTGAGTCTCTCCCAAATGCCTCTCGTACCAATCCAGGTACCAAGTGGTCAAGAACACAGGTCTCGGACGCCTGAGGATAACCCGAGGAGGAAAGACGTCATACCTCCATACTCGGGAAAGAAAGGAAAACACCGAAGGATCATGCATAGAAGCAGAAGCCACCACCCTGGTGGCTATATCATCAAAGTCCTCCAAAGGAACCTGCTCCAAACCGAACTGTCTCAAAACCAAAGCCGGAATGTAAAAGCTAGACTGAGAAAGCCCCGGAAGCATAACCACGGGAGATCCGTCCTGAAGCACTCTCCGAGTCTCCACCCGCCAATGAGGCACCGACCATCTGATATCTTCAGTCTGGCGATCAGCCATCCAACGCTCCCACGAGCCCTGATCATCAAAATCTACAGCAACCCCTCTCCTGGCGAATGTCCAAGGCTTGATCATATCAGAAGTCTCCCGAAGAACCCCCAGGCGTTCCATCAGCCACAAAGTCAAGAGAAACGGGCTGCCCCCGTGCATATACCGTCTCCCGGTAGCTGCCCTATCGAGAGCATGAAAAGTCTCCCTGTGATCAAAGGTACAACATCTCTGCACAAGCGACAATGAACAACGATATCCAGCAGAGACCGATGACAGATCCCAAAAGAATAAACTATGAACAAGGTACCAAACATGCAAAGTGCAAAGGCATCCCAATAGGCATCATCAATCAAGCCTAAGCTCCTAAATCTATCAGGAAGACCGGAAATGTCAAAGTGATCGGGACTACGGATCATACCTTGTGCTTCCTCCGGGGAAAGATGAAGGAGGTTGCACTACCTATCAATGAAAGAGGCCCCTCCGGGCAAAGGAACCGCAATCTCTTCCACCTTCGGGCCACCAAGAAAAGCCCGAAATTCTTCGACGATCGGGACCACTTCATTGTAGGAAAGGCAAAAGACGTGCCTTCTAATATCCCAAAATGAGGAAGAAGCTCTCAAGAGGTCATAGTCCGAAACCAATTCTTTGAGGGACCATAAGCACTTCACCTTGTACCTTTCTTCGAAAAATGACCTCCTCTCTTGCATAATCTCTCTACACCACTCCTTGAACTTTTCAAAGAACAACATTTGCTTTTCTTTGGGCAATTTTAGAGAAAATTTGGACATTTCCATGGTTTTTTGCTTCTCTCCCGAAAATTCCAGTGATTTTGAACTGGAGAAGACGAAGTTTTCAAGCATTTATGGACCAGACCAGATCCAACCACCAAAATAAATGAACTCTGTCAGATTTCAAGTCCATCCGCGCGGACAGAATTGTCACCCAGAAAAAAATCTGCAGCAGTTCAAACTGCTGCACCACGGAGGAAATATTTTCATCTCAACTGTTGGGTTTCGAGGGTCCATGCGCAGCGGAATAATGCAAATAACTCGAATACCCAAAGCCCTAGAATCCGTTCTAGATGAGTAATTAAGAAATATGAATTAGGGTTACCAACCTTGAATGCCTTTGTCGTTGATATACGTAGTCTAACTCCAGATTGAAGAATTAGCAAGTCTTCAATATACGATCCTTGAATCACAAACAAATGATCTTGAGTAGCGAAGATCCTCTACGAGTATCCACGAGATGAACGAACCCTAGAACTCTTTCTAGGAGGATTGCTAGATCCCTTGATTGAAACCTTTTCAATCTATGATGAATTATGGAATTGATGAGATGTTTTTCAATTCACAATTGAAAAATTCTCTCTATTTTGTCTCTCTCAAGGCTCAAAATCGGAACTGGCTGCTAGGGTTGTTAAAGGAGAGTATTTATACTCTATAAATACTATGCCCTATTAAAAACCCTTGAGAAAAACGGTTTCACCATTTAGGGTACATGGGCGGTCGCCCATAGGGACCTGGGCGGTCGCCCATGTGTCCAGCGCCTAATCCCTTCCTCCGAAAACCCATATGGGCGGTCGCTCATCAGGACATGGGCGGTCGCTCATGTGTCCAGAGGTTTAATCCCTTATTTGAAAACCAACGTGGGCGGTCGCCCATAATGACAAGGGCGGTCGCCCATCTAGACAGTCTCCAATGCCCAGTTTTCAAATAACATGGGCGGTCGCCCATAGCACCTTGGGCGGTCGCCCAACACACCAGAAATCCATAATTCATTTTTGACAATTCGTTCGATGCGTGTGACCCCATAGGACTATATTATGTTGGCAATGAGTTCGATCACATCGATCCTCATAAGACATGAGCGGACTCTAGCAAGCCATCATGTCTACCCAAATAATATAATATCAAGTTCGTTTTTCCTACATAGTACATATCACAATCCCATTGTCACACGATGTTATATTGAACATGAGTCATGGTCCACGTCAACTCATTTTGTTCAATGCTTTCGTTACCAAGTAAATTGATTAATCGAATGACATTAATCATATTAATTCATTCGGGCATGGCCATGCACTACATCAATCTTACTCACGAGTGGCCAAGCAAACATCTCTCTTTACGAGGGACAAGTTTCCATCTTGACTTATCATTCTTCCCAACAAGAATCATATCATGCCAATAATAGCCCTTATTGTTGTCCGGTTAAAGACAACGTTAAACTATATCAAACATGATATTCATCGAGTGGAAGACGATGATAATCTCGAGGTCAAAGGATATCAATGATATGACTATATGAGATTTATTTATGACATATGACCATGACATAAATCTCATAATGGGTCAAGTCCAAGACCTTGTTCTCTAACAAGTACCCATGAATCTAATGCGCATCTCCATGCATATAATCATCACATGATTATCCATTAGACTTCATACTAGCGCTTCATAAGTACTAGGGACACGATTATTATAACTAAACATGCAAACACATATAATAATCAAATAAACAATCTCATATATAAATGAACAATGACATTATATAAAGGTCTATCTCTATAGGCCTAGGGCACTAACACCTACAAGCCTCCCACTTGCACTAGGCCCGCCACTCATGTATCTTATACCCATGGACCTAACATGACCATCATGTTTAGCTTGTGGCAAAGGCTTGGTGAGAGGGTCCGAAATATTGTCATCCGTTGGTACCTTGCATATCTTGACGTCCTCCCTTTCACGCATTTCTCGTATGAGGTGAAAGCTGTCTCAAAATGTGTTTGGATCGCTGATGTGACCTTGGTTCTTTTGCTTGGGCAATAGCACCATTATTGTCACGTAACAGCTCTCTACCGGGTTAGTGATACTCGGAACGACTTCTAAGTCACTAACGAACTTCTTGATCCAAACCGCCTCTTTAGCCGCATCCGATGCCGCTATGTATTCGGCTTCGTTGTAGAATCAGCAATGGTGCTTTGCTTGGAACTCTTCCAACAAACGGCACCTCCATTTAGCATAAACACAAACCTGCATCGCGATCTAAAGTCATCTTTGTCGGTTTGGAAGCTTGCATCTCTGTAACCCTTTACAACCAGATCATCTTCCATTCCTCCAAATACCAAGAATACATCCTTAGTCCTTCTCAAGTACTTAAGGATATTCTTGACAGCTATCCAATGGTTCTCACCAGGATCAGACTGGTATCTACTCATTGCGCTTAGAGCATACGAGACATCGGGTCTAGTACACAACATGGCATACATGATAGATCCAATTGCCGAAGCATATGGAATATCATTCATCCTCTTTCGCTCATCATTTGTCTTAGGACAATGAGTCTTGCTAAGAGTAATGCCATGTCCCATTGGCAAGTTCCCTCTCTTAGAATTTTCCATGCGGAATCTTCTAAGGACTTTGTCAATATACGTACTTTGACTCAAACCAATCATCCTTCTTGATCTATCTCTATAGATCTTGATACCAAGGATATAAGCCGCCTCACCCATATCTTTCATTGAAAAACATTTTCCTAACCAAGACTTAACAGTCTCAAGTGCAGGAACATTGTTTCCAATGAGTAAGATGTCATCGACATACAATACCAGAAATAGCACTATGCTCCCACTTATCTTCTTGTATACACAAGGTTCATCTTCATTTTTGATGAAGCCAAACTCTTTGACTGATTCATCAAAACGTAGATTCCAAACTCCGGAAGCTTGCTTCAATCCATAAATGGATCTCTCGCAACTTACACACTTTGTTAGAACCCTTTGGATCGACAAATCCTTCAGGCTGTATCATGTATACATCCTCAAGTAGGTTTCCGTTAAGAAACGCTGTTTTGACGTCCATTTGCCATATCTCATAGTCGTAATATGCGGCTATGGCAATTAGGATTCTAATAGACTTAAGCATTGCTACGGGCGAAAAGGTTTCATCATAGTCAACGCCATGAATCTGCCTATACCCCTTAGCAACTAGCCTAGCCTTATAAGTATGTACCTTCCCATCCATGTCGGTTTTCTTTTTGAAAACCCATTTGCACCCTATGGTTTTTACACCTTCAGGTGGGTCAATCAAGTTCCAAACTTGATTGTCATACATGGATTTGATCTCGGATTCCATGGCTCCTAGCCACTTGTCCGAATCAGGAGTGGACATCGCCTCTTGATAGGAAGTAGGTTCATCATTCTCAATGATTTCTACTTCATTACTTTCCGTCATGAGAAATCCATATCTCTCAGATTCGGATCGTATCCTATCCGATCTGCGAAGAACTTGTGTATCTTGAACCGGTTCCACAACAACTTGTGAACTTGGTTCCGTCTCTACTATCGGTTCCTTGTCATTTTCGGGTTCTTGAATTTCTTCAAGATCAATTTTACTCCCACTAGTTTCTTTAGAGAGAAACTCTTTCTCTAGAAAGACACCATTTCGAGCAACAAACACTTTGTTCTCGGATTGGTTGTAAAATAGATATCCTTTCGTTTCCTTAGGATAACCAACGAAAATGCATTTATCGATTTAGGTGCAAGTTTATGTTCGAAACTAATTTCTTTACATAAGCCTCACAGCCCCAAATCTTCATGAAAGATAAGCTAAGCTTTCTTCCATACCACATCTCATGTGGGGTTTTAGGAGCCGATTTAGTAGGGACCTTATTAAGCGTGAAAGCAAATGCTTCCAAACGCATGTCCCTAAAAAGAAATAGGAAGGTTAACTTGACTCATCATCGATCGAACCATATCTAATAGAGTTCGATTTCTCCTCTCGGATACACCATTCCATTGTGGTGTTCCGGTGGAGTAAGTTCTCAAACAATTCCACAACTTTTCGATGATCGTCAAATTCTTGGCTTAAGTATTCACCACCTCGATCGGATCGAATGGTTTTAATAGTTTTGCCAAGTTCATTTTGTACCTCATTTTGAAATATTCTAAATATCTCAAATGCTTCACTTTTGTACTTCATCAGATAGACATAGCCATATCTGGAGAAGTCATCAGTGAACGTTATGAAGTACCGAAATCCTCCCCTAGCAATGCTATTCATTGGTCCACACACATCGCATGTATGAGAGCCAATAAATCACTAGCCCTTTCACTACTCTTAGTAAAAGGAGCTTTAGTCATCTTGCCCAATAAACAAGACTCGCAAACATCATATGATTCATAATCACATGAGTCTAAATATCCATCTTTATGGAGTTTAGATACGCGCTTCTCGTTTATGTGACCAAGACGGCAATGCCATTTGTATGTGTTGTTCACATCATTTGGTTTAGATTTCTTACTAACATGATAAACATTCTCAACATTATTTTCAACATCCAAGACATAAAGGCCATTAAAAGAATGAGCAACACAATAAAGCATGTCATTCAAATAAATTGAAAATTTCTTATTCGCAATAAGAAAATTGTAACCCTCATTGTCTAAACATGAAATAGAAATAATGTTTCTGCTCAAATCCGGAACATAATAACAGTTATTTAAAACTAAAATTAATCTTCTAGGTAAAGTGACTTCGTAAGTCCCTACGGCCAATGCAAAGAACTCTTGCTCCATTTCCAACCCGCAGATCTACTTCACCCTCTTTGAGCGACCTTCTATTCTTAAGTCCCCGCACATTTAGACAAATGTGAGATCCACATCCGGTATCTAATACCCAAGAACTAGAAGTAGAAAGTAGAACATCTATCATATAGATACCTGAAGTCGTGGCAATCACATTGACCTTCTTCTTCACCCTTCCCGATAAGCTTTGCAGCTACGCTTCCAATGCCCGGTTCATTGCAATGGTAGCATACCGCATCCTTTTGGGATTTGGGTTTAGGCTTCTCAAGAACGGCAACCTTTGCCTCCGGTTTAGCAACTTTTGCTTTACCCTTGTTTTTGAACCCCTTTCCTTTATTCACCATCAACACTTGATTGGTTTTCTTGGTAATATTGTTCTCCGCATTCTTTAGCATCCCATGCAATTCGTGACAGAGATTTATTCATCCCATTCATGTTATAATTCGGTAACGAAACTGATTATAACTTTCAGGAGTGAATGCAATATCATATCCGTAGCCAGCTCTAACTGGATAGGGATACCCAAGCCTCTCAAGATGTTCGAGGTGACCCTTCATTTTCAACACATGAGGCCCAACGGGTTGTCCTTCAATCATCTTGCATGAATGAAGAGCCTTCATAGTGTCAAACCTTTCCTGACGTGCTTGCAGAATCGAACATTTCCTTTAAATGATTTCCCCAAATCATAAGCTTCCATGTGTACAAGGTCCTTCTCGAAGGGCCTTACACATAGTAGCCGCATCGTGCAACCAACATCTATAGAATCATCCACATGTTTCTTATGTTGGTCCCTTTCACTTTTAGATGCATTAGCAGCGAGCTCGGGTGGAATGGGTCCATCGAGAATGTACAACTTCCTTTCTTGTTTGAGAACAATTCTCAAACAAGCGGATCCAATCCACATAGTTGTTGCCATTCTCTTCTAACTTGTCCTTCTCAAGGACCGATCGCGATGACAAATTCGATTAGTGTTAGCGGCCATTGATCTACAAAGATATGCAACAAGATATAAACATATATGAGCACCAATTTCATTTAAGAGATTAAATAATGTATTTCATAAATACTCCCACTAAATTATATAACCTTCATATACAAACATGCATAATATAATTTAATAGGCTAAGACCCAACTTTAATTTAATTTCAAGTCGGCTATGGCACGACTGCTCAAAATTAAACTAAAAAGGTAGATAACATTTATCAATCATATCAACATATGACTCTTAGATCTTTTATGAGATTATAGACATCATATGTCACATGTTTCAATCTCATCTTATGCCTTAGGCCCAAAACTGTTTTGATAGCCTTATTGAGTTCAACCATTTTAAATGTATAGCAATCACTATTTGCTCATCTTGATCATACAAAGATAGAATTAATGTACCTCGCTATGGCGAGCCTACATAAAACTACCCGTGTACTCACAAGTGTTTAAAGTGGGTAGCATAAACAAACTCAAAATTTCAAAGAAGGTTCAATTTTTCATGTTTATCAATTAACATAGCAAGGTTGATTCATGAAAAACTATATGAGCATAATTATGAACATGGAATGATACAACACAAATTACATTTGGTCAGTAATTACTAGTACGTGGCCACGTGCTCCAAGGTTATCCCACACTTCCATCGAAGTGCCTGTGGGAAAGGTTTTGGTGTCCAGCCCATATACCAAGTAATACTTCACAAATATCCTAGATTAATCACATTAATCATATAAATGAAATTGACATCCCATAACCTAGATTAATCATATTAATCATGTATTTCAATTTCATAATCATGGTATATCACTATATACAATTACTTCACAAGCAATACTCATATAATTTCACATTCCAAATCATATTTATCATGAAAGTTCATATAATCATATTACACAATAATCATGATTATCTAACTAAACATCATGAACGGGGCTCACGATACCACTGTTGGGTTTCGAGGGTCCATGCGCAGCGGAATAATGCAAATAACTCGAATACCCAAAGCCCTAGAATCCGTTCTAGATGAGTAATTAAGAAATATGAATTAGGGTTACCAACCTTGAATGCCTTTGTCGTTGATATACGTAGTCTAACTCCAGATTGAAGAATTAGCAAGTCTTCAATATACGATCCTTGAATCACGAACAAATGATCTTGAGTAGCGAAGATCCTCTACGAGTATCCACGAGATGAACGAACCCTAGAACTCTTTCTAGGAGGATTGCTAGATCCCTTGATTGAAACCTTTTCAATCTATGATGAATTATGGAATTGATGAGATGTTTTTCAATTCACAATTGAAAAATTCTCTCTATTTTGTCTCTCTCAAGGCTCAAAATCGGAACTGGCTGCTAGGGTTGTTAAAGGAGAGTATTTATACTCTATAAATACTATGCCCTATTAAAAACCCTTGAGAAAAACGGTTTCAGCATTTAGGGTACATGGGCGGTCGCCCATAGGGACTCGGGCGGTCGCCCATGTGTCCCGCCTAATCCCTTCCTCCGAAAACCCATATGGGCGGTCGCTCATCGGGACATGGGCGGTCGCTCATGTGTCCAGAGGTTTAATCCCTTATTTGAAAACCAACGTGGGCGGTCGCCCATAATGACAAGGGCGGTCGCCCATCTAGACAGTCTCCAATGCCCAGTTTTCAAATAACATGGGCGGTCGCCCATAGCACCTTGGGCGGTCGCCCAACTCACCAGAAATCCATAATTCATTTTTGACAATTCGTTCGATGCGTGTGACCCCATAGGACTATATTATGTTGGCAATGAGTTCGATCACATCGATCCTCATAAGACATGAGCGGACTCTAGCAAGCCATCATGTCTACCCAAATAATATAATATCAAGTTCATTTTTCCTACATAGTACATATCACAATCCCATTGTCACACGATGTTATATTGAACATGAGTCATGGTCCACGTCAACTCATTTTGTTCAATGCTTTCTCGTTACCAAGTAAATTGATTAATCGAATGACATTAATCATATTAATTCATTCGGGCATGGCCATGCACTACATCAATCTTACTCACGAGTGGCCAAGCAAACATCTCTCTTTACGAGGGACAAGTTTCCATCTTGACTTATCATTCTTCCCAACAAGAATCATATCATGCCAATAATAGCCCTTATTGTTGTCCGGTTAAAGACAACGTTAAACTATATCAAACATGATATTCATCGAGTGGAAGACGATGATAATCTCAGGTCAAAGGATATCAATGATATGACTATATGAGATTTATTTATGACATATGACCATGACATAAATCTCATAATGGGTCAAGTCCAGTACCTTGTTCTCTAACAAGTACCCATGAATCTAATGCGCATCTCCATGCATATAATCATCACATGATTATCCATTAGACTTCATACTAGCGCTTCATAAGTACTAGGGACACGATTATTATAACTAAACATGCAAACACATATAATAATCAAATAAACAATCTCATATATAAATGAACAATGACATTATATAAAGGTCTATCTCTATAGGCCTAGGGCACTAACACCTACATCAACTACTCAAAACCTGAGCAAAACCTGCCCAAACAGTTCATATACCCAATACTCACACCCTTACCAAAAAACCAAGGCTCATGCAACATTGCATTCATACTGCATTGCATTCATAAAAAAAAATAATAATCCTAAATTATTACATTCCAAAAAAAAAGAGTGTACATAAAAAAAAAACTGTATCTGTCAAAAAAAAAATAGGTACAATCTCAGAAATCAGTCTCAGAAGATCAGTCAGTCAGAGTCCTCGGTGGCTGGGGCTTTTCCCCGATCCCTCTTGCGGCTCGGGCCCGCCTCCTCAGTAGCCCTGAAAATCTCGGGCTCAGAATCATCCTCGTCTCCGGAGAGAGGCTCGTCAGGACCAACCGGCACGCTCTGATACGGCAAACCAAGATCTGCGAAGAATTCATATCCGAACGAAAACGCGTCGGATTCCCGGACATGCGAAGAAGACCAACCATGATGCCAGACATGTCCTTGTCCATAAGGATCTCCAAGAATGACGTGATCCGAAGGTAGTACCATGCGGGGATCAATGAGAGGAGAAAGAGGAGTCTCAGAAGAAGTCTCAGAAGGAATGGGAGAAGCCTCCCGCTCGACACGCGCCGGTTGTGCTCGTCTCCTCCCCGCCCGAGCGCACTCCACAAATAACCATATTCTTGATAAACCTCTTTGCCCCGATCACCTGATTCGTCAGCTTCTCCACTACTTTGGTCGGGAACTGCACGGAAACAAAAGCGTCAGAAATAATTAAGGCGAAAAATGATGACAGGAAAGAAAAGAAAAGAAAAGGCAAAAAAAAAGAGAGAAGGAGAAGCCATACCTTCATATCCGGACGAGGCCGAAAAGCTCGTGGAACCCGGTCAGGGACAGGGATCTGTACTCTCAACCTAACCCCGTCCTGGACATACGAAAAATCCGATCGAGGGTACCGCGCGACCCCCAACCCCTCTCTCTCAAGAACCTGAGGCGGCTTCAACCTCCACAAGAGAAAATGCGAGTATGACTCGGCTGCCGCGAATGTCGAGAAGTGCTGGCCGGCTCGATAAGCATCCCAAGTCTCCGAGTTCTCACTCGGATGCATCATGTCAGGAGGAGGCTCCACCGGAGCCATCAGAGGCGAATTCACGCCATGCTGGCGCGTCACTCTCTCTCCAAGATAATACATGTCGCAGGTCAAGCCTCTCAAAATCCTCCGCTGCACGGTCCATATCTCAGTGCCCTTCAGCTGCTCCACGCCAAAACGGTCCCAGGGGTAGAAAATCATCTCCTCATCTGTCTCAGCCCTCACCAAAGGCAGACAATCCGGATACTTAAGGGTCGTGCGTCCCCTGGAACCCTTCTTCTCCCGGGCATACTTGGACCAGGAACGCATGGCCGGATACGCCCCGACGTACTCTGCCGGCTGCCGCCACATCGTGACGTGAAAGAACTCTAGAGCCCATACCTGCGAAAGGTAAAAATCAAGTCAATTAAGTACGAAAAAGAATACGTGCTTAAAAAAAAGAGGGAAAGCAAAAAGAAAGCTTATACCTCCAGAGGAAACTCAAAGCAGTAGAAGGAACTCACAGCCTTCCGGCTGTATCTATCCAGAGCAAAGTAAAGCTCGCGGCCCGGCCTCCCCCCAAGAAATCTCTCCGGCTCTCTCCACGTCCTCCAGGGACCTCAGCAAGGCAAAAACAGCCGTCCCCTCGGCATGTCCAAACAGTGTGCTCGAAAAGGCAAACCATAAAAAGGCCCTAGCAATCTGCGCAGCGCCTATCCTCTCATCCCCGGCAGTCAAACGTAAGTCCGATTTCTCCGAGAAAGCTAACGGAATCCCGTTTCTTTCATCAAAATCCTCCCCGGCAGTAAAACGTAAGTCCGATTTCTCCGAGAAAAGCTAACGTAATCCCGTTTCTTTCATCAAAATCATCCCCGACAGTAAAACGTAAGTCCGATTTCTCCAAGAAAGTTAACGGAATCCCGTTTCTTTCATCAAAATCATCCCCGGCAGTCAAACGTAAGTCCGATTTCTCCGAGAAAGATAACGGAATCCCGTTTCTTTCATCAAAATCATCAAACGGCAGTCAAACGTAAGTCCGATTTCTCTGAGAAAGATAACGGAATCCCGTTTCTTTCATCAAAATCATCAAACGACAGTCAAACGTAAGTCCGATTTCTCTGAGAAACATAACGGAATCCCGTTTCTTTCATCAAAATCATCAACGGCAGTCAAACGTAAGTCCGATTTCTCTGAGAAAGATAACGGAATCCCGTTTCTTTCATCAAAATCATCAACGGCAGTGAAACGTAAGTCCGATTTCTCCGAGAAAGCTAACGGAATCCCGTTTCTTTCATCAAAATCATCCCCGGCAGTAAAACGTAAGTCCGATTTCTCCGAGAAAGCTAACGGAATCCCGTTTCTTTCATCAAAATCATCCCCGACAGTAAAACGTAAGTCCGATTTCTCTGAGAAAGATAAAGGAATCCCGTTTCTTTCATCAGAATCATCAACGGCAGTCAAACTTAAGTCCGATTTCTCTGAGAAAGATAACAGAATCCCGTTTCTTTCATCAAAATCATCAACGGCAGTCAAATGTAAGTCCGATTTCTCCGAGAAAGATAACGGAATCCCGTTTCTTTCATCAAAATCATCAAACGGCAGTCAAACGGAAGTCCGATTTCTCTGAGAAAGATAACGGAATCCCGTTTCTTTCATCAAAATCATCAACGGCAGTCAAACGTAAGTCCGATTTCTCCGAGAAAGATAACGGAATCCCGTTTCTTTCATCAAAATCATCAAACGGCAGTCAAACGTAAGTCCGATTTCTCTGAGAAAGATAACGAAATCCCGTTTCTTTCATCAAAATCATCAACGGCAGTCAAACGTAAGTCCGATTTCTCTGAGAAAGATAACGGAATCCCGTTTCTTTCATCAAAATCATCAACGGCAGTAAAACGGAAGTCCGATTTCTCCGAGAAAGCTAACGGAATCCCGTTTCTTTCATCAAAATCATCAAACGGCAGTCAAACGTAAGTCCGATTTCTCTGAGAAAGATAACGGAATCCCGTTTCTTTCATCAAAATCATCAACGGCAGTAAAACGTAAGTCCGATTTCTCCGAGAAAGCTAACGGAATCTCGTTTCTTTCATCAGAATCCTCCCCGACAGTAAAACGTAAGTTCGATTTCTCCGAGAAAGCTAACGGAATCCCGTTTCTTTCATCAAAATCATACCCGACAGTAAAACGTAAGTCCGATTTCTCCGAGAAAGCTAACGGAATCCCGTTTCTTTCATCAAAATCATAACCGGCAGTAAAACGTAAGTCCGATTTCTCCGAGAAAGCTAACGGAATCCCGTTTTTTTCATCAAAATCATCCCCGGCAGTAAAACGTAAGTCCGATTTCTCCGAGAAAGCTAACAGAATCCCGTTTCTTTCATCAAAATCATCCCCGGCAGTAAAACGTAAGTCCGAGAAAGCTAACGGAATTCCGTTTCTTTCATCATTATCATCAACGGCAGTAAAACGTAAGACCGATTTCCCCAACGTTTACGTCTGAATTTCCCCAGCAAAGTTAACGGAATCCCATTTTCCCCAACAAAAGCCAAAGGAACCCCTCGATTCCATCCTCAGCAGCATTTCGAACTACGTAAGGGCTTGATTCCCACTAGGGATACGTAGGTAGCCTACCATAGGTCCAGCCACTCGACCAGCACGGTCACCCTCTCCTTTGGCAGCAGACGAAGAACACCAAAGGATCACCCATCCCAAACCATTAAGGGAAAACATTTCAAACCAAGGTCCGAGGCACCTAAAAAGCCATCATCACCAAGGTCCGAGACACCTAAAAAGCCATCATCATCAAGGTCTGAGGCACCTAAAACGCCATCATCAAGGTCCGAGGCACCTGAAATGCCTCATCATCAAGGTCCGAGGCACCTAAAACACCATCATCAAGGTCTGAGGCACCTAAAATGCCATCATTACCAGGTGACACCTCAAAATAGTCATTCCAGGGTCAAAGACCCGAACTACGACTGGCTTGAATCCTCTTAAGGATACGTAGGTAGCCTATCATTAGGTTCAGCCATCAGACCAAAAATGGTCATCTCTTATCCCCAGCAGAGCGGATATACAATTTCAGACCGAAAATGGTCATCTCTTATCCCCAGCAGAGCGGATATACAATTTCAGACCGAAAATGGTCATTCCTATCCCCAGCAGAGCGGATATACAACTCCAGCCATCAGACCAAAATGGTCATCTCTTATCCCCAGCAGAGTTCCTCTCAGCAATCGACTGCAGAACTCGCTCACCAGGTTGACGCCTCAAAATAGTCATTCCAGGGTCAAAGACCTGAACTACGGCCGGCTTGATTCCCATTTGGGATACGTAGGTAGCCTATCGCTAGGTTCAGCCACTCAATCACTTGATCATTCTGTCAAATATGGAGCCTTACTCTTATCGACGACCCCGCTTCCTTCGAAAGTGCCGTCGCCGAGGGGCTACTGTAAGTGCTCCAATTTGAGTTGTTAGAATTTTCGTTAGAAAATTAACGAAAGTTTTAATATTTCTAACATTTTTAACAATTCCTAACATTTCTAACAAAGTGGGGGTAGATTAGGGATTGTCATTTTAAGATAAACCATGGAAAAGAATCAAAAAAGCAAAAGAAATGGTCAAAAACCCGAAATAGAAGTGGCTGGGACATTTTCTGGCTGTCTAATTTGAATTTTATTCTTCCTGTCCAAAGCCTGGAGCAGCATTTAATGAACAGTGCACGCCTTCAAGACCATCCGCGCGGACAAGATTGAAATTTCCAGGCCTATAAATTGAACCCCTCAGCTTCACTTTTCAAGAGAGAAACAACACATTTTGCAATTGCACCTTGGCGAAAAATAGGGAGAAAACAGTGGGAATTCACTTGAATTGCCACCATTTTCTCTTCAATCTTTCCCAAATCCCACTCACTCAAAATACTTTCAAATCACTCTCATACATACTCTCATACATACACTAACTCAAGCTCAAATCACCCTTTAGGAGGAGGATTAGAGAGAAAACATAGAGGACTTCATTGTTATCTACTTGTTTTCTCTTTGACCAACTCTAATCACCAACCCTAAACACTTTCAAACCCTAAACACATTCAAACCCTAAACACATTCAAGTCTTTGAATCCATTCAAACACAAAACACAAAGAAGATAGGTATAACCTCCTTCTCCTCACCCTAAAATTCTCTCATCCATGCATGCATTTTCAAACTCCAAAATGTAGTTTGTTCATCTTCTTGCCCTAGATCCAAGAAGATCACCATGGAAGTTCATCTCCATGGATGATCTTCTACAAGGATCAACATTCTCTTCAAAGTGCTCTTACTTACTTGCAAATGCATTTTCAAAACCCTAAAAAATCATTTTCATACATCAAATCTTCATTTTCAAAGGACAAAATTCCCCTTCCCAAGCAAATGAAGTGCTTAGTCCTAATGTACCCTAAGGATGGCTTGATATAGTTGATTCACCACTAAAATGTCAAGTGATCACTAATCAAAGCCTAAGGAAATGGGGACAAGCATGGATGCCAAACCCCCTTTAAAATCATGTTTTTCTTCCTAAGAAAGTTGCTGTCCAGTAGCAATTTTCTAAGACCCCAGTCCATGGTCTAATTTTTTGGACACAGATAAACTTGGAATTTGGTGTTGACTACAAAATACTTTTTGTATCCAACATTCAGATCTTTCCAGAAATATTTTTACTTTATTTTTTGCGTGAGTAAAACTCCATTTTTCAAATTTTCTTTTGAAGGTCAGATCACCAGTCTCTGGAAGTCCAGATCTCATATCTGATATTTCCAGAAGGTTTTGGGTCCTCAAATCATCTCCAAAATGGAAAATTCTTTCACATAAATCTTACTTAAGGGTTCTGGAACAACTTTCATTCTCTGAGTTTTCTCAGATTATGAAGTTTTGAAGCCCTTAAGTCCATTTCAAAGTCAAGTGTCTACTGCCTTTTTCATTCTGGCAGAATTGGTTTTCAACTTCCAAAAATCTTTTGAGCACCAAAACTCAACCCAAAAATCATACCAAAAATCATGGGACTTGTTCAAAGTCTATTAAAGAATTTCCAATTTTACTTTTCTCAGTTTCAATTTATTTTGGCCAAAGTAACACACACACATACACACAAATGATTTTAAATGTTTGGAAGACTCGTTTTACGAGGCATTCCGGGTGAACACTAACGTTCTTCCCGGCGTGTAACGTGACCTCCGAACCCAAATCTCTGATCTCGGGCATTTTTAAAAGTTTTGGCCCTCAAAATAAAAATGGTGTGGCGACTCCGTGTGTTTTTTCGATTGATTTTCAAAGAAAAGAAAAACAAACAAAATCTTTCGGGAAAAAATTGGAACTCAACATCGTTACACTATCCTCTCCCTCTCTCCTTTGATAGAAGTAGATTAGGTTTTAAATTTCCAAGTATGAACTCGAAGAGTCATTCTGTCTTTCTAGTACTTCCACCTCCTCTAGTTTGTGTCATCTAAACAATCGAGTATGTTTTTAATTTCTCCGTTAATCAAAGTCATTTTCTTTTCCTAAAACACTTTCCCTAAGGTTGTTTTACCTCATGAGTATCATGGACCCTCCATTCCCTAAATCACCGCAAAAAAATAGAAACTTCTAAACGAATTTAAGAAGAAAGTTATCATTAGAAGGCTTAAGGGCTAAATATTACCCCTACTGAAAGTCAAACGTCAACAAACGAAGAAAGCTAAAGGTGCTGCTGTCAACCTTCATTCCAAGAAGAGTGAGGCTACTCAATTCAAAGCTTTGAGAGTACAAAAAAAAACTCTCAAGCTTTCATCACCCCCACAACAAAAGTGAAACTTCACAAAGAAGAGGAGTCAAGTGATACCAATAAAAGAAATGAATATTTCTCAACATCCTCTTACAACAAGTGAAGAAGACTTTCAGTATCAAGAAAAATATTTACCCTTAAGTCATACTAATGATTGGCTTTTTCCTCAAACTTATTTAGAAATTTCTAGATGATGCACGGTTCATTAAAAGGTAGAACAACTTTTCTAAATCCTTGAGCCAAGTAGCGTTTCTTGTTGAGTCTAGAGGCTTCCTGATAGCCACTTTCATACACACTCTTGAAATCCAAGCATCAAAATTTGGGGCTTCCTAGCCTTTCCTCCCCCAGTCAATCTCTACATCAACTCTTCAAAATAATCAAATCTGCATTAGGAGCTTTCCTCTTTACTTATCACTCTCATAATTAGAGAATTCACTTCTCCAAAGAGTCAATGCTTGGATCGCCTTTCAGAGAATAGAGTCCGTCTCTCCTTGACTAACTTGAGATCTCATTTCTCTCTCCTTAATAAAATTTTCTCCGTTGAGTTCTCTTTGAGTTAACATAATATTTTCAAAAAAAAAAAAGAGATACGCAAAAGAGATGCCCGCTAGATTGAAATACCCAAAAGGGCAGTCTAGGCAAAAACCAGGGTGCGGCACAAAAAAAAATCAAGGACAAAGGGAGACTATTCTTCAACCTTCTTCATTGAATATCATTTGATCCTCTTCAAATCAATTCAACAAGGAGAGCCTTCTTCGATCATCTTCAAATCAAGAGAGCAGCCTCACAAGCCTGTTCACAAAGTCATCTACCACATTCAAGCAACTTGGGGCTTGAGACAGGAAAGAGACTTGAACATAAAGCCATTACGACAGTCGACAGATTTGTAGTCGTTTACCTCCTAGAGACACGATTCAAGAGAGAATTAAGAATGAAGATTCACAATAGGCCTAGATGTGTTCACACAAGGTCACTCATCAAAATTTTACAAAAATGAAGAAACAGTACGGTACTCTCGCATGAGACAACCTCACTGACTAGCAACAGATTCTGCATAAACCTGATTTGGTCCCAACTTGTCAAACACAAGTTCACCCATATCAAATATAAATTCATACGAATGTCCCTACATGTCCATATACCATATACTCATACATAAACTCACCACCAAAATGACCACCCGGCCATTTATACGAACAGACGTGGGCACCACCACATATGTTCAGTTAAACAACTAAAATCTAAAAAATCTATTTGGAATCTTTATGTGCTAACAGGTACAGAAAGGTAAGAATCATTCGGGTCCATCCGAGACCAGCATGCATGTATTCTTACATTATAGGAGCCGACAGAACCTCCACCTCAACCGACAACTTCAATGTCTATGACGGCAGCAACGACATCAAAGTACGTGACCTCTGCAACAACATGTACACTTGTGACCTCAGGTGGAGCATCAACAAAGTCTGCGACCTCAGCAAACTTCAAAGTCCGTGACCTCGGCAACATCAACAAAGTCTGTTACCTCAGCAACCTTAAAGTCCATGACCTCGGCAACAACGGCAATGTCAGTAACCTCGGGCGGCGCATCATCAAAAACGGATATTTTCAGAATTTGGTCAAGTCCTTAATTCCTCGGTATGAATTTATCCATGCACTCAAACAACCTCAGCTACTTCAGTAACCTCGGGCGGCGCACTTTAACAACTTCATCAACAAACCGGGTATCATCAGAATTGGGTCAAGTCCTTGATTCCTATCTTACCTTTTTCTTTCAAATTTGCTTTTCAAAATACCTAAAGCAACCTTTTAAGTGTTTTGGAGTCGAACTATGTTTTGGTCTGATTCTCCGATAGAGATACGTAGGCAGCCGTGCGGCACGACCATCCCAATGTTCAGAATGATGTCTTTTCTATCGATGACATAACTTCTTCCATGAGTCTTATCGCCGAGGGGCTCTGTAGACACCCCATTCTGAATCAATAATTACATGATTACACTACTCTTCGTTTCTCTTTTGTATTTTGATGAAAGCATATTAGTTTCGTCATGTTTCGTTAAGTTTCTAACTAACTTTGTTAGTTTTAGACCTAACTAACTAACGGAATAACTGAAGAGGACAGAATAGTCAATTGACAAGTTATCCCGCATGGGACATACGTGTCTCGCACGAGACATTCCCTCTATAGAATGTGCAGATTCACTCCCCTTGTCGATTTCGACCTCTTTTCTTGATAACTCTTATCCAATTCGGGTCTCTACTGATTTTTAGAGTTCTGAAACCTTCTTTGGGAGATATCCTAAATCCCTTAAGTCTCCTAATCTTGGTGACCAAGTAAATCAACCCCTATAATAATAGATGACTTTCAGTATTTCAGAGGACACACAATTTGCTGGTTTCTCTCCTTGAAAGACTCCTGCAAATCACTCTAAAACAACACCAAAATTCGTCTATCAACCTTGTTGATCGACGAATACCACGATTCAAGCCTAGAATCAAGGTGGAACTCCGTCCAAATCATTTCTCGAGCAAGAGAGGAGGAGAAAATACTTAGAACCATGTTCTAAACCAAATACTCCCTAAATACAAGGTAAACTCCTATATTTTTACTCTCTTCTTCTCAATCCCTCTAATTGCTTTTAGAGTAGTGTAATCTCATCAAAAGGGTTAGCCTAGAATCCCTTCAATTCATGGAGGTGATCTCGAAGCATACAACCCGATATTCCTAATTAAAAAATTAATTAGGACTTTCTTGTTCTTATTTAATTATTTGATTGATAATACTCAATTGGCAAGATCGATCTTCGGATTGGGTGGAATGGGTGCTCCATGACCTATCCGTCCCATAAATTAACCCCCGAAATTTCGAATCTCTTTAAATTATCAAAAATGTTTTTCTTATTGTTTTCTTAAATAAATAATAAGTGGCGACTCTGTGTTCATTGAAATCACACCGCTACAGTAACCGATAACCAGTGTTCTAAAAGACCCCGCCTAAGGGCGCCTAGGCCCCGCCTAAGCGCTAGGCCCCTCTCCAACGCCTAGTTCTAAGACCCGACTAATCCCGACTAGTCCCCGCCTAGGCGCTAGGCCCGGCTCCGCCGCCTAACATCCGCCTAGCGCTTTTTAGAATCTTGTCGATAACTGATCATTAACAGACTTTGCGCCCTACACGTAACTTCTTTGGCCTTTATCAGAAAGTTGTTGCTTGCACATGTCACCCTCAGACGATAATCACAACATTGCGACAACCCATGGTGGTCGCTAACATGAAACGTCTTGGTGAGGGATTCCAGCTTTGGGATTATATCGTTTTCGGGCAACGACGGGCTGCAATGGGCTTCTCGCTGACTTCCAGACAGCGCCGGTTCCTGCCACTGTGCTAAAAGAAATTGCCTAGTCACCTTCGTTCCCGCTTTGGGCCTGTTATCCAGTCTTTCATATCAAATTCATTATATTGGGCCTCATATATCAGTTTGGGCCGAAATCTCTTTTATAACACTAGACAATCACATCACCTCTGGTTTTAAAATCATTCTATTTTTCTTTTGTTGAGCTTTAATATTTAATATGTTAGTTTTTTGATGCAAGATCATTCTAATTTGTGACTTTCACACAGGGTCGGCCCTCTTGCAAATGAGGCCCTAGGTCAAGTTTTTAGGTAGTCCTTCATTACAAAGCCCAAATAAAAAGAATTTAGTAAAAATATCAAAAATGAGAATGCCATGCTTTGATCACAGGTGGCCTAGCAACTTAGAAAAGGCCCTTAACCACTGGGAGAGGTACTGTTTTGTGATATTTTGTGGCCCTAATTATACTAGTATTTTTGGTGGCTCTAGGCTAGAGCCTCACATCATCTAAGGTATGTAACAAATTAGATGATGTGAAAGCAGGCCCGGCCCGGCCCGGCCCGGCCCTGCTTTCACATCATCTAATTTGTTACATACATATACAGTATATTTACCCCGACCGTTGTCAATTCAGGTTACATTTATAAAGTGGAATCATTTATACAATGGTTACACGTGCAATTTAAAATTTAAAGATATCACAATTTGTCCAATGGAAATAATTAGTTTACTCTTTTGTGAAGTAAAAATTCTTTATTTTAGTTATTTCTCATTATGTTTTTTTAACCTCGGTTGTGTAGATTTAAGATAATGTTTCAAAATAAATGTCGCATTTTCAAATATTAAAATTAATCTAATGCAATTTTATTATCCTAAAGGCTAGTAAAGTAAACGTCTGCAATATTTATTTTGGAACGCGATATTTATTTATTTTGGGAAAGAGCAGAAAGTATGTGTGTTTTTCTCTCCTTTCTTTATTTGGCTTTAGGTGAGTAAGAGAGCCTACATAAGTGCTTGAAAGTAAAAGTTTTGTGGTTCATTTTCACTTCCGCTTCCCAATAAATTGGCGCTTAAACCGCTTCTATTTTTCTTCTACTCATTCAAACTTTAATGTAAAAATTAATCATTTTTCTTCTTTGTTTTTGTGCATTTTTTTTTCAGTTTCTCTTCTAAAATGCTACAATTCATGTCAACACTTTCCAAAGAAAGAATCCAACAGTACATTAGCATCATGTTAGACAATCTTAGGTCTTATAAAACTTACCACAGTGACCTCTTCCTTCAACTACTATTCACTTTGTTCATAATTTCAAGCATTCCATTTTCCACCGGCGAAATCAAGAACATCAGAATCATCGATGACTCCCGCTCCATGATCTTGTTCGAGCGGTTTGGCTTCTCCTCAAACGGCCATGTCTCCATTTCGGTAAGTCACGTTTCATGGAACTCTAAGCATGACCACAGCGCGCAACTAAATCCTACCTCCATGGGGTTTTACCTTGTTAGACACTCTTCTTTCCCAAGAATCTTTAATGAGTCCGAGTACACCCAAGGCTTTTGCATCTTATCTAGCCATTTCATAAAACTTATATTTAGTTTCGACAAAATTGCCCCCGCTTCATCCTACAATGATTCTATCATCATCGACGAAGCGGATGAATACAATTTGATTTTTGGAAATTGCCAACCGGGGTTTCAAGTTTCCATGCACGTCCATACCGAGATGTATAATGTACACAATGGTGCAAAGGATTTTCTCCCCACGGGCCAAACTCCGTTGCCAAAACTCTATCTTGGTTTTTTCATTGTATATTCCATATTTTTCGCTATTTGGGTATACGTTTGTTTTAAACAACGATTAACTGTTCACAAAATCCATTTGATCATGTGTGCATTGCTAGTTTTCAAGGCAATGAAAATGATTTGTGCCTCAGAAGACAAAATGTACATAAGAAACACGGGCACCCCTCACGGATGGGATATAGCATTTTACTTCTTCGGGTTCTTCAAAGGTGTTACACTTTTCACCGTTATCATCCTTATAGGCACCGGGTGGTCCTTCTTGAAACCCTATTTACAAGAACGCGAGAAAAACGTGCTAGTATTTGTAATCCCTCTTCAAGTCTTGGAAAATATTGCATCGGTGGTCATAGGTGAATCTAGTCCCGCTACCAAAGACCGGTTCACGTGGAATGAAATGCTTCTGATAATTGACGTGGTTTGTTGTTGCACGGTGTTTTTTCCAATCATTTGGTCGATAAGAACCCTAAAAGAAGCTTCTAAAACGGATGGAAAGGCGGCTAAAAATGTCGAAAAGCTTACGCTCTTCAAGCGATTCTACATTGTTGTCATTGTGTATTTGTATTTTACTAGAGTCGTGGTTTCGGTTATTGGAACCATTATAAATTATAGATATGATTGGGTTACCATAGCTGGCGCGGAGGGCGCTAGCTTGATTTTTTACTTATTTATTTTTTATAATTTTCAGCCGGTCGAAAGAAATCCATACCTAGTGATCGATGATGAAGAAGAAGCTAATGCAAGTGAAATGTTGGAAGAAGATGACTCATTTGAACTATAAATACCTTCAAATATATATGGATAAAACCATTCATTTACATTTTTCTTTTCGGAACATGTATTTATGTAATTGCAAGAAATCAACAAATATTTGGAGTTTTTTTTTTTTGTTTGTTTGTTTATTCGATCTTCACAATTTTTCCATATATCAAGAAGGGGCATTTACCAAAAATAACTTTTGAAAGATGAATATTACAAATAAAATCACACAAAGTTGAAAATTGCAAAAAAACTCCTTGAGTTATTTTTTTGAATGGGCAAAACCTCCATATTTATCAATTGATTAAGTGATAAATGCATTTAACAGTTAAATAACTAATAAATTACATTTATCAGTTGTTTAACAAAATATCAAACACAAAAAAAATAACTCTTTAGGAAACTGATAAATGCATTTATCAGTTAAATAAATGTCATTTATTAGTTATAAACAACTGATAAATATCATTTAGAAAAAAAACTTAAAAAATATTTTTTTTAAAAGTAGTTTTTTGTAAAATTATATATTACGTATATTTTTTATTTATTTTTTGTAAATAATATCCTTTTGAGAGGTATTTTTTTTATAAAAACTCCTTTCGAGAAGTGAAGTAATCTCTATATATTCAATCATAGGATTATACTAATTTTTGAGAAGGATGTCCATACTATCATTTATATACAAGTCCTATCTTTGCTGCATTTTATTTATTTATAATTTCACAAAATCTAGGGAGAAACGCGTTTCTTCATAAGTTATGGAGAAACGGGTCCCGACATGTCGCGCGACAATGAGCTAGATAGCCAGAAACCTATGAAAGTGATATCCAGAAACCTTCAAATGAATATCCAGAAACCTTCAAAATGTTTCTGGATATACATTTGAAGGTTTCTGGATATCCAAAAACCTTCAATAGCAATTTCTGGATATGCCCTAACACATTTCTGGATATGCACCTAACAGTTTTCTGGATATGCACCTAACAGTTTCTGGATATACATTTCACATCCTTCTGGCTATCAAATACAAAGCTTCTGGATATCAACTGCAAAGCTTCTGGCTATCAAATGCAAAGCTTCTGGATATCCAGAAGCTTTTGGTCTTGGCCTTGGGTTTTTTTTTTCTGGTTATCAAATGTAAAGCTTCTGGCTATGAAAAACACGTTTCTCCATAGTTATGGAGAAACGCGTTTCTCAGCAGACGCACTCTTATAATTTATGTCATGTATGTCTTCGATAAAATTTAATTATGTATATTATGCTAGTGGCAAAAAAATTAATATATCAACCCAATAATGCTTCAATTAAGCCCCAAACAGCTATTTCTATTTTTCATGTAGGACTATGTATGAAATGATGATTATGCCCTTAGACAATTAAATGATTCACAATTGCCCCAAATTTAAAACACTCCGTTACAAAATCTAACGAAAGAGTTCAAACGAAAATAATTTAAAAAGATAAGAGGGACTCATGAGGATAAGTTTAAAATTAACAGGCCAAATTATATTTGATGATTCAGGAAACGATTCGGATCAGCCTTATTCCAGTAATAGGGTATAATCCAGCAACTGAGACCTAAAACGACGAACAAACGACTAGTCGTGATTGTCTCCGGCTAATACCCTCCGGCGTGATGATGAGATAAAGTGTTAAGTTTGTGATGAACTATATTGAACGACTTAAATCTCAAATAGTGAAGATAACATTACCTTTTTACGTTGGATGTAGTATGGATTATATAGTAGGGTCGTAGGATCGTAACGAATCCCTTGGATTACGGAGATAATGCTGGCGTAACGGTCTCCGTAATTGTAGGAGACAGTTACGAATAGAATCGTGGATAAACGCACGTGTAATCATGGATAAAGTTGATGGTGTTTTCCTCTGTTATCTTTGCCAAGGGTTTTGCCTTGATTCACTTGGCGAAGTAGTCAATAGCCATGATCAGATACTTACAATTTCCACGGGCGGGTGGGAAGGGTCCGATCAAATTTACCCCCCATATGTCGAACAACCAAGCTGCAATCACAGGTGTTTGCTAGGTGGTTGGGAGCCTTGGTAGGTCTGCATACCTTTGGCATTTGTCACACTTCTGCACAAACTCACAAGCGTCTTCCCGTAGATGAGGCCAATAATATGCCAATGTAAGTATCTTATATGCCAAAGTCCTGGTCCCTGAGTGTCCTCCACATACTCCACTATGTACCTCTAACAAAAGTTGAGCAACCTTTAGGGGATGAACACACCTCAACAATGGTTTGATGAAGGAACTTCTGAACAATGCATCCCCATGTATAGTGAACCTAGGGGCTTTCTTCCTTATCCTTCTAGCTTTCTGTTCGTCAGCTGGTAGCTCGCCCGTTTCGATGTAGGCCCTTATCTCATCAATCCAACACTTAGAGCTGTTGACCGAGCAAAGAACCTGCACTCTTTCGTATGTTGGATGCTCTAAGTATGAGATTGGTTGAAAATGTTTCTTGTTTGAAGTGGCCAACTTGGAGAGTAAGTCGGCTAATTCATTTTCCTCACAGCCTACCCTCTGTAACTCCCAAAACTCCAAGTCTTGGATGAGCTCTTTCACTAGCTCGCAATATTTGATCAGAATTGGGTTGAGAACCTCATAATCTCCTCTGATTTGATTCACAATCAGTTGGGAGTCACAATAAACCACAATCTTAGTCACCCCAAAGTATTTAGCATACTTAATTGCTGGGACCAAGGCCTCATACTCGGCATGGTTATTGGAGGCTTGAAACTTGAACCTCAAAGCTTCTTCGAACACCCTACCACTTTTTGGCTCGATCAACACAATTCCAGCTCCACTCACATTCTTTGTAGCGGACCCATCCGAGTAAACCTTGCAGCAATCCTTGGGCAAACTCACTGTCTATTGGTTCGACTGCTCTTCCCCTTCAAGCTCTTTTTTGGGGCGGCCTCTGCATTGTCTTCTTCAGTAAGCTCGACCAAGAAGTCAACCAGAGGTTGAGCTTGTAAAGTTTTTCGAGGCCTGTACTCGATGTCGAACTCTATCAACTCTATAGACCAGTTTAGCAGTCGACCTGAGCTTTCTGTCTTATGTAATATCTTTCTCAACGGAGCATTGGTCAGCACAACAATGGGATGAGCATATAAGTAAGTTCGCAGCTTTCTGGCTGCTACTACTAAGGCATAGGCTACCTTTTCAACATTGAAGTATCTCCCCTCTACGTCGGACAAGGCCTTACTCACGTAGTAAACTGGTTTCTGAATTCCATTCTCCTCTTTGATCAGGAGTGATGCTAATGCTCGATCTCCAGCTGACAGATAGAAGTACAAACTCTCTCCCTAGACCGGGCTACTTAGCAAGGTATTCTTTGAGTTATTGGAACAACGAGTAACATTCGGTCGTCCACTCAAAGGTTTTCGGTTGACAGATAGACGTACAAATTTTATCCCTATATCGGGCTACTTAGCAAGGTATTCTTTGAGTTGTTGGAACGACGAGTAACATTCGGCCATCCACTCAAAGGTTTTCATCCCTCTCAAGGTTTTGAAAAAGGGGAGAGACCTCTCAACTGACTTGGCTATAAAGCGGCCCAAAGCAGCGACTCTTCCATTTAGACGTAGAACTTCTTTGATGCAAGTAGGCTCCTGCAATTATACTAGGGACTTGATCTTTTCTGGATTGGCTTCGATGCCCCTCTGTGATAACATGAAGCCCAAAAATTTGCCCGCGGCCACCTGTGATGTGCCCGATTTTTGAAAATCAATGAAGTCGACATGCCGTTTTTAGTTTAAGGGGCCAAAACTTTGAAAAAATGCCCAAAATTAGAGAAAATGAGTTCGGAGGTCACGTTACACTCCGGGATTGACGTTTGGCGTGCACCCGAAATGCCTCGTATGACGAGTCTTCCAAACTTGAAACTTTTATGTATGTGTGTGTGTGTGTTTTGAAAAAGATTTTGAATAAAAGGGGATTTTTTGGAAATAACAGAAATTTTAGGGACTGGACTGGAAACAGTTTGAAAACAGTGACTAAACTGAAAATATCAGAAAACTGGAAAACTGTTTGCAGATGACAATGTCATCCGCGTGGATGAGATCGTAGTGCAATCTTATCCGCGTGGATGGGGCTGTAGTGTCAATATTTTTTTTACAATTTCCAAATTAGTCACTGTAATTTTCAGAAACTTAACTGGATTTACAGGACTTAACTGGAAATGTAACTGAAAACATAAAATAAAGGAAATGTTTGGATTTTTGGCATTCATGTTTTGTTCTCTCTTTCCCTAGACTTTGATTAGTGGTCATAAATGATGAATCCACTTAACAAGCCATCCCGGGGGTACATTAGGACTTTGTAAACATTTCATTTGCTAGGGACAAGGGGGATTTTGACATGAAAAGTAATTTAACAAGAAAGTTAGGTCAAGATGTATCAACTTTAGAGGAAGAACTCTAAGGTGGTCATAAGAAGACCATCCTTGAGACCTATACTCAAGTGTATCTCATACATCTTGTGTGACCTATTTTGTGAGTCTAGATGATTTTCATCCAAGGAAAGAGTTCCAAGGTGAGCATCTTAGACTAGGGAGGGGACATTTACAAGGAAGTAAGCAATATGGACAATTTAAAGTGGTCATCTATGGAGATGGACTCCAAGATGACCATACTTTAGGTCAAATAAACAAACAAGGACAAGTAATGTAAAAGGGGAAATGGGGGATAACATGAAAGTAAGGGAGAATGCGGATCACTTTAGAAGATCATCCATGGAAATGGATTCCATGGAGATCCTCTTGGATCCTTGGGACAAAGGGGGAAGGGGATGAACAACAAGTAAAAACAACCACTCTACATCATTTATGTATGAAAATGTATGTATGAATGAGTTTTGAGTAAGGAAGAACAAGGGTTTTACCAATGTTTCTTGGGCTTGTGTTTAGGGTTTGAAGGTTTTAAAGGGTTAGGAGTGGTTTTGGGGTGGATTTGGTGTTGAATTTGAGTTGTGGGAGTGTTAAGGGCTGTTTGAGAATGGATTTTGACAGAGTAACAGTAGGAATTCGTAATTTTTGGCTTATTTAAACTGAGAGGGAAGGGCTGTATTTATAGGTTAGATGGGTGACAATCTTATCCGCGTGGATGAGATTGTAGGCACAATCTCATACGCGCGGATGGGATCAGCAGCGTGCCTGGTTGTTGCAGAAAGCAGTTTTGGCTATTTGTAAATGGTCAATATTCCTTTTTTATTGCGAATGACATATTTTCAGCGAGATATTTGCCCATTTTTTTATTTCTAAGAGGTCCTTCCTCGTTCAAATTGTCAAAATAATATCCAAAATGCCCCTAGATGATTATAAATCATTAATTTGGGCTGACGAAACATTAACGACCCAGATTGGGGCACTTACAGTAGCCCGTCGGCGACAGTACTTCCAGGGGAAGTGGGGTCGTCAACAAAGTGAGGATCCCAATCTGGCAAACTTTTACCTAGATGGATGAGGAGGTGACCGAGGCGGTCGGATGGCTAGACCCTTTTAAAGGATTCCTACGTATCCCAGGTGGGAATCAAGCCGATCGTAGTTCAGATCTTGCGGGGGAAAGGAGCAGTCAAACGAATGGACCTCCCACCGCATTTTTGTTGTCGAAGGCAGACTCGACTAACAAAGGCGTTGCCGAAGGTAGACTCGACTAACGGAGGCGTTGCCGAAGGTAACTCGAATAACGAAGGCGTTGCCGAAGATAAACTCGACTAACGGAGGCATTGCCGAAGGTAACTCGACTAACGGAGGCGTTGTCGAAGACAAACTCGACTAACGGAGGCGGGGACGTTGCCGAAGATAAATCGACTAACGAAGGCGTTGCCGAAGGTAACTCGACTAACGGAGAAGTTGCCGAAGACAGACTCGACTAACGGAGGCGGGGACGTTGCTGAAGATAACTCGACTAACGAAGGCGTTGTCGAAGATAAACTCGACTAACGGAGGCGGGGACGTTGCCGAAGATAACTCGACTAACGGAGGCGGGGGCGTTGCCGAAGATAAATTGACTAACGAAGGTTTTGCCGAAGATAAACTCGACTAACGGAGGTGGGGACGTTGCCGAAGATAACTTGACTAACGAAGGCGTTGCCGAAGATAAACTCGACTAACGGAGGCAGGGACATTGCCGAAGATAAATCGACTAACGGAGGCGGGGGCGTTGCCGATGATAAATTGACTAACGAAGGCGTTGTCGAAGATAAACTCGACTAATGGAGGTAGGGACGTTGCCGAAGATAAATCGACTAACGAAGGCATTTTCGAAGATAAACTCGACTAACGGAGGCATTGCCGAAGGTAACTCGACTAACGGAGGCGGGGACGTTGCCTAAGATAAATCGACTAACGAAGGTGTTGCCGAAGATAAACTCGACTAATGGAGGCGTGGACGTTGCCGAAGATAACTTGACTAACGGGGGTGGGGGCGTTATCGAAGATAACTCAACTAACGGAGGCATTGCCGAAGGTAGACTCGACTAACTGAGGCGCTGCCGAAGATAACTTGACTAACGGAGGCGTTGCCGAAGAAAGACTCGACTAACGGAGGTGTTGTTTATCACCGTAGACTTGCTTTGTTGCTTGGTTGGGGAAAACTCGGGCTTGCAATGACTGTCGAGGTTTATCTGCTGGGGGTATGTATTCTTTGTATGGGCTCACGATGACAGCCGGGGTTGAAAATGAGGAATAGAATGGGCTTCCGTTAAGTTTTGTTGAAGAAGGACGGGCTTACGTTGAAGACCGGGGTTGAAAACGAGGAAGGGAATGGGCTTTCGTTAAGATTTGGTGAAGAGGTCGGGCTTACATTGAAGGCCGGGGTTGAAAACGAGGAAGGGAATGGGCTTTCGTTAAGTTTTGGTCAAGAGGTCGGGCTTACGTTGAAGGACGGGGTTGAAAACGAGGAAGGGAATGGGCTTCCGTTAAGTTTTGGTGAAGAGGTCGGGCTTACGTTGAAGGTCGGGGTTGAAAACGAGGAAGGGAATGGGCTTCCGTTAAGTTTTGGTGAAGAGGTCGGGCTTACGTTGAAGGCCGGGGTTAAAAATGAGGAAGGGAATGGGCTTCCGTTAAGTTTTGGTGAAGAGGTCGGGCTTACGTTGAAGGTCGGGGTTGAAAACGAGGAAGGGAATGGGCTTCCGTTAAGTTTTGGTGAATAGGTTAATTCCTGTTAACTTTCCGTTAAGCTGGGGGTCTGAATGCAGAGTGCCAGGAATTAAAAGGACAAAGTAGGGATTTCACCCTGCAATCTTATCCGCGCGGACCAGATCAGCAGGGCGACGGGTTTAAAGATTAAGACAGAAGTTTATGTCTTCTTCATTCTTCTAAACAGCCGCCAATAGGGAGAGAGAAAAAGGAGGGAGAAAAATGCCATTGTTGTCCAATTCCTTTGCCGAATCCTTTGAAATTGAGGCTATGGAGCAAGAGGGAGGAGCTAATGTAGTCCACCGAGGTCGGGTGAGTAGAGAGGCTGCGGAGAAGAGGCTTGAATTTGTGAGGATGCACCGCCATTACACACTCTCGCAATCGGTGAACGATGAGTTTTACCCGGATATGTGGCAACATTGGGCCACCGATGAGGACCTTCGCATAGTATGACACTCAATTTTGTCGATTTTATTGATTTTTTTATTAAAATTGGTTCATGCTAGATTTAGGGCTTGAATGCCAAAATCTGGGGCTTTTGTTGATTTTGCAGTTGAAATATGAAATTGATGATGCGTATATTTAATTGAAGGCATGGGTAGAAGGAATATGCAATTTGTTTATGAAAAACATGGGTAGTTTGCATAATGTGAAAATAAAGTGGGTACAAATTTGCCAAATTTGGGACGGACTCTTGCATAAGAGATTTTGATGAAAATTTGTTTTGTAAATGTAAAATGGATACAAATTTGCCGAATTTGCGACGGCCTCTTGCATAAGAGATTTTTGATGAAAACTTGTTTTTTGTGAATGTATATGTGGGTACAAATTTGCCGAATTTGGGACGGACTCTTGAATAAGAGATTTTTTATGAAAACTTGCCGAATTTGGGACGGACTCTTGCATAAGAGATTTTTTATGAAAACTTGCTTTTGTAAATGTAAAATGGGTACAAATTTGCCAAATTTGGGACGGACTCTTGCATAAGAGATTTTTTTATGAAAACTTGTTTTTTGTGAATGTATGCTTGATAACATGATGACTGAATGTGAGAAAAGATGCATGTAGAAAAATGTGTCCAAAAATGGGACGGAGTTTATTTCTTTCTTTTCTGTTTTGTGTTTGTGTCATATTTGCAATTTTGATGACATACTTGCGCTGTGCTTACTTTCAGGGGAGAGCAGGTGTCATCCAGAGCAAGTTGGACAAACTAAAGACTCGAGGGTCCGTAGAGGCAGTCGTCAGGCTTTGGGATGCCCTGTCCACAGCTGGTAGGGAGGATCATAGGAGTCCTCTTCAGCTCGTGGTGGCTTCTAACCTTTATGGTTTCATTGAGTGCTTGAGAGGAGTGGCAGGGTTGCATAAGAGCAAGGGGCTCTATTTGGCACTGATTGAGCACTGGTGGAATGTTACCCACACGTTCCACTTCTTCTGGGGGGAGGCTATCGTGACCCCCACTGACTATGCCGCTATTACTGGCTTGTCCTTCAAGGAGCTCGGCTTGGAGTGGCACGACGGGTATACGGACGCGGAACTGATGGATCTGATGGGGATTGTTCTCGTGCCGAGGAAGGGAATGGGCATGGAGTATGTTGTGGTGGATGCGAAGTTGACCGAGAGTATAGATCGGTATGAGAGGGGGGATCAGACCATCTCGGCTGAGCAGATCGCTCGCTGCTTCTTGTGGTTTGCCCTTTTTAGCACTTTGTTTGGGCACGCTGAGGGCACAGCTATGTTCGCCTTGCTGGGGTCTTTGGCGGATATTGACAGGAGAGATGAGTATGCCTGGGGAGAAGCAGGCTTGGCGTAGTTGTACTTCGCTTTGGACAGATATAGCAGGAAGGCGTCCACCTCCCTGACCTGCTTTGAGTTCCCGTTGGAGGTATACTCTCTTCTTCTTCTCTTTTTATCCCTTGTACATATTGCATATGCCTCTTTGTATTTGACGGGTTTCTCTTATTGGATGCAGGTCTGGGCTCTGGAGACCTTTGGATGCGCCCTGTGGGACCATGTCCCGGGGGAGGCTTTTGCATACCCAGCTATGATTTGGTGGACGAAGGATGCCCGGGTGAAGAGGACTAGCAGGACTAGGAAGAAGGTGAGGTACAATGACATGGTACCATTTTTTACGGCGGAGACCAGTGAGAGCGTCAAATTTTACCCTTGGGATCGGTTCGAGGTTCATCAGCTGGGCGGTGCCGAGCACTGGACGAGGCAGAGGTGTATCTTGCGGGGACTCACCTGCGATGTCTATTACTTGGGGGAGAGGGTGACGAGGCAGCACGGTTTAGGGATGGTTACTTTGGCATCGGCTGAGCCTCCGACTGACATGATGTATCCTCGGGAAGGGTCGGTGGACTGGAAGTGGTTCAGGGCTGGGCGGTCTGCCATGGAGTATGTCACTTAGGAGCCTTATCTGGCGTTTGTGAGACGCAGGCTGAGGACACCTCAGGTGTTGGCGAGGGAAGGGAGATCGGTCGTGAGGATCCCTCGAGCTGACTTCTCGTATACCCAGGAGGGGTTAGGATGAGGGCGCAAATACCCATCCCCGAGGTGACACCACGAGCTTTCCGGCCTCGACCGAATTCTCAGGTATATGTTGATCGCGTTCTAATTATTTAGCCTTTATACTTCTTACATCATTGCTTCGACTGTTTTTTAATGCTTTTGTTTTCTTTTGCAGTACTCGTCCCAAGTTGTGGATCGGCTTTTCGTCTGTTCATCGGGGCTAAGAGGTTCATTTGCAACCTCATGGCACGGGGGAACGCTCGGGGTTCCGAAAGGGTGTCGCGACTAGCGCCTAGTGCCTCTGCGAGAGAGAGGTCACCTATTCCAGCCAGCGGGCCTATGCCGAGCAGGAGGTCTATGGAGACTCCTCGTACCCAGCCCAGAGAGTCGGTGGACATTTCTCCTTCTCCCTATATGGACAGGAGCGTGGAGCTTTCCCGGGACCACATCATCTTCGGGGGCATGGAGGGGCCGAGCTACGTACAAGGCGGGGCTGGCGAGGGCTCCTCCTCGCACCGCGGGGGTTATAGCGCCTTTGAGTTGCAGGGAGATTACGAGACTCCCTTGTAGACTCAGGGGACGTACGGCCGGAGCTCTGACGCCTTCTCCTTCGGATACGACTTCTTTGCTGACATCGGGATGTCGTACCGAGGCGTGCCTGCTGATCCTGAGGACACCTACTCGGATGGTGAGCAGGATGACGTGGAGCCGGGAATGGCTTTCCCAGAGGCAGCTGTGGAGGGACCGAGCACGGCTCAACGGAGGGTTCGGAGGCGTGGCAAGGAGATCTCTAGGGAGGAAGATCCCGTTCCTGATTCGGACAGCGATTCTGACTGATAGCGAGTGACTGCGTTTGTTAGGGCAGAGAGAGAGAGAGAAAACATACATTTTATGCACATTGTTTTTCTATTTTTTGAAATGTAATAACTAGGTTAATACATTTTATTTCACTATTTTTTTTTATATTTTTGTTTTGTTAATTCTGTACTGAATGCAAGTAGCATGAGCCCGGTTTGGTATTTTATGTGGAATTTTGAATGGAATCTTTGTTGGGATTTTGGATGAAAAAATGGGGAATGGGCAAATTTTCTGCTGTTTGGGGAAATATTTCCTCATTTAGGGACAGCAGTTTTTACTGCTGTCAGAAATTTTTTTGACTGGGTGACAATCTTATCCGTGTGGATGAGATTGAGGCTACAATCTCATCCGCGTGGACAAGGACAGCATCTAACAAGGTTATTTAAATTTTCACCTCAGGTCTTGTTTTTATCTCTCCCCTTCATCTTCCACTCTGTTTTTTCTGAAGTTTCGAGCAAAACCATAAAAAACCATGGAAAATATGAATAATTCTCCTAAATTGCCAAAGGAGTTGCAAATGGTCTTCTTCAACAAGTTCAAGGAATGGTCTCGAAAAATCATTCATGGGAACAAGGTGTTCTTTGAAGAGAGGTACAAGATCAAATCCTTGTGGTTTCTTAAGGAGCTTGTCCCGTATTATGACTTGATGAGGGCTTCCGCCGCGTTTTGGGACACTCGGAGGCACATCGTTTGCTTCTCTTACAACGAGAAGGTTCCCACCCTTGAAGATTTTAGGGCTTTACTTGGAGGGCCCGAGCTGGAAGAGGTTGCACTTCCCTTGTCTGGAGGGATGTCTTTCGTCAACAAATTATCTAGTCTCCTTCAAATCTCTCCGGAGGAAGCCCGAGGTATGGTTCAAGGACCCGACTATTTTGACATTTCTGGTCTCCCGGATAGGTTTAGGAGCTTGGGTATGGTTGGTGATTGCTATTGGGATGCATTTGCTCTTTGTGCAATCGGGTCCTTGTTCTTGGTCTGCTCCTTTGGGATGTGTCACCGGTCTTTGTTAGACGTTGTTTTTCACTGCCGATTGGGTCGAGTTATAGTTCACTTTATCTTGGGAGAGACCCTTCATGCTATTGACTGGTTGGCTATCGGGAAGTGGTACATGCACGGGGGAAGCCCGTTTCTGTTGTCGATGTGGCTGATGGAGAGGATGGGGGTCTTGCTGGAGGCTCCACACACATTCAGACCGTGAACTTTTGCCAGGAGGGGGGTTACAGTCGAGATCAAGGATCAGGCCTCGTGGGAGCGCTGGATGGCTCAGCGTCGTACCCAGGACATTCGATGGTGGATTCCGCACTGGCAGATAGAGACTAGGAGGACACTTCAGGAGGGATCTCAGGTAGTCATGCTTTCGGGACTCTGTTGGTCTACCTTCTTCATTCCAGCTCTAGCTCTCCGACAGTTCGGGATAGAGCAGATTCCTTTGGAGGGCTGCGATGATATTGCCACCCGTGTGGTGATGTCCATTTCTATGGATGATTCATCTGCGTTTTCCTTCTTCTCCCGAGTATGGAGGTACCATGTTTTTCCTCCTATGGTCCTTCTCAGGCGTCTGGAGCATATTTTTCTGTCCACTTAGTACTTAGATTGGTATGAGGGACACATAGGGGAGACTCAGGTGGCTCTTATGAGGAGGCGTGAGGCCATTGTGGGACCAGAAGACGTCCCAGTTTCAGTATTGAGGAGAGCCGAGGCTAGGGCTAGTCTTTACGACAAAAGCGGGGACGACATGCTTGATTATGAGATAAGAGTGGAACATCTGAGAGACAGAATTCCTGTAACGACCCTAACCCTAGGCACTAATTTTAATATCATATTGTGTGCTTTTAATATTACTGTTAATATTATGTGTCCATTTTTATATACTTGATTTATTATATTAGGATAAATGATAGGAAAATAAATTATTGTTCTAAAAGAAAATATAAAAATAGAAATTTGATAAAGAGTATGGGAAAGTGAAATTGAGTAGATTAAATAATGGGAAATAAGGGGTTTCATTTAAATGGCTTAATTGGTGAAAGCCTTGGAAAATAAGTTTAGGTGGGGAGGGGACCATCCTCCCTAATTCACTCTCCTTCCCCTCATTAGTCAACACACACCTTACCTCCCATGCTCTCCCTTTCCCCTTCCCATACTTCCCCTATTCACCTCCCTCCTCCTTCTCATTTTCAGTCTTACATTCCTCCATGGAAAGCTCCATTGAAGCCTCCCCATTCCAAGTCTTGTAGCTAGCCCATTTCTCCACCATTTTCAAGTCCAAGAGCATTTTTGAGGTTGGATCATCTAGAGGAACAAATCAAGCTAAGAAGATCAACATTCTATTCTAAAAACCTAAGGTGAGTTGTTATGATTTCCCTTCTCTTACTTGTTCATACTCTCCTTAATGTTCTCCTTGTTCTTATGATGTTTGGTTCATGCTTTGGGAATTTTATAGGAGTTGAATGAGTAGTAAATGGAATAGAATGAAGTTTATGTTCTTGGAAGATAACCTAGAGGATGTGAAATGGGTGGAGGGTGTAATGATAAATAATCTAGAATTACTTATTTTGGGTTTACATGATTTTATGATGATCCTTGTAGAGCTAGAAATTACTTGGTGTTCATGAATATAAGGAGTATTGTAAAGGAAAAGAAAAATGGTAAGAGAGTAACTTAGGAAACCTGGGAATTTCTGGATCAGGCACTTGGGCGGTCGCCCAAGGGGCCATGAGCGGCCGCCCATGTGGCCAGAAGCTTGAGTGCCTTGGAAAGCCTCTTGGGCGGTCGCCCAAGAGGTATTGTGCGGTCGCCCAAGAGGGCAGAAACTTAGGGACTCTTTGAAATCCACTTGGGCGGTCGCCCAAGTGGTATGGGCGGTCGCCCAAGCCTTCAGAAGTGAACTTTAAAGCTGAACCAGAATTTGTTAGCAATCTTATTTGGTCACTTATAGATTGTGACTCCCACTTGGTAAATTGAACTCGAATCTTCATAGAGGCCTTGTATTATAAGTATAATGACCTTGTAGGATGGATTGATGATACTTCCTTGCCTTACTTGAGTTCTTATACAATGTTATATTATGCATAGTGTATTGATTTAAATGTGGCACTATGATATTGGTTGGACATGAGTATATTTTACCATGTTGCTATATTGTTATCCCTTTTTGTGGATTATGTTTCAAGTAACTATTATGTGCTTGATATTTGTTAATCAGCTGATGTTGGGGGTATAACATAATACGATCAATTATGGAAGTGTGACCTAATGTGATCGGATTATGTTATATCTGTGACCGTCCCCTCCTGTGGCCACAGGTCGGGGTATAGCATCTGTAGTGAGCCAAAAGCCTTACAGAGTTGCTACTATCTTATTTGGTTCCCTGAAAAACAGGTCTTATAATATGTGAGTATTGCTTAAGCAGCTCACTGTAAGATTGGAGTATTATTATACCCAATGTTGTACGACTACTGTTTAGACGGGAAAAGGTAAACCAAGGTAATGGAATGTGGTTACAACTTTCCCAATGTGCTATGTGTGACTGGTTATGTGTTGCATTTATCTGGCATATTGATGCATTCATAATAGCTTGCTGAGATTTATTCTCACCCCTCTCCCTTTAATGTTTTTAGATCCCGAGACAGGAGGACCGGCCAAGTAAGGGCGGAAAGGAGTTTGGCAGTGAGCTTTTGGGTATTGTCGGGGTACGTTAGGTTGGCGTAGAAATTATATTTTGATATAAATCCTTTATGGAGTTTGTAATTATAAACTTTACATTTCTACGTTAAAACCAATATCTTTTGTAACTAAACAGGTGAATGTTTTCAAAGTTGGTCAACTCCTCCTTCAAAGTGGAGAGGAGTGGAGTTATTTTGAAATGTCAATGTTAATGATGTTTATGTTTGAAGTTTAATTCAAAGTTTTAAAAGTTTAGTATATTTGGGTTAGTTTGAGGACGCTCCAACTCGGGACACGTGTGGGTTTCGGGTCGGGGTCCTCACAGTTGGTATCAGAGCTCGGTTAGAGTTCTCGGGTAGAGTCTAGCTGAGTGAGAGTGTGTGATAACTGACGTCGAGTGTTTAATGCAGGAGTTTGTGCTAATGGCGGGAAATGATGGTGATCAGAATCGGGCTTTGGTGATGTTGGTAATCCGAATGCCGAAATGATGGATATGTTCCGAGTGTTTCTTCAGAATATGGCAAATCAGAATCAAGGTAGGGGACAACAACAACCCGAAGGTAGGCAAGGGCATCATGGTTTAGAAAAGTTTGTGAAGATGTCTCCTCCCAGCTTCAACGGAGATCCGGATCCGGTGAAGGCGGAAAGGTGGCTTGAAGCAATGAATAAGATTTTCTTGGCTATGGAGAGTTCGGATGCGGAAAAGGTGAGATGTGCCGTTTTCAAGTTGGAAGGACCCGCGGAGCACTGGTGGCAGGTAGTGAAGGATGGTTGGGACCGGGATTTGACACCGCAGACTTGGGAAAATTTCACTCGTAAGTTCCGGGATCACTTCGTTCCGATGGTGACTAGAGATAAGAAGGAGGTTGAGTTTCTGAAATTGGAGCAAGGGGCAATGTCTATAGCACAGTATTCAGCAAAGTTTACGGAGTTAGCCAGATATTGTCCTCATTTGGTACCGGATGAAGAGAGGCGTATCTACAGGTTTGTGAAAGGCTTAAGGGTGGAATTCCGGAAGCAGCTTTTGACTCATGACTTCGCCAACTTTCAAGCGGCTGTGAACATGGCGTATCGGATTGAGAATGACATAGAGGAGCATCGTGGTAAAAATGAAGGCGGAAACAGAAATAGATTCCAAGGTCAAGGTTCGGGACAGAACAGAGGGCAGTCAAGGACATTCACTCCGGGAGTAAATCGAGGAGGAAACGTAGCGGCTCCGGCAAATCGTTCGACTTCCGGTTAGCTTGGGATAACGTGTGGATATTGCAAGAGGCAAGGGCATTCGGAGGACAAGTGTTGGAGCAAGCAAGGCAAGTGTTTGGAGTGTGGGTCGACAGGCCATTTCCGGAGGAATTGTCCCAAGTGGCAGAGTAAGCAAGCTTCGGGTAGTGGTCAAGGGGGACAAGGTAGTGGTGTGAAGAGAGATGTCGACGGGAAACCAAAAGATAGAGTGCAAGGTCGAGTGTTTGCTTTGGGTCGAGGAGAGGTCGATCCCAATGCCGTCATTAGAGGTATAGTTCCTGTCTCAGGAGTTAAGGCCCGCATTCTTATAGATCCCGGGTCTTCCCATTCATTTGTGGCATCTCATTTTGCATTCTCATTGCACATTTTTCCTGAATCTATGCCTTATGTGTTGGAGGTCTCTACTCCTATGGGAGAGTGCCTTGCATCTTCTTTGATATATCGTGGTTGTGATGTGACTATATGTGGGCATGTATTGCCGGTGGATTTGGTCGAGTTACCAATCCGTGATTTTGATGTGATCCTTGGGATGGATTGGTTGAGTCAGTGTCATGCTTTGGTAGACTGTCGTAGAAAACGCGTCTCATTTGCTATGCCTGATGTGCCTACTTTTATATTTGATGCGGATAAATCTATGTTCGGTATACATGTTATTTCCGCCTTAAAAGCTAGAAAGATGCTATCTAAGGGATGTGCGGGTTACTTGGCCTATGTGGTAGATTCCAATAAGAAGTCGCCCGAGTTAGCTCATGTCCCGGTTGTGAATGAGTTTAGTGACGTGTTTTCTAGTGAGTATTCTATGCCTCCGGATCGTGAGGTAGAGTTTTGTATTGACTTAGTACCCGGTACCGCCCCTATCTCTAAGGCACCCTATAGAATGGCTCCGGCCGAGTTAAAAGAGTTGAAGGTCCAATTGCAAGAATTGCTAGACCGGGGTTTTATTCGCCCTAGTGTGTCTCCATGGGGAGCACCGGTTCTATTTGTTAGGAAAAAGGATGGTACCTTACGATTATGTATAGATTATCGTTTGTTGAACCAAGCCACTATAAAGAATAAGTATCCTCTTCCGCACATAGATGATTTATTTGACCAACTCCAAGGTTTCGTTATCTACTCAAAACTTGATTTGAGAAATGGATACCATCAGTTGAAGATTAGGCCGGATGATATTGCCAAAACAGCTTTCCGAACTAGATATGGTCATTATGAGTTTGTTGTGATGCCGTTCGGGTTGACTAATGCTCCAGCCGTATTTATGGATATGATGAACCGTGTCTTCAAGCCTTATCTTGATAGTTTTGTGGTGGTATTCATAGATGATATCCTTGTTTATTCTAAGTCCCGGGAAGAGCATGAGAATCATTTGAGGATTGTTCTATCAGTTCTTCGTGAGAAGCAGTTGTATGCCAAGTTCAACAAGTGTGAGTTTTGGCTTGAGCAGGTTTCTTTCTTGGGGCATGTAGTGTCGAGTTCGGGAATTTCTGTGGACCCTTCAAAAATTGAAGCCGTGGTTAATTGGAAGCAACCTTCGACTGTGACCGAGGTCCGTAGTTTTCTTGGTTTGGCGGGGTATTACCGAAGGTTTATTGAGGGGTTTTCTCGGATTGCGACTCCATTGACTAGGTTGACTCGGAAAGATGTATCATTTGTGTGGGATTCTAAATGTGAAGAAAGTTTTAATGAATTGAAGAAGAGGTTGACGACGGCTCCTGTTCTTACCCTTCCGGATGGTTGTGAGAATTTTGTGATATATAGTGATGCCTCGAAGGCGGGTTTGGGTTGTGTTCTAATGCAAAATGGGAAAGTTATTGCGTATGCCTCTAGGAAGTTATCACCGGCGGAACAGAATTACCCTACTCATGATATGGAATTGGCGGCGATCGTGTTTACGTTACATAAGTGGAAGCATTACCTCTATGGGGCGAAATTTGAGATATTCACCGATCATAAGAGTTTGAAGTACTTATTTACCCAAAAGGAGTTGAATAACCGACAAAGGAGATGGCTTGAGTTCTTGAAGGATTTTGATTGTGTGATTTCTTATCATCCGGGGAAGGCCAATGTAGTGGCGGATGCGATTAGCCGAAAGGCGTATGTGGCAGCTTTGAGTTCCCGAGAATTGAAGAGTGAGGTAATCATTGCGAATGTTCGAGCCGTTCCTACATTGTATGGAGATTTGAAAGAAGCTCAACAAGGTGATCCGGAGTTGAAGAAAATTTTAGATCAAGTGCAAGATGGGAAATCCGGGGAATTTGCGTTGAATAAAGATGGGATTTTAACCTTCCAAGGGAGAATTTGCGTTCCTTCGTCACCGGAAATCAAGAGGCGTGTCTTAGAGGATGGTCATAAGTCCAAGTTTGCGATTCATCCGGGTAGTACCAAAATGTATCAAGACTTGAAGCGTGGGTATTGGTGGAATGGTATGAAGAGGGAAATTGTGGATTATGTTTCTAAATGTTTGACTTGTCAACAGATTAAGGCAGAACATCAAAGACCGGCGGGACTACTTCAACCATTGGATATTCCGGAATGGAAATGGGAAGGGATCTCGATGGATTTTGTTTCAGGTTTGCCTCTTACCGCGAAGAAGATGGATGCTATTTGGGTTATTGTGGATCGGTTGACGAAGTCGGCTCATTTTCTTCCGGTATCAACCAAGTTTTTGCTAGAGAAGTTAGCTCAGTTGTATATGAAGGAGATTGTGAGACTTCACAGGGTTTCGGTTAGTATTGTTTCCGACAGAGATCCGAGGTTTACATCTAGATTTTGGAGAGCATTGCATGAAGCCTTGGGTTCTAAATTGTGTTTCAGTACGGCGTTTCATCCTCAAACCGACGGTCAGTCCGAGAGAACTATTCAGATACTTGAGGATATGTTACGGGCTTGTGTGATGGATTTCCAATTGTCATGGGAGGATCATCTACCTTTAGTGGAGTTTGCCTACAACAACAGTTATCAGTCTAGTATCGAGATGGCTCCGTATGAAGCATTGTATGGTAGGAAGTGTCGATCTCCGATGTGTTGGGACGAGGTTGGTGAAGCGAGACTTTGGGGCCCGGATTTGGTTCGAGATTCTACGGAGAAGATCAAGGTGATTCGGGATAGATTGAAGACGGCTCAGAGTAGACAGAAAAGCTACGCCGACAATAGAAGACGGGATTTATCTTTTCAGGTTGGTGACCTTGTGTTCTTGAAGGTCTCTCCGAGGACGGGAATCAAAAGGTTTGGTAATAAGGGTAAATTGGCTCCGAGGTTCGTTGGTCCGTTTGAGATCTTAGAGAAGATTGGGGAATTGGCTTACCGGTTGGCATTACCTCAGTCTCTTTCTTTACTCCATGATGTTTTCTATGTCTCTATGTTGCGGAAGTATTGTCATGATCCTTCCCACATCTTGAGTTCTCCCCCCGATGATGTCCAAGCGGACATGTCTTATGTTGAGGAACCGTTAAGAGTCTTAGAATTCCAAGTTAAGGAGTTGAGAACTAAGAGTATCCCTATAGTGAAGGTCCTTTGGAAGAATCATACCGTCGAGGAAGCAACGTGGGAGCTAGAGTCGGAGATGAGAGCGAAATACCCGTGGTTGTTTGAGAATCCAAGTAAGTCTTTTTGAAATTCGGGTCGAATTTTCTTTAAGGGGGAGTGAGTGTAATGACCCTAACCCTAGGCACTAATTTTAATATCATATTGTGTGCTTTTAATATTACTGTTAATATTATGTGTCCATTTTTATATACTTGATTTATTATATTAGGATAAATGATAGGAAAATAAATTATTGTTCTAAAAGAAAATATAAAAATAGAAATTTGATAAAGAGTATGGGAAAGTGAAATTGAGTAGATTAAATAATGGGAAATAAGGGGTTTCATTTAAATGGCTTAATTGGTGAAAGCCTTGGAAAATAAGTTGAGGTGGGGAGGGGACCATCCTCCCTAATTCACTCTCCTTCCCCTCATTAGTCAACACACACCTTACCTCCCATGCTCTCCCTTTCCCCTTCCCATACTTCCCCTATTCACCTCCCTCCTCCTTCTCATTTTCACTCTTACATTCCTCCATGGAAAGCTCCATATTGAAGCCTCCCCATTCCAAGTCTTGTAGCTAGCCCATTTCTCCACCATTTTCAAGTCCAAGAGCATTTTTGAGGTTGGATCATCTAGAGGAACAAATCAAGCTAAGAAGATCAACATTCTATTCTAAAAACCTAAGGTGAGTTGTTATGATTTCCCTTCTCTTACTTGTTCATACTCTCCTTAATGTTCTCCTTGTTCTTATGATGTTTGGTTCATGCTTTGGGAATTTTATAGGAGTTGAATGAGTAGTAAATGGAATAGAATGAAGTTTATGTTCTTGGAAGATAACCTAGAGGATGTGAAATGGGTGGAGGGTGTAATGATAAATAATCTAGAATTACTTATTTTGGGTTTACATGATTTTATGATGATCCTTGTAGAGCTAGAAATTACTTGGTGTTCATGAATATAAGGAGTATTGTAAAGGAAAAGAAAAATGGTAAGAGAGTAACTTAGGAAACCTGGGAATTTCTGGATCAGGCACTTGGGCGGTCGCCCAAGGGGCCATGAGCGGCCGCCCATGTGGCCAGAAGCTTGAGTGCCTTGGAAAGCCTCTTGGGCGGTCGCCCAAGAGGTATTGTGCGGTCGCCCAAGAGGGCAGAAACTTAGGGACTCTTTGAAATCCACTTGGGCGGTCGCCCAAGTGGTATGGGCGGTCGCCCAAGCCTTCAGAAGTGAACTTTAAAGCTGAACCAGAATTTGTTAGCAATCTTATTTGGTCACTTATAGATTGTGACTCCCACTTGGTAAATTGAACTCGAATCTTCATAGAGGCCTTGTATTATAAGTATAATGACCTTGTAGGATGGATTGATGATACTTCCTTGCCTTACTTGAGTTCTTATACAATGTTATATTATGCATAGTGTATTGATTTAAATGTGGCACTATGATATTGGTTGGACATGAGTATATTTTACCATGTTGCTATATTGTTATCCCTTTTTGTGGATTATGTTTCAAGTAACTATTATGTGCTTGATATTTGTTAATCGGTGATGTTGGGGTATAACATAATACGATCAATTATGGAAGTGTGACCTAATGTGATCGGATTATGTTATATCTGTGTCCCTTCTGTGGCCACAGGTCGGGGTATAGCATCTGTAGTGAGCCAAAAGCCTTACAGAGTTGCTACTATCTTATTTGGTTCCCTGAAAAATGGGTCTTATAAGATGTGAGTTTTGCTTAAGCAGCTCACTGTAAGATTGGAGTATTATTATACCCAATGTTGTACGACTACTGTTCAGACGGGAAAAGGTAAACCAAGGTAATGGAATGTGGTTACAGCTTTCCCAATGTGTTATGTGTGACTGGTTATGTGTTGCATTTATCTGGCATATTGCTGCATTCATAATAGCTTGCTGAGATTTATTTTCACCCCTCTCCCTTTAATGTTTTTAGATCCCGAGACAGGAGGACCGGCCAAGTAAGGGCGGAAAGGAGTTTGGCAGTGAGCTTTTGGGTATTGTCGGGGTACGTTAGGTTGGCGTAGAAATTATATTTTGATATAAATCCTTTATGGAGTTTGTAATTATAAACTTTACATTTCTACGTTAAAACCAATATCTTTTGTAACTAAACAGGTGAATGTTTTCAAAGTTGGTCAACTCCTCCTTCAAAGTGGAGAGGAGTGGAGTTATTTTGAAATGTCAATGTTAATGATGTTTATGTTTGAAGTTTAATTCAAAGTTTTAAAAGTTTAGTATATTTGGGTTAGTTTGAGGACGCTCCAACTCGGGACACGTGTAGGTTCCGGGTCGGGGTCCTCACAATTCCTATGGCGCCACCCAGGAGGCAAGAGATCAGAGATGAAGCCCAGGCGACCCGAGCTCTGTTAGAGGCAGGCTTGATGGACCCGGCCCCTATGTCGGAGCTAGGGAGGAGGAGGACGGACATCATTCCCGTGCCTAGGAAGAACACGAGGCACGGAGGGAGGAGACGGAAAAGGAAAGAAGGGGACGCGAGCGCTAGTGGCTAGAGCCTCGAGTATCCACTGATCATCCTTGCAGGCACATTAGTTTTATGTTATGCATTTTTTTATCTTTTAGCTTAGTTATGAGTTTAAGAGTAGACCGGGCTTGAACTCATCAAAAAGTTTTTAACTGTAGTGAATATGTGAATTGCATTAGAGTTTTTCGAGACGCAGTCATGACTTGATCAATGTGTGGATGACAAAGTATGATTTTTGTTTATGTTTTAGACTGAATCGTTTCCGACTGCCTACGTTCCCCTTTTACAAGAGGACTGAGGGGCTCAGGTCTTCGTAGTTCGACTCTATGAGTTGTTGTTGTTTTTTTTAGAAGGGGTAGGTAGAGAGAGGGACGAGAGAAGTGCAACCCTGTTTTTTACCTAGGCCGCCCTTTCGGGTTTTCAACCTAGTTGGGTATTACTCTTTTAGCACTTTTGAGGGGAAATGACTCGGTCTTCAGGCATAGTATCTACGGAGCTTGTCTCCGTTTACCGGATGCATGAAAGGATTTCCATCTAAGTCTGCGAGCTGCATGGCTCCTCCAGAGAAGATCTTCTGGAACACGTAGGGTCCGATCCAGACGGGCACCCATTTGACAAGTGAATTGGTGTGAGTTGGAGGCTTCTCTTTTAGAACGAGGTTGCCTTCTCGGATGTCTCTATGTTTCACTTTCTTGTCAAAAGCTCTGGTCATTCTTGCTTGGTAAGCCCGGGTATGTTCCATGGCTTTTAGATGACGTTCATCTAGCAGGGCCAACTCATCATGGCGACTCTGGATCCATTCGACTTCGTTGATCTGATTTTCCAACAACACACAGAGTGAGGGGATTTCCAATTCGATTGGGAGCACGGCCTCCATTCCGTAAGTGAGGGAAAAGGGAGTTTCTCCTGTGGCAGTTCTGACGGATGTTCTGTATCGCCAGAGGGCAAGGTGGAGCTTGTCTGGCCAATCTCTGCCTCGGACAGCCATTTCCTGATGATGTTTTCTAGAGTCTTGTTTGCTGCTTCAACTGCGCCGTTGGTTTGGGGCCGATAAGGGGATGGCTTGTGACGAGTTATTTTAAACTCTGCCAGCAATCTGTCGCATTCTCCCTTAAAATGAGAGCCATTGTCAGAAATCACTTCAGCTGGCAACCCGTATCAGTACATGATGTTTTCTTTGATAAAGAGGGTCACCTTCTTGGAATTAAGGATCTTTTAAGACTTGGCCTCGACCCATTTGGTGAAATAATCTATGGCTACCAGGATGAACTCGTGACCATTGCTTCCTGGTGGTGTAACCTTGCCGATGACGTCGATTCCCCAGGTAACGAAAGGCCAAGGGGTTGTCATGCAGTAGAGGTCATGTGGAGGCAAATGGTTGAGATTTGAATAGCGCTGACATTTGTCGCAGCTTCTCACGAACTGGATGCAATCCGTCTCCATAGAGATCCAGAAATAGCCCATTCTCAGGATGACTTGCATTAAGGCTCGAGCATTCATGTGGGGGCCACAGGTACCACCATGTACTTCATTCATTAGCTCGGTAGCCCTTTGTTTGCTGATGCAGCATAAGAGGGGACCCCGGTAATGCTTTTTGTATAGCGTATCTCCCAGAAGGACGTAGTGGGAAGCCAGGCATTTCAGAGCTATCATACTTCTTGCCTTGATTCCTTCTTTGTATTCCCCGTCTTTGTTTTTGAAAGAGGCTTCACCGCTTTTCAAGTATTGGTAGATCTGAGCATACCACGGGTCATCTACTGGTTCGTTGTCTGCTTCAATTTCAAAACAGTAGGCTGGGTTTTCTCTTCTCCCAACCCTGAAGGGTTTGACTGATTTTCCTTCGGGTATTTTGACAAGAGAGGCTAGTGTTGCCAGGGCATCTGCGAACCTGTTGCGATCTCTGGGCAGATAGTGGAAGCTGACCTCCTTGAACTGGGCCACGAGGTCTTCCATATAAGCATGGTACTTTTGCAGACTCGGATCCACTGTTTTCCACTTGTTGGACACTTGGTTGATGATGAGGGCGGAGTCACCGTATACTTCTAACTCCTTGATGTTCCTTTCTAAAGCGGCCTCCAATCCAGCTATGCAGGCTTCATACTCAGTGGCATTGTTAGTGACTTCAAAATTGAGCTTTACGGCCTTGGGAGTATGTTCATCAGTGGGGTCGACCAGGAGCATTCCTATCCCATTCCCCCGTCTGTTCGCTGCCCCATCAAAGAAGAGTTTTCAACGATTTTCTTCTTCTAGAGCGAAAATTCCATCATCAGGGAATTGAGGTTCAGGTCCTTGGCATTCATCACTTGGGAAGTCAGCCAGTTGTTCTGCCATTATCCGCCCTTTCACGGATTTTCTTGTCACATAAGTGATGTCGTATTCGGCCAGAAAGAATGACCATTTTGCCAATCTCATGGAGAGGGAGGGCTTGTCGAACAGGTATTTGATGGGATCCAGCCTTGAGACCAAGTGCACTGAGTGAGACTGCATGTAGTGCTTCAACTTTCCCACTACCCATACTAGGCCTGCGCAGGTTTTCTCGCAAACTGAGTAGTTGAGTTCGCTGCCTTGTAGCTTTCTGCTCACAAAATAGATGGCGCTTTCAACTTTGGAGTCTTTCTTCTCCTGTGCCAGCATAGCCCCAATTGCTGTGTCTGTGACAGTCAGGTATAGCAGTAGTGGCTTTTGCCGATGTGGGGGGCAAAGGATTGGGGGATTCACAAGGTATGCCTTGATCTTCTCAAAAGCAAACTGGCATTCTGGGGTCCATTCAGTGCATGTGCTCTTCTTCATCAGCTTAAAGATAGGCTCACAGATGGAGGTTAGTTGATTCACAAAGCGGCTTATGTACTGCAGCCTTCCCATGAAAGATTTGACTTCTGTCAGTGTTCGAGGCGGTTTCATCTCAACTATGGCTTTGATCTTCTGAGGGTCTACTTCAATTCCCCGTTCAGTTACCATGTACCCCAACACCTTACCTCGCTTGACGCCGAAGGAGCATTTAGCTGGGTTCAGCCTCATGGAATGTTCTCTGAGACGGTCGAAGAATTTTCTCAAATCGATGAAGTGCTGGCCATCGGATCCTTTGGAGTGGACTATCATGTCATCCACGTAGACCTCTATTTCTTTATGAATCATGTCGTGGAACAGGGCGGTGGCTGCCCTCTGATAGGTAGCCCCAGCGTTCTTCAGACCAAAAGGCATGACTGTGTAGCAGTATGTCCCCCAGGGAGTAGTGAAAGCTGTCTTAGCCTGGTCCTCTTCGGCCATTTTGATCTGGTTATAGCCGGCGAAACCGTCAACGAAAGACTTGACTTCGTAGTTGGCCATGGTATCTACCAGCATGTCAATGTTGGGCAGGGGGAAGTCGTCCTTTGGGCTGGCTTTGTTGAGATCTCTGAAATCCATGCAGCATCGGACTTTTCCGTTAGCCTTGGTGACTGTTACGATGTTGGAGAGCCAGGCAGGATATTCAATGACCCGGATGAATCCCGCTTTGAGCATCTTCTCAATTTCTTCCTTTACTTGTAACGACCATTCAGGCTTGATCTTTCTCAGCTTTCGTTTTACTGGCTTGACTTCGGGGTCCAATGGTATCCGTTGCTCCACTATGGAGGGATCGAGGCCGGACATATCCTTGTAAGACCAAGCAAATACATCCACAAATTCCTTGAGTAGTTCAGTCAGGGTTGCTTGTTCGTCCCCGTCGAATAAACTGCCAATCTGCGTCTCTTTAGGCTCTTCTGCAGTCCCCAGATTCACACGAGTCAAAACCTCCTCGGCAGCTTGGGCTCGGTTTTTCTCTTTCTCGACAACCTGCTTAAAGATTTCTTTAATGTATTGTTCGTTTAGTGTGTCTGCATCTTTATCTAGTGAATCATTATTAACCGTTTTTAAGTTATTAGTTAATTTATCATTAGTTAAAGTGGCGATCAGGGGATACTCAGAAAGGTCGATCATTTCATTCAGAGCAAAAGGAAGTACATCATTGGCTACAATTTCGTTGTCTTCTGGCATAAGGCCATCAGACGACTCTAAGGACTCAAATTCGATGACAAGAGACTCAGAGGACTTGAGATAGGTGGACACAAGGGGACGAGGGACCAATCCAAGCTTTGTGATCATTTCTTCTTTGCTCGCGGACGGACCGGAGAGAGTCTCCCAATTCTTCAGGGGCATTGTAGACTGCATGACCATGGCTCGGGGATCCAACGGCTTCTGTCCTCCCGCTTCAATTACCGCAATCATTTCTTTCACTGAACCCAGGTCGATCAGGTCTGGAATGTGTATTTCTTCCCCAAACATCTGCTGCATGATGGGACCATCCCATTCATCTAGGGAGAACTCTGGAGTCTTGGCCTTTGGCATGACCAGTTCAAACTCAGCTTTTGTGGCCTCTTCGACAGTCGGGATGACTTCATTGAGCTTCTCAAACTGCTTTACCAGCTCCGGCACTCCTTTGAAAGTATACTCACTTTTCATGGTGGTAGTAGCCCCAGGTATATTGGGTAAATCGAGAAACATTCTTCGGACGGGGTTGGCTTTGGTTCCCCTGAACTTGCTAAGATTCTCCTGTAGTTTCAACCAGCCTTTTGTAGGAGTGGGCTCTTTGACTCTGGCATTGTCCACCTGTGGAGCGCCCTTTACGAAGTAGCCAGTCATGTCAAGACTGAAAGGGGGAGATTTAGGACTACCGTAAGGGATCTTTTTTGCAGTAGCTTCCCTCCTCTTTCGAGCAATTTCATTTTCTTTTGCAATCTCCTGCGAGGTTGGCTCATATCCCAGGCCATGGCGAGTTTTCTGTTCCTTCACTTCAATGACCCTGTGAGTCCCTTTGTTGGTCCCAAAGGTGGCAACAAGGGTGAAAATACAGCTAGAGGGGGGGGGTGAATAGCTGTTTAAAAATTTTCGCCCTCTTTTAAAAACTAAACCTCTTGCTTACAAAATCCTCTTGCAGTTGATAATAGACTGCAAATGATTGTGTAAAATGCACAGCGGAATTATAGAGTATAAAGCGGTTTTAGAGGCGGTTTGTAAAATGCGGTTTTGATATGCGGTTTTGGGAAGTGCAGTTTTACAAACACGTGTGGTTTTGACTTTGTTAACTCCAAACACTATTTCACAATAATGGATAACTAAATAAAGATCAAACAGAGAAACAGAAAGATAATTAGTAAGCACAAGAAATATAAATGCAGAAAGTAAGAACTCGCTATTTGGAGTGGTTCAATCGATAAACGATCTACGTCCACTACCAAGATGGTTAGTCTTGGATTTCTAAGAGAGATTTTATATTAAGTATTGAAAGATTACAAAGTACAATAAAATCTTTTCTATGAAGAACAAATCCAAAACTATAACCAGTGTATCTCAAGTGTTTAATCTATGTGATTAGAAAAAATGAGGTGTGTGTGTGAGAACAAGATCAAGGCTCTTTAAATCTGTGAGATGTAGAGCTCAATGATTCTTGAATGTGTTAAGGCTTGATTTCTGGGCTAGGAATATTTCTTGAAGTATGAAGATGAAGATTCAAAGGGTTGAACAATTTCTCGGGCGAGCTTCAACTTCTATGAACACAAAGACTTCTCAATTTTTCAAGCAATCTTCAAATGGTGAAGATTAGGGGTATTTATACCCAAGCATCCAAAATGTAGCCGTTGGACACAAATTTGAAGGACGGTACTTGATGCTTTCTTATTGGTCCACGCAACCACTTTTGTCCTTTGAGTACGGAGTTGCGAGATAAAGGCGATAATGCTCCACCGCAAGCAATGAGGTTTGGACACTGTCACCTTTTCAAGATCCTTGCAGATCTTCTCTCGACTTTGAATCACGTGACAAGATAAGGTGGTTGACATTGGATATTGCGATGTGGATTATAATGACAAAAGGTGGTTCACTTCAAGTCTCAATCATTGGAGCGGTTACGGAGTATAGGCGGTTTGACAAGTGCGGTTGATGACTCCGGTGAGGTTGCATAGTGCGGTTGAAGTTGAAGCTGCAAGGGTGCGGTTCATCATAAGGCGGTTACCTTGAAGTAGTTCAAGGGTAGTTTCAAACATAAGATTTCACCAAGCAAGTGCTAAGGGCGGTTTTGCTAGGGCGGTTGGAAGGAGCGGTTTGAAACTTCTGAACTGCAACTCTCAATTCCAATGAGTCTTGTGCCAGTCTTCAAGCCTAAAATTAACCTAATCTATAAAATGGACTTAGCTAAAAAATTGAAGTCTAAGCTTCATTACATAGGGTCCTAAAGTCCTTAAAATAGACAGGAGGTTATGGTATCAATCAAATCTAATACAAAATAGGAGGGTTAAAACATGCATACCCAACAATCTCCCCCTATTTGATTGATGCCATTACCTACTATAACTAAAGCAAACATTGTACTTGGTAAAAACATGTCCATAAGAATTAACATGGTAATTCATGTCCCAAGTCAATGCACACACTTAGCTTAAGCTATAGATTTCTATACTTTCTAAGAGATAAAAACTTACAATATGGAAAGTAGAGAAATGCATTAAGTGCACTTAAGAAATATGAGTTTGAGTTCAAAGTGCGGTTTAAACTGAATGTTTAAACTTCAATTCAAAAAATATGATTTTAAGTTGAAAAATATTTGAATGAGGTTTAAAACCATAAGAGGTTTCATTGTTCTACAAACAAGCAGTTTGATATGAACAAGGTTTTTGGAACCATGATGCAATTTCCATTAATTCCTCAAGTGATTACAAAACGGGAATGAAAGAAAATTACGGGGTTACAAAAAATGTTGGACAAAAGAAAATACAATGAGAGTGCGGTCCAACAAACAAAAGAGTTTTCAAAAAAATACAGAGCAATAGCGGTTTAAGGTTGATGCGGTTCTTGACCTTGCTGCTGCTGCTGCGGTTGGTTGATCTCAGGGTTCCTTGCAAGATTTGATGCAGAGGTTTCAGATTTCAGAGATTTTCTAATTCTTCTCACCTCATCTGCGGTCCTTCCTTGAGCGGTCACCAATCTCTCTAAGATATTTGCTTGAGAATCAATCTTGAGATTGGCATCGAAGCTTGCCTTGGAGTTATCGAGATACTTGATCGGTTAGCTCATCAATCAAGGTGTGAAAGGAGGAGTTCAAAGAATTGTACAAAGTTTGAACCTCCCCCTGAGCTAGCTGCTGATACGAGAAGAGATAGCTTGATCATTGTATCAAGATTCACAGTCACTTGGATGGAGGATTTCAGCTCATTGACTGTGGCTTCAAGTTTGGTGGTGAATCCTAACTTGATATTTTCAAGGCGGTCATTGAATTCATCCTTGACTTCATTCAACTTGGCCATCAAGGCATCATCAAGGGAGTTTGTTTTGATCTCCAGCTTCTCTTTGACATTATCAATTTCCAGGAGGATATTTGCTTCAACCGCATTCAAGGCGGTTTGAAAGTCTTGAGAAGTAGGCGGTTGGGAATTGACAGTTTTAAGGAATTCAGCTTGGAGGGAATCAAAGGCGGTTTTGGAGGAGGTTGCAAGGGGAAATCATTTCCTTGAGATCAGAATCTCCAAATGATTGAATTTGAATGACACCTTCAGATAACTCTTTCTTGAATCCTTCAAAGCAAGAATCGGCTGAGGATTTGACAATGTTTGCTAAGTCCTTCTCCCCCTTAATGGCATCAAGCCTCTGAGCAAAACTCTTGAGGAGTTCCTATGATCAGCCATTTGAAGGGTTTGAGAGGCAAATCAGATAGGATTGAGATTCGGCAAGCTTACGAAGGGAGCGGTTGGAAGCTTGAGGAGGCATTAGAAGCGGTCAGTTTGATAATGTGGCCTTGGTTTATGAGGAGTTGGGACTGAATAAGATTAAGGGTGGAAAGGATTTGGGAGTAGTCGGAGGGTGGAGGAGCGGTTGAAGATGAGGGAATAAAGGTGAAGGCAGGAGGCGGTTCAGAATAGGTAGGAGGAGCGGTTTGAGGTATTTGAGACAATAGGGTTTGGAAAATGCGTGAGGCAGGAACTGTGTAAGGGGATGAGGTTTGAGTTGAGATGGGTAGAGTTGGTGGTAAGGTAGATGGGGCGGTTGGGATGGGGGCGGTTGGGATGGGGGCGGTTGGAAGTGGGGTAGTTGGAATGGAGGTGGTTGGGATTGGGGCGGTTGATATTGGTGTAGATTGAGTGGGAGCGGTTGATGTAGGGGCGGTTTGGATAGGAATAGAAGTAGTAGGAGGATTTGAGGTGATTGGGTTGGAATGAATTGAATGAGATTTATGTGGGGAAGAGATAGGTGATTTGGAAAGGGATTTATGGGTGCGGTTTGATATATGAGGGGATGAATGGTGTGAGGGTGAATTTTGTGGTGAATGAGTTGGAGTTCTAAGTCTAGAGGTTGAATGGGCTGGGCACTGTGATGGCTTGGATGTCCATGCGGTGAAGGCTTTGGGATTTGAGGTGGCTTGATTTTGAGGGGTTTGAAATTCGAAGGGGATGATGAATTTGAATTGGTTGGGAGGAGGATTTATCAAAGTATGAGGAGGTTTCACCAGGTATTTTGATGTTGGATTTGGCAATGGTGTGAAGATAGTGTTTCTTTGGAGGAGTTGTTTTCTTGGCCATTTATTTGAATCTCCTCTTCTTGGGATTCTCCCCACAGTGGTTGCAATCTTGGGAGGTGGAGAAGGAGAGAGCGGTTTGGGAGAAAGAGATTTGGAAGGAGAAAGGTGTTGAGTAGGAATTGGGGAAGAGGTTTGAATAGGTGAGGTTGGAGGAGTTTGAAGCGGTTGGGAGTGAGGAGGAGGTTGCGGTTGGGGTTGCGGTTGAACAGGAGGTTGAACTTGAGCTTGCGGTTGAGAAGTAGCAAGCGGTTCAGAAGATGGTTTCTTTCCCTTGGCAGCCTTCCTCAATTCTGCCCTTCTTTCCAACTTGTCAATTTTTGCTTTATAAAAAGCAACCTTATCTTCCTCTGTGAGATTAGCGTGCTTGATCTTCACGGTTTTGCCTTCTTGATAAGAGGGGCAATTCCAGCATCCTCTTCTTCTTCCTCATCAGTAGGCTCATCTCTCAAAACAAATTTCTCCTAAGGCTTAGCACTTGGACTAGCACCTGCGGTTTGAACACGCGGTTGAGATGGTGCGGTCCTTGGCTTCTTGGTCTGCGGTTCTAGGACAATGTTTTTCTTTCTAGAGGCCTTCTTGATTGCCTTTCCTAGAGCGATAACCGCGGTTCTTTGGAGACATTTCAACATAGAACTCCTTGGGGTTGAGAGTATCGGCATCATATAGAAATTTGTATTGGGTATCTCCAAATGAGTATACGAAGTTGTGACAAACCCTGGTTCCAAGGAGTCACCTTCACCCATTAGTGCGATAACTCGGGAGTTGAGAGTCTGAGATCCTCCAAGTGTTGATAGCTTGTGAACAACGCGGTTAGGAGCACAACGAGAATGGTCTCCATCTCTGGTGTTCATTTTTGATTTTGGATTGATAAGCATCAATGGAGCTAGCCGGTTCCTTCATCGAGAATCTTGGGCCAATTCAACTTAATTCCATTATAAATGGCACGACGATAAGTCCATTCTTGAGTAGTGAAGTTGTTGTGGTTGCCGGTTTTCCCACATACGAGACAACCCTACTAAATAGCCCAAGTGGCTCATTAATTCACCAAATTCCCTCCTTGCCTTCTTCTTGTAATAACCGAGATAGAGAGGTCCATTGACGATTGGCGAGCGGTTGCATCCAACACTTCACGATCAACCTCCATGGGGCATCTGACACATGAAATCCATAAGTACTTCTAATATCCGGATGATCAATGGATATATCGAAGCCTTCAACACTTGCCAACCAGGCATTTGATCTTGGTGCCATCGATAATTCTCTGTCTCCTAGAACAGCGAGAGGAGTAGAAGCGATCCACAAAGGAAGGAATGATATAAGATTGGCCTTTGTTGAAGAGGAGAGGAGGATTCCAGAGGTAGTGAGTCTTCTGATCAACTCTCTACCAAGAGCATCTCCTTGGAGCTCAGGCTCATTGATCTCATAGCCTGGAATAAAGAATTTAGGATCCTACAAAATGAAACAAAGGGTTTAGATCCAAAAAGTGATTCACAATGCACAAGCGGTTTGGGCATCCATGCGGTTGGCAATTGATGCGGTTGAAAATATTGAGAACTCCAAACCTCAAGTAAATTGTGAATATAATTAAAACACTTAGAAAATATGTAAGAGATTATACTAGTACGTGGCATTGTAATCCAAGTTTATCCCACACTGCAAGCGGTGCTTGGAGAGGAAGGTTATGGTGTCCAGCCTATATACTAAGTAATATCTCAAACAAACTTAGCATGCGGTTTCAAAATAACATCATAAATAGCTAATAGGCATGCGGTTTCAAAATAACAAGCGGTTCATAGTTTGCATGCGGTTCAAAAGTGAATGCGGTTTGAAGAGAACATGCGGTTGGAATCAAGGAGTATTCATGAATGCAGTTCCAAACAATCAAGGCATGCGGTTGATGTTCACAAATAGTGCATAAAAATTTATTGAAAAATTTTCTAAGTACAAAAACATGTGTGAAAATCAAATGAACCAAAACATGTGATAATTTTAACATGGCATATGAACAGTCATGTTGAAGGCATGATGAACACGAAGAACTCTTAGAACACTAAAAACAGAGATTCAACAAAAGTTCACCAAAATCAACAAATAACATGTCAAAATGATCACATTGAGCAGTAGATTAACAATATAACCTTAAAAATTCATACTTTGCTCAGAATCAACATGAACAAGCAAGAACACTCAAATGGGTTTTCGAATGAGAAAATTTTAAATTCCAAAATCAGTGTTCAAGTCATTGGTTGATCGTAAAATAAATTACATATAAAGAATCTAACAACAAATCCGAGCAAAACCCAACTGAAATTATGCAAAATGATGAACAATCAAGGTAGATATGAACAAAAATGCATTTAAGGGTTTTCGAAGCTTCAAGGTTCATCAATGGCGGATTCATGAGGAATTTTGCAGAAATGAAGAAAGATGTAGTTAAGGAACACATACCATATCAGTGAAGGGAGCCTTGGGAGCCATTGAAGAAAGTTTTTTTTTTTTAAAAAAAATTTATGAAGCTTTTGGAGGAGAGAGAGAGAGTGAGTTGGTAGAAAGTGCTTTTGCAGAGAAGACAGAGTAGGAAGAGTTGAAATCGTTGTCTTGTACGCTATTTATAGGTAAAATTCGGGTTTAGAGGCGGTTGAAAGGACAGTTTGATTTTCCCATAAACTGAATCATTACCTCTGTTGCACCCTTTCATCTCCTATTCTTTAACCAATGACGGCTGACAAGAGAGCTTTAAATGCTAATGTTCCCTTTGCATTAAATGCATTTAAATTTTGAAATAGCGTGGGAAAACATTTGCAAAAATGCCCTTATGTCAAAATGTGGACTAAAATAAAAATAAAGGAACTTACCTTGGGTCCACGTGGCAGTGCGGTTGAAGACATTTTTAAACCGCATATCTTCTTTAAAGATAAGAAAAAAAAAACTGATTTTGAAAATACCATATGTTGAAGGCGGTTGAAGATGGAGCGGTCATAAGCAGCATGCGGTTGGGACTAAGCGGTTGGCTGCAGAGGCGGTTGACCACTCATGCGGTTTGAATGAATGCGGTTCAACAATGGTGCGGTTGAAATTTTCAATAAGAAATACAACCTAAACTCAACACACAAGTTAGTCAATAAAAAGTATGGAATCATTTAAGTTCAAGCATACCCATTTCTCCTCTGAGGAAGGAAAACCTCTTGGAGTCAAGAGCCTTGGTGAGGATGTCAGCAATCTGATTATCTGTCCCCACATACTCTAAATGGATATTCCTCTTCTCCACATGGTCTTTGAGGAAATGATACTTGATATCAATATGCTTGGTCTTGGAATGCATGACAGGGTTGTTAGAGACTGAAATTGTTGAAGTGTTGTCGCACATGATCGGGCAATTTCCTTCTTCAATTCCATAGTCCACCAAGCTGCTTTGCTTCATCCAAAGGATTTGGCGGCAACAACTACCGGCGGACAATATACTCGGCCTCTGTGGTAGACACTTTGGCGAAGCTTGCTTCTTGCTTGCCCAAGCAACTAGTCTATTTCCAAGGAAATGACAAGTACCACTAGTGCTTTTCTGTCAATAGTACAAGTTGCATAATCTGCATCTGAATAACCTACAAGATCGAAGTTCGAATCTTTGGAATACCAAAGTCCAAGGTTAGTGGTTCCGAGATAAGTAGCGGATTATACGCTTGGCTGCAATAAGATGTGCTTCTCTAGGATGCTGCGGTAGCGAGCACATACACGAGACACTAAACATGATATCGGGCCTACTAGCGGTTAAGTAAAGTAATGAGCCGATCATACCTCGATATAAAGTACGATCAACTTTCTTACCTTTGAGATCCTTATCTAGCTTATTGCCGGTGGCCATAGGAGTATCATATGCTTTAGCATTTTCTAATCCAAACTTCTTTATCAACTCCTTGGTGTATTTGGCTTGGGCGAGGAAAATACCTTCTTCGCATTGCTTGATTTGAAGCCCGAGGAAGAATGTTAATTCTCCCATCATGCTCATCTCAAACTTGCTTTTCATTAGCTTCTCGAAACGCTTACAAAGCAACTCATTAGTAGAACCAAAAATAATATCATCAACATAAATTTGAACAAGTAAAGTATGCTCATTATATTTGGCAATAAAAAGAGTTGTATCAATTTTACCACGTTTAAATCCTTTTTCTAGTAAAAATTTAGAAAGAGTCTCATACCATGCCCTTGGAGCTTGCTTAAGTCCATACAAAGCTTTTTGGAGTTTGTAGACATGATTGGGAAATTTGGAGTCTTCAAATCCAGGTGGTTGGGCAACATACACGGTCTCTTGCGGTTCGCCGTTGAGGAATGCACTCTTTACGTCCATTTGATATAACTTGAAATGCTTGAAAGAGGCGTAGGCTAAGAAGATTACGATAGCTTCCAATCTTGCAAGCTGGAGCAAAGGTTTCATCATAATCAATTCCTTCTTCTTGCCTATATCCTTGTGCAACCCACCTTGCTTTATTCCTAGTGATGCTTCCATTCTCATCCATCTTATTCCTAAATACCCACTTAGTTCCTATCACTCCTTGATCTGAGGTCTAGGCACCAAAGTCCGAGACCTTGCATCTTTCAAAGCTGGTTGAGTTCTTCTTGCATAGCAACGACCCAAGCTGGAATCTTGGAGTGCTTCATCAATCTTCTTGGGTTCAACTTGAGATAAAAGTGAAGTATGCTCGTCATAGTTCGATCTCCTTGTTTGAACACCGGAAAACAGAATCACCAATCACATTTGTGAGGGTGGCTAGCGACTTCACGAACCTCAGGGGTAAGTCTGGTTGGGCGAGGTTTCTTGAAGATCTTCAATTGGAACATCGTTAGATCCTTGGACGAAGTCATGGAAGGTAAGTTGACGAAGAGGTTCTATAAAGTTTGGATAGGGAATTTTCAACTTCTTCTTCCACTGGAGTTGCATACGGAGTAGAAACTTCGGGTGCGGTTTGAAGGTGCGGTTTGAGGGAAGGTCGGTTGAGGGTCTTTGGATTTTGCGGTTGAGGTTCGGGTGCGGTTTGGGATGGTTCACACTGGTTCATTATGCTCAACAAAATCATCGGCAACATTTGGAGCCAAATGTGGCTCAAGGAGAGAATGCTCATCAAAAGTAACATGGACGGACTCAACTATTTTTAAACTAGTTTTATTGAAAACACGAAAAGCTTTTGAATGTTTAGCATACCCAACAAAAATACCTTCGTCGGCTTTAGCTCCGAATTTACCTCTATTTTCTCTTCCATTGTAGAGGACAAAACATTTGCGGCCAAAGATCTTGAAGAATGCAATGTTGGGGGTTCTTCCTCGCCAAAGCTCATAGGGAGTCTTGTTATAGGTTTTGTTGATGAGGGATCGGTTACGAGTGAAGCATGCGGTATTGATTGCTTCGGCCCAAAAATGCGAGGTAGCTTCGCTTCGAGATATCATTGTCTTTCCGGCCTCAATCAACGTCCTATTCTTCCTTTCCACAACCCCATTTTGTTGTGGAACACCCGGTGATTGAAAAATTGTGATCAATCCCATGGTCATCACAATCTTGAGCAACACCGTTGTTCTTAAATTACATTCCATTATACGATCGAACACTAACGATGTCGTCTTCTTTTTGAGTTTGGAGCCGTCTAAAGAGTGCGGTGAGAATCTCATAACAATCATCTTTGGAAATCATCATCTCATCCCACGTATATCTTGAGTAATCATCCACCACCACTAAGGTATATCTATTTCCTCCAATGCTTTGGCGGTGGTTACGGGTCCAAACAAATCTATGTGAAGCGGTTGTAAGCATCTTGAAGTTGAAGGAGCGGTCTTCTTTGGTGAAAGACGACGCGGTGCTTACCAGGCGGCATGCACTTGCATTTCTCGGGATGGTGGTCGGCCACTTTGGGTAAACCACGAACGAGGTTTTCCCTACCAATCTTTGCTAGATACTTGAAGTTCAAGTGGCTCAACCTCTTGTGCCATAGCCAACTATTTTCGCTCACATTCTTAGCTACAAAACAGAGATTAGTAATACTACATGCGGAATTTAGATCAATAATGTAAATATTACTCTTACGAATCCTGTGAGTAGGGTGACGCCGGAAATGCTATCTTTAATAAAGCAATTTGATGACGTGAATTTGCAAAGCATTCCTTTGTCGCAAAATTGAGAAATTGAAAGGAGGTTGTGCTTGAGTCCATCGACAAGAGAAACCTTCTCAATAGTTAGGTTTCCTCTCCTTATAACACCATATCCAATGGTCTTTGCCTTTGTTGTTGTCACCAAAGGTTACGGACGGACCACTTGCTTCAACGACATCTTCAAGTAATGATCTATCTCCGAGTCATATGTCTTGGCGACCCTTTGTCAAGATACCATTCATTATCCTTGGAGTGACCGGCCATGAAGCGAGAGGACCTGAAATGTAAACATTAAGAACGAGGTCCCCCTTTATTCCTTGGGTCTGAAGTTAGCAACCCTTCACGACCCACACCTTGACGAAGGAGGTTTACTCTTCTGGCATTGGATGTGAACCGCAAAAGGCATTCTGCGGCCTTGTGACCTAAACCATCACACACGAACATTTATAATAGCTACAAGCTTCATGAGGTTTTACTAACTCCTTACTCTTCTTAGGAGTTGCATGCGGTTTGGGACAAGGAAGCGGTTTTGGAGGAAGCGATTCCGGCTAAGAGTCCGAGTGAGATAAAGGGAACGAGGCTTTGGTTTGACCACGTATTTCACAGGAATGCTATTCACGCTTTTGAAGGCGGGAGGAGCGGTCGAAGAAGAAGCGCGGTCGAGACACAGGTTAGCGACACTACCTTTACCACCAGGAGCGGTTGGAGCAGGTATGCGACCAATTCCATAAGCCATTTCCTCTTTAGCTGCTTCCACAAAATCCTTAGGTTTCAACACAAAATTCTTTCCATATTGCTTTCCTTTAGGGTAGACATAATTAATTTGTCGTCCTTTACCCTTTCCTTTAGCATGCTTCCCCTTAGGAATTTCTTTAGTTAGTTCTGGAAATTCCTCATCCTTTTCACTCGAGGATGCACACTTCTCCTCTTCCTTAGATCCAAGACCATCCTTAGTTCCAGGAGGAACTTGGAAGTCCATGATTTTATCCTTGGTGGATTGAGACTTGAGCCACGAATCAATAATCTTTTGGCGATCGTCGATTTGGGTTACCAAGTCATCATTCCTGAGTTGAAGTGCAGCAACCTTAGTTTCAAGGATGCGGTTTTGATCAGCAAGAGGAGTCATCTGTTTGATTTGGTCCTTAAGATTAGAAATTTCAGACCTCATCACAGTTTTCTCCGTCTTGTACAGATTGAGTTCATCATGAGCTAAGCTTAAGGCTTTCTTAAGATTAGAGAATTGATGGATCACCATTTCAGCTTCTTTGAACATCCTTTCATGTTCCATGGGAGAAACCTCTTCCACCACCTTTTTCAAAATTTTCTTTGGAATAGCTTTTGAAGGTGGAGCAGTTTTAGATGAGAAAATGGGACGTGAATACGAACAATTTCCTATCTTTATGCTAGGGGTAAGTTTAATATCATCATCCAATTTATAATTTGGAAGTTTTGCAAAAACCTCCTTTCTTCCATATCTTGCAACTCGACTGACTCAGACTCTGATTCATCGGAAGCATCTGCAACTAAGCAGAGATTAACCTCTTCGGTTTCATCATCACTTCCATCATCAGAATCTGTTTCAATCCAAGTTGCTAATTCCTTGGAATTCTCTTCCTCCTCAGCAACCATTCCCTTGCGACGAGAAAATTTCGCAGGAGAGGTTTTCTTTTTCATGTATTCATATTTAGGCTGTGGACACTCAGATGCAAAGTGACCAGGTTTTCTACAATTGTAGCAAACTAGATCACTCTTTTTCTTTGTATCTCCAGCCTTAGAAAACGTTGCAGGAGGTTTGCCTTTTGAAAATGATTTTGTGAAAGGTTTTGAGGATTTTCTAAATTTTTGGAATCTTTTCACAAACATGGCAAAATCATCATCATCCATCTCGATGAGTGATGAGGTTGATATGGAAGGATCAGCGGTTTGGTTGGATGTAGATGGTTTCTCCTCATGTTCCACTACAGACATAGAAAGCGATTTGGTTTTCCCTTCTATCTCTTCAATATGATTTAATTTAAGTTCATAGACTCTAAGATTGGCGTACAAGTTACTTAACGACCAAGTACCAAGAACTTTGGAGTCTTCTAAAGAGGTAGCCTTATTTACCCATTTAGAACCTAAAGCAGATAGGAAAGTCATATTGATTTCCTTATCGGTTAAAGTTTTGCCAAGAGATCTACAAGCATTAACTACCTCAACATATCGGTCGTAGGTTTGACGCAAGGTTTCGTTGGATTTTCTGTTGAAGTTGTTGTATGATCTTTCAACAGCATATAATTTGGTTTCCTTGTATTCATCATCACCTTCGAGGTAGCTCTCAATGGCATCCCACATCTGCTTTGCGGTTTTGAGGTACATCACTTTCTGTAGAGTTGATACGGGGAGGGTTCCAGAAATGATGAACCTCGCCTTGCTGTCCAAGGCAACTAATCTCTTCTCTTCATCCGACCACTCTTCTTTTGGCTTTTTGACCTCTGGAATTGTTGCATTGGTGGTTGCATCTGTGTTGGCCTTCATTGGAACTAACGGGCCATTGATCACGCACTCCACCAGCATTTCATCTATAGTTTCCAAATGAATAAGCATTCGGCACTTCCGAGATGTCAAAGTGGTCTTCGTCCAACATTGGAATGTGTGAATAGTTAACGGTAGTCATTGTCTTTGAGGTTGCCATATCGAATCGGCACACAAGGCATTAAGCTTGAAAAATAGTGGTTTTAAAATGTGTTAGCTACGATACCACTTGTTGGTCCCAAAGGTGGCAACAAGGGTGAAAATACGGCTAGAGGGGGTGAATAGGCTGTTTAAAATTTTCGCCCTCTTTTAAAAACTAAACCTCTTGCTTACAAAATCCTCTTGCGGTTGATAATAGGCGCAAATGATTGTGTAAAATGCACAGCGGAATTATAGAGTATAAAGCGGTTTTAGAGGCGGTTTGTAAAATGCGGTTTTGATATGCGGTTTTGGGAAGTGCAGTTTTACAAACACGTGTGGTTTTGACTTTGTTAACTCCAAACACTATTTCACAATAATATATAACTAAATAAAGATCAAACAGAGAAACAGAAAGATAATTAGTAAGCACAAGAAATATAAATGCAGAAAGTAAGAACACGCTATTTGGAGTGGTTCAATCGATAAACGATCTACGTCCACTACCAAGATGGTTAGTCTTGGATTTCTAAGAGAGATTTTATATTAAGTATTGAAAGATTACAAAGTACAATAAAATCTTTTCTATGAAGAACAAATCCAAAACTATAACCAGTGTATCTCAAGTGTTTAATCTATGTGATTAGAACAAATGAGGTGTGTGTGTGAGAACAAGATCAAGGCTCTTTAAATCTGTGAGATGTAGAGCTCAATGATTCTTGAATGTGTTAAGGCTTGATTTCTGGGCTAGGAATATTTCTTGAAGTATGAAGATGAAGATTCAAAGGGTTGAACAATTTCTGGGCAGAGCTTCAGCTTCTATGAACACAGCACTTCTCAATTTTTCAAGCAATCTTCAAATGGTGAAGATTAGGGGTATTTATACCCAAGCATCCAAAATGTAGCCGTTGGACACAGCTGTTGAAGGACAGTACTTGATGCTTTCTTATTGGTCCACACAGAACCACTTTTGTCCTTTGAGTACGGTAGTTGCGATAAAGCTGATAATGCTCCAGCTGCAAGCAATGAGGTTTGGACACCTGTCACCTTTTCAAGATCCTTGCAGATCTTCTCTGACTTTGAATCACGTGACAAGATAAGGTGTTTGACATCGGATATTGCTGATGTGGATTATAATGACAAAAGGTGGTTCACTTCAAGTCTCAATCATTGGAGCGGTTCTGGAGTATAGGCGGTTTGACAAGTGCGGTTGATGACTCCAGTGAGGTTGCATAGTGCGGTTGAATTTGAACTGCAAGGGTGCGGTTCATCATAAGGCGGTTGCACTGAAGTAGTTCAAGGGTAGTTTCAAACTTAAGATTTCACCAAGCAAGTGCTAAGGGCGGTTTTGCTAGGGCGGTTGGAAGGAGCGGTTTGAAACTTCTGAACTGCAACTCTCAATTCCAATGAGTCTTGTGCCAGTCTTCAAGACTAAAATTAACCTAATCTATAAAATGGACTTAGCTAAAAAATTGAAGTCTAAGCTTCATTACATAGGGTCCTAAAGTCCTTAAAATAGACAGGAGGTTATGGTATCAATCAAATCTAATACAAAATAGGAGGGTTAAAACATGCATACCCAACACCCTTGTAGGCGTTTCCCAAGACCCAGACCAGGCAGGTAGTTCATCTTTCTCATCATCCTCATAACGGGAGGGATTTTGTCTCGAGTGACAATCAGATCCACATTGCAAACTTGAGCTTTAGGAGATTCGACTGTGAAGCCGGTTAGCATGAAACCATCTTCATCATGCTTGATCTCCAAGATGGGTATTCCACCTGTGTCGGTGCCTTCCAGAGTGACTAGGTCTCCATAAATGGTTGTCAGATCTCCATCTGAAACGAACTTCACACACTGATGAAGGCTTAAAGCGACTCCATTGACTTGGTGCAGCCAAGGTCTTCCTAAAAGAGCATTAAAGGTGATTGGGATATCAATGACTTGGAATTCTACAGGTATCATCTTTTTGCCGAACCACAGGTTCAAAGTAGCAGCCCCAAGTACTGTACGAGACGTTGAGTCATAGGCCTTGAATGTAAGGGAGGAAGGCTTAAGGTCTGTGGGCTTGATGCCGAGCAGGCTCATGATTTTTGCTGGGAGGATGTTCATTCCAGACCCATTGTCAACTAGGACCCGAGGGAGGCATCGTTCATCTAACTAGACCGTAATAAAGAGAGGTTCATTTTGATCGGCTCTGAACTGGGGGAGGTCGAGGTCAGTGAAAGTGACTATGTTTCCATAGTGGATGTTCCCAATTATTTGTACCACGTCGTCAGGGGTAGCATCAATAGGGACCAGTGTGCAGGCCAGACTTTCCTCCAATTTTAGCTTGTGGGATAAGATGAGGTGAGCAAGGACCACAGAGAGATGTTGGCTTGAGTCTGTTTCAACTGAGTGAGCACGGGATCCTCTTTCTCAGGGTCAGGAGTTTTAGCTGTCTTGGCATGAGGGTTACGGTTCTCCCTGGGTGCTTGATCTGTTGACTTCTTTTCTGTCTTGGGATTACCCTGGTGGATTTTCCCAGATCTAGTTAACAGGTTCACTTGTCCCTCTGGCTTATCTGTTACTTCTTTACAGGATTCTTTCAATGCTGCTAGGGTCAATGGAGGAGCTTGCTTGGCAACTGGCCACTGGCTCTGGCTGATTTAGTTACAAGTTTCTCGGAGCTTAGCAATAGTGAGGGACTGAGCTTGGGGATAGTGAGTATTACTGGCTTCTGACTGGGTAGCCTTCCGGATTGCTTTCCAAGTTACGGGTTTCTGAACCAAGGATTGCGCCGTCGTTCCTTGAATGGCCCACCTCTAACGAAGATTGAATTGCCATGTAGCGAAAGAGGCGACCCATCCTTCTATATTCATTTTATTTTCTTTAGTCAATTAGTCAACCGCACAAAAGAGACTTTAGAAGTGTATACCTGCAAGGGCATGTTTTCAAAAATGTGAGGAGGCAAGTCCCCGATTTGTATTATAGACTAATGAGACTAGTACGTGGCGTTGTTAAACCATAATTTATCCCAGGCTCCGATAATGAAGCGTTTTTAACTGGAAGGTTAATGATTTCCAGCCTATATACTGAGTATCAGACACATTTTTTTTTTTGAAAATGGCCTCATTTGCTGAGGGCACAAAAGAACTCATTTTGGGGTTTGGCTCTTTTGAGAGAGCATGGACGTGGAAAGGTGTATGGAAGCCCTTGCTGACAGAAATCAGTGTTTAGCTCTACTTCCCCTATAATAGAGAAAAAGAAGACTCGTCGAGACATCTGAAAACGTGTTTTATCCAAAATGATCACAAGACTGCCCAAGATCCTTTATCAGGTTGAAATGCATTTATGACCGGACCATTTCTGGTTGCCTATGTTCCCCTCGTTGTGAGGAGCTCAGGCCATCGTAGTTCAAGCATTGAGAAATACGAGTGATCATTTGAAATAAGACCATTTCATTAAATGTAAATAGTATCTCGAGTCTAGCGAGAAAAGAAAAAGACTCGTACAGAAGTTAGATATTTGACTACCATATCCAGAATGGACTTACAATAACAGATGTCCACGGAGGACTTAGGTGAAAGGAAAATACTAGAGTCTACGAAGGTTGACTAAAAGACTATTTTAACATTTTCATTTAAGGATGGGTAGCCCCTACCATAGCTACTCTTCATTGGTGCTTGGATCGCGATCCTCAAGATTTCTCAGTCATCTGCATCGCAGCTTAGGTTCATTAGGGTAGAGGACATAGTAGTCGAATTTCCCTGAAGATTCCCCGAGTGTCCCTACACTGGCATCACCGGCTTCGAACTTTTCCTTCAACTTTTGCTTGGAGGAGGATTTCTTCTTTTTGGTAGGGCGATCCTCGTTTATCTCGTCTGGATAGTCCCTCTGGAGACAATCGGGGTAGTCACAGACATCCCACCAAATGTGTTCGACAGCCGGTGGTGAATTCGGAGCCTCGAGCTGAGCTGCGCTGGAGTGGTTTTGAGTTGAGCTGGACTGAGGAGATTTGCTGGAATAGATGACATAGTAATCAAATTTTCCGGATGGCTCTCCGAGGGTTCCCACTGCGGGATCACCAGCTTCATATCTTACCTTCAACTTTTGCTGAGAAGAGGGCTTTGTATTCCTTTTTGGGGGACAGTCTTCACTGATTTCATCTTGGTAGTCTCTTTTGAGACAATCGGGCCTGTCGCAAACATCCCACCAAATGTGTTCGACAGCCGGTGGTGAATTCGGGGCCTCGAGATGCTGGTTTAGTAAGTTCCTCCCTGGAGGACATTGGGACTTCAGATTGTGATTGGATCCCGAGGGGTAACGAGAGACATTAGACACTGGGGGAGCAGGCATGTATTTGTCCTTTAGGGGAGTCCCAGTTAGCTGAGGAATTGTCAAGGTTCCGAAATGACGTGTGGCTTCCTCGATCCAGGCCTGCTGCTCATTCTGGCGTTCCTCAAGAGCCCTGACGGCTAACCAAACTTCCTCCATTGTTCGGAAGCTTCCTGGAATTAAAGTCTCATTTCCTCTACTGATATCTATTTGAACAGCTTGTGAAGCGCTGGGATTCGCCTGACTGGTACTATTCTGGGGAGGGACACCTGACTGTTGTTGAGAAAATCCAAACTGACCCATCCCTGACTGCTGCTTTAGATCAAACTGTGATGGCGGCATTTTGAACTACTGCTTGGGGGCTGGCTGACTTGTAGGTCGAGAAGCAGGGGTTCCGGCGGTAGTCACATAGGAGGCTGGTGGTGGCATCCTGACATATTCGGGGCGGCTGAGAGTGGGAGTAGGATTATCTTCCTCCTCCACGGTAAAAGTGCCATCGGGATTGAGACTGGCGATCAAGCCATGACTCCTAATAGCCTTCAGGAGGTTGTTCATCTGAGCTTCCTGTCGCAGTCTCATCTATTCGACCAAATGAATCCAATGATGGTCTGTCTGAGGGATCTCGGAAGGCGGAGTGGTATTGTCCCCATTGTTGCCAGCTAATGCAGACATTCTAAAAACTGGAGTTGAAGCGAATGGTAAAGCTGACGATGCGCTTGATTCTTCCCAACTGACCAGACGGTGACCCGGTGCCCGTACCCAAGCTTTGCGAGGTGCTGCGGGAGGAAGATATAAGGGAGGTTCAGACTTTGGGAGTTGAAGAAAAAGGGGGGTAGGTGTTTGGGCTCAGGGCTCATGCAACATGCAGTTATTCGTTTGAGTTTACTTAAAACGTGTTTTCTTAAAACCTAAGTTGTTGGAAAAGATTGCTCTTCTTTTTTTTTTTTGCTATTCTCAGTCCAGTCCTGGATTAGTGGGACCCATCACTATGCCTACGGACCCTCAACCTGTAACCTCCAATAAGGGTTCCGTAGGGCAAGCGGGTCCCACCGACCGAAAATGAAAACGGACCTAAGGTCTGGCGGATCATGAAGTCTTAACACGAACTCGATGTAAATTACCGGCAAAGGCAACGTCGAGGGTCAAGATCGAGATAAGGTGCCTGACGAAAAGCCGGCATGACCTTGACTGATAATAGTTGTAGACACCCCATTCTGAAGACATCGGATCATATTTATACCACTCTAAGTCTCGCTTTGAGTCAAGAAGTAGAAATCCACCATTTCGTCATGTTTCGTTAAGTTTTGACTAACCACCATTAGTTTGGGACTAAACTGCATGCGAGATAACGAGGAAAGGATAGAATTGTCCACAGGAGCAATATCTCGCACGGAATGGCGTGTCTCACGCGAGATATTGTCCCTCTGCAGCATGCAGATGACAGTTTCCTCATCGATTTCAACCTCTTTTCGGGATAAAACTTCATCCATCCGGCCAACCAATAGAGTTTGGAGTCTGGAACCTTCTTGAAGTGTTTGATCTCATCCTCAACACCCCTCCAACACCTATAAATACTTGGTGACTTCCAAGGTTCAAAAGGTCGACAATTCCACAATTCACACACATTTTACTGGTTTCTCTCCTTGAAAGATTCCTGTAAAATCACCCTAAAAACACCTCAAAGTTTGTTTGTCAACCTTGTTGATAAACAAACATCAAGATCCGAGTCAAGGACCGAGGCGAAGCTCTGTCCGTATCAAGATTCGATTCTAAACTTGAGTCGAAACTCTGCCCAAATCACCTCACGCAAGGTAACCCCTAAATCCCTTTCTAATTGATTGTTAGAGTGGTATAAATCCATAGAATCTAGGATCGGCCTAGAGCCTCTCCAAATCATGGGGACGGTCTCGAAGCAATCGATCCTACATTCCGTTTAACCCTGTTAAATGGATCTTTGTTTATTTTTATTTGCAATCTTCTTCTCTTTTTTTCGAAAACCTCTCTTTTCTTTAGCAAGACCGATCTTCGGATTGGGTGGAATGGGTGCTCCTTGACCTTCCCATTCCATAACCTAAGCCCCGAACCCAAATCTCTTTTCAAAATGGTTTTTCTATGTTTTCCAAACGAATAATATAGGTGGCGACTCAAAAAGATGTTAAAAAATACTACGCATCGCTACAGTGGCGACTCCGCTGGGGATTTAAAATTAAGAGGCTTAAACTTGCGTCAAAATTAAAAGAGAGGTTTTCAAAAAAAAAATATTGTAAATTTGATTTTCTGTTCCCAGATCAGGCATATCTAGCACGAGATATCCTATCTCGCGCAAGATATCGCCTCGGCAATCTGTGGCTTTCTGGTTTCTCCTGTTCATCTCAAGGTCCGAGACCAAAGTCGAACACGCAAGGGAGATCCCAGAATCCATTATCTGCAGAGTTCCCTCATCTTAAGGCCTCCCTTAAGATGTCGAACTCAAAATCGTATTTTGATTAAATAATTGATTGTTATTTATAAACTGCGTGCGATTGGGGTTTATTTTATTAAAGTCCGGTCCATTGGGGATTCGAGAGTTGTAATTTAATTTATTCCTCTCTCTCTCTCTCTCTCTCTCTCTCTCTCTCTCTTTACGTGGAACTCCGACGGCCTGAGTCTTCCTGAATTGGGAGAAACGTAGGCAACCACTTGGTGCGGCCACTATTTGTTTTTCTTTTTGTTTTCAAAAAAAAAATCTCTGTTTTTATCTATCACCTAGATTGACTATCACACACGCGCACTCATGATATATCTGTCATTGCACTGCATGCCCTATATATACCCGGGACCCACACTAAGGACGGATGACGGTAACCACCTAGTCGCCGGTCTCTCCGAAGTTGGATCATCCCAATCCGCGTATTCAATCCACCTAGATTGTCATATCGCGGGGAGCCTAGCCTTCCAGCCCTGCATCGCCACATTCTGATGTAGATTGTCTTTTTAGGATCACTCTGTGATGGGTCAGTTTTGACTCGGTGATCTTTTATTGTTTTTGATCAAAACAAAGCCATGTAAAATTGACAATAAAGAAGGATTCGGAAAAAGTCCCTTCGGAAAAGTCCCTTCGGAATGACCCTTTCGGATGTCCCTTTGAAAAAATAATAATCCTTCAAAAAAAACGATCTTATATGGCTTTGTTTTACAAAAATCGGATTGATTGCTTAGTCGTTAGGTTCTGATAAAGGCCTTAGAAACCCCTCAAAACGGATTTTCCGTTCCCACCAAAAATTAGGTCTAATAAAAATCGACTTTCCGTGTGATTATCTCGCGCGTGACTACATATCTCGCGCGGAATAATGTCTCTGTTTGCTGAAACTGAGCCTGAGCCATTTAAGCCTGCTTCCGACTTGTTGGGGCTAGATTTGATCCTGATATCGTCTCTGCATCTCTTCTGTCAGTTTTCCGAAGCTACTCAACTTCAAGACTCCCAACACAATGTCCGACATCGACAATATTCCGGGTAATGAAACTTTGTCCGAAAACAACCACAAACTTCTGAAAGAAGCCAATGATCGCCTAGAAGTGCAAGCTTCCCAAATCCACACTCTCGTGGAAGAAATCCAAGAGCTTAAGGCAGCACTAGCCAACAAAGAAAAGAAGAAGAAAAATGATTCTTCCTCCGGAGAAGAGGAGTCATACACCAAAAAGGCCAAGGGTCGCCGCCAAAGAAAAAGCAAGAAAAAGAAGTACGAGTCTAGCTCGTTATCTTCCTCATCTGACAACGAGAGCTACACATCCAAGAAGGAAAGCAAAGGGAAAAGCAAGAACGAACCCCTTACCATGGCCATGCTAGAAAAGAAACTTGCATCCCTCGATGTGAGTAAGGGAGCCTCGCTCTCTATTGATTATGACACTCTTCGTCAATCCATGTCCAAGCTTCCTAGAAAGTACAAAACACCCGACATTGCAAAATTCAATGGCACCACCTATCCCAAATCACATTTGGAGACCTACTCTTGGGCCATGCTACCTATGGGTGTTGATGACAACCTGTTAGCCCAATGCTTCCCACAAACTCTTGATGGTGCTGCTAGGGATTGGTACATGAGCCTCCCACTCTCTACAAGACTTGACTGGCCACTCGCTAGTAGTACTTTCCAAAAGCAATATGAGGATAACTCCACTTACCGCACCACTAGAAGGGATCTTGAACAAACCAAGCAGCTTCCGAATGAATCCTTCACAGATTTTGTCAAAAGCTTGAAAAGTCTCTTTCTCCTTCGGGAAGAATCAGGGGCGGGGTTGATTGTGTTGCGTTGATAGAGAAATTGTGGAGGACCAAACTAACTGAAATCGTTGATAGGCCCAGCCTAGACGAACAAATCCACATCCTCATACAATGCCTTAGGGAGGAGTATCAAGACAAGCTAGCCGGCAACTATTTTCCTAGCTTCGCCGAACTTCACAAGTCGGGCATACGGTTAGATGACCTCATCAAACAGAAAAGGGAAGCCAAGAAAGAAAGTGGATTCCGTTACAACAAGAGCTCATCTTCCTCTTCCAACCCCAAGGACACTTTTGTTAATGCTATTGTCTTCAATCATCCTGGAAATGGTAAGTACTCTGCAGTACCTCCACCACAAAAGAAGAAAAAGGATAGACATTATGACAAGCTTGAAGAGATTACTCAATAAGAACTCTTCGAGGTGCTCGTCAAGAACGGAAAAATCAAACCAAGAGAAGGTGGACCTCCAAAGAAAGATCTCCCTACCAACCATGCTCATCATCTCTTCTGCAAGTACCACAACTTCACCGGACACGACACCAACTCCTGCTTCCACTTGAAAGACGTCATCCAAGATTTGTTTGATGATAAAGAGATAGGGTTACCTAATGTTGTTACTAATCCTTTGCCAAACAATGAGGTCAATTTGATAGAGATAGGAAGTAGCTTCGAGGATCCTACTCGTCTAGCCATAACTGTGGATGAGAGCCCTCTTGAATTTAATAAATCTTCTTTCTGTTATATGATGTCTTGGGAGGAAATCTTAGAACAAAAGGAAAAAGGGTCTAAAACAGTCAATCTCCTCACACGATCTGGTCGTGTGATCACCAACAAAGATCCAAGGGATGAAAATCCTCCTAAACAAGCCAAAGATTCATCACCAAGCGAACCGGAAGACCCTCTCCTAACTCAGTTGAAGAAGACACAAGCAAACATCTCAGTTTGGGACCTCATAGGAGCATCTCACAAGCACCGTGAGATGTTGAAAAAGGCATTGGCTCAAATGACCATTTCCTCGGAAGCAACACCCGAAGAGCTTACTCAAATGATTGGCCAAGTATAATTTGGCAACGTCATCACTTTTACTGACTTGGACCTCCCATCCTATAGGAACAATCATCATGAGGCCCTCTACATAACTGCTAAGGTGAATGGATATCGAATGCCACGCATTTTGGTCGACAATGGTTCTGCAATCAATGTCCTTCCAAAGAAAGCCTTATCATCATTAGGCCTCACCCACAAAGACCTTAAGCCATCCGGGCATACTGTAAGAGGGTACGATTGTACTGCTAGAACCGCTTTGGGGTCAGTTGTGATACCTGTAGAAATGGGGCAAGTCACAATGAGCATCGAATTTCAAGTCATCGACATCCCGGCATCCTTCAACTTGCTGCTCGGCCGCCCTTGGATACACGACATAGGGGGTGTGCCCTCCTCCCTACACCAATGTATCAAGTTCAGACACAACAATACAATAGTCACCATACACGGAGAGATGGCTACTGCTAGCTCTATCCTCGAGGTGCAACATAGCACTTCTGATTTCCTGTTCAGTGGTTTTGAGATCGAGAAAGAAAGCACCGTGAACATCATAGAAACTTGCAACGAAAACGATTACTCTAAGGCACTTCGGTTTTCTGGAAACCTTCCTGTCTGGAGAATGATGCAAGCAAAAGGATACTTCCCTGGCTTGGGACTTAGAAAACACTTGCAAGGGATAACGGAACCACCATCGGTTCCCCCACCTCACACAAAGCATGTCCTAGGATACATCATTTCCATCCACGATGGGGATGACGAAGAAGAGTGGGACTTCACTCAAATCAAGTGGGAAGGAACCGCATACAAAGGCCACAGTGACCCAAAGGTCAAGAATTACAACCTCGAGCCATATCGAAAGATACTCAATGGCTACTTCGTCCGGGAAGGGGAAAGTATTCCCTACTTTATCTTTTCAGAACCATGGACTGATGATAAAGGAAAGCGCCAATCGGGCTTTGAAATCTTCAGCGACTGCAACGCTTCACCAGATGAAACAAAACCCGTCTCACTAATCCCTAATGATTTGTGGGGCACAAAGGTAGAAATGACAAGCGAATGGGACTTTGTGTTGGGAGAAGACATGCTGCGACAGTTTCAAGACCTATGCCGGTTAGAAGACAGCCAGGTCCATGCAATCTCCAAGGGGGACGCTCCAACTATTGATTATACAAGGCTAATACAGAAATGTGATGAGCCAATTCTAAACTGGCACATCATCGGAGGACCAGTTGTTGATGAAGACTTCATGATCAAAGAGCTTGGTTGTACTCCCCATCCCCACAGGAAGATAGGCCATGTAAGTTTCACATTAGAAGTAGGCTCCACCTCTGATGAACTCACTCAAGAGGAAATCGAGGCGGTGGCCGAACATGTATTCCCTTACTTCCTTAATGAAAACTTTGATCTTTCCGAGTACTCTGAGATTGCTAACATCGTGAATGATGAATTAACTAATAATAATCAATATAACGAACACGTTAATAATGAATCATACGATGAGATAGATCAAGAAAACGAACAAATCTTAAAAGAATTAGCTAAGCAAGTAGGTCGTTGTGGAAAGAATGGCCCTGTTGACGATGAGGAAATGCAAACGGTTAATCTTAGGACAACAGAAGACCCCAGAGAAACAAAGATCGGCAGCTTCTTCAAGGGGGAAGACAGAGAGACCTTGACACAGCTCCTCAGAGAATATGTCGACGTCTTCACTTGGTCCTACAAAGATATGCCTGGGTTGAATCAGTCAATTATAGAACACAAGATACTGTTGCTACCCAACGCCAAGCCAGCCAAACAGAAACTACGCAGAATCAAGTCGGAATGGTCAATGCAAGTAAAAGAAGAAATCATGAAACTCTTGAACGTAGGTTTCATCAAAGTGATCGAATATCCGGAATGGCTGGCAAACACGATCCAAGTAGCCAAGTCAAATGGGAAGATACGAGTCTGTGTCGATTTCAGAGACTAGAACAAGGCATCCCCTAAAGATGACTTCCCGCTACCAAACATAGATATGTTGGTCGACGCCACAGCCGCATACGAAGTTCGCTCATTCGTCGACGGCTTCGCAGGGTATAACCAAATCCTCATGGCAGAGGAGGATCAGCACAAAACAGCATTCACCATGCCTTGGGGGACGTTCTGTTACACGGTCATTCCGTTTGGTCTCAAGAACGCTGGGGCTACTTACCAAAGGGCAGTCACAACACTATTCCATGACATGATCCACAAAAAAATAGAGGTATACGTGGACGACATGATTGTCCACTCAAAGGGGACAGATGGCCAGCACTTCAGAGATCTCAGAAAATTCTTCAATCGACTGAGACAACACAAGATGAGACTCAATCCCGCCAAATGCTCATTCGGAGTGGTCAAAGGGAAAGTCTTAGGGTACATGGTCACCGAGCGTGGCATAGAAGCAGACCCCGCCAAGATAAAAGCCATCATAGACATGCCTCCACCCAGAACACAGAAAGAAGTAAAGGGATTCATGGGCAGACTCCAATAAATCAGTCGATTCATTAATCAACTGACTACAATACTGTAAGTACCGAAATCTGGCTCATGCCTTCCGGTTAAGTTTCCCAGCAATTCCCCGGACTTTCCTAAAGTCCGGGAGCAATTCGGGAACTGTTCCGAACCTTTCGAGGGGTGAAGGGACTACTTGGAATTTAAAAAGCACGTTTTCCTTAATATGAAAACCCTTCTAGAAGTGCCACCTAGCATGATTCTAGAAAGATGCTGATTCACAGGGGATAATGTCGCACGGCTGCATTAGGAGGGAACTCCTAGCCGCACGGCTTCATTAGCTCTATCCAGACTGCCTATAAATAGAGGCCTCCTCTACCCATTTGATATACAACAATTTCCAGCACAAAAATCTCTACCAAATATCCCTATGAAAATCAGGAAGCTGAGAGTGCCAAGAAGCCACCTCCCTCCTCCTTGAAGCCTCCAAAGTTGGTCCTTCCACTAGGCAAACTCCAAAGAAGAAGAGGTCACCACCATTGGTAACCTCTAACCTCCTTATCTTGCATTATACTTGCTTTATGTGATATACTTGCTCCTTGTATTTACATATTGCTATATATTGTTTGGGACTTGGCATATTTGTTGTTAAAGATCATATCTTTGAATATGTGAATCATTTTCCCCTCCCTTTGCATCCTTTGCAATAACATAAGCATCTTTTGCTCATAAAAAAGTGATCTTTGCATTAAAGGTGCATCCTTTGCACCTAAAATCTCTTTTTTCATGATATCTTTATGCATCCTTTGCACTTAAAAATGTAGTCTTTACAATAAAAACGCATCCTTTGCATATAAAAATCATTTCTTTACATTAAAGGTGCATCCTTTGCACCTAAAACCCATTTTCATGCATAAAGATGCATCCTTTGCATTAAAAGTCATCACTTTACCTTAAAGTAACATCCTTTGTTTTCAAAATGTAGTCTTTATGCATCCTTTGCCTATAAAATACTATTTTTCCACATAAAAATGCATCCTTTGCATTAAAAATCCTATCTTTACATAAAAAGCATCCTTTGCAATCAAAGAGCATCCTTTACACCCAAAATGTCATCTTTTCATTAAAAATATCATTTTTACCATAAAACATGCATTCCCTAGTCCCCATTGGTATCCTTTGGAACGGACCGGTGTAAAGATCCCATCTTTACATCGTTTCTTTCATTAAAGGTGCCACAATCTCTTTAGAAAGGGGTAAACCTTGAACCCTATATCTCCGATTATCACTTGAGACGAGCATGATAGCTCCAATATAAGCTCAATCGTCTCAATATGTAGGATTGATGGGCTAAGGACACTCCTTTCTAAAGAACCCCATTTTGGACTATAAAAGAGAGTCCTTCTCTCGATCACGCATGACCCAAGGTCAAAAGAGCGATGATCACAAGTCCAAGATGAGGACGGGATCAAAGTCCCGAACACATAAAAATCCAAGGAATCCCGAGTGACAACCAACTAAATGGTTTGTACGTCCAGAAGACAACTTGGAACACCCCCCTCCTCTTTTCAACACATGCACACAAGAAAGCACGCAAGCAGCACGCGGGGTCTTAGCCTGATGGTTAGAGTTTATGGCTTCCAACCTGGAGGTCATGGGTTCGATTCCCCCACCAGTGGTTAGAGGGAATGACATTGCCCTCCCTAGCATAGCTAGGCGCCTCTGTGAAGTGCATCAAGGGGGGAGCGGTGAAATGTGTTGATCCCCTTTAAAAAAAGGAAAAGAAAAAAAAAAAGCACGCAAGCAAGCACGAAAAATGGAATCTAGGGAGACTTGCTACGGCAAGGCACCTTGGGTGAACGACGATCCGTTCTTCACAAGGGGTAACTTAACCTCCGAACCCTAAAAACCTTTTTTTCAAAGTTTTGAGGAAATCAAAATGGCGTGGCGACTCCATTTTTCAAATTAAATCGGATGTTTTCAAACTCGCGTGAATCCAAACTAAAAAACAAAAAAATAGAATTTTGGCACACATTCACAGTTTGGCGACTCCCCTGGGGAAATCCCAAAGGAGAAAAGCTTTCATTTTCAAAATAAAAACGATACTCGGTATATAGGTGGAAACCACTAACCTTCCTGTATCGCTTTCTAACCCGGGGCTTGGGATAAACGGTGGTCTAACAATCCCACGTACCGGTATCTCTTTTCGAAAAAAAATAATAAAAGAAAGTTTTTTTCCTTTGAGCGGGTTAGCCTCCCGTCACGGATTCCATTTTATCGTGCTTGCTTTCTTTCCTTGCATTGCATTGCATCTTGCATCTTGGGAATTGTGCATACACTGAACAGGAAGCCTACTGAAAGGTGCCTAAAATGTTCGGGGAGCAACCTGAAACTGCAAAGGATTGGAACCTGGAAAATTGATCCATGCAGCCGTACGGCTTAATCCTCCCTGGATTCTGATCGGGCGGCCTCATTGGCAATTCCACCAGGACAAAATTGAGGTTAATCTGGCAGCCTTGGCAGCTTGGGGCTATTCAGTTCCAAGACTGACCGGGGCTCCCAAAAAATTTACGTGCCTAAACTGTTGCATTTTCCCCCGTCCGGAAAAATCATTCCTTTTAAAACACATTTCTGAAAATCTCTGTTTTAACTCAAAAAGGAACATTTTTTAGGAGGCCGCACACTACGCGCACCTTATATATCCTGTATACTTTGCACGCACGTCCCTTTAAACCCGGGGTGGTTTTTCAGTTGCAGTCACGGACAGCCTTATGATGCTCCCAGGCGCGCACGGAATCACCCCAAACTCCCCATGTCGACCAATGCACAGTCCGTGTCACACGTTTCAAAAAACCGTGACTTTTGGTTGTTTTTTGGTCTAGTCCGTGTCATATAGCCCAGTTGCATATCCCCGTAAAGGTCAAGCCTTAGTCCATAACGGAAGTCAAGATCCTCCGCGCAAGCGGAGCTCTGCCAAAATTCCGACAATGGAAAAATTGGCAAGATCTTGATTTCGGCATTGACTTTGACCTTGACCCGCACGGAATGCGTAAGAGTCGAGACCGAGTCTGTGCCAAAAATCCAAAGATCTTCCGCGCAAGCGGAGCTCTGCCAAAATTCCGACAAAGGAAAAATTGGCAAGATCTTGATTTCGGTATTGACTTTGACCTTGACCCACACGGAATGCGTAAAAGTCGAAACCGAGTCCTTGCAAAAAATCCAAAGATCTTTCGCTCAAGCGAAGCTCTGCCAAAATTTCGACAAGGAAAAATTGGCAAGATCTTGACCCGGCATTGACTTCGATTTTGACTCACACACTGCGTATGCAACGAAGTTCAATGTGACACTGTGTCATCCGACTTTTACCGCCCGACCTATGCCTATTATCTTCTCGGACAGTACCGAAAAGTCAAAACGTCAATCGCGCAAACGAAACTCTGCCAAAATTCTGTTAAGGCTGAAAGACGAGACTTTCCCGGTATTGCCTTGACTATAATTCGCATCGCTCATGCGTTAAAAGTTCCTATGACCCGCTAGACCCATTAGGAGCGTTCTTCTCTCTCGGTCGGTGGGATCCGCGTGCCCTATAGGAACCTCGCCCGGGGCTGTCCACCCTGGAAGGTTGAAATACACGTGGAATACGAGGGGCTTATAGACGTAGTGACGGAGTCCACTAATCCAGGATCTAGAGTAGTTGCGAAAAAGAAGGGCAGAACCCCTTTTCCAACCAAATAGAAATAAATAAAAGACACTATTTTAAGTAAACTTGAACAATTATCATAATTGCATGGTCCTATCTCTGGAATCCCTAATCGAGACCTCCTCGGTCCGATCACCGATTTTTCATCTCGACCTTTCATGGTCAAATCCCTAATCGAGACCTCCTCGATCCGATCTCCGATTTTCCATCTCGACCTTTCATGGTCAAATCCCTAATCGAGACCTCCTCGGTCCGATCTCCTATTTTTCACCTCGACCTTTCATGGTCAAATCCCTAATCGAGACCTCCTCGGTCCGATCTCCGATTTTCCATCTCGACCTTTCATGGTCAAATACCTAATCGAGACTTCCTCGGTCCGATCTCCTATTTTTCATCTCGACCTTTCATGGTCAAATCCTTAATCGAGACCTCCTCGGTCCGATCTCTGATTTTCCATCTCGACCTTTCATGGTCAAATCCCTAATCGAGACCTTCTCGGTCCGATCTTCGATTTTCCATCTCGACCTTTCATGGTCAAATCCCTAATCGAGACCTCCTCGGTCCGATCTCCTATTTTTCATCTCGACCTGTCATAGTCAAATCCCTAATCGAGACCTCCTTGGTCCGATCTCCGATTTTTCATCTCGACCTTTCATGGTCAAATCCCTAATCGAGACCTCCTTGGTCCGATCTCCGATTTTTCATCTCGACCTTTCATGGTCAAATCCCTAATCGAGACCTCCTTGGTCCGATCTCCGATTTTCCATCTCGACCTTTCATGGTCAAATCCCCAATCGCGACCTTCATGGTCCGATCTCCAATCTTTAATCCTGACCTTTACGGTTCAATCCCCAATTTTTGATTCCGACCTCTCACGGTCAAATTTCCAATCGAGACCCTCCCGGTCTGATCTTCGATCTTCAACCGAGACCTTTCACGGTCCAACCTCCGATATCAATCTTTCGTGGTCAAATAGGCAATCTCGACCTTTCATGGTCAAATCCCCAATCGAGACCTCCTCGGTCCGATCTCCGATTTTCCTATCCTGCCCTTCCATGGTCAAATTCCTAATCGAGACCTCCTCGGTCCGATCCCCGATTTTCGATCTCGGCCTTTTCAAGGTCCAATCTTTTCCGATCAGTTAGGATTAGGAGAAAATGTGTTTTAAGCAAAACTTAAGCAAATAAGTGCATGTTAATTGAGCCTTCAGCCTAAACACTTACCTCCAAGCCTAAACACTTACTCCCGAGTTTAAACCTTGTTTACCCCCGAGTCTAAATCTTGTCTATCCCTTTCCCACGGCGAGAAATAAGTGGGCGAGAATACCGGATCAGCGGCTTTTCAGTGCGGAAACCTTAGGTTCAGACAGTTCGGCAGAGCCGTCAGTTTTGTCAGCTCAAAGAGTCAGAATGGCAGATTTGACAGAAAACAGTGAGGGTACAGGAAACCCGATGACTAGGGAAGAAGAGCTAGCCTTAGCCTTGGAAAACAGTCATAAGGTCCATGATGAACAGCAAGCCATGCTCATTGATGCGCTCCGTCGTCATGGGATTCAGATAGTGGTTGAGTCTAATGGTTCCCTAGTTATGGTAGAATATGAGACTCCAGAAGCAGCCATCTCAGCTCCCCCAGTCTATACCCAATGCCCTCCTCTATCCACATATGATCCCTTACCAAGGACTACCCCTTTTCAGTCCTTTCCAACATCCCAGGCCATCAGGGCTCCAACACCCTCGCCTCCTCAGATAAGACCCAGCTTTGAATCCTCCCAAACAGATTCCAATATCCCTCAATGTCCTCCCAGGTTCACTTCCTTCCATCAATATGCCCAGTCAACAAAGTTCGTCCCCGTGACTTTTCCGGCCCGTTTCTTTGGACACCTTGTACTTGCTCCAGCTGCCCCGTGGCCTCAAATCCCTCCACTTCCACAAGTATCATGGGCACGTAATAGATCACTGCCTCAGTCTGCGATAGGGGATTCAGAAGCTAGCAGAAAAATGGAAAGCTCAAGCGTCCTGGCAGTCCAACCAGCGAAGAGCAGCTAGGCTAGGGGTTACCTATCCTTAAAAAAAAAAAATAGTCTCTCAGTCAACCTTCGTAGGTTCTAGTGTTTTTTCCCTTTCAATCAAGTCCTCCTCGGACATTGTAATTAATTTTCAATCTTCTATAAAAGAGTCTTCTTCTTTTCTTGCTAGACTTAAGACATTATTTGCACACCTACATTACATTTAATGAAATGGTTTTATTTTATATGATCACTTGCATTGCTCAACAAATAATCTCTCGAAATAATTAACGTTTTGATTAATCAGTGTGAGAAAGTCAACTAATGCCTTTCCCATACACTTTCCTTACCTCACAAAAGGCCTCCATCAAGCCATACACTTTCCTTACCTCACAAAGGCCTTCATCAAGCCATACACTTTCCCAGTCATGCCCCCACCTCCATCTTGACCAAGTCAACGACGGCGGCATCGTCAAGGGACAACAAAAGGCCACTCAGCTTCGAAAGATTGACCCCATGTCGACAACAACCTAGGAGCTTGCCTTAGACCTCAAGGGTATCAAGAAAGTTCAAGCAGAGGCTCGCCTTGGCCCTCAGGTGCTTCAAAAAAAAAAAATCTTAGTGCAAAAAAGAGTAATGCCCAGCTAGGCTGAAAATCCCAAAAAAGGGCAGTCTAGGCAAAAAACAGGGTTGCACATATTAAAAAAAAAGAAAAAAAATGTAGTACAAAAAGAGTAATACCCAGCTAGGCTAAAAACCTTGTAAAGGGATAGTCTAGGCAAAAAACAGGGTTGCACATAAAAATGAGGCCAAGGACCCAGCACCGTCAATCAAAAGCTTGACGGATGAGCAAAATCAAAGCTCGAAGGACGGATGTTGTCGATAACAATGGGGCGGTCGAAGCAAAGGTAGAAGCATTTCATAAGCCTTTAGGCACGTGCAAATCCTTTCTCCCCCAATGAAAGACGAAAATCAGGAAGCAATTGAAGCAGCCGTCCAAAATGACTTGGTCAAGGAATCATCCCGAGGCCCATGCCTCACCATCCAATCTTTTCATCCGAGCCTTTTCACTAAAGGAACCACAAATCTCATTTTCCAAAGCCAAACACAGTCCGGCCAAAGCCGAACTACGGCGACCTGAGCTCCTCACAATGAGGGAAACGTAGGCAACCGAGAAATGGTCCTGGTCATAAGCATATCCAAATTCCGTAGAAAATTCGGTCTCATCGAATGACCTTTCCCATAGGCATATTCAAATTCCAGGATAATCCGGTCTCATCAATGACCTCTCCCATAAACACATTCAAATCCCGAGAAAATCCGGTCTCATCAATGACCTCCCTATTCACAGCCCTTTCTTTCACACATAGCCAACCTTGATCTGTGACATTGGTTGACTTTCTCCTCATGATTAATAAGAATGTTTTTTCATATCGAGATTAGTGGTTGAATAACCCGAACATTAATAAAGGGTTTTAAGCAATATTGTGATCATTGTAAATAAAACAAGTTTTCAGAGGTCTTGACAAGTCTTCCTTTTCTACATCTTAGAAAAAATAGTGCTAAACATCGATTTTTCCGTCGGCGGGGGCTTCCATACACTTTTACCAACCTTTCTACACTTATACTCTCTCAAAATAGTCAAACCCAAAGCGAGTTTTTGTGCCTACATCGAATAAGGCCATCAAAATAACACGAAATCGGGATCTATTCCCACCTTTCGAAAAATATGCCCCTGCATATATAAATTATTTTCTTTTACCTTTTCTTAAGGTTGACTTGAAAGTGACTAAAGAAAATAAAAGAGTAAGTATGAAAGGATAGGTCTTCCCTCTTCTGCTACAAGTCGCATTCGGGCGGCTTTGAAACTCTTCACGGTTGGAGCTTCGCCCAGCCCTTTCTTTAAACTGGGGCTTCTTTAGCCATCTTTGGGGTCCACATCGGGTTCTTCACTAGGTCCCTAGATGGATTCAGTATTGTTCAGATCAACCGCAGGATCACTTTCGCAGTACCAATCAGATTGGGATTTTTGCTAGGTCATCAGATTGGGGCTTCACCAAGTCACTTGTTCGTAACCTAAAACTTTGCCTACTCAATTCATCCAATAGGGGCTTTGCCAATGAAAGGATCTTTCCTTGCTTTAATAGAACCTGGGGCTATGCAGAATTTATCCTTAGACCGGGGCTTCGATAAGTCACATCCATCCTCAGAAGAGAGGTTTGGTCACTTTGGCATTTGCTTCGGTCTTTGGTTCTAAAAGCCTGTCCGCATCAGCTTCAAGTGCCAGAGTTTGAGAAAGGAACATTAGTCACGACCTGAGGTTTAAACCCAGTCTCATCCCAAGAGGGAATTCTAGTCCACGTTGACAACATCTCAGCAACAACAATAGTTCAGTTCGCACCCAAGGGATACGACCCCACCTGCTCGAAACCTGTCTCAAACAATTTCCAAACACATACATCCAAACACATTCTTTCATAAAACTCCTTTCACGTTGCCTTTCCGCAAAAGAGTCGGCCCGTGGCACATGTGACATGCACAAAGAGAAATAACCTTAATTGATTACCAAATCAAAATAGGAAATACTTTTGCCCAAAATATTCTCGTTATCTCCAAAAGGAATAACGCTTTTTCCCAAGTTTTCTTGTTACATCCAAATAGATATAACGTTGTCTCCTAAAAATCCTCCGTTATAGCCAAATGGGATACGTGTCCTCCGGGAAATCCTCCGTTATCGCCAAATGGAATAACGTTTCTTGTTAAAAATCTCAGTTATTGCCAGAAGGCAATAACATTTTGACCCTTTTCGATCTCCGTTATTCCAGGATGAAGGAATAACATTTCGACCTTTCTCGCGATCTCCGTTATTCCAGAATGAAGGAATAACATTTCGCTATCTTTCGATCTCCGTTATTCCAGGATGAAGGAATAACATTTCGACCTCTCTCGCGATCTCCGTTATTCCATAATAAAGGAATAACATTTCGCTCTCTTTCGATCTCCGTTATTCCAGGATGAAGGAATAACATTTCGACCTCTCTCGCGATCTCCGTTATTCCAGAATGAAGGAATAACATTTCGCTCTCTCGCGATCTCCGTTATTCCAGAATGAAGGAATAACATTTCGCTATCTCTTTCGATCTCCGTTATTCCCGAAGGAAGGAATAACATTTCGATCTCTCGCGATCTCCGTTATTCCCGAATGAAGGAGTAACATTTCGCTATCTCTTTCGATCTCCGTTATTTCCGAATGAAGGAATAACATTTCGACCTCTCTCGTGATCTCCGTTATTCCAGAATGAAGGAATAACATTTCGCTATCTCTTTCGATCTCGCTATTCCCGAATGAAGGAATAACATTTCGCTATCCCTCGCGATCTCCGTTATTCCCGAATGAAGGAATAACATTTCGCTATCCTCGCGATCTCAGATTATTCCCGAAGGAAGGAATAACATTTCGCTATCTCTCGCGATCTCCGTTATTCCCGAATGAAGGAAAAACATTTTGCTATCTCTCGCGATCTCAGTTATTCCCGAATGAGGGAAAAACATTTCGCTATCTCTCGCGATCTCCGTTATTCCCGAATGAGGGAATAACATTTCGCTATCTCTCGCGATCTCCGTTATTCCCGAATGAAGGAATAACATTTCGCTATCCCTCGCGATCTCCGTTATCACCAAATGTGATAACGTCTCATTCGGGAAATTTCCCGTTATCTCCAAATGGAATAACGATTTTTTCAAATCATCATCCGTAGCAGGAAGGCTATAAATTACCCGGTCAGGAAGACCGCATAAATTTTCAAATCATTGTCAGTGCTTGGAAGGCTTTAAATTATCCAGATCCAGGAAGACCGTATAAATTTCCCAAATCGTATAAATTTCTCCCAAAAATCTCTTATATCTCTGTTAGAATCAAATCAAATAAGGAAACAACCCCGACTTGTCAAGTTTTCCCAACTTTAGCTACCTCTATCTACGATTCGAAAGAGATTGAGAAGTACGCTCAAGTTTTCCAAACTTTCGACTATCTCTATCTCGATTCGAAAGAGATTGTGAAGTACGCTCAAGTTTTTCCAAACTTGACTACCTCTATCTACGATTCGAAAGAGATTGTGAAGTATGCTCAAGTTCTCCAAACTTAAGCTACCTCTATCACAGATTGAGAAGTACGCTCAAGTTCTCCAAACTTAAGCTACCCCTATCCACAGATTGAGAAGTACGCTCAAGTTCTCCAAACTTTAGCTACCTCTATCACAGATTGAGAAGTACGCTCAAGATTCTCCAAACTTAAGCTACCTCTATCACGCAGTTGAGAAGTACGCTCGAGTTCTCCACACTTTAGCTACCTCTATCACCCAGTTGAGAAGTACGCTCAAGTTCTCCAAACTTAAGCTACCTCTATCACAGTTGAGAAGTACGCTCAAGTTTTCCAAACTTAAGCTACCTCATCACGAGATAGTGAAGTACGCTCAAGTTCTCCAAACTTAAGCTACCTCTATCACGAGATAGTGAAGTACGCTCAAGTTCTCCAAACTTAAGCTACCTCTATCACGAGATTGAGAAGTATGCTCAAGTTTTCCAAACTTTAGCTACCTCTATCTCCTCGATAGTGACGTAAGCTTTAGTCGATCGGGTGACAACCTCCATTAATTGTCAATCGGTGACAACCTCCATTAATTGTCAAAACTTCAAGGATCCTAGACATCGTTCCTAACTATCTAGAGATGCTTGAACTCACGATCAAGGCTTGATTCCTCAGGGATACGTAGGTAGCCTTTCATAAAGGTCCACCCATTCGTGAGGCCACATTGGTCGCCCCTTGTCATTCATCACTCCTCAGTGGTGAAGTAGCCCCTCATAGAGTTCCAGATATCCGACCACATCGGTCACTTCTTAGCATATCTCCAGTAGGATCAGTCACTTGACCTCCTAGGTCACTTCCCCTTCTATTTCCCATGAGAGACTAGTTTCTCTCCGCCATTCCCTGCGGATCTTTTCGAACTACGACCCGGCTTGTTTCCCGCTCGGGATACGTAGGTAGCCTACTCTAGGTTCGGCTAACTCGTCACATATGACACCCCTTTCCCAGAGTGGATTCCGAACTACGATTATGGCTTGATTCCCACTCGGGATACGTAGGTAGCCTTCCAAAGGTTCGGCCACTCGACCACCTTGGTCACCCGATCCGTCTCGGCATTCGCCGAGATTGGATCCTTTTCTATCGATAACCCCACTCGCCACGCAAGTGACGTTGCGAGGGCTTACGTAAGTACCCAAATCTTGCTCATGCCTTCCGGTTAAGTTTCGGCAATTCCCGGACTTTTCTAATGTCAGAACAGTCGAAGCTGTTACGAACCTTCCGAGGGTGAAGGGACTACTTGGAATTTAAAAGCACGTTTTCCTTAATATGAAAACCCTTCTAGAAGTGCCACCTTGCATGATTCTAGAAAGATCTTTGAGTCATTGGGGGATAATGCCGCACTGCATTAGGAGGGAACTCCCTAGGCGCACGGCTTCATTAGCTCTATCCAGGTATGCCTATAAATAGAGGCCTCCTCTACCCATTTGATATACAACAATTTCCGAGAACAAAAATCTCTACCAAATATCCCTATGAGAATCGGGAAGCCGAGAGTGCCAAGAAGCCACCTCCCTCCTCCTTGAAGCCTCCAAAAGTTGGTCCTTCCACTAGGCAAACTCCAAAGAAGAAGAGGTCACCACCATTGGTAACCTCTAACCTCCTTATCTTGCATTATACTTGCTTTATGTGATATACTTGCTCCTTTGTATTTACATATTGCTATATATTGTTTGGGACTTGGCATATTTGTTGTTAAAGATCATATCTTTGAATATGTGAATCATTTTCCCTCCCTTTGCATCCTTTGCATTAACATAAGCATCTTTTGCTCATAAAAATGTGATCTTTGCATTAAAGGTGCATCTTTTGCACCTAAAATCTCTTTTTCATGATATCTTTATGCATCCTTTGCACTTAAAAATGTAGTCTTTACAATAAAAACGCATCCTTTGCATATAAAAATCATTTCTTTACAATAAAGGTGCATCCTTTGCACCTAAAACCCATTTTCATGCATAAAGATGCATCATTTGCATTAAAATTCATCACTTTACCTTAAATTAGCATCCTTTGTTTTCAAAATGTAGTCTTTATGCATCCTTTGCCTATAAAATACTATTTTTCCACATAAAATGCATCCTTTGCATTAAAAATCCTTTCTTTACAAAAAGCATCCTTTGCAATCAAAGAGCATCCTTTGCACCAAAAATGTCATCTTTTCATTAAAAATGTCATTTTTACTATAAACATGCATTCCCCTAGTCCCCATTGATATCCTTTGGAACGGACCGGTGTAAAGATCACATCTTTACATCGTTTCTTCCATTAAAGCTGCCACAATCTCTTTAGAAAGGGATAAACCTTGAACCATATATCTCCGATTATCACTTGAGGCGAGCATGATAGCTCCAATATAAGCGCAATCGTCTCAATGTGTAGGATTGATGGGCTAAGGACACTCCTTTCTAAAGAACCCCATTTTGGGCTATATATAAGAGAGTCCTTCTCTCGATCACGCATGACCCAAGGTCAAAAGAGCGATGATCACAAGTCCAAGATGAGGACGGGATCAAAGTCCCGAACACATAAAAATCCAAGGAATCCCCGGCGACAACCAACTAAATGGTTTGTACGTCAGGAAGACAACTTGGAACACCCTCCTCTTTTCAACACATGCACACAAGAAAGCACGCAAGCAAGCACGAAAAATGGAATCTAGGGAGACTTGCTACGGCAAGGCACCTTGGGTGAACGACGATCCGTTCTTCCCCGAGGGTAACTTAACCTCCGAACCCTAAAAAACCTTTTTTTCAAAGTTTTGAGGAAATCAAAATGGCGTGGCGACTCCGTTTTTCAAATTAAACCGGATATTTTCAAACTCGCGTGAATCCAAACTAAAAAAAAAACAAAAAAATAGAATTTGGGCGCACATTCACAAATATGCGATCCTATCTTCAAGCTACTTAAGAAATACGCACCTCAAGAGTGGACCGAGAAGAATGTCAAGAACATTCGAGGAAGTTAAGCATTACTTAACTTCCCCACCCATCTGGTTCCACCACACAAGGAGAAGCCCTTGAAAGCCGTACCTCACGGTTCGACAATGCGCTAGGGGCTATGCTTGCTCAAGAACATTGCCTCACACACGAGAGAATGCCATCTACTTTGTCGACCACGATTCCCAAGGTAGCAAAATCAAATACTCTCCACTCGACAAGTCTGCTTGCCGCTCTTGTTTGGGTTTCACAAAGGCTAAAGCACTATGGAAGCCTTCCCGGTTCGTCTCATCGCAAGAATGGATCCGTTGAAATACATCCTAGACAAATTAAATTTGTCTGCGAGATTGGCCAAATGGTACTTTATGCTCGCGGGATATGATATCACTTACGTCACTTAGAAATCCGTCAGGGGGAGTGTATTCGCAGATCAGTTGGCCGAATTTCCTTGTGACGAAGCGAAGGGGGAAGACCATAGATTCCCTAATGAGGACATCATGAGTATAGAAGAAGAAAATAAGTGGCAATTATTTTTCGATGGCGCGGCCAACAAGAGAGGGTTCGGCATCGGAATGTTGTTAGTAGACCCTGACGACATCTATACTCCACTGGCAATACGTCTTGACTTTGACGCCACCAACAACACCGCAGAATATGAAGCTTGCATAGCGGGGCTTGAGGCAGCCCTAGAACGCAACGTGACTGAACTCGAGGTATTTGGGGACTCCCAGTTAATCCTCAATCAGACACTAAAGAAGTGGAGGATCCAAGATCCAACCCTTCGAAGATACAGTGCCCACCTCCAAGAGTTGGCGCAACAATTTCAGGATGTCTCGTTCTACTATCTTCCTAGAGACAAAAATCGGTTCGCAGATGCATTAGACACACTCGCTTCCTTGGTTGAAATTCCTAAAGGAAAGGCAGTCAAACCCTTCAAAATAACATGACGTTCAACTCCCGCCTACTGCGCCGTTATAGATCTCCATGACTGTAAAGACAAATGGTCATCCGAATGTGCCACTGTTGAGAACTTCGAAGAGAAACCATGGTACCATGATATTTGGCATTTCATCCTAGATGGAACCATCCCACCCGGAGACGTACCCGAGAAGACTCGAGATCACCCTTAAGAGGTTGGCCGCTAGTTACGTCATCATCGCTGGCCGTCTATTCAAGAAACATTCCCAAGGAAACCTCCTTTGTGCCACCGAAGAAGAGGCCCAAGAAATAATGGACCATGTTCATCAAGGCATATGTGGAACCCACATGAGCGGAAACATGCTCGCCAAAAAGATCATCAGACAAGGGTACTTTTGGCCTAACCATAGGAAGCCGATCGCACCAAAATGGTCAAGAAATGCCATAAGTGTCGGAATACACGCCAACCTTCGGCCACGCACACCGCCTTCCTCGCTTGTACCCTATGACTTCTCCTTAGCCGTTCTCTACATGGGGGATAGACGTGATTGGAAAGGTCACACCCGTAGGAGCCAATGGGCACTGCTTCGTCCTAGTAGCTATCGACTATTTCACTAAATGGGTCGAGGCCGCCTCCTACAAAGTTTTGAATGCCGAGAAAGGTTGCGAGAATTCATCAAGCACAACATCATCTCGCCGATATGGGGTCCCGCAAGAGATGATATCCGATAATGGGTCGCACTTCGAGAAGGAAACCGATCGCCTCCTAACCGAGTACAAAATCACAAGGCACAAGTCATCTTCTTATAGGCCTCAAACGAATGGAGCAGTTGAAGCTGCAAACAAGACAATCGAAACCATCATCATCGAAAAATGGCGAGCCAGGAAAGGCGGCCCGAAAAGTTACCTTTCGCACTTTGTGGGGATACCGCACTTCGGTCCGAACAGCTACGGGAGAGACTCCCTATGCCCTCGCATTCGGAATGGAGGGATTTGTCTTGCCAAATAAATTGGAAGTACCATCAACTAAGGGTTCTCCTAGAAAACCAAGTGAATGAAGTCGATTGCCTAGAAAGCAGATACGAAGAGTTAGCCTTGCTAGACGAAAGGAGGTTGAAAGCAGCCGAGCACACCCAAGCTTACCAAAGAAGAATGGCAAGAGCTTTCAACAAAAAGGTCAAGACGAGGAATATCAGAGTAGGCGACCTGGTTCTCCGTGAGCATCGTCCTGGACCTTTCAACCCGCTAGGCAAGTGGGGACCAAGATGGATAGGACCCTATGTTGTGAAGAAAATATTCTCTGGGGGAGCCCTTCAGATGGTAGACTTAGCCGCAGATCAGCTACCGAAGCCAGTCAACATGGTGTAAGTGCTCCAATTTGAGCTTGTTAGAATTTTCGTTATAAAATTAACGAAAGTTATAACAATTACTAACATTCCTAACAATCCTAACTTTTCTAACAAAGGGAGGGTAGAATGGGCATTGCCAAATGAAGTTAAACCAAGAAAAGCATCTTAAAAAGCAAAACAAAAGAATAAAACCATAAATAGAAAGTGGAAACACAAAAACCGGGCCGGGTTACTTTGGTTTTTTTTGAATTTTTATTCTTCCCGTCCAAGGCCGGAGCCGTAATTAATGAACAAAGGCACGCCTCTGCGACCTTGTCCGCGCGGATAAGTATGCATTTTCAGAGGGCTATAAATTGAGCGCTCCAGTCACAAAAATAAAAAGAAAGGACACAATTGCACCGAACCTCTGGCGAAATATAGAGAGAAAACAGTGAGAATTCTTCAAGAATTGTCACCTTTTTCTCTCCAATCTTTCCCAACTCATACTCATCCACTCACTCTCATATTCAAGCCCTAAACACTCATACACTCAAGCCAAACACTCAAGAACACAAGGAAGATTGGTAAACCCTCCTCTTCCTAACCCTAAATCTCATCCATGCATGCATCTTCAAACTACAAAATGTAGTTCTTTCATCTTCTTTCTCTAGATCTAAGAAGATCACCATGGAAGACCATCTTCATGGATGATCTTCTACAAAGATCAACATTATTTTTAAGCTTTTCTTGCTTACTTGCAAAAATGCACTTTCAAAACCCTAAAACCATTTTCAAGCACTAAATCTTGATTTTCAAAGGATAAAATTCCCCTTCCCAAGCAAATGAAATGCTTAGTCCTAATGTACCCCAAGGATGGTTTGGTATAGTTGATTCACCACTAAAATGTCTAGTGATCACTAACCAAAACCTAGGGAAATGGGGACAAGCATGGATGCAAAACCCCCCTTAAAATCATATTTTCTTTCTTGAGAAGTTGCTGTCCAGTAGCAATTTTCTCAGACCTTAGTCCATGGTCTTAATTTTTGGACACAGATGAACTTGGAATTTGGTGTTGACTACAAAATACTTTTGTAGCCAACATCCAGAGCTTTCCAGACATATTTTTATCTTATTTTTTGGGTGAGTAAAACTCCTCTTTTCAAATTTTCTTTCAGAGGCTAGTTCATCAGCTTCTGGGAATCCAGATCTCATATCTGAGGTTTCCAGAAGGTTTTGACCCCTCAAATCTTCTCCAAAATGGAAAATTCCTTCGCACAAACTTTATTTAAGGTGTCTAGAACAACTTTCATTCTCTGAGTTTATCCAGATTATGAAGTTTTAAGACCCTTGAATCCCTTTCAAAATCAAAGGTCCACTGCCTTTTTCATTCTGGCAGAAATGGCTCTCAACTTCAAAAGGTCTTTTGAGTACCAAATCTCAATCCAAAAATCTTCCAAAAAATCATGGGATCAGTTTAAAGTCTTAAAAAGATATCCCAATTTTTACTTTTCTGAGTTTCAACTTATTTTGGCCAAAACACACACACACACACACACACAAATGATTTTCAGCTTGGAAGACTCGTTTTACGAGGCGCGTCGGGTGCACACTAACGTCCTTCCCGACGCGTAACATGACCTCCGAACCTAAATCTCTGATCTCGGGCTTTTTTCAAAGTTTTGGCCCTCAAAATTAAAATGGCGTGGCGACTCCGTTTTTTTCCGGTTTTATTTGGTTTTTCAAAGAAACGCAAAAATCGAATTTTTCCCGCGAAATGGCAACACATCATCACAGTGGCGACTCCGCTGGGGACTAAGCTTTTTAATAAAAAATGGTATTCGGTATATTGGTGGAAACCACTAAATTTCCCGTTATCGCCTCCTAACACGAGTCGGGGATAAATTGTGGTCTAACAATCCCACGTACCGGTATCACCGTTTTCAAAAAAGCTTTTGAGGGTCAAGCTTCCGTCCCGCTTTGAAAATCATTTTTGTGTGTGTGTTGATTTTTGCACGCTTTCATGTTGTTTTGGCCGCCTCGGAGAAAGTCAAAATTTTGACTGTCGGAATAATGTCCCTAACTGTCGGAATTTTCGTGCTTATGTGCTCATTAAAATTTTCAAAAAAAAAAATTCAAAAAAAAGGATTTTTCAAAAAAAGAAAATTTCAAAAAAATCATGCATCATATTTTTAAGACACATAAAAAATTTCTATTTTACTCAAAAAAGAATATAGATCGCTTGCACACTACGCGCACGTGACCGTACACCGCACACTACGTCCTTAACCCGGGAAATCCTTGTCGCGGTCCGTTTGGTCTTATTACGCCTCTCTGATGAGCACAGACTACCCAAACATCCCATGGAGCCTCGTGTCGACTACGCACTTGTCCGTGACACACTTTGTCCGAGACCCGGTTGGTTTTTAGTCCGGGTCCGTGTCATGCCCCGTCCGTGTATAGACCTTTCCTTTCAAGCCTTTGTCGGCATACCGACTCAATATCTTTCGGGTCCCTAATCGCCGAAGTTCTCGCCGGTTTTCCGCCGCAGACTTTCGACCAAGATATTGACCGGCGCCTTGACTTCGGCTCGACCGGCACAAATTATACACCGACTCCCAAAGATTGACACCGAGTCATCAAGGATTAATGACTATTCCATGCCTAATTACGGCTTAACCGACGACAAGTCAAGATCAATCGTGGACGCTTATCACCCAAATCATGCCGACTTTTGTCGAGCTCCTGACATGATCTTGACTTTCGACGTCGCCTTGTCCGTAATTTACATCGAATGCTCGTTAAGACTCGATTACCCGCCGTACTTTTAGGATCGTTTTCTTTCGGTCGGTGGGACCCGCTTGCCCTATAGGACCCTCGCCCGGGCCGTCCACCCCGGGAGGTCGAAATACAGTGGAATACGAGGGGCTTATAGACGTAGTGACGGGCCCACCGATCCAGAATCGAGTAGTTTGCGAAAAGAAGAGCAATCTTTTCCAACCGATTAGGTTAATAAAACATGTTTTAAGTAAACGTGAACAAATAATCGCATGTTGCATGAGCCTAAAGCCCAAACACCTACCCTCCTTCCATTCCTGCACATCCGAACCTTCGTGTCCTTTCCCCGCAGCCTCCGCACAAAGCTTGGTTTCGGTGCACCGGGTCACCGTTTGATCGCTGGGAAGAGTCAAGCGCGTCATCGCCTTCGCCGTTTGTTCCAACTCCGGTTTCGTAATGTCCGCATCGCCCGGTAATGATGGGGATAACGTTGCTCCGTCCTCCAAAATCCCTCGCATGCACTCGCATTGGATCCAGCTTGGTAGAACAAATGAGACTTCGACATGAGGCTCAAATTGATGACCTACCGGGGTAGTCGCAAGTCATGGCTCGACTATCGCCTCAATTCCGATGGCACCTTTACCGCAAAGACAGAAGAAGGTTCTCCTCCTCTTCTTAATAGTCCCTGATACATCAAGATGCTACCCCAAGATTCCTATGTTTCCACCGCCGGACTCCCGCCCGCCGACTTACAGGCAACCGGCCCCCAAACAAAGCAATGTGACGAAAGAGTTCGGTATACCGTCGCTGTCCCCTCTCAAAGTGATGATCCCACAAATATCGCCCGAGTGATGAAAATCGTGAACAAGCTTAAAGAAATATGGTCAGCCATCAAATCCCCGGAAGAACGCTGCAATGTACAAAGCAGCCCGGATTGAAGAGGCCACACGCCACTTTGGGACCTTAACAATATCCCAACCGACCGGGCTACCTTGAAGGACAAACATATGCCCGTTCCCGACCTCAATATCTCTCATTATCCGGCGGAGTCCAATCACTCGCTACTGCACGAGCCCAAGAAGCCAGATCCCCTGACCGGCCCACTCAAAGTCCTTCCAAGACTGCCAACCCGAGGTCCCAAATCCGCCACCACCCGTAGAACACATTTGGTGGGATATTTGTGACTCGTCCCGATTGCCTTGAAAGGGACTATCAGATTGATACACGAGGACCGTCCTCCTAAGAAAAAGAAAATTTCCTCCCAAAGAAAATTGAAGGAGAGATTCGAGGCCGGTGATAATAAAGGTGGGAACGCCTGGGAGCCATCTGGGATTTGATTATTATGTACTCTACTCCGCCCGCCTTTCCCCAAAGCAAAAAGGGATAAAAGAGCGTAAAAGCCTTGCCAACGACGGAATTGAGACCTTCGGATACCGTAGTACCGGCAACGTAAGTCCAACCCCTGGGGTCGCCCAAGGTTCGCCTTGTCCAGCCTCCCGAGTATACACCGATGAAGAAAAACCGACGCTGGCCTGGGCGCTCCCACTCAATCAACATGTTGACCGGAGATGGCAACCGCCACAAAAGGCATCAAGATAACCTGTGGGCTTCGGCAAAGACTCGCCTCGCAAGAAAAAGGCACGAAGTGACCGGCTTGATGACTCTCCATCCCGAGACAAGGACCAAATCTATGATCCTCACCTATATGGGAGTATGATCACCTTCTCGCGATGAAGATTTGCCAAGAGATGTCTCCCAACACAATGAAGCCAGACATCACTATTCGGCTCAACACCATGTCACTCCCCGGGGTATTAGTGGACAATGGATCATCGGTAAATGTCCTTCCCTCGCATGATGAGGGCCCTCCGCATAAATGAAAGGCGCGTGATCCCATCTACCCGGACCGTCAAAGCCTACGACGGTTCGTCTCGCCCCATTCGGGGACAGGACTCGGAACTCGGTACGAAACCCAAATGGTGCCCGCAAAGTTCCATGTAATGGATATCCTCCGAGTTCACACTCTACTAGGGCGCCCTTGGTTGCATCACATGAAAGCCATAGCCTCCACTCTCCACCAATGCGTCAAATTCATCAACCTAGCAGGAGACCTTGAAGTCATAAGGGGTGACAGCTTTCCTCATAGGGAACGAAGCCGAAACAATAGCCAAGAACGCCCACAGCCAAACACCGGGCTACATCCTTCAAGAGGCAAGTCTCGCCAAGATCCTTTGGAATCCAAAGAATGCCAACTATGTCGACACACTCAAGCGAGCGGACTCCGAAGAAGTTCGATTCATCAAATTCAATTGCTATTTCCAACACTTGGAGGCGCATCGGAAGGAAATGCCGAACACCGCCATGATACAGCACACAAGTCCCCGGTCCTCAATCACGTATTTGTCGCATTCCGCAAACCCATTCTTTGCCTCGCCGGCGAGGAGATTTTCATGATAAAAGTCAAGAACACCGACGTACTCGGCTCGAATCTATGAACGTCGTGTGGGACGTCCTCCTTGCCGAACTACCTCGCCAAGCCTTTCCGCCGAGTATGGGACATGAGATTTTTCTAGCAGCTCACCGAGACGCAATGCGTCCTTACATCCGGGATTGAGCGGTCGATTGTGACGAAACGGAAGTCCCTGCACTGAGGAAGATCCCTACATCCACATGCTCAGCCTTTCGATGCCAAACACAAGCTGATTCTCGGTTCGTACAAAGAGATGATAGCAACGATCGAAGAGGGAGCACAGAGACCATGCCTTTCCCGAGTTGTGAAGCCACCAACAACGATGCCGCTAAAGAATTGGGAAACTCTCTCGTGCCCGTCCGCGACTAAGGAGGAAATGATCACCAAGCTTGGATTGGTACCCCGTCCCTTTGTGTCAATCTAGGACAAGTCCTCCGAGTCTCTCATTGTTGAGTTCGAGTCTCTCGAGTCGTCCGATGGCCTCACGCCTGAAGACTACGAGTCTGTAGCGAACGTTGTATTCCCCTTCGTCTTCAATGAAATGACGAACCTTTCGAGTATCCCTTAATTGCCACTTTAACTAATGATGAATTAACTAATAATCTAAAAATTTTAATAATAATTCATTAGATAAAGAAGCGTACACATTAAACAAAAAAAAAAAAAAATCAAACAACAAAAAAATCTTTAAGAAGTTGTCCTAGAAGAGGAAAATCGAGCCCAAGCCGCCGAAGAGATTTTGACGAGTGTGAATTTGGGAACCGCGGAAGAGCCTAAAGAGACGCAGATTGGTCATTTCTTCGAAGGAAGTGGAAAGGATGCTCGCAAAGTCCTACAAAATCCTCAATTCAAAGAAAGTTGCCCTCTTCATCAAAGAAAACATCATGTGCGTATACGGGTTGCCACCGAAATCATTTCGTATAATGGATCCCACTTCGAAGGGGAATGTGAAAAGTTGCCGGCGTAATTCCGAATAACCCGTCACAAGTCATCACCCTACAGCCCCAAACCAACGGAGCCGTCGAGGCAAAGAAACAAGACTCGAAAATATCATCCGGAAAATGGCCGTCCAAGGCGTAGATTGGCCCGAGAAGTTACACTCGGCACTCGGGGCTACAGTAACACGGGCCGAACGGCAACCGGGGAAACACCTTGCCCTCACATACGGAATGGAAGCCGTACTCCCAATCGAGCCGGAAATACCCTCGCTCCGTATACCGCCGGAAAGCCAAATCAACGAGGTCGAATGGCTCCAGAGTCGCCATGACGAATTGGCCCTACTAGACGAACGCCGATTCAAGGCCATGGAACACATCCGGCCTACCAAGGAAGAATGGCCAGAGCCTTCGACAAGAAAGTAAAGCATCGGGAGATCCGAGAAGGTGATCTCGTTCTAAAAGAAAAGCCCCCTACCCGTATCAACCCTCTCGGCAAATGGGAGCCTCGTATGGGTCGGGCCATATGTCGCCCGTAAGATCTTCTCCTGAGGAGCCATGCAACTTCGCACTCGACGGAATCCCTTTGTACACCCAAGGAATGGTGACAAGCCGCGCGTATACTACGCGTAAAACAACAAAAAAACAAAAAAAAAAAGAGTGCTAAAAGAGTAATACCCAACTAGGTTAGAAACCCGAAAAGGGCGGCCTAGGTAAAAACAAACAAAAACAAAAAAAAAAGAGTGCTAAAAGAGTAATACCCAACTAGGTTAGAAACCCGAAAAGGGCGGCCTAGGTAAAAACAGGTTGCACCAAAAAAAAACAAAAAAAAAAAAAAAAAGAAAAAAACAAAAAAAAAAAAAAAAAAACAACAAAAAAAAAGAGTGCTAAAAAGAGTAATACCCAACTAGGTTAGAAACCCGAAAAGGGCGGCCTAGGTAAAAACAAGGTTGCACCAAAAAAAAACAAAAAAAAAAAAACAAAAAAAAAACAAAAAAGAGTTCACCAAAGTTGAACTACGAAGACCCGAGCTCCTCAAAATGAGGGGAACGTAGGCAAATGAAACGGTTCGGTCTAAAGCACAAATAAAAGCCATACTTTGGCATCAATACAATTGATCGTACCATGAAAGCGTCTCGAAAAACTCTAAAGCAATTCAAATATTCATTACAAGTTAAAAGCTCTTTGATGAGTCTAAGCCCGATTCATTCCTACAACCGGCAACCTCGCTAAAAGAAAACTAAGATACATAATCAAACTAATGTGTCCGTCATGGCAAGAAAGGGATACTTGAAACCTCGTAGTCACTCCAAGCCACTCGCATCGGCCTCTCCCTTCTTCTTCCCCTCCGAGTCTTTCTCTTCTCGAACCGGAAAATGTCGGTATTCCTCCTACCAAGCTCGGTATAGGAACATGGTCTATCAAACCGCCTCCGTCGTGGCCTTAGTAGCCCTAGCGTCATCCCTCATCTCCTCGTAACCTAGCCGGTAACATAGGAGCCCTCCTCTCCCCGTCTCTTGACGTAAGCCTCATAATCCGGCCGCGCGTCTCCGCTCCCGTCATGAGGATTGGCCTCGCCTCGCCCTCCTCCTCTCGTAAACAGCCTGTCCTCCGCACCTACAATGGCCTCTACGCCGTCTCAAAATAGCCACCCGAGTCTCTCCTGCATGCCCCTCGTACCAATCCAGGTACCAAGTGGTCGTGAACACCGGTCTCTGACGCTCGAGAATGACCCGAGGAGGAAAGGCATCATACCTCCATACTCGGGAAAGAAATGGAAACACCGAGGGATCATCCATGGAAACAGGAGCCACCACCCCGGTGGCTATATCATCAAAACCCTCCAAAGGAACCTCGCTCCAAGCCAAACCGCCTCAGGACCAGAGCCGGAATGTAGAAACCGGACCGAGAAAGCCCCTAAGCATAACCACATGGGACCCGTCCCGAAGCACTCGCGAGTCTCCACCCGCCAACGAGGCACCAACCATCGATATCTTCAGCCCGGCGACCCGCCATCCAACGCTCCCACGAGCCCCGATCATCAAAATCTACATCGACACCTCTCCCGGCAAAAGTCCAAGGCTCGATCATATCGTAGGTTTCCCGAAGAACCCCCAAACGCTCCATCGCCCACGTGGTCAAGAGGAACGGGCCGCCCCGTGCATATACCGCCGTCCGTAGCTAATCCGTCGAGAGCATGAAAAGTCTCCCCAAGAATCAAAGGAACGACATCTCTCGCCTGTGCGACAGCCAACGACAACATCCAAGCAGAGACCGATGGCAAATCCCAAAGGAATAAACCATGAACAGGTGCCAAACATACAAAGTGCAAAGGCATCCCAATAGGCATCATCCACCAAGCCTAGGCCCCTAAATCTGTCTGGGAAGACCGAAATATCGAAATGATCGGGACCGCGGATCATACCTTGCGCTTCCTCCGGGGAAAGATGAAGGAGGACGCACACCGTCAACAAAAGAAGCCTCCTCCGGCAAAGGGACCGCTATCTCTTCCACCTCCGACCTCCAAGCAAGGCCCGAAATTCTTCGACAAATGAACAATCTCGTTGAAGGAAAGGCAAAAGACATGCCTTCTAGTATCCCAAAACGAAGAAGAAGCTCTTAAGAGGTCATAATCCGGAACCAATTCTTTGAGAGACCACAAGCATCGTACCTTGTACCTTTCTTCAAAGAATGATCTTCTCTCGTGCATGATCTCCCTACACCACTCCTTGAACTTTTCAAAGAACAACATTTGCCTTTCTTTGGATAATTTTGGAGAATTTTTGGCCATTTCCATGGTTTTTCTCTCTTTCTCCCCGAAAATGGCTGTTTGGGCTGGAGGTTGAAGAGGATATTTGAATTTGAAATAAAGCAAGACCAGGTCTGGACCAAAATTAAAGGACACTGTCAGATGCAGTCCCCATCCGCGCGGATGGGATTGCTTTCCCAAAAAAAAATTTTGCAACAGTCCAAGCTGCTACACCAAAAGAGGAATATTCCGTCCCGGTTGTTCGAAACTTGTGCAAAAAAAAAAACCTCCCCAAACCAGTCCATATACCAAACACCCTTGCAAAAAAAAAAACCAAGGCTCATGCAACACTGCATTCATATTGCATTGCATTCATAAAATAAAATCCTAAATTATTACATTCCAAAAAAAAAGAGTGTACAAAAAAAAAACAACAAACAAACATAAATAAAATCCTAAATTATTACATCCAAAAAAAAAAAAATGTGCATGATCTGTACAAATCTAAATTTCAAAAAAATAAAATAAAAAATCAATCGGAGTCTCCAAGACCCGATGTCTCCCCCGCCCTCTTGCGACTCGGGCCCGCTCGTCAGAGCCCCGAAAGTCTCGGCTCGTAATCGTCCTCATCTCCGTAAAGAGGCTCGTCTGACCAACCGGCACACTCGATAGGGTAAACCTGCATCCCTGAAGAAATCGTATCCGAAGGTGAAGGCGTCGGACTCCCGAACATACGGAGACGACCCACCATGCCGCCAGACGTGTCCCTGCCCGTACGGATCCCCAAGAATGACGTGATCCGAAGGCAGTGCCGCGCGGTGATCAATGAGAGGAGAAAGAGGGGTCTCGGAAGAAGTCTCCGAGGGAATAGGAGAAGCCTCCCGTCTGACAGTGCCGGCCGTGGTCTCGCCCTAGCCTCGAGGTGCCCCGCAAGCAACCATCCTCCGTATGAATCTCTTAGCCCCGATCACTTGCTTCGCGCGTCTCGACGACCACCTCCGAAAACTGCACAAAAGCAAAAGCGTCAAAAAAAAAAGTGATGCTAAAGATGATGAAACAAAAGAAAGAAAAGAAGGGGAAAAGGTGAAGCCATACCTTCATACCCGGACGAGGCCGGAAAGCTCGTGGAAGCCGCTTCGGCCGAGGGATCTCGCACCCTCAATCGGACCCCATCCTCGGATGTAGGAAAATCCGTCCGAGGGTACCGCGGATCCCAAGCCCCTCCCTCTCCAAAACCCGAGGCATCCTCAGCCTCCTCAAGACGAACGTCGCATATGGCTCGATCGCCACGAAGTCCGAGAAGTGCCGGCCCGCTTCAGTAATCATCCCAGTCACGGACCGATCGCCGGGTGCATCATATCGGCGGGAGGCTCCACCGGTGTCCTCAAAGGCGAGTTCACGCCATGCCGGCGCGTCACCCTCTCTCCCGTATAATAGGCATCGCAAGTCGTGCCCTCAAAATCCTCCGCCGCACCGGCCCGTATCTCGCCGCCTTCACCAAGCGCTTACCTCAAAGCGATCCTGTGGGAAGAATATCATCCCCTCATCCGTCTCGGCCTCCGTCAAAGGAAGGCAATCCGCGCACTCGAGAGTCGTACGCCCCGGAGCTTATCTTTTCCCGGCATGCTTGGACCAAGATCGCATGGCCGGATACGCCCGACGTACGCCAGCCGCTCCACACCGTGACGTGGGAAAAACTCCAACGCCCATACCGCGAAAGGTAAAAATCCAATCAATCCAAAGGCAAAATAAAAGTGCGTGCTCAAAGGAAAGAGGGAAAGCAAAAAGAGAGCTTATACCTCCAGAGCAAACTCGAAGCAAGATAGGAGCTCACAGCCTTCCTACCGTATCTATCAAGAGCGAAGTACAACTCACCACTCGGCCTCCCCCAGAAATATCTCCAACCGTCTCCATGTCCTCCAAGGACCTCAAGAAGGCAAAGACCGCCGTCCCTCAAAGCATGCCCAAAGAGGGTGCTCGAGAAAGCAAACCACAAGAAGGCCCTAGCAATCTGCTCGGCGCTAAACCTATCCTCCCCAGCCTCGTAACTCGCGATGGTCTCCACAATTTTACCGTAGACCACGGCATACTCCATCCCCATCCCCTTTTGGGAATAGGGAAAATCCAAGAAAGGCCCGCAGTCCGCGCATCACCGTAGCCATCTCTCCACTCAATGCCGCGTCCATTAAAGGACAGCCCGTGATCGCAAAGCATAGTCGAAGGCGTAACCGTAGCCTCGCCCGTAAGAAGTGGAATGTGTGGGTCGCGTCCCACCAAAGGCCGCGCCAGAGCAAACATCAAGCCCTTGCTCTTAGGGAACTTGACCACCCCTCAAGCACTCGACGAACTCCCGTGAGCCCCGTCTCGACAACAACTGTCTCTGACTCGACAAAGCTCCTCGGCCCGCATCCGGAAGCCGGTCCCACAAGTCAATCACAGACTCCACCGATCCTCGAGTCTTCATCTTGTTCACCAAGCTCCGTCACAAAACGGCGTCCGCCAGGAAAGAGAGAAAGAGAAACTGTCAAAAAAATTGCATTTGCATATACATTAAAAAAAAAGAGAAATTTCGACAAAGATAACAAAGATACAATGAGCATAGCCCCATTTTTCTCGCATGAAAGAAAACAATTTTCAAAGAAGTCCCAATGCATTCATCAAAAAAAAAGGAGACGCATTCCTACGGAAGTAAAAACTCCGTCCCATTTTCAAAAAAAAATGCATACATGCATATCATCCATCTTACATGCAACGGGAGGAAAAATCCGTCCCACTTTTCAAAAAATGTATATCCTAAACATACATACATCTCATGTTGGCAAAATGCCCATTCTTTCCAAACAAAATGCATGCATTGCATCATCATTCATCAATATCAAAATTCAATTTCAAAAAAAAATCATCATCATCAACATGCAATATTCAATTTCAAAAAAAAATCACAATTCTTCGAATTTTCACATGTAATTTTCGAATTAAAAAAAAAAATGTGGCAAAAATGCCAATTCTTTTTCCCAAGCAAAGTGCACATTTTGGGTTACTCATATACTCATTACAACATGCAAAGCATCAAAATCAAGATTCAAAGCCAAGAACATCAATCATTCAAATTTTCAAAAAAAAAATTCAAAAATCACCCAAAAATCTCAAGCAAGAAATCAACAAAGGGATCAAAGGGTTTCAAAGTATACCGTTCGAGATGCGGATCCGAAGCCCAATGTTGCCAAGCATCGGGGTAATGCTCCTCCGCAACCGATTGCGAAAGATTGTAATGCCTCCTCATCCGGACGAGCTCCACCGCCTCTCCGCTACCGGGCCACGCCCTTGGCCTTGAAAAGCGCCTTCCCCGTGTTCCATTGCTCGAAAAATCAAGAAAATCGGAGGAATTTTGAAGCTTAAATGGCCAAAAATGGCGGAATGACAGTTTCTCTCTCTCTCTCGACAATTTCAAAAATTGACCGAGGAAGAAGAAGGGCGTTGGCCCTAATTAATACCCCGACTTTCCATCCCTATCCGCGCGGATAGGATTGCAAGGGTCAAAATGACCCTTTTGCCCCTTAAAATTTCAGACTCGCAATTCACCCCCAACTTGACAAAGTTAACCAAAGTTAACCAAATCAAGAAAATTACCCCGCAAACGTAAGACCGAGTGCCCGAGAAAGATAACGAGATCCCGTATCTTTCATCAAAATCATCCCAAACGTAAGACCGAGTGCCCTGAGAAAGATAACGAGATCCCGTATCTTTCATCAAAATTACCCCTGCTAGCCAAACGTAAGACCGAGTGCCCTGAGAAAGATAACGAGATCCCGTATCTTTCATCAAAATCATCCAACGGCAGTCAAACGTAAGACCGAGTGCCCCGAGAAAGATAACGAGATCCCGTATCTTTCATCAAAATTTACCCCCTAGCCAAACGTAAGACCGAGTGCCCTGAGAAAGATAACGAGATCCCGTTCTTTCATCAAAATCTACCCCTGGCAGTCAAACGTAAGACCGAGTGCCCCGAGAAAGATAACGAGATCCCGTATCTTTCATCAAAATCTTCCCCGGCAGTCAAACGTAAGACCGAGTGACCCGAGAAAGATAACGAGATCCCGTATCTTTCATCAAAATTGCCCCCGGCAGTAAAACGTAAGACCGAGTGCCCCGAGAAAGATAACGAGATCCCGTATCTTTCATCAAAATTGCCCCCGGCAGTCAAACGTAAGACCGAGTGCCCCGAGAAAGATAACGAGATCCCGTATCTTTCATCAAAATTGCCCCCGGCAGTCAAACGTAAGACCGAGTGCCCTGAGAAAGATAACGAGATCCCGTATCTTTCATCAAAATCATCCCCTAGCCAAACGTAAGACCGAGTGCCCCGAGAAAGATAACGAGATCCCGTATCTTTCATCAAAATTGCCCCTAGTCAAACGTAAGACCGAGTGCCCCGAGAAAGATAACGAGATCCCGTATCTTTCATCAAAATTATCCCCGGCAGTCAAACGTAAGACCGAGTGCCCCGAGAAAGATAACGAGATCCCGTATCTTTCATCAAAATCTTCCCTAAGCAGCCAAACGTAAGACCGAGTGCCCCGAGAAAGATAACGAGATCCCGTATCTTTCATCAAAATCTTCCCTGCAAGCCAAACGTAAGACCGAGTGCCCCGAGAAAGATAACGAGATCCCGTATCTTTCATCAAAATCATCCAACGGCAAGCCAAACGTAAGACCGATTTCCCTGCACGAATACGTCTCGATTTTCCTCAAAGAAAGGCTAACGAAATCCCCAAAGAAATTAACGAAATCCCAAAAGTTAACGGAATCTCAAAAGAAATTTCGAGTACTCGAACTACGAAAGGGCTTGATTCCCACTAGGGATACGTAGGTAGCCTATCATTAGGTCCAGCCCTCGACCAAAACGGTCACCCTATCCTTCGGCAAGCAGACAAAGTCCACCGAAAGGCCATTTCAAATTAAGGTCCGAGGCGCCTAAAAAGCCATCATCATCAAGGTCCGAGGCGCCTAAAAGGCCATCATCATCAAGGTCCGAGGCACCTAAAAAGCCATCATCATTAAGGTCCGAGGCGCCTAAAAAGCCATCATCATCAAGGTTCGAGGCACCTAAAACGCCATCTTCAAGGTTCGAGGCACCTAAAACGCCATCTCCAAGGTTTGAGGCACCTAAGACGCTATCAAGCGATAAATCGCAATCATCCCCAGCAGAGACCAAAAATGGTCATTCCTATCCCCAGCAGAGCGGATACCCATCAGACCAAAAATGGTCATCTCTTATCCCCAGCAGAGTTTCTTTCCAACAAACGACTGTAGAAACTCGCTCACAGGTTCGAGGCACCTAAAACGCCATCATCTCCGGGGTCAAAGACCCGAACTACGACTGGCTTGATTCCCATTCGAGATACGTAGGTAGCCTATCGCTAGGTTCACCCACCCGATCACTCGATCATCCCGCCAAATATGGAGCCTTACTCTTATCGACGACCCCGCTTCCTTCGAAGCGCCGTCGCCGAGGGGCTACTGTAAGTGCTCCAATTTGAGCTTGTTAGAATTTTCGTTATAAAATTAACGAAAGTTATAACAATTACTAACATTCCTAACAATCCTAACTTTTCTAACAAAGGGAGGGTAGAATGGGCATTGCCAAATGAAGTTAAACCAAGAAAAGCATCTTAAAAAGCAAAACAAAAGAATAAAACCATAAATAGAAAGGCTGGAAACACAAAAACTGGCTGTTAATTTGGTTTTTTTGAATTTTTATTCTTCCCCGTCCAAGGCCGGAGCCGTAATTAATGAACAAGTGCACGCCATCGACCTTGTCCGCGCGGATAAGTATGCATTTTCAGAGGGCTATAAATTGAGCCCTCCAATACAAAAATAGAAAAGGAAGAACACAATTGCACCGAACCTCAAGGAATATAGAGAGAAAACAGTGAGAATTCTTCAAGAATTGTCACCTTTTTCTCTCCAATCTTTCCCAACTCATACTCATCCACTCACTCTCATATTCAAGCCCTAAACACTCATATACTCAAGCCAAACACTCAAGAACACAAGGAAGATTGGTAAACCCTCTTCTTCCTAACCCTAAATCTCATCCATGCATGCATCTTCAAACTACAAAATGTAGTTCTTTCATCTTCTTTCTCTAGATCTAAGAAGATCACCATGGAAGACCATCTCCATGGATGATCTTCTACAAAGATCAACATTATTTTCAAGCTTTTCTTGCTTACTTGCAAAAATGCACTTTCAAAACCCTAAAAAGCCATTTTCAAGCACTAAATCTTGATTTCAAAGGATAAAATTCCCCTTCCCAAGCAAATGAAATGCTTAGTCCTAATGTACCCCAAGGATGGTTTGGTATAGTTGATTCACCACTAAAATGTCTAGTGATCACTAACCAAAACCTAGGGAAATGGGGACAAGCATGGATGCAAAACCCCCCTTAAAATCATATTTTCTTTCTTGAGAAGTTGCTGTCCAGTAGCAATTTTCTCAGACCTCAGTCCATGGTCTTAATTTTTGGACACAGATGAACTTGGAATTTGGTGTTGACTACAAAATACTTTTTGTAGCCAACATCCAGAGCTTTCCAGACATATTTTTATCTTATTTTTGAGTGAGTAAAACTCCTCTTTTCAAATTTTCTTTCAGAGGCTAGTTCATCAGCTTCTGGGAATCCAGATCTCATATCTGAGGTTTCCAGAAGGTTTTGACCCCTCAAATCTTCTCCAAAATGGAAAATTCCTTCGCACAAACTTTATTCAAGGTGTCTAGAACAACTTTCATTCTCTGAGTTTATCCAGATTATGAAGTTTTAAGACCCTTGAATCCCTTTCAAAATCAAAGGTCCACTGCCTTTTTCATTCTGGCAGAAATGGCTCTCAACTTCAAAAGGTCTTTTGAGTACCAAATCTCAATCCAAAAATCCTCCAAAAAATCATGGGATCAGTTTAAAGTCTTAAAAAGATATCCCAATTTTTACTTTTCTGAGTTTCAACTTATTTTGGCCAAAACACACACACACACACACACACAAATGATTTTCAGCTTGGAAGACTCGTTTTTACGAGGCGCGTCGGGTGCACACTAACGTCCTTCCCGACGCGTAACATGACCTCCGAACCTAAATCTCTGATCTCGGGCTTTTTTCAAAGTTTTGGCCCTCAAAATTAAAATGGCGTGGCGACTCCGTTTTTTCCGGTTTTATTTGGTTTTTCAAAGAAACGCAAAAATCGAATTTTTCCCGCGAAAAAGGCAACACATCATCACACCCCCCCCGTCCCATAACACATTTTGCTCTTCCACATAATTAAGGAGTATATATATATATATATATATATATATATATATATATATATATATATGCATTTCCCATTATTTAGAGTGATCAAGTTCACTCCCAGTCGCTGTCAAAGAAACCAGCATCTCTCCTGAAAACATCACAACTTAAGTTATATTGTACTTGACTTAGAAAGTGCCTTTTCATCGTGATAATTCATGTTTCTATGAATTGATTTAAACTAAAAGTTACATTTGTCTGGGGTAAACTGAAAACATTAGTCTTTCAAATGTCGGAATGGTACTACCCCCTCCGTCCCTAATTGAATGTCCAAATTTCATTTTAAGGGACACTCTGAAAATGTGTGTTTTTTATATAATTTAATGGCAAAGATCCATATATTCACATGATGATAAAAATGATTACCTGGAAGAAATCTGCTAGAAAAGTTGCATATAGGAGAGGAAGATACAGGGAGTGATAGCCGATAATCATGATATTGTACAACCTGCAAATGAGATGGAAACTTATCACCGGTAAACTTTTTAAGTAAGATCAAGTTCAAAATGGTCTATAATCCTGAGTGATTTAGAAGTTTGGTACCATAGTCCCAAGCCAGCCCCACTTCCAGCAAGCCCACAACTGAACAACGCCACTAAACTAACCACAAACATGATGACGACGTGGTTGTAGAACATCGGCCTAGCTGTGTAAACAAAACGAGGAGCTTATTTACAATGAGGAACTGCATAAATAACGGAATGCAAGCTTCTCAGCTTTACTTTGTCCGATGTATAATCGTAATAAGCAAATTACACTTAAAGATTCATGTTTCAGAAGCAAATGCAGATAGGCCAACGGAAGAAATGAAGAAAAACAGGAAAGAGAGACAAGAGCTATACAATCCTTTTAACTTCAATGTCAACATGACACAACATGGTGTGGGTGTTGGTGTGGCAAGTTAACACCAAATTATGCAAAAAAATCTGACATTTTTATTGTACTCGTAATTATTTGCAGATTTGATCTTTGTTTGTAATGAAGCAACGGGTCTTTTTCGAATTCAACAAAAGGAAAGCAGAAAAGATTCATCAAAAACCTAATCCAAGTTACACAGCAATCATCAAATTGAAGAAGCAAAAGTAAATAAGAACAAAACCCCATTGTCACTGCTGCAGCAATCTCAGATGGCCTGAACTCCAAGAACTCAATCCCTGCATTCATTTTAATATAATCCCCACTTATTACAACTCTGTTTGTTTCAATCATTATATGATTGACCAAAACACGCATAAACACACAACGGACCTTTGATTGCGCTTAAAATGAGTTGGGTCGATCGAAAGATCAAAGATTGTGAAACGGGTTGATCACCATTAATCTTTCCAAGGAAACAATCTAAGAATGAAAATGGTGTCACTGCTTGCATTCTCCACTTCAATGTACTCAGAACAAGCAATTCCATTCTCTGTATAGTTTTCGCCTCAAATAAGAATTTCGAATCACACACCTATAATGCAATATCCAAGATCGATATAATCAAAATCATAATCACAAAATGAATAATGAATTGATCTTGCAATTAATTTACAGAACTAATTAACTTTGGCTGCCAGTGATATACAAGCAACAGCCAGCAATTGCATCATCCAAGCTTTGCCCTTCTGTACATCAACAAACATGAGATTCACTCAGAAATGTCTAAATTGGATTTAATGGATTAATAAAATTTAATGATTTTGATCAAGAACTTACTGGCAATTCATAGGCAGAGAGGAATCCGCGAAGGGTTTTACCCAACATTAACTAAAATGTACTCCCTCCGTCCCAAAATGAATGTTCATTTGGAATTAAAGAGTCATTTTGAAAATATTGATTTTGATAGAAAAAAAAAATCATAAACATTCTTGTTTTTCACTTTCAAAATTTTTGTTTTGCAAAAAAAAATTTGAAAAGAAAATTCATTTAGGACAAACTTATTTGAAGGTAAAGTTTCAAAAGACATTCATTTTGGGACAAAAAAAAAAAGATATTCATTTTGGGACGGAGAGAGTATATTTTTTTGGTTATATTATCAAGGTATTCTCCAGTTCTAAATTGGTTATTATACAATTTTTCCCTTTTACAGAAGATTAAATCTGACATGCAGAAAGAAACCTCATTGATGGCTCATAACCCGAATGAAGGTACATTTCACTTTTGGAGTGATTTCAAGTATTAAATATCCCTTTATCTCAATATATTTCTCAATTTCATTGTTTTTAATCTCCTCATGTTTGAGGATATCACTAATCTCGACCATTCTCTCCAACTGTTCGACAAAATGCTCCAGATTCAACCCCGTCGTTCCATCATTCAACTTACCCGTCAGATTTCTGTCATTGTCAAGATGAAGCATATTTCATATCGAGATTTCGTTCAATTCCGAAGTGGTTTGATTTTCGTTTGTTCATTATATTATCTTTGATCTTTTATTGTTAGAGATGATGCATTTAAAGCTACTGCATCCAACGTAAATAATGCGATTCAAGGATTTCATGAGCTGAAACATGGTTTGATGAATTGTTTTCCAGTTTGTTTGGTGATTTCATAACATGTTTGTTTGATATAGGTTGAATGGGGAGATTCATAGGTAGATCTTGGTTATGGCCCTGTAAGTGATTGATCTTTCATTAATGGTGAAACAACCTAGCCTGTAATATATATTAAATGTGTTGGACTTTGTTATCTTTAATATATATCGAATGTGTTTTGTTTTGTGTAATTCAGCAGCAATAAAGCTACATATGCCAATATTACTTTACAACGGTGGGCTTAAGTGAGGACTTCCACAGTCAGCTCAACCTCGATGACCACATTGAAAGCAAACATCAACTGGTAAGAATTCATCCGAAAAAGCTTTGAATATCTCATAGTTCTCCTGTCTAATTAATTGATTATATTTATTAGGTTTTCAAAGCATTGCCAGGCTATCGTTCCAGGATTGGTGCAAGGGATGCGGCTGCTCGGGGCGTTGCCTCTGAAGCTTCTGGTGATGATGGCCCTGCCGCTGCAGGTTCTAGTGTTGATGGCCCTGCCGCTGCAGCTTTTGTTGATGGCGATGCCTCTGCATCTCTTGGTGATGGCAATGCGGCTGCAGCTTCTGGTGATGGGGATGTTGCGATGGTTAAGGTTGTGCTAGTGCTCGTGATTGCGATGTTGTTTCTGGTGATGGCGGTGCCGCTAATTGCATTGGTGGTGCCATGGTTTGTGTCATTGATGTCGGTTATTGTGGTGCAGGTGATAGCAGGGCTTGTGATGGTTGTGCTAGTGATGGCAGTGTTGTTGCTAGGGGCTGTGGTGCTGCTGGATGGAAATGTTGAACTACTACTTGAGACAGTGAGGCAGTATGTTACTATTATTTTGGTATAATTTTCTCAAACACTTCATGTGCATCAATAAAACTCTCATAATTTATGCTATTTCAGTCACACTACAAATTAAACACTTTCCTTGTAGGGCGTTATACTACAAACTAGATATTTTTCTTATAGGGCATTCCATTACAAACAACACACTTCCTTGGTAATATGGGTGTTGTAGATTTGTATGTAAAATGTGGGTATTTAACAGAAGCACATAAACTATTTAATCAAGTCGAAAGGAAAAGTATACTATCTTGGACAGCGCTGATTGTCGGTTATGCTCAAAAGGGGAACTTGTTGTTCAAGGCTATGGATTTGTTCACGCAGCTTAGGAAAAGTGGCAATACAATAGATGAGTTTGTTCTCTCGAGCTTGATGGCTGTATTTGCTGATTTTGCACTAGTTGAACAAGGCAAGCAAATGCATGCTTACTCGGTTAAATTTTCATCAGGTTTAGAAACATGAGTTGGGAATTCAATAGTAGATATGTATCTTAAATGCGGATTAACAGAGGAAGCAAAGAGATATTTCGATGAGATGCCTCGGAAAGATGTGGTATCTTGGACGGTTATGATTACTGGGTATGGAAATCATGGTCTTGGCAAAGATGCAGTTAAGGTGTTCGAGAAAATGCTGTCAGATCATATAATTCCTGATGAAGTAACATATTTAGATTTACCTCAAAAAAAAAAAACATATTTAGATGTGCTTTCTTCTTGTAGTCATTCTGGGCTTGTTGAAGAATGTCAAAAGTACTTCTCGCTTTTATGCAATGACCATAGAAATAGACCAAAAGTGGAGCATTATGCTTGCATTGTTGATCTCCTTGGTAGAGCTGGACGTTTGAAAGAAGCAAGAAATCTTATAGAAACTACGCCTCTTGATCCAAACATGGGTATCTGGCAGACTTTGCTCAGTACTTGTAAAGTACACGAAGACCTGGAAATGGGGAGAGAAGTGGGAGAAATTCTTCTGAAAATGGACAACAAAAGTCCAGTGAATTATGTTATGATGTCGGGTATTTATGCAAGAGCTGGGGATTGGAAAGAGAGCGAGAGAATACGAAAATCAGTGAAGAAAAAGGGTTTAGAGAAAGAAGCAAGGCAAAGTTGGGTTGAAGTTGACAAAGAAGTACATTTCTTCTACAATGGAGATGACAGACATTTACTGACGGAAAAGATTCACGTAGTTCTGAAGGAGGTAGAGCGGAGAATGAAGGAAGAGATTGGTTATGCTTCTGAAGTGAGGTTTGTGATGCATGATGTGGAAGAGAAATCGAAAATGGAGAGTTTACCGGTTCATAGTGAGAAGTTGGCTATTGGGTTGGCGTTAGTTTGTGGTGGGGCGGATAAAAAGGAAAGGCCGATTCGGGTTTGTACCATTTCTACCCAACTAGTTGGGCAGTAGTATTTGCAAATATATTCCCAACATTATATTTTTCGTAACCTCATTCCCATCTTTTACATTTTGTTGCAATCAAATGTAAAAACTGACGGAGTGTTAATTTGTTGACAAAACTGGATGGAAACTTAATGAGTTTCTTTAGAAATTATGATATGTACCATTGCAATTCAAAAATTCACATTTTTCACTATGCAATCAGTTAACATGATCACCCACCTTAAAACAACTATATCGCCCTAAAGACGTTCATAATTTTTCCCATTTACCCTAATTTAAAAAATCTTACTTCAATATAAATACACCTGTGGTAGCAGTTCAGTAAATGTGGGGTGGGGGGGGGGGGATAATGATGAATGAATGGAATATAGAAAATGTGAATTAGTTGAACTTCGGGGCGGACATTTCAAATTTTTTTTACCTATCGTACCTGAACGGAATAAAAGTGACGGGCTAGGCCCAACGAGCGAAGCCCAATTATTCGGACATTATTGCCACCACATCTCTAGTGGATCGGCCCAATTATTACAAGGCCCAAGGGCCATCAGCCAAGATCAGTCGACCTAGCTCATTGTCCGACTTCTATGGTCCCAACCTATCTTTGTCTGACATACGATATATATCTCTTACGAGTATTATCTGGCTACATCAAGCAGTCAGGTCGACCTAGACTCAAAACAGGCGACCTCGACCTACAAAACGTTCGTCGACCTACAGAGTATCATCCGGCTACATCAAGCATTCAGGTCGGCCTAGACTCAAACAAATAGGCGATCTCGACCTACAAAACGTACGTCGACCTACAGAGTCATAACATGCTTATAATCTTTTCCATAACAGGATTCCTACAAATCAGGAGTTATATGCGTACTTGATCTCCTACACAATCTGATCCACGATTCTAGGGATCTCATGCAATCCTAATACAATTATATCTCTCATCCTAATCCTATATAAGGGAGTAATTTCACCCCAAAAAAGGTACACACATTCTCTCTACCCAAAATATAATATGCCTCCCTCCCGGTTTATATCATATCTCCATACACAAATGCTTATTCTCACGCCGGAGGGTTTTCGCGGGGTAACTCCCTGCGCCCTAACGGTGTCTGTTTTGCAGATCGTCCGTTCGTTCGTCCAGAAATCTAACGCCGCGTTCCCGACTGATTAGGTACCCCCGGTATCACCCATTTTATGCATCATCAGTTTGGTTCCATTGCTGGGAACGAGAACACAAAGAACGGTGGACGATGACAATGGAAAAATTCATGTACCACGATGTATATACGCCAAGGTTCTAAAAAGCGCTAGGCGGATGCTAGGCGGCGGAGCCGGGCCTAGCGCCTAGGCGGGGACTAGTCGGGATTAGTCGGGACCTAGGCGGGGCTTAGAACTAGACGTTGGAGAGGGGCCTAGCGCCTAGGCGGGGCCTAGGCGCCCTTAGGCGGGGTCTTTTAGAACATTATACGCGGAAGAACCCTCTAATGCATGGTGTCTAGTTTTATCATATGCGAGGACTAGGAGGCAATTGAAAGATTAGCAGCACATGCCACCTGCCGAAGCAATTGCACAAAAATACAGGTGTACTCTTTCTATATACTCCCTCCGTCCCAAACCTACGTGCCCATTTGGTGTTTTGCGCGTTGATTAAGGAAAGTGTGTAATGGAGAAAGTGTTGTGAGTGTAAAAGTAAAATAGGAGAGAGAATGAGTGGAGGGAATAGAAAAGTTGATTGGTATTGTGAGTATAAAAGCAAAATAGGAGCGAGAATGAGTGGAGGGAATAGTAAAGATTCTTTGCCATTTTAGAAAATGGGCACGTAGGTTTAGGATGCCCAAAATGGCAAAATGGGCACGTAGGTTTGGGACGGAGGGAGTACTGTTTAAGTTGGTAGTATTAATCAAAACTACTTGTGTAGAAATCCGTTATTACGATTGCTGTGATCAACTAGGAGATTTGCCCATATTTTCTATACCTTCGTGGATATCTCAAATACCTCAATCCTTTCCTTAATTTTCTCCCAATTATTGACTGGAATCTCTCTCCTAAAATAGTAGCAATAGTTGTATATATATACATATTTATTGTAACCGTGTAAATCATCCATGAATACAGAAAATTCTTCCATCATTGAGTCACAATTTATCATGGTATCAGAACGGGTAATGCTCTAGAACGCTTCCGTTCATTTTTCTTTTTTCTTTCTTTCTTTATTACGTCGACATCCTTACTACCATGACTGAAGACAGTTGTGGGGCCTCCCCAACCACGGGACCTATAAACTCGTGCCCCGATGGTAGGGTCCCCAACCCGACCCAACTTAGAGGAAACCCTTTTTCAAAAATCATTTCAAACCAAATAAGTTTTAATAAAGTTTTGGCATGACCGCTCAAAATGAAATGTTTAAGGAACCTGTTCAAGATATTAACCTGCCTTCATTCATTCCACAACAAAAGAAAGGCTCATACTATCACATTTACAACCACACCACATTAATTACAAACCATAGTTTGAAAACATTTATAAAAGTTATTTACAACTTTCCCCAAAAGAATAACATCAACCAACCTAACCCTCCTAGCAAAACGTACCCTGACAACCAAAAGACGATCCAAATGTGCCCCGGCCTCACCGGTCCTGACCTCCTGTCTCAGCGGGATCTAAAAAAAAATTAAAGGGAGAATGCAACACGTAAACAAGTTGTTCAACATCATATTTAGCACAGAGTAACCCATTACGTTACCTGATCTTACCTTTTTCCCGTCTGAATCATAAGTCGTACTTTCTCGAAATGAAACCCATTTTTCTTGTGAACGGCTTAGGCCTATTCACGCCTTACAAGACCCATTTCTCAGGGAAACATGTAAGGTATCAGTATCCTATGAACTGCTTAGGCATATCCATAGTAACTGAGCCCCAAACTGTGGCCGCAGTGGGGTGGAAATGGACACAGATATAATGAAATCCGAGCACCTTATGTTACAACTTCTCATAAGTGGTCGTATTCCATTATACCCCCGAAATATCAGCTGATATTGATCACATTCATATTCACATTCAAGCACATAACAGTTACTTGAAATAAATTCCACACATTGGGAGAACAGTATATAACATGGCACAACTACTCATGTTCAATCTTTCAATTAGTGTATCATGTATGTAAACACTAATGAGTCAATAATAATCCAAGTATGCATGTATGCTCATAATCCATTCAATGGTATCGCGCCACGAGTATTTCACGACCCAATATAATATACAACCATCCATAGGCCACCACGAAGGGATACATTAACATATAAATATCTCTACGCGTTCATATTATCACATTACACAACTTCCTTTTAAGTTCCATAAACGAATACCAAGTTTCTATAAACTTTGGTTCCCCATTAACAATGGCCTCCAACCCTTTTCCAAGTGGTATTTAAAGCCCTTCCAATTATCCGATTTGGCTAAGTAAAACATGGTTGTGAAGTACTAATGTTGTACTAGTATTATAGTTAAGGAGTGTTCCATTATACCTTAGATGTATTAGATTTTCAAGGCTTGCAAAACAGTTCAAAAGTGCAGGGGAATGCACGACTCGTGCTCTAGGGCACGACTCATGCCATTTTACCCCATGCCAGAGTCATGCGTCCCCATTCAAGGCACGACAGGTGAAATTACCCGGATCCGAGAGGCAGCGCGTTCGCGCCCCGGCATCTGGCACTTCCCCGCTTTGCAGCGGTTTTCGAGTTGGAGGTGTCTCGCCGTTTGTTTTCGCATTTGTAGAGTCGCCACGCCGTTTTTATTAAGCCCAAAACATTGAAAAAGGGCATCAGTTAAAGATAATTTTAAAGCTGTTTTGTGTGATGAGATTTTGAGTTCGGAGGTCAGATGACTCCTCGGGAAGAGAATATTAGAATATTAGAGCTCACCCGAGTCGCCTCGTAAAACTAGTCTTTCGGATACCCCTAATATCCTTTAAATGTTGTGTGTGTGTGTGTGCTTTTAAAAATGCATCTTTGTATCGGATGTCTACATTGTATGCTATGTATGGAAATGTATTGAAATAGTAACGGAAGGAAGCCTTACCAATGTTGGTTCGTGTCTGTCTTCCGCTGAGGAATAGTGTTTGAGGTCGGAGTAGCGTTCCGGTATGGATCGGGATTGCTTCGGGAGATGCCGGTTGTACGCGGACGAGTTTCGGCGTGAGTTGAGGTTGCGAGGCTGCGTTCGGGCGAGAGGTTCGGCGTGCGTGGGGATCGTCGGGATCACTCGGGCGAGAGGTTCGGCGTGCGTTGAGGTGGCAGGAGTCACTCGGGCGAGTTTCGGCGTGGTTTGGGATCGCCGGTTTGACTCGGAAAGAGCCGGGACACCGTGGAAAGACCGACGAGGCCTCGGAGTACCACGAGGGGCCTCAGAGTACCTCGAGAGTGCCTCGGGGCAGCGCGGGAGCGTCGCGGGAGCGCTCGGGGAGGCTTCGGAGCACCACGAGGGGGCTCGGAAGGCCTCAGAAGGATCCGAAAGGGGCCGGGAATGCCTCGGGAGGAAGAGAGAAGTGGGAGGTGTGTGAAAATGAGGAGGGGGAGCCCTCTATTTATAGTGCCAGATTTGGTGCAAAGAGGTCCGTACGGACCTCCACAGTAATCCGAGACTTTTGGTTTTCCTTGATTTGAGGAATGCGTGATGATGGGGAATATTTTGCAATTATGATGTTCCACTGTGCAATAAGGTCCGTACGGACCAAGTTGACATGCAAAGAGGTCCGTACGGACCAACTCTGCGGAGGGTAATCATTTTCCCAGGATTTGAGGGAATATTGTGGACTTTAAGAGGATTCGGTAATTATTAAAGCAAAGAGGTCCGTACGGACCATTATTGCTTTTCAATTTCTGAAAATTCCCAAAGGTCCTTTTGTCCCTTTTTATCCCAGAAAGGCTCCTCCACTTGGTTTGGGTTTGGGGGTTTTGAGAGGGTTTTGAGTGCCGAGGTTTTCGAGGCTGCGTTGATGAGTGCGGTGTTTCCGTGTGTTTGAAAGGGGTGATCAGTTGGGGTACTTACGAAGCCCCTCGACGGCGTCACTTATGAAAGAAGTGGGGTCGCCGATAAGATAAGGGTCCTAATCTGGATCGCGTCTTTGGGAGATAAAGTGGCCAGGGAGGTCGGTGTGAGGACGTGGTGGTGTCCTATTGTGTGACCGCATAGGTCGGTAAGCTGGACCTGTGATAGGATTCCTACGTATCCACAGGCGGGAATCAAGCACAGTCGTAGTTCGGGTGTGGGGTGAGTGTTTTGTGAATGCGGGCGTGGTGGTGCCACTGAAGTGTCGTGTGACCGACGAGGTCGGTGGTGGGACGTGGTGGTGTCTGGGTGACCGCATGGGTCGATGGGTGGACCTGTGATAGGATTCCTACGTATCCACTGGCGGGAATCAAGCACAGTCGTAGTTCGAGAGGTCGTGAAATTGTGAGTGTATGTGGGCGTGATGGTGCCACTGAAGTGTTGTGTGACCGCAGAGGTCGGTTGTGAGGACGTGGTGGTGTCTAAGATGTGGTGACCGCCGAGGTCAAATTGTGAGGACGTGGTGGTGTCCTGGGATGGAAATTTTACGATTTTCCTAATCGGGTGGTTTAAGGCCTTAGGGCGGAGATAGTGATTTGGGAGGTTTATACGGTCTTCCGGACCGAGTGGCTTAAAGCCTTCCGGGCTGGGGATAGCGTGAGGACTTGAATCGTCTTCTGAATGTGGTTGGTGCCACGCGGGAGGACTTTGAATCGTCTTACGGCGGTTGGTGCCACGCGGGAGGACTTTAAATCGTCTTGGCGGCGGTTGGTGCCACGGGAGGACTTTGAATCGTCTTCGGCGGCGGTTGGTGCCACGCGGGAGGACTTTGAATCATCTTACGCGGCGGTTGGTGCCACGCGGGAGGACTTTGAATCGTCTTCTGGCGGCGGTTGGTGCCACGCGGGAGGACTTTGAATCATCTTCTGGCGGTGGTTGGTGCCACGCGGGAGGACTTTGAATCGTCTTCTGGCGGCGGTTGGTGCCACGCGGGAGGACTTTGAATCGTCTTACGCGGCGGTTGGTGCCACGCGGGAGGACTTTGAATCGTCTTGGCGGCGGTTGGTGCAGAGGACTTTGAATCGTCTTCTGGCGGCGGTTGTGGAGGCATGGCTGCCTTGAGCTTCGAGAGGTTTAGATGTCTCGTGCTTTGTCTGTTGGGGAGAAGGTTGGACTTACGATGGCTGCCGGTGTTCATCCGTTGGGAATTTATTGTGGCCTTGTAGGGGCTTGCAAGGATTCCCTTTTTGACTTGCTGGGGAAGGAGCTCGGGCTTACTTTGATGGCCGGTGATTGCTTCACCATTTGGCGTTTTGGAGGCGTTTCGTGCCTTGGGATTTGTATTCGGAGGTGTTGGCTCCTTCTTGCGCTTGTTTTGCCGTTGAGTGGGCAAAGTTCGGGCTTACATTGACGGCCGGTGTTGGGGATATGTAGTCTTGTATGACTTCCCTTTGACTTGTTGGGAAAGGAGCTCGGGCTTACTTTGATGGCCGGTGCTTTAGTTGCCGTTGAGCGTTTTGGAGGCGTCTCGTGCCTTGGGATTTGTATTCGGAGGCGTTGGCTCCTTCTTGCATTGCCGTTGAGTGGGCGAGGACCGGTCTTACATTGACGGCCGGTGGTTGAATTGCCGTTGAAGTGGGCGAGGACCGGTCTTACATTGACGGCCGGTGGTTGAATTGCCGTTGAAGTGGGCGAAGCTCGGGCTTACACTGACTACCGGTGGTTGAATTGCCGTTGGAGTGGGCGAGGACCGGTCTTACATTGACGGCCGGTGGTTGAATTGCCGTTGGAGTGGGCGAGGACCGGTCTTACATTGACGGCCGGTGGTTGAATTGCCGTTGGAGTGGGCGAGGACCGGTCTTACATTGACGGCCGGGGATTGAATTGAAGGGTTAGGGACCATTCTGCACTTGGATTTGCTGAAAAAGGCTTTAGGACAGCCAGGGGCAAAGATTATAAGGGCAGGAAAGTAATTTGGCCCTCCCTTGCAAGAAGGTCCGTACGGACCAATCTGGATGCAAAGAGGTCCGTACGGACCACTTTGATTTTTTACAGTTCCCAGATTTTGACCGGGTTAAAAAGCCGAGGCCCCCTTCACTTCTCCTTCTTTAGTTCGTGCATCCGAGAGAGAGAGAGAGAAAACCTCCATTTTTACACCAAAATCTTCCATTTTTCGCTTGAATCGCTTGCAATGGCGGAAGGATCTCGAAGGAATCGTCGTCAACGCAGTCAAGAAGTGGTCGAGCAACGGATGGAGCTCCAAAGAAATTGGATTTCGTTTGTTCCATCTTCAAAGAATCCGGATGTCTTGTATCCAAATCCGGAGGTGCACAATCGTCGTTCTAGGAACGTCGGGGAGGTAAGAAATCCGTTCCGTTTTGATTCCCTGCTCGAATTTTTGAATGCTAGAACTAGGTTTTAGTTTTTCGCATTTTTGAATTTTTGTTATTTTTTTATGCCTTTTGTGAAATTCTTGATGAATTGTTGAAAATGGACATGTAAAAATTGTGAGTATGTGTATTTTGTGCAGAAATGTGTAGATTAGCTTTTATTTGTGAAAATAAAGTGCCTCTCTAATGAAATGCATGCTTTGGTGTTTTGTACCGTATGCTATTTATGTATGTACATTATGAGAAAAGTTTGTCGTGTAGTGACAAATTTTGTGAAAAAATGTGACATGTGCCGTGTTTTGTGACGGGTTTTGTCTGAAAGTGTGTGCCGTGTAGGGACGGATTTTTTGAAAATGTGTTATGCAGTGTGTGCCGTGTTTTTGGGTGACGGACTTTGTGGGGAAAATATGTGCAATATGTGCCGTGTTTTTGTGACGGGTTATATGTGCCTTTGCCGTGTTGGGACGGACTTTTTTTTGAAAATGTGTCGTGTAGGGCTTAATCCCTCTTTTGAGAAAATGTGTACAGTGTGTGCCGTGTTTTTGTGACGGACTGCATGGGAAAAATTATATGTATAATGTATGTGAAAATTATGTGCAATGTGTGCCGTGTTTTGTGACGGGTTATTTGTGAAAAATATGTGCAATGTGTGCCGTGTTTTGTGACGGGTTATTTTCATGGCTTTCCGTGTTGGGACGGACTTTTGTGCCTTTTATTTTATATTAAGTAATGCTTGTGATTGACGTACCTTTCTTTGTGTTTACTGCGGGATGCGGGGCTTATGGCTGGGAAGGCCAAGAGGATGAAGACTCGGGGATCGCTCGAGGCATTGTTGAGTTAATGGCGGCGGATGCACGATATTTCCGTGGATGGTAGGCCGAGTCCCGGGAGGCTGGTCTACGCTTGGCACAGGTGTGTTCGTAGAGAACACAGCCGGGGTTTCGACACGAGGAAGAACAAGAGCGTCTTCCTTGGCCTTTCGAGTATTGGTGGGATACCACCCACACCTTCCATCTGAGTTGGGGAGAGGTGACGGTGACGCCCTACCGACTTTCTTTGCGATTACGGGCTTTCCTTGAAAGGAGGGCCGGTGCGGTGGAGGGATATGATCTCCGTCTTTGTGTTGACCGAGCTGTTGGGCTTTGAGCCTCGTCCTCGCGAGGGTGCAGGGATGCTATATAGTGATGTGGGCGAGGATCACGGCCGGCATTGGGGCCTATGTCGGGTGCAGAGCCGGGTGTCGGCGGGCGGTGGCGCGCTCCTTTTTGTGGTATGCACTTTCCGAGACTTTGTTCTCGAACCACGCGGCTAACGGCTCCCTTTGCTCTGTTGGAGAGCTTGATTGATCTGGATAGAGTTTGTGACATCGCTTGGGGCGAGCGAGCTTGGCCGAGCTCTACTTTTCTTTGGACCGGTTTAGCGGGGTGTGGCCGATTCATTGGCTGTTTTGACTTTGCTTTGGAGGTATGAGTTTATTCTTTGTTTTTGATTTAGCAACTTGTCGCTTCTCCGTTTTCTTTTGCACCGAGCCTTTTACATTTTTGTCACGGGTGTGGTTCTATGAGATTTTTCGGTGCTTCCCGTGGGATAGAGATCCACAGGGGCTTGCTGCGTACCTGCTATCTTTGAAATTTGGGCTCGTACTGGCGAGGAAGAGGAGGACCGGCGGGGGAAGCTCACCATCGCCTACGGGGATGTGCGGGAGCGTACGGAGAGGGGTAGCCCGGAGGGGTTTGTTTTGTTCCCGTGGGCTCGGTATGAGGGTGATGAGTTCGAGGGCTCCCAGGAGTGGCGGCGCGGCGGAAGATCTTTGCGGGGCTTGACTGCGGCGTCATGTACACAGGGGAGCGGGTCTTACGGCGGCATGGCCCAGTGTGCTTCTGTGGCTCAGGGACCCTCCTTTTGGGATGCTTGATTCCGGGATATGGATGTGCTTGATTTTGAGAGGTACCTTGGCGGTGTGGGCGCCGAGGAGTTCATTTTGTATGGAGAGGAGTACGGGGCCTTCGTGAGGAGGAAGGCGAGGACGCCGCAGTGCGCGAGGAGAGAGAGGCGCCCGCGAGCTCCCGAGAGGTTCCGATGCGGGGCCGGATTTCACGTATGTCCGTGGGGACGGAGTCGAGGCGGAGGGTGTGCATGCCCGTTTACGAGCGAGCTCTGCTGCATGCAGTGGATCCCGATAGATCGGTGAGTGTGCTTGACTCTTTTCCATCTTGGCATCTTTTACGTATTTTTCTCTTTTTGTTGTTGAGTATAAGCGTATTCTTTGAGCGTTTCCTTGGCTGCTTGCTTGTGCGGAGTCGGGAGAGCCTATGATATCTTGACTCGCCGTTATGTGGCGATGAGGTCGTTTGCGAAGAAGATGGCGTCGAAGATGTCTTGCCGGTCTTCGCGACGCGTGCCTTGGCGTACCCGGCTATGCCTTCGAGGCATTACGCAGACGTTCCTCCACCGAGAGCCGAGCCGGAGCCGCGGCGGGAGGGACCTTCGAGGCGGCATAGCATGGATGCGGGACGTCTTCGGGAGCTCGAGGCAAGCGGCCCTTTTACCGATTCTTCCCTCCTCGGGGCGCGCGGGGCGAGGATCCGTCGAGCCTTCTTTCTTTGATCCTTTCGCCGGATTTGATCCTTGAGTACTTTGAGTACCGGCCTCGGAGGGCTCGGTATTACGATGACGAGGGCGTGACGGGCGAGTTCACGGGGATGCCCGACTTCTCTGGAGGACCTTGGCGAGGATGATGATGATCTTTGAGGAGTCGATTAGTATTCATTTGCTTTCCCTCTTTTTTTTTTTTTTGTTTAGCAACGGACATTTGATGTACTGTAATAAAACACTCGTATTTGCACGGCAAACGGCATTTTATTTTAAGATGTAATGTCATTTTTGGGATTCACAGGAATTGTCCTAGAAATTGTTGCTAGTATTTTTTATTTTGTGCATGCCACGTGGTGAGAGTGCGTTTGTGGGTAGTGTATGTTCACCGGGAATGGCTTTGGCCGGTGTTTGGGCGATTTGGAGCAAGGTCTGCGAGGACAGTGGTTGTTATCTTGTTCTTTGGGAAATGGAGTTACTGTTTGCAAGGAGGTCCGTACGGACATACTTAGCATGCAAAGAGGTCGTACGGACCAACCTTGCTTTGGGAAGGAGATAAATGCTTTCCGATGTCTGGTTCTTCCTCATTTCCCCATTTGCGGCCATTTTCGAGCTTTCTTCCCCATTTTCTCTAGGAACCTCCATTTTTGCCATGGATTCTTCGTACGTTCTAGAATTTTGCCGAGGCTTTCGCGGGAGAGGCAAGCACACTTCCTTGAGCGGTGAAAACGTGGATGCGGCGCCGTATGAGGCATCGAGAGACGGGCTTTCGAGGTAAGGTTTCGTCTTTGCTCGATTTGGTCTTTTAAGGAGTTGGTTCTGATTGGGATTTGTTGCGGGCTGCCGCGAAGTTACAGGATGTTAGGAGGCATGTGTATTGTTTCTCCTACAATGAAATGGTGCCCACTTTTGAGGATTTTCGGGCTTTGATGGGGGGCCAGGAGGTGGAGGCCATCTCGCTTCCTTTGATGGGTGGTCTTTGCGGTGAGCGTGAAGCTTGCGAGGCTTTCTTCGTACTTCGTTGGAAGAAGTGCGGTATGATCCTTGATTCGGGTCATATTGACATTTTGAGTTGCCAGGAGCGGTTCATGGTTGATGATGAGAGTGATGTCTCTTGGGACGCATTTGCCTTGTGCGTGATGGCGACGCTTTTCTGAGTCGGCTCCCTTGGCATTTGCGATGGCGCTTTGCTAGATGTGGTAGGGCACTGCGAGTGGAGAGGATATTGTCCCGTTGGTCTTTGGGGAGACTCTTCATGGTATCGGCCGTCGCGGCGGGGATCGTTTTATGAGAGGGGAAGCCCCGCTTTGCTCACCTTGTGGCTGCGAGAGAGACTTCGAGGCCATGCCAGAGGCTCAGGCGTCGTTTAGTCCGTGGTCATTTGCTCGGCGACCTCTTGCGTTGGATATGGATCGGTCACTTTGGGAGAGATGGATGGCACGGCTTGGTACGCATCGAGATCCATTTGGTGGGTTCCTCCTTTGGAGGATTGAGACTAGGAGGATCTTGCGGGAAGGGTCCTACGTTGTCGAGTTCCGGGTTTGTCTTGGTCCTCCTTCTATATTCCGTCGCTTGTTTCCCGGCGGTTTGGGATGAAGCGAGGAGCCTTTGTTGGTGGGATGACCTTGCTCTTTGCGGAGGTAGTTCCTCTTTGTATGGCGGCTTCGGGTGCCTTCTTGTATTTTACGAGGGTATGGAAGTATTCCGCTTTCCCTCTGTGGTACTCCTTAGACGTCGGGGAGCGTCGTATTGACGACTCGGTACTTGGCACAGTATGGCGGCGTGTTGGGCGATCCCAGTGGCTTTGGAGAGCGGCGTGTAGCGATTACAGGACCCGGTTGCCGTAGTAGCTATTGCCTTAGGAGTGCCGAAGCACAGTCGACCCTTTGGATGTGACGGGAGACACTTTGTTTGACTACGAGACTAGAGTTGACCGGCGACGGGGAGAGGTCCTCTTTTGCGGACTCGCGGGGAGGAGATCCGAGCCGAAGCACGGGCGAATGAAGCCACGAGAGCTCTTGGATTGTTTGACTCTACGGGGAGGACCCACGATCTCGGGCGAGAGACGCGAGTTGGTTCACGTGGAGCGAAAGAAGACTCGCCGGGGACGAGGGAAGAAAGGAAAGAATGGCGAGGGACAAGCGCGAGATGGCGCGGAATGACCTCCTAGGTATCCATTCATTGCATTTGCAAACACATTATTTGTTAAATGTATTAAAGTTTGTCTTTTAGCATGTTGTGAACTTGAGAGTAGACCGTGCTTGAACTCATCAAGAAATGTTGTAACCGTTAGTGATTTGTGATTTACTTTTAAAGCTTTGTCGAGATGCAAGATCTCTTGTTTGCCTTTGTTTCTTTCGTGCACCTTGTCGGCATCCATCTTTGGACTTTTCTGTTGCATTTGCGGGTGAAGCGATGCAGGCCATGACGGCAATCCCCTTTGCTGAGGCTTTGTGCTTGGCTGAGAGGTTGAATGCTCCCTTGACAAGTCGTTTTGACGGTCTTTTTCGTAGCTTCCTTGCCTTTTGTTGGCGTCGGGCTCTTGACCTCTTTTGGTAGCTTCTGCTTGAGCTTCTTTTATTTATTATTATTATTTTTTTTGTGAGCCCTTGCTCGAGCTCTCTTGTTTTTTTTTTTTTGTGAGCCCTTGCTCGAGCTCTTTTTTTTTTTTCGAAGCGCGTGAGGGCGAAGACAAACCCCTGGCTTGGAAGCGGACATGAGTCGGTCGTTTGATCTTTGAGTGACCCTCGGATGTCCTTTGATGTTGCCGCCGTCGTTTGACTTGGTCAAGGTGGCTGTTGGGCGTGTTCTTGAAAAGTGCGTAGCTTGATGGAGGTCTTGATTGACATTCAAACTTTTGACTTTTTGTGTATTTTTAGGCCAGGACCAATTAAGGTTGCCTACGTTCCCCGGACTAGAGGGCTCGAGTGCGTAGTTCGACACTACATGGAGTGCCAAGAGATGCACGGTTGTTCTTCTTCGGGGCGAAGTATCTGCGAAGTTTGCTTCCATTGGTGGATTCAGAAGGGATTGCCGTCTAGGTGCATCGGCTTCATGGCGCCTCGGAGAAGATCTTTTGAACCACGAAAGGGCCGATCCATGTGGGTTCCCATTTTCCCGGTGGGTTGGTTCGAGTGGGAGGCTTTTCTTTGAGTCTGAGTCGCCTTCCACGATGTCTCGGGATTTGACTTTCTTGTCGAAAGCTCTAGCCATCCTGCTTTGATAGGCTCGGACGTGTTCCATGGCCTTTAGTCGTCGCTCGTCTAGCGAGCCAATTCGTCGTGTCGGCCGGAGCCATTCAACTTCGTTGACGTCATTTTCCGGCGCACTCGGAGTGAGGGAATTTCCGGTTCAATGGGAAGGAGGCCTTCCATCCCGTATGTCGGGCGAATGGGGTTTCTCCCGTGGCATTACGGCGATGTGCGGTAGCCCCAAAGTGCAAGGTGCGGCTTCTCGGGCCAATCTCGTCCTCGGGTGGTCATTTTCGGATGATCCGTTCGAGGGTTTTGTTTCTTTGCTTCCACGGCGCCGTTTGTTTGTGGCCGGTAGGGAGAAGATTTGTGGCGTGTGATCTTGAATTCGGCCCGGCGATGCAGTCGAATTCCCCTTCGAAGTGTGAGCCATTGTACGATATGACCTCATTTGGGATGCCGTATCGGCGAGATGATGTTTTCCTTGAGGAAATGCGCGACCTTCTTGGAGGTGAGTACCTTGTAGGACTTGGCTTCGACCCATTTGGTGAAGTAGTCGATGGCTACTAAGATGAACTCGTGACCAGTTCTTTGCTGGCGGAGCAATTTTCCCGATGACGTCAATTCCCCAGTGGCAAATGGCCGAGTGTAGTCATGCGGTAGAGATCGTGGGGCGGCGAGATGATTGAGGTTGGAGAACCGTTGGCACTTGTCGCGGCTTCGGACAAAGTGGATGCAATGTCTGCCTCCATGGAGATCCGGTAGTAGCCCATCCACGAGAATGATTTGCATCGGGGCTGCGGCGTTCGTGTGGGGACCGCAAGCCCCATTGTGGACTTCGTTCATGAACTTGTTTGCTTCTTCTTGGGCGTGCGGCGTAGGAGTGGCCCATGGTAGCGTTTCTTGTATAGCATGTCCCCGAGGATGACGAAGTGAGAGGCGAGGCGTTTTAGGGCCATGATGCTCTTGGTTTTGACCCCTTACGTGTGTGGGTCTTCCTTGTTCATGAAGGTGGTTTCCCCGCTCTTGAGGTATTGGAAAATCTGGTTTGTCTTTGGAAATGGCGTCGGACTTGCGTCTCTTTGGCTCTTCGGCAATCTTGCAAATCGTTGTGATTAAAACCTTCTCGGCGGCTTGGGCCCGGTTTTCTCTCGTTTGACAACATGCTTAAATGTTTGCTTGATGCATTTATTTAATTAATGTGTTTGCCTTTTGTATAGATGAATTGTTATTAAGCTGTTTTGATTAGTTAATATCATCATTTGTTAAAAATGCAATGAAATGATTTTTAGGAAGGTCGGACCTTTTATTGAAAGCGTGAAGGCTGCATTGTTGATCAAAGATTCACAATCGTCGGGCGTAAAGCCGTCAAAAGACTCAAAAGATGTGAATACACGAGACAACAAGACTCGAAGCTAGACTATAGGCGACGAGGGATTGGACCGAGCTTCATTACTCTCGGATGGCTGTAGCTCTAGAGGGAGTGGTCTTGGTTCGGGTGGCCAATCTTCCCTTGGCATGAGTCCGGAAAGTAGCTTGCATGCGGTTCGATTTCAAACCGGATCGCGGAGGTTTTTGGCTGCTCCACGATGATGTCCCTCCATTAGTGTTGCCACCGGTCCTTGGGGGTTTTTGATGATAGAAGTCGGCGAGGGCTACTTCTAAGAGGGCGAAGCATTCGGCGGTCGGAGTTGATTCTTGCGATGTTGATCACTTTCATAGAATGCTGCCTCTTTATGCAGGATCTTTGCTTGGACGACGTTTACAATGTCGATTCGAGCGGGCATGCTATATCTCCTTCCCTGATTAAGCCTTGGAGGAGGTTGCGCCCTTTGTTCATCCGGAGTCGGACAGGAATGTTGAATTGAACTAAGGCTGTGATGGCTGTCCCCATAAGATCCGAGAGTGTCGGCTAGAGGGTTGTCTTGTATCGCGGGGATCGGTGATGAGCCGGTTGCAGAGGGTTTTCGGCGAAGTAAGGGTCTACTCCTCGATCAATCTCCATTAGGGCATCCATCTCTTGATCCTCTCTCAAGCATTCTTCACGGTCGCATATATCGAGTTGTCATCGACCCATGAGTTCTTCGATTTCCGGCTCGTCGCGGCTTAGAGCGTGGATGTAAGGATCCACTTCGTAGCGGGACGGGGTAGGAGAATTATGCGGGGAAGAGTATTCGGTCATGTCGGGACCTTCCTGCAGGTCATAGCTTGCGGCCAAGCACTTGCCATTACTGCGCTTCCGCGGATCACTTCGATCGCTCCATTGGCATTGATGAATTTCACGCATTGGTGAAGAGTAGATGATCTTGCTTTCATCGATGTATCCAAGGTCGTCCCAACAAAGCGAGAGAAGGTTGGTTTGATTTCCACGACTTGGAACTCTACCGACTCCGGTTGTACGTCGGAATTGGATCCTCAGTTGATGACTCCTACGATTGGTCGTGCGGTGGAATCGTAGGCTCGGATTACCCGAGGTGAAGGCCTTATCGAGAGAACGGTCGATGCGGAGTCGTTTCGGTGTGCTCAAAGCGATGATGTTGACTACGGAGCCGTTATCAATCAAGACGTTCGGGAGGAAGAACATCTCTATTTTTATGAGGATGAGGAGGGCTTCGTTGTGCCGATTCTCACATATTGGCAAGTCATCGTCTGTGAAGGCTAAGCCGCTTCCCGTGCTACCGTTTGACTCAGTCTCTTAAGGGAACGTTCGATCCATCCATTTGTATGCCTTGGGTGGGGCAAAGATCGTAGGGAGACGGTTGCCCTTGGGCGTTCTTGTCGGAATTCCCGGTCACGAGATCTCTTGACTACTGGTTTCACGCTCCCGGTCGTAGCGGGACGGCATGCGACGGTTTCGGAAATTGCAGGGGGCCTGCTCTCGCTTGGAGTTTCGTCAAAGGCTATTGAGTTTACCCTGTCATTCCGGGGGAATGGATTTCCGATGGTATTGGGACCACGAGGGCGTTCCAATTTTCCTTCCTCAATGAGCCCCTGGACCACCTGCTTAAGCACAAAGCAGTTATCGGTGGTGTGGCCGGGGTAGTTGTGGAAGGCGCGGTGCTTGCTCATATCCATGTTGGGTTTGGGAGTCTTCGGTTGGAAATTCTCGAGTGGTTTGAGAAGATTTCGTTTCACCAAAGCTTCAAATACTTGACCCAAGGCATTTCCGAGGTTATCTAAATCTTTGGGCTGTGGGAAGCGAGGGGATTGTTATTCTTTGGGGCTGCTTGATCGCGGTTTACTTGAGCTCCGTTACGAATGTAGTGTCTTGTTCATTTGCTTCCTTTCCTTTGGTCGGGCGGGGTTGAAGTTGCCGAGTTTGTTCGATAGCGGTAAGATGAGGCGGGGGTTCTTTGTTGCCTTTTGAAGACTCGAGTCTTTTCAAACTTTGTCCGGCGTTGACCATGGCACGAAGATCCGGGTAGAAATGGTGGGCGATCAAGGTCCTCAAAGATGGCTTGAGGCGGGAATGGAAGATGTCCATCTGCTCTTCTTTGGAAAGTGGATCCATTATCTCGCTAAGCTTCCAGTTCCATCTTTTGTAGAACTTGCACACTGGTTCGTCATCCTTTTGTTCGGTGGCTTGCGGAGTCATGGCGGTTTGTCTCCCATTCAAGGTTGGCGCGATACTTCTCCGGGAAGATTTCACCGATTTGATCCCAGGTGGAGCGGTTTTACGCCTTCACGTTGAGGAACCACCTTAGTCTTTGTGGATTTGAGGAATGCTTTGAAAGTGATGCTGCCATCTGCGAGGGTTGCCCCTTTGGCTCTCATACCCGGGACGTAGGTGTCGATGTGGGTTTTGGGCATTGTCCCGTCAAACTTTTCCATTTCCGGCATCCTGAACTTTGGAGGGAGAGGGACCACTTTGTTCGGATCGGTAGGCGGGGAGGGAGTCCTTCCGAGAACTAGCTAGCTTGCCTTGCATGTCTTTCATTTGTTCGATCGGCCAAGCCATGTGAGGATCGGTATGCGAGGTGGGTTACCATTTTCGGGGACGGAAGCGAAGATGGGGGTGGATTGGGCGATGGGATTGCCATTCGGGAGTCTTGGGGAGGTAGTTGAGTGTATACCAACCCATACCTGGGGTGTTGAAGTTGAGGGCGTGATTGCCGGGTCCGCTAGGGTTGTGTTTGGGAGGCTGGGAAATGATTCGTTAGCCCCAATTGGCGAGACTAGCGAGTGGCAAACTTGAGATGTCGGGATATCCGCTCGGGGTGCTGTCCCACAGTAAGCATGGGGACTTTTGATTGTGATTGCGAGGCTCGTATAGAGGCAAAGGATTGAATCCTGGGGATACCGAGACGCATTGGGATCTGACGGAGCGAGCACGTATGTGTCTTTGTTGAGTGCGAGCTTGGTGTGCGAGCCAAGCGGGTCTTGAGGCGGGCATGTCGGGCTGCTTGGCCCGACGCTGAGGAGCTTTGAGCGAGAGCTATTTTGCGTTCTTTGGGATCTCGTAGCTTGGCGGAGGCGGAACTTGCGATAGTTTTGAGAAAGGGGGAGCCGGTATGTCTTCGTCCTCTATGAGAACAAAGGTTCCGTCGAGTTGGGAAGCTGCAGCTGTTCCTCGAAGACGCAAGGTGTCTACGATCCGGGCTTGCTTTGTTCCTCTTGGCGCTTCTTGATGGTTTCGAAGGCTCGCGGCACCTCCTCCATTGTCTGGAGGTTCCTTAGTGGCGGGGTTCCGTTTCCCTCAGCAGTTATCTGTTGATCCCGTCATGGGAGAGTAGCGGACGGTGCGAGCCGTTGAAGCTGGAAGGGCTATCGGACCTTGTGACCTCGATGCGAAAAGGCGGCTTCCGGGTATTCTCAACCACTCTCGGTTATTTGGAGGGTGACGGGCAAGGTTTAGACACGGGAATGGCCTAACGGGATAAAAGGGGAAAGCTCACGTGGCATGCGGTTTCCGTTTCGTTTATTTTCTTTTTTTTGTTGTTTTAATTTACTTAAAACATGTTTTCTCGAGAATCCTAGGTAGGTTGGAAAAGATTGCTCTTCTTTTCGCAACTATGCTAGATCTGGGTCGGTGGAGACCATACGTGCGGCTATAAGCCCCTCGTTTTGCACCTGTATTTCGACATCCCGGGGTGGACGGCCCGGGCGAGGTCCTATAGTGCAAGCGGTTTCCACCGGCCTAAAAGAAAAATCGAACCTAAGGACCGAGCTGTCATGTTCGTTTTGATGCGTTAGCCATGTGAATAGTGAACCGAGCCGGCCACTAAGTCAAGATCGAGTCAAGAGTTCGGCATGACCTCTCTTTACCTTGCTTGCGCAAGGGATACGTGACGTTAGGCATTGGGTGGTCATATTGTCATGGATGACGTATCAAAGGCGTGATGACATGGTGTCATGTGAGCATGGATGTATATCGGGACGGAACATCGTGCAGGTGTAGCTTCGGAAATCAAGATCGAGTCAAGATTTTAGCATGACCTTTCATCGCTTTGCTTGCGCAAGGGATCTTGAGTTCCGAGCCTTGACTCGAAAAATGGCCGGCATGGTATATGTATCCAGTTTGTATGACACTGGGTAAAAACCAATCGAGTCTGGACAGAGTGTGACTCAAGACTCAAACGTGCAGGGTTGACGCTTGGCTAGGATGGGATGTTTGGAATGATCCCGTCCGCGTCCAAGAGGCCTAGGAAGACCAAACGGACTGCAACTGAGACCACTCCGGGTTGAGGGTTGTAGTGTGCAGTGTATCCGAGGCAACAGTGCGCGTAGCGTGCGGTGTAACCGAGGCAGCAGTGTGAGTAGAGTGCGGTGTAACCGAGGCAGCAGTGCGCGTAGTGTACGGTCTCTAAAATTCTTTTTCTGAGTAAAACAGAAGTTTTTGAAGAATTTTAAATGTATGCACAGATGTATATTGATGCATTTTTTTTATTTTTATTTTTTTTGTAAAATAAAAACGAAGCACGTGCACACACACACAACAGTTAAAGGAAGGGGTAAAATGAAAGTTTGACCCTCATCATCGTTTTAAAAATCTTTTGTTTTGTTTAAAAGTTTTTAAAACAAAATTTTCCCCAGCAGAGTCGCCAACTGAAATTACCCGGATCCGAGAGGCAGCGCGTTCGCGCCCCGGCATCTGGCACTTCCCCGCTTTGCAGCGGTTTTCGAGTTGGAGGTGTCTCGCCGTTTGTTTTCGCATTTGTAGAGTCGCCACGCCGTTTTTATTAAGCCCAAAACATTGAAAAAGGGCATCAGTTTAAAGATAATTTTAAACTGTTTTTGTGTGATGAGATTTTGAGTTCGGAGGTCAGATGACTCCTCGGGAAGAGAATATTAGAATATTAGAGCTCACCCGAGTCGCCTCGTAAAACGAGTCTTTCGGATACCCCTAATATCCTTTAAATGTTGTGTGTGTGTGTGTGCTTTTAAAAATGCATGTTGTATCGGATGTCTACATTGTATGCTATGTATGGAAATGTATTGAAATAGTAGCGGAAGGAAGTCTTACCAATGTTGGTTCGTGTCTGTCTTCCGCTGAGGAATAGTGTTTGAGGTCGGAGTAGCGTTCCGGTACGGATCGGGATTGCTTCGGGAGATGCCGGTTGTCTGCGGACAGAGTTTCGGCGTGAGTTGAGGTTGCAGGCTGCGTTCGGGCAGAGGTTTGGCGTGCGTGGGGATCGTCGGGATCACTCGGGCAGAGGTTCGGCGTGCGTTGAGGTGGCAGGAGTCACTCGGGCAGAGTTTCGGCGTGGTTTGGGATCGCCGGTTTGACTCGGAAAGAGCCGGGACACCGTGGAAAGACCAGGCAAGGCCTCGGAGTACCACGAGGGGCCTCAGAGTACCTCGAGAGTGCCTCGGGGCAGCGCGGGAGCGTCGCGGGAGCGCTCGGGGAGGCTTCGGAGCACCACAAGGGGCTCGGAAGGCCTCGGAAGGATCCGAAAGGGGTCGGGAATGCCTCGGAAGGACTTAGAGGGGAAGCCAGAACGCCTAGGGAGGAAGAGAGAAGTGGGAGGTGTGTGAAAATGAGGAGGGGGAGCCCTCTATTTATAGTGCCAGATTTGGTGCAAAGAGGTCCGTACGGACCTCCCTGGTAATCCAGACTTTTGGTTTTCCTTGATTTGAGGGAATCTGTGATGATGGGGAATATTTTGCAATTATGATGTTCCCTGTGCAATAAGGTCCGTACGGACCAAGATGACATGCAAAGAGGTCCGTACGGACCAACTCTGCAGGAGGGTAATCATTTTTCCCGGGATTTGAGTGAATATTGTGGACTTTAAGAGGATTCAGTAATTATTAAAGCAAAGAGGTCCGTACGGACCATTATTGCTTTTCCAATTTCCTGAAAATTCCCAAAAGGTCCTTTTGTCCCTTTTTATCCCAGAAAGGCTCCTCCCTTGGTTTGGCTGGGGGTTTTGAGAGGGTTTTGAGTGCCAGAGGTTTTCGAGACTGCGTTGATGAGTCTGCGGTGTTTCCCGTGTGTTTGAAAGGGGGTGATCCAGATTGGGGTACTTACAACAGGGCACGACTTGTTCTTCCCAGGTCACGACTCGTGCTCCAGGGCACGAGTCGTGCCCTTGCCCAGAATTGTTGCTGGTGTTTACACCAGCTTCAATCAAACCCCAAATTCCCAACTTTTCTTCATCCAGCTGCACCAAACCAACCCAAAACAATTTATATACCATTTTTATCTCATAGCAACACTCAATCCATGGTTTATAACATTTATACTCCACTAATCCCAAAGGTGACCCACTATTCCATTACCCTTTCAATGTTCTTCAACTTCAACACTTTACTAATCGATTTTTCCCAAGCCAAGAAGAAGCAATCAAGTTCCAAACATGGTTTATAACACATTTCAACATTATATAACTTCATATGCTCAAAATAGAAAGGAGTCATAACAACTTACTTGGAAAATATGAAAAAGAACAAGAAGTTTTAACCGGATAGATGAGTACTACGCTCTGCCGTGATCAATAATCCGTAATTACTTTGAAGAACTGATTAACGGTTAATTTTCTGGAATTTTTAGAAGAGTTTTAGGGTTTGGAGAGGTTTCTTGGGCTGATAAGAAGAAGAAAGAACTTGGTAGAAGAAAATGAATTATGGAAAAGGTTTTTAAAAGGATAATCATCAAAATTTTCCATTAAGGCCCTCCAAATTTCAAGCACTACATATAAACCCCCTACACTTTTATTTACTCCTAAGCCCCTACTTACTTTCCTAATTCCTTCCATTTTAAAATACCATTAGGACATTTTCCTACATTAATTCCATTAACATTTTATCTCACCATTGAATTCATTCACATTCAAAACTCATAATGAAATCAAATAAACAATAAACACATAATGCTCTAAAAATCATGCAATGCCTCATATAAAATGAAGTACAACCCCCACTCCCACGTGCTCCACGTGTCCCTAAACAGTGCCTAGAGTTGGGGTCGTGACACTCACTCCCCCTTAAACCAAATTCGTCCTGAATTTGACTTTCACTTACCGGGATGATCAAACAAGCTAGGATACTTCTCCCTCATTTCCGATTCCAATTCCCATGTAGCTTCCTCTATCGTGTGATTCTTCCATAAGACCTTAACCACGGGGATGCTTTTGGTACGCAACTCCTTAACTTGTCGTTCCAAAATCCTCAAGGGAATTTCAACATAGGTCATATCCGTTCTAACATCATCGGGAGGTGAACTCAAAATATGCGAAGGATCATGACTATACTTCCGTAGCATGGACACATGAAATACGTCATGAAGTGAAGATAGAGATGGCGGGAGAGCCAAACGGTAGGATAACTCACCCACCCTCTCTAGAATCTCAAACGGCCCAATGAATCTCGGTGCTAACTTTCCTTTGTTTCCAAACCTTTTGATACCCGTTCTTGGCGAAATCTTCAAGAATACGGAGTCTCCCACCTGAAATGATAGTCCCTTCTTCTCGTGTCCGCATAACTCTTCTGTCGACTTTGAGCTGTCTTTAAACTATCTCGAATCACCTTTATCTTCTCAGTTGAATCTCTCACCAAGTCCGGACCCCAAAGTCTTGCCTCGCCAACTTCATCCCAACAGATAGGAGACCGACATTTCCTTCCGTACAAAGCCTCATAGGGTGCCATCTCTATACTGGACTGATAAATGTTATTGTAGGCGAACTCCACAAGAGGTAGATGATCTTCCCATGATGCTTGAAAATCCATCACACATGCTCGAAGCATATCCTCGAGGATCTGAATAGTTCTTTCCGATTGTCCATCGGTCTGAGGGTGAAAAGCGGTACTGAAACTCAACTTTGACCCCAATGCTTCGTGCAATGCTCTCCAAAACCGAGAGGTAAACCGCGGATCTCTATCCGACACAATGGTAACCGGTACTCCATGTAATCTCACTATTTCGCGGATGTACAACTGAGCCAACTTTTCCAAGGAATATTTGATTGAAACAGGTAGAAAATGTGCAGACTTGGTTAACCGATCTACAATTACCCATATCGCGTCCATCTTCTTAGGCGTAGGAGTCAATCCCGTAACAAAATCCATCGAAATGCCTTCCCATTTCCACTCCGGAATCTCCAATGGTTGTAGCAATCCCGCAGGCCGTTAATGCTCCTCTTTAATTTGTTGACACGTTAAACACTTGGATACGAACTCGGCAATTTCCTTTTCCATTCCATTCCACCAATATCCTCTCTTTAAATCTTGATACATTTTATTGCTACCGGGGTGAACGGCAAACTTGGATTTGTGACCCTCTTCTAACACTTGTCTTTTGATCTCCGGAGACGATGGAACACAAATTCGACCCCTGAAAGTTAAAATCCCCTCTTTATTCACTGAAAATTCACTTGCTTTTCCATCCTGCAACTTTTCCCGGATTTTCTTCAATTCCTCGTCATTCTGTTGGGCTTCCAAAAGATCTCCATACAGAGTTGGAATGGCTCTAACATTCGCAAATAATAAGTGACTCTTCACTTCCCGAGATCGCAAAGATGATAGATGAGCCTTACGGCTAATAGCATCCGCTACCACATTCGCTTTCCCCGGATGATACGAGATGGTACAATCATAATCCTTCAGGAGCTCCAACCATCGCCTCTGTCTGTTGTTGAGCTCCTTCTGGGTGAACAGGTACTTCAAACTTTTATGATCCGTGAATATCTCAAACTTAGCTCCATATAGGTAATGTTTCCACTTGTATAAAGCAAAGATAATAGCTGCTAGCTCCAAGTCATGAGTAGGATAGTTTTGTTCCGCTGGTGACAATTTCCGTGAAGCATACACAATTACTTTTCCCCTCTGCATTAGGACACACCCCAATCCTTCTTTAGAAGCATCACTGTAAATGACAAAATCCTCGCATCCATCTGGCAAGGTAAGGATCGGAGCCGAAGTCAATCTCCTCTTCAATTCATTAAAACTAGCCTCACACTTCTCATCCCACACAAAAGGAACCTCCTTCCTAGTCAAACGAGTCAATGGCATTGCAATCCGTGAAAAGCCCTCAATAAACCTCCGATAATATCCCGCTAGGCCAAGGAAACTGCGAACCTCTGTCACTGTAGACGGATGCTTCCAGTGTACTACTGCCTCAATCTTCGCAGGATCTACGGTAATTCCATCACGTGATACAACATGGCCAAGAAAAGAAATCCTCTCAAGCCAAAACTCACATTTGTTGAATTTGGCAAACAATTGTTTCTCCCGAAGCAAGGAAAAGACATTCTCAAATGCTCCTCATGTTCCTCCCGTGATTTAGAGTATACCAAAATGTCATCAATGAAAACCACCACAAAATTATCAAGATAAGGCTTGAAGATCCGATTCATCAAATCCATAAACACAGCTGGAGCGTTTGTCAATCCAAAAGGCATCACAAGAAATTCATAGTGTCCATACCTCGTCCTGAATGCAGTTTTAGGGATATCCTCTGCTCTAATCTTCAACTGGTGATAACCGCTACGCAAATCCAACTTGGAGTAGATAACCGAACCTTGGAGTTGATCGAAGAGGTCATCAATATGAGGCAACGGATACTTGTTCTTGATAGTGGCTTGGTTCAACAACCTGTAATTGATACACAACCGTAGCGTACCATCCTTCTTTCTAACAAATAACACTGGCGCTCCCTAGGGTGACACACTGGGATGAATGAAACCCCTATCAAGAAGTTCTTGCAACTGCACTTTCAACTCTTTAAGTTCCGCTGGAGCCATTCTATACGGAGCCTTAGAAATGGGTGAGGTACCAGGTACAAGATCAATACAAAACTCTATTTCTCTATCAGGAGGCATAGCATATTCAGTTGAAAACACGTCACTGAATTCATTCACAACGGATACTTGGGACAACTCGGGAGATTTCTTACGAACATCGACCGCATAAGCCAAATAACCCTCACACCCCTTTGACAACAACTTCCTAGCTTTCAATGCAGATATCACATGTATACCAAACAATGACTTATCAGCGTCAAAGACAAATACAGGCACATTAGGCCTAGAAAAGGTGACGCGCTTCTTGCGACAATCCACCAAGGCATGACAATTGCTTAACCAATCCATGCCCAAAATAACATCAAAGTCCCGAATTGGTAACTCTACCAAATCCACGGGCAACATATGACCACATATAAGCACTTCACAATCATGATAAATCAAAGAAGACTCGAGGCACTCTCCAATGGGAGTAGACACCTCCAACACATAAGGCAACATCTTGGGCACTTTATGCAATGTGAATGCAAAATGAGATGAAACATACGAATGAGATGACCCAGGGTCAATAAGGACACGAGCCCTGACCCCTGAGACAGGTACAATACCTCTAATAACTGCTGACGGATCTACCTCGCTACGTCCTAGGGCAAACACCCTACCCGGGACTCTCTCCTTAGGTTTTCCTTCCACGTCCCTCTTAACACCACTCCTTGGCGGAACCCCCTGCGGTCTGCCAGCCGCAGCCTGACTTCGGATAAATTTTGGACAGTCTCTTCGGTAGTGTCCCATCTCGCCGCAACTAGTACACTTCCCTTGTTTAGCCCAACAATTCACTTCCGAATGACCATCCCTCTTACACCAATTACACACACTACCAACCTTACTAGGTGTCGGACGGAAAGAACCACCAGCATTCCCTCCTTTAGCCCCTCCAGGAGTAGTAGTCTTTGGATGACTCCGCTGCTGACCTGAACCTTGACCTGAGAACTTGGATTTGAATCCACCACCTTCATGCTTGCCTCGGTGCTCCTCGATGTCATTCTCTATTCTATAAGTCATATTTACAGCCGCTTGATAAGTAGGAAAGTCATGGGTCAACAATTGCTTCCTGAACTCTAGTCTCAATCCCTTCACGAACCGATAAACTCTTCTTTGCTCCTCCGGTACAAGATGAGGGCAATACCTTGCCAATTCAGTGAACTTTGATGAATACTGAGCCACGGACATTGTTCCTTGTTCCAGCTTTAGAAATTCCGCTTCTTTCTTGTCCCTCGTCACCATTGGTATGAAATGCTCCCTGAAACTCCGAGTGAAATTATTCCATGTCTGTGGAGTATGCTCTCTTTCCCAACTTTCCTTGAGTATTTGCCACCAATGCTCGGCTGGCCCTTCTAACTTGAACACGGCACATCGAACTTTCTCTTCATCTGAGCTTCCCATTGCAACAAAGATCTTTTCCATCGCTTCCAACCACCTTTCTGCCTTAACTGTATCCGGATCTCCGTTGTAGCTAGGTGGAGACAACTTAACAAACTTTTCCAATCCATTCGCTTGTCTCCCTTCTTGTTGTTGATGCTGACCTTGGCCTTGAGCTGCCATACTCTGAATAAAGGACTGGAACATGTTCATCATTTCCACATTCGGATCCCCTCCGGATCCCCCCGCATCTGGATCTCCTTCCACCCTTTGCTGTTCTTTACCACTACCAGCCATCACACAATACCCTGCATCAAACACTCGGCGTCCGACATCACACACTCCCCCTTAGACTAAACTTCTACCCTTGATATCTAACCTTAGCTCTGATACCAACTGTGGGGCCTCCCCAACCCCGGGACCTATAAACTCGTGCCCCAATGGTAGGGTCCCCAACCCGACCCGACTTAGAGGAAACTCTTTTTCAAAAATCATTTCAAACCAAATAAGTTTTAATAAAGTTTTGGCATGACCGCTCTAAATGAAATGTTTAAGGAACCTGTTCAAGATATTAACCTGCCTTCATTCATTCCACAACAAAAGAAAGGCTCATACTATCACATTTACAACCACACCACATTAATTACAAACCATAGTTTGAAAACATTTATAAAAGTTATTTACAACTTTCCTAAAAAGAATAACATCAACCAACCTAACCCTCCTAGCAAACACTACAAGAAAAACGGCAGTTACCGACGGAAAAATCCGTCACTAAATGCCAAAAATCCGTCACTAAATCAATTTAGTGACGGATTTTAGACGTAAAAAATCCGATGTTAAAACGTGCGTCACTAAATTTTTCGACGGATTACTGACGGTTCTCAATCAGATTTAGTGACGAAAATTTCCGTCACTAACGTTTTAAAATCCGTCGGTAATTTGGTAAAATAAACGACCAATTTAAAGCATTATGCCAACGGATTAGCGACGGAAAATTCCGTCATATTTAAATGGTCGTTTTATTTTTTGGATCATTTTCGTGACGGATTATCGACGGATTATTCCGTCGTTATTTAAATGGTCATTTTATTTTTTTGGACCATTTTAGTGACGGATTATCGACAAATCATTCTGTCACTATTTAAATGGTCGTTTTATTTTTTGGACCAATTTAGTGACGGATTATCGACGGATCATTCCGTCGCTAAAATTTATTCCAAATTTTCCCAATTTTATTAATTTTTTTTAAATTAATTTTTTTCAATATTTTTTATTTTTGATATACCAAATTAACGACGGATATTTTCGTCGCTAATTTGATATTTTTTATTAAAAAATTTATATATATATATATATATATATATATATATATATATATATATATATATATATATATATTATTTTAGTAGCATTATTATATTTATACTAAAGCTAAATGTTTCTTTTTTTAAGCAATAAAATTTTATTTCATTCAATTAAAAAAATCATTACATACATAGAAATAAATAATTATATAATGAATAAAAAAATTATAAAATAAAAAATACAAATATTTCACATAATACCTACAAATTTACACAACAGAACACAGAACATGAAAACAAGCCAAATTGAGTTTGGTTTCCCCTAAAAATCTTACAAAGGATGGAATTAAAAAATAAAAAGCTAATCTTTTTTTGTATGTAAAGCTAACATACATCTCCCAAAAAACCCCTAATTATATCAAATCTACAAAAACTTAAGCACGTTCCCCACGAATACGCCTGGCAAGTTGGATATCCTTGGGCATTATAGTAACTCTCTTGGCATGGATGGTGCAAAGGTTGGTGTCTTCAAACAGACCCACAAGGTAAGCCTCAGCGGCCTCTTGGAGAGCCAAGACAGCATGACTCTGAAACCTCAAATCGGTCTTGAAATCCTGGGCAATTTCACGAACCGATATTTGGAAAGGCAATTTCCGGATCGAAGCTCCATGCTCTTTTGAGTGCGCGAATTTCACTGTTAAAGATCAAATTAAACAATTAGATCTGAATGTTGGCAATAATTCATGAACGGAGAGATAATTTGATTGAGCAGCGTGTAATTACCGGAGGGCGACGGTTTCAGGACGATAACGATGGGGCTTCTTGACTCCCCCGGTAGTCGGAGCAGATTTCCTTGCCGCCGATAGATTTGCGAGCAGTTTGCTTCATTGAAGATGATCACATAAGAGATTAGGCAGCTCAATCCCCGGAATTAAAAATTCCCAATATTTCTCCTTTCTCCATCTTCCAGAATGTCCGACCAAATCGAAGAAGAAAACAAGATAAAAGAAGACACCAAACCAGAACCTCCCCCAACAATGGCGACCGATCTGACGACTCAATTGCAAGAACAAACCTCCAACCTTGAAAAGCTCAACAGCTCCTTCAGCATTTGGCCTCCATCGCAGCGCACTCGCGACTCCATTATCGAACGTCTCATCAAGACTCTCTCCGCTGAATCCGTCCTCTCCAAGCGCTACGGAACTATCCCTCACGACGAGGCCGCCGAGGTCGCCCGCCGCATCGAGGACGAGGCATTCGCCTCGGCTTCTGCATCCGTCGGGGAGATGACGACTGTAATCGAGATCTCGCAGGGGTATTCAAAGGAGATCAGCAAGCGGATGCTTGCGGCTGTGAAGTCTAAATCCGCTTCTGTATCCTCGGTTGAGAATGAAAGTTTGGCGCCATCGACTGACGATGCGACGGCTTCCGGAGTTACTCCAAGTGAGGAAATTTCTTCTTCTGCTGAAAATGAATCTTAAGCTTTTCTAGGGTTTACGTTTCGGCGCTGATTTCTTGTTATCTTGAGATCTGCCTGTACTGCTATGCTTTTCGGATGTCGTGTTATACTTTCAGTTCGATGTTATGAGTATCTATGGTACTGAATTCGATTTGCTAAAAAAAAAGCAAGTCAACGACCACCGTTGCCATCGCCGTCGCCGGAGACGATGAAGGGTAGCGTTGAACGAGGTTGAGAGTTGGGGAGAGAGAGAAGGAGACGGGTTGGGGAGAAGAGTAAGAGAGAGAAGAATGAGAGAGAAGAGGGAGGCGGTGTGTTAAGTGGTTAGTGTTTTAAAGTGGGTGAATTGTGACCATTGGATTTGAGTGTGATCAATGGTCTGAATTGATTTATCAATAATCCACGTGAATATTAAGAGCCAATCAAAAGAAAGTGTGTTTGTTTGTTTTTTTAATAAATTTGGGCCATTGGATTCAATTATATTTGATGTATTTAATGGTGGGATGTTGCTTGTGCTAATTCATGTTAATACTTGTGTGTCCAATGAAGTATTGCCACCTTTTATATTTAAATATTTTTCACCAAAATTATCTTCTTGGATAATGATTCATGTGAATACTTGTATTTCTTCATTATTATAATAATTAATAAAAATAATTAATAATAATAATAATTTAAACTATAAAATAATATTATGCCTAATATCAATAATAATAATATTTATTATCAATAATATTTATTAATGAATTATTAATTATATAATTGATTAATTAATTAATATTAATATTAATTATATAAATAGTAACAATATTAATAATAGTACTAATAATAATTAGATAAAAAAATATTTAAGATCTTGATAAAAAAAATACTTGATAATAAAACTAGTAATAATGCATAATATAAAAAAAATAAATGTTTTTATATTATATACTTTTATTTCTTTAAAAAAAATTAGTAATAATAATTAATAATAATACTAATAATGATACTATTGTTAATTATTCAATTAAATAATTTAATATATTAATAATTATTATTATAAAATTAATAATAATACTTAATAATAATATTAATAATTAATAGTAATAATACATAATATCAAAAAATTAAATATTTTTATATTATATAATTAATAATAATACTTAATAATAATATAGGGTATAGGGTATACCCTATAAGGTATATGGTATACCCAATCCTATAGGGTATACCGGGTATAGGGTATACCCAACTCTATAGGGTATACCCTATACCCTATACCCTACTGGGTATACCCTATACCCTATAGGGTATAGGTATAGGGTATAGGGTCCTATACCCTATAGGGTATACCATATACCCTATACCCTATAGGGTATATCCTATACCCTATAGGGTATACCCTATACCCTATAGGGTATAGGTTATACCCTATAAGGTATAGGGTATAGGGTATACCCTATAGCCTATACCCTATAGGGTATAGGATATACCCTATAGGGTATAGGGTATATCCAATAGGATATAGGGTATACCCTATAGGGTATAGGGTATAGAGTATAGGGTATAGGGTATAGGGTATACCCAATAGGGTATAGGGTATAGGGTATACCCTATAGTCTATACCCTATATGGTATACCCTATACCCTATACCCTATAGGTTATACCCTATATCCTATAGGGTATACCCTATACCCTATTAGGTATACTCTAAACCCTATACCCTATAGGTTATACCCTATACCCTATAGGGTATACCCTATACCCTATAGGGTATACCCTATACCCTATAGGGTATACCCTATACCCTATAGGGTATACCCTATACCCTATTGGGTATACCCTATACTCTATACCATATACCCTATAGGTTATACCTTATACCCTATAAGGTACACCCTATACCCTATAAGGTATACCTTATACCCTATAGGGTACACCCTATACCCTATAAGGTATACCTTATACCCTATAGGGTATACCCTATACCCAATAGGGTATAGGGTATACCCTATAGCCTATACCCTATAGGGTATACCCTATACCCTATACCCTATACCCTTTACCCTATACCCTATACCCTATACCCTATAGGGTATACCCTGTAGGGTATAGGGTATATCCTATAGGGTATAAGGTATACCTTATAGGGTATAGGGGATACCGTATAGGGTATAAGGTATAACCTATAGGGTATAGGGTATAGAGTATAGGGTATACCCAATAGGGTATAGGGTATACCCTATAGGGTATAGGCTATACCCTATAGGGTATAGGGTATAGAGTATACCCAAAAGAGTATAGGGTATAGAGTATACCCAATAGGGTATACGGTATACCCTATAGGGTATAGGGTATAACCTATACCCTATAGGTTATACCCTATACCCTATAGGGTATACCCTATATTCTATTGGGTATACCCTATACTCTATACCCTATACCCTATAGGTTATACCTTATACCCTATAGGGTATACCCTTACCCTATAAGGTATACTTTATACCCTATAGGGTATACCCTATACCCTACAGGGTATACCCTATACCCTATACCCTATAGGGTATACCCTATAGGGTATAGGTTAATACCCTATAGGGTATAGGTTATACCCTATAGGGTATAGGGTATAGGGTATACCCTATAGGGTATAGGGTATACCCTGTAGGGTATAGGGTATAGGGTATAGCCTATACCCTATACCCTATACCCTATACCCTATAGGGTATACCATGTAGGGTATAGGATATACCCTGTAGGGTATAGGGTATAGGGTATAGCCTATACCCTATAGGGTATACCCTATACCCTATTGGGCATACCCTATACTCTATACCCTATACCCTATAGGTTATACCCTATACCCTAAAGGGTATACCCTATACCCTATAAGTTATACCCTATACCCTATAGGGTATACCCTATACCCTACAGGGTATACCCTACAGTGTATACCCTGTATAGCCTATACCCTATAGGGTATACCCTGTAGGGTATAGGGTATACCCTGTAGGGTATAGGGTATACCCTGTAGGGTATAGGGTATAGCCTATACCCTATAGGGTATACCCTGTAGGGTATAGGGTATACCCTGTAGGGTATAGGGTATAGGGTATAGGGTATAGGGTATAGCCTATACCCTATAGGGTATACCCTATACCCTATTGGGTATACCCTATACCCTATACTCTATACCCTAAACCCTATAGGGTATAGGGTATACCCTATACCCTACAGGGTATACCCTATACCCTATACTCTATACCCTATATAGGGTATACCCTATACCCTATTGGGTATACCCTATACTCTATACCCTATAGGGTATAACCTATAGGGTATAGGATATACCCTATACTTTATACCCTACAGGGTATACCCTATACCCTATAGGGTATACCCTATATCCTATACCCTATACCCTATAGGGTATACCCTGTAGGGTATAGGGTATACCCTATAGGGTATAGGGTATAACCTATAGGGTATAAGGTATAACCTATAGGGTATGGGGTATACCCAATAGGGTATAAGGTATACCCTATAGGGTATAGGCTATACCCTATACCCTATACCCTATAGGGTATAGCCTATACCCTATAGGGTATACCCTGTAGAGTATAGGGTATACCCTGTAGGGTATAGGGTATAGGGTATAGCCTATACCCTATAGGGTATACCCTGTAGGGTATAGGGTATACCCTGTAGGGTATAGGGTATAGCCTATATCCTATAGGGTATACCCTATACCCTATTGGGTATACCCTATACCCTATACTCTATACCCTATACCCTATAGGTTATACCCTATATACCCTATAAGTTATACCCTATACCCTATAGGGTACACCCTATACCCTACAGGGTATACCCTATAGGGTATAGGGTATACCCTATGCCCTACAGGGTATACCCTATAGGGTATAGGGTATATGGTATAGGATATAGGGTATACCCTATAGGGTATAGGGTATACCCTGTAGGGTATAAAGTATAGGGTATATCCTATACCCTATAGGGTATACCATATACCCTATATCCTATAGGGTATAGGGTATACCCTATAGGGTATAGGTTATACCCTATAGGGTATAGAGTATAGGGTATAGGGTATACCCAATAGGGTATAGGGTATAACCTATATAGGGTATAGAGTATAGGGTATAGGGTATACCCAATAGGGTATAGGGCATACCCTATAGCCTATACCCTATAGGGTATACCCTATACCCTATTGGGTATACCCTATACCCTATACTCTATACCATATACCCTATAGGGTATACCCTATAGGGTATACTCTATAAGGTATACCTTATACCCTATAGGGTATACCCTATACCCTATAGGGTATAGGGTATATCCTATAGGGTATAGGGTATACCCTGTAGGGTATAGGGTATAGGGCATATCCTGTATGGTATAGGGTATAAGGTATACCCTATAGGGTATAGGGTATACCCTGTAGGGTATAGGGTATCAGGGACGGGTAAATTTTTTTAATTTTTATATAAATGTATATTTTTTTATTTTTTATGAATATAAATAAATATTTTGGACATTTTTTAGTATTGAAGTTTTTTTTCAAAAAGTTATATAAAAAAAGCTAGAAAATTAATAAACAAATGAAAGTATAATAAAGAAATCAGGGACGGGTAAAATTCTTTAATTTTTATTTATAAATGTATAGTTTTTTTTTATTTTTTATGAATATAAATAAATACATTGGACATTTTTTAGTATTAAAGTTTTTAAAAAGTTATATAAAAAAGTTAGATAAAAAATAAAAATATGAAAGTATAATAAAGAAATCAGGGACGGGTAAAATTCTTTAATTTTTTATTTATAAATGTATAGTTTTTTTATTTGTAAAAAAATCCACTACTAACCAACATCTCAAATAATTTTATTTATCAAAAAAAAATATAAAAAATTAAAAAAGTTTATAAGTTATTGTTCGTCCCTCTTCTATAATATACTTTTATTTCTTTAAAAATTCTTAACTTTTTTTATATAAAAAAGCCTTCACTAATCTGTCGCTAACTTAAAATATAAATTTAATAATTATTTTGAATAATTTAGCAACGACTGAAATCCGTCGGTAATAATATGTAATTAATTTACCGACGGATTATAATCCGTCGGTAATTATATCCGTCACTAATCCGTCGCTAACCTAAAATATAAATTTAATAATTATTTTAAATAATTTAGCAACGACTCAAATCTGTCAGTAATAATATGTAATTGATTTACCGACGGATTTTAATCCGTCGGTAATCAAATCCGTCACTAATCCGTCGCTAACCTAAAATATAAATTTAATAATTATTTTAAATAATTTACCGACGGATTTTAATCCGTCGGTAATTAATTCTGTAACTAATCCGTCACTAATCTAAAATATAAATTTAATGTTTATTTTAAATAATTTAGCAACGACTCAAATCCGTCGGTAATAATATGTAATTAATTTACCGACGGATTTTAATCCGTCGGTAATTAAATCCGTCACTAATCCGTCGCTAACCTAAAATATAAATTTAATATTTGTTTTAAATAATTTAGCAACGACTCAAATCCGTCAGTAAAAATATCCGTCGCCATTCCGTCACAAATTCGTCGGTAAAAAAGTGCGCAAATTTTTGGCGCCAAAATGGTGACGGATTAGAGACGAAATGGAATCCGTCGGCATATCCGTCACTAAATCCGTCAGTAATCTCGTCCTAATTTCGTTTTTTGTTTTTCACCCCAGGTCGTTGCTATTTCGTCGCTAATCCGTCAGTATTAGTGACGGATTTATTTCCGTCACTAATTTCCGTCAGTATCTGTCAGTTTTCTTGTAGTGAAAACGTACCCTGACAACCAAAAGACGATCCAACTGTGCCCCGGCCTCACCGGTCCTGACCTCCTGTCTCAGCGGGATCTAAAAAAAATTAAAGGGAGACGGGGTGAGAAAGAATCTCAGTAAGCTATTATGTATGCAGCAAGATGCCAAATAAGATGCAACACGTAAACAAGTTGTTCAACATCATATTTAGCACACAGTAACCCATTACGTTACCTGATCTTACCTTTTTCCCGTCTGAATCATAAGTCGTACTTTCTCGGAATGAAACCCATTTTTCTTGTGAACGGCTTAGGCCTATTCACGCCTTACAAGACCCATTTCTCAGGGAAACATGTAAGGTATCAGTATCCTATGAACTGCTTAGGCATATCCATAGTAACTGAGCCCCAAACTGTGGCCGCAGTGGGGTGGAAATGGACACAGATATAATGAAATCCGAGCACCTTATGTTACAACTTCTCATAAGTGGTCGTATTCCATTATACCCCCGAAATATCAGCTGATATTGATCACATTCATATTCACATTCAAGCACGTAACAGTTACTTGAAATAAATTCCACACATTGGGAGAACAGTATATAACATGGCACAACTACTCATGTTCAATCTTTCAATTAGTGTATCATGTATGTAAACACTAATGAGTCAATAATAATCCAAGTATGCATGTATGCTCATAATCCATTCAATGGTATCGTGCCACGAGTATTTCACGACCCAATATAACATACAACCATCCATAGGCCACCACGAAGGGATACATTAACATATAAATATCTCTACGCGTTCATATTATCACATTACACAACTTCCTTTTAAGTTCCATAAACGAATACTAAGTTTCTATAAACTTTGGTTCCCCATTAACAATGGCCTCCAACCCTTTTCCAAGTGGTATTTAAAGCCCTTCCAATTATCCGATTTGGCTAAGTAAAACATGGTTGTGAAGTACTAATGTTGTACTAGTATTATAGTTAAGGAGTGTTCCATTATACCTTAGATGTATTAGATTTTCAAGGCTTGCAAAACAGTTCAAGAGTGCAGGGGAAGGCACGACTCGTGCTCTAGGGCACGACTCGTGCCATTTTACCCCATGCCAGAGTCATGCGTCCCCATTCAAGGCACGACAGGGCACGACTTGTTCTTCCCAGGTCACGACTCGTGCTCCAGGGCACGAGTCGTGCCCTTGCCCAGAATTGTTGCTGGTGTTTACACCAGCTTCAATCAAACCCCAAATTCCCATCTTTTCTTCATCCAGCTGCACCAAACCAACCCAAAACAGTTTATATACCATTTTTAACTCATAGAAACACTCAATCCATGGTTTATAACATTTATACTCCACTAATCCCAAAGGTGACCCACTGTTCCATTACCCTTTCAAGGTTCTTCAACTTCAACTCTTTACTAATCGATTTTTCCCAAGCCAAGAAGAAGCAATCAAGTTCCAAACATGGTTTATAACACATTTCAACATTATATAACTTCATATTCTCAAAATAGAAAGGAGTCATAACAACTTACTTGGAAAATATGAAAAAGAACAAGAAGTTTTAACTGGATAGATGAGTACTACGCTCTGCCGTGATCAATAATCCGTAATTACTTTGAAGAACTGATTAACGATTAATTTTTTGGAATTTTTAGAAGAGTTTTAGGGTTTGGAGATGTTTCTTGGGCTGATAAGAAGAAGAAAGAACTTGGTAGAAGAAAATGAATTATGGAAAAGGTTTTTAGAAGGATAATCATCAAAATTTTCCATTAAGGCCCTCCAAATTTCAAGCACTACATATAAACCCCCTACACTTTTATTTACTCCTAAGCCCCTACTTACTTTCCTAATTCCTTCCATTTTAAAATACCATTAGGACATTTTCCTACATTAATTCCATTTACATTTTATCTCACCATTGAATTCATTCACATTCAAAACTCATAATGAAATCAAATAAACAATAACCACATAATGCTCTAAAAATCATGCAATGCCTCATATAAAATGAAGTGCAACCCCCACTCCCACGTGCTCCACGTGTCCCTAAACAGTGCCTAGAGTTGGGGTCATGACAACAGTGGCGCCAAACAGGAAGATAAAGCCACCTGTGGAGTCACGGTAGACGTGATGTCTCCGTATTATATTGCGGCTTCGGATAGCCCAAACATTGTGTTTGTTAGCGACCTCCTTCGAGATGGGAACTATGCAGATTGGGCGGAAGAGATGAGCAATGCCCTATTTGCAAAGAATAAGTTTGGTTTCGTCGATGGAACGATCCCAACTCCTATCGAAGGCGCAACAAATTTGTTATTATGGAAGAGATGCAACGCCATGGTGAAAGGGTGGTTGCACAGTTCCATGGAAAAGGACATTCGTAGCAGCGTTAAGCATGCTACAACGGCACAAGAAATTTGGGAAGATCTGCGTGAACGTTTTGGTAGCGAGAGCGCACCTAGGGCGTATGAATTGAAAAGGGAAATCACGCTCACTCGACAAGACAAGCTCTCGGTGTCCTCCTACTATACTAAACTCAAAGGGTTATGGGACGAGATGCAAGCCATTGCACCCACTCTAAAGTGCAAGTGTGGAGGCTGCACTTGCGTCATCAGCAAATAGTTGGTGGCTATGAAGGAGAAGGAGCGTTTGTACGAGTTCCTCATGGGTTTAGATGAGAGTTTTGGGACGATCAAGACGCAGATTTTGAGTACCAAACCAGTGGTCACTTTGGGTACAGCTTATCACCTTGTTTCAGAGGATGAGAGACAAAAACAAATTGCCACGGCAGGAAGGGTAAGTGTTGAAGCAGCTGCTTTTCAGACTCATAGTATCCAACAGCGGAAGGAGGAAGGAAAGAGCGGCTTGAGAGAAAAACCCAAGTGCAGCCATTATGGAAAGTTTTATCACACAATTGAAACTTGCTATGAAATTATTGGTTATCCTGAAGGTAGAAAGAAGAATAACCGAGATGGTGAGAAAGGGGGAGATTATCGCGAGAAACAGAAGGTTGCTGGGAAGTCAGCCCATCTTGCAAACACGAAAGACAGTCCCTGTGTTGATGTGCAACAATATCGCAGACTTATTGGCCGTTTGCTCTACCTTACCGTGACACGACCAGACATTCAGTTCGCCGTTAATCTCTTAACTCAGTTTCTCAAAGCACCACGACGAACTCATATGGATGCTGCCACACGGATCTTGCGCTTCCTCAAAACTACTGCTGGACAGGGATTGTTCTTACCATCTAGCGGAGATCTATCACTTGAAGCTTATTGCGACGCTGACTGGGGTGGATGTCCCATGACAAGACGGTCTTGCACAGGTTATTTTTTATCTTTGGGAGGAGCTCCTATTTCTTGGCGTTCCAAGAAACAATCTGTTGTTTCTCGCTCGTCACCTGAGGCAGAATACCGAGCCATGGCAACTACAGTTAGTGAGCTCATGTGGCTTCGATGGCTTCTTAAAGACATTGAGGCTCCACCTCATGCAACTCCTCTATACTGTGACAATCAGGCGGCACGACATATAGCCAATAATCCAGTCTTCCACGAACGTACTAAACATGTGGAAATGGATTGCTATTTTGTTCGGGAACGCATGGAATCTCAAGATGTCTCTCCGCGTCAAATCTCCACTGAACACCAGGTTGCAGATTTGTTCACAAAAGCATTAGGCACATCACGTTTTCGTTTCCTTGTTGGCAAGTTGGGAATTTGTAATCTTCATGCGCCAACTTGAGGGGGAGTGTAGAAATCCGTTATTACGATTGATGTGATCAGCTAGGAGATTTGCCCATATTTTCTATACCTTCATGGATATCTCAAATACCTCAATCCTTTCCTTAATTTTCTCCCAATTATTGACCGGGATCTCTCTCCTAAAATAGTAGCAATAGTTGTATATATATACATATTCATTGTGACTCAACGATGGAAGAATTTTCTGTATTCATGGATGATTTACACGGTTACAATGAATATGTATATATATACAACTATTGCTACTATTTTAGGAGAGAGATCCCAGTCAATAATTGGGAGAAAATTAAGGAAAGGATTGAGGTATTTGAGATATCCACGAAGGTATAGAAAATATGGGCAAATCTCCTAGCTGATCACAGCAATCGTAATAACGGATTTCTACAACTTGCTAATATGCTACCCTCCTATAAAATGTGTAACTGATTAAATAAAGGATGATCCAAGTAACATGATTGTTTGCCTTCAATATTGCCTTACTTCATGCAATTACCATTATTAATGCTTGTTGCACTACAGAAAAAGAATAAGGCAATCTATTGCATAATAGTGTAGACATGGATAGTCGTCCTATAACTACAGCCCATTTTCTCTGAACCTTACAGTTTCTGGTGTACTATTCTGAATGCACTTTGTAGCAATTACATGTGATCCTTTGTCAGCATGATCTTCAAAACTTTCTCTGGGTGCCCAATCTGGTATATATGACCTAATTTCAGCATCGATCATTGCAGCAATTGCTGACACATCTTGATCTGTTAGGTCAAGCTCCTCAACCATTTCACTAGCAACATCAGTTGGTGTATCGGCGTCTATATCAAATGGGAAGTGGATATTACGTATATTACCCGTGTTATCTGCTATCCTTAGCTTTAAGAATATCGTGTTGAGGTCTTTCATTTGACCCTGAACCGTGAAATCTTGGTTTCCATCGGGCAAAGATTCTTTGGGAGTTCCACCATTGTCAAGCTTCTCACCTTCGCTGTCCGAATGAATGAGACTGGGTTGTAATGACCGGCCAATACTTCCACAATCATCTGCGTGCAGGAAAGGATCCATCAATAGCTCTTTGGCAGCATTGGAGCATTCAACGTAGGGGTATTCAAATATCACCAACTCAAGCAGGCACATGCCAAAAGCATAAATATCTACAAGTTCATCATATTCTTCTTCGTAAAGTTCTGGTGCCATGAACTCCGGGGTACCAATTACACTATGAGCAGAACGAGCTTGGCGAAGAATAGCAGCCAGTCCTAGGTCACCGATTTTAACCTCTCCTTGGTTTCCATTAACAAAAATGTTGTCACCCTTGAGATCACGATGAATAACAGGAGGATCGAGACTGTGAAGATAGAAAAGTCCTTCTAAGATTTGCCTAGACCACTTCTTCAGTGCTCTCAAATCAACATGCTTATGCTTCTTGCGGAAAATGGGAAAAGCTACATAGAGGGTACGTGCCGAGCAATATGGTGCTTACTCGCACAAACAGTCATCTCGGACTAATGAGAAACCCACCTTAGCTCGTCATAGTAACGATCCGAACTCTAGCTAAGGCCAAGCGGTCACCTAGGAGGATGCAACTACGGCAAGTACCTTAATTTGGGCAGGAGCAATGTCAAGCACCATAAGGACCACCGACCAGTTGACCGAAAGTATGACATCAACCTGATCCGCTAGAGCCACCAGCAGCACTACAAAGAAACAAGTCGCAGGTCGATTTTGTTGGCTAGACGAGCAGCTCCTAGTCTTGCTCGGACAAGTGAGCCAGCCCCTATGCGCCACAAACAGCCTACAAACTCAAATCTAGAACAAAGCGACAGTCGAGACGCATGGAAATCAGTCCCCAGCTTCCGGTGACAAGCATATCGCGCCCTTGCTCGCAGGTCGAACAAACATGGTGCGATGGTCTCAAGTTGGTCGAGCGGTAAATGCCCGTACCTAATCATGAGAACAATGAGAATGGGCGAACACGATCTCAACCACCTATGATCGCCCAAGACAAACAACTATGACATGTTTGTATGCAGACTGCTTGAACCATCTGTACTAAAACTGACTTATCTCCCTTTCTAGACCTCTAAACGACGAATCAATTTTTTTGTATGAAAGTAGACACATAGACCTTTCCAACGAGTGCCTTTACGTCTTCTGGAAGTTTCTGGATCAGAACAGTTTATTTGTCAAAGTTGATCAAAAATCTGGTTTTTCAGAATCTTAAAATCATCTTCATTGTTTGAGAAAAACATGACGACAACGAGTAAAAAGGTGGAGATCGGATGCTCAAATCGACCCATAGCTCACTAAAGGATGCCGAAAATCAGGCTCGAAATGTTGCCTCGAACAAATCCCCTTATTTTACTAATTCCACCGTTTTTATCAATTTACTAAAGGAACCATCTGTACTAAAACTGCCTTATCAATTTTACCTCATAAGACAAGCAATATTTCATCTAACCATATAATCTCTATCTTAATAAATACACCCTCCAATCATTTTATTAAGTTCACCCTCCCATTATTTTACTAATTCCACCGTTTTTATCAATTTAATTTCTCTTCAACCACTATCACCTTAGTTCACCCCTCCCCATCTTCTTCGGTCAACACCTCATGTGACTAACTCCGGCGACTTTTTTTTTTTCACGCCGGCGACCAAACAACTGAGAACTTAACTTATCATTAAGTTCTCAGTTGTCAACTAAACTAATAATAACACGATTAACTCCGGCGACCACCAACTCCGGCGACCAATCAACTGAGAACTTAATTTATCAGTAAGTTCTCAGTTGTCAACTAAACTATTAAAAACACGATCAACTCCGGCGATCACCAACTCTGGCGACCTCCCCGGCGACCACCAACTCCGGCGACCAAATAACTGAGAACTTAACTTATTAGTAAGTTCTCATTTGTCAACTAAACTACTAATAACACGATCAACTCCGGTGACCACCAACTCCGGCCACCAAACAACTGAGAACTTATCAGTAAGTTTTCAGTTGTCAACTAAACTACTAAAAACACGATCAACTCCGACGACCACCAACTCTGGCGGCCAAACAACTGGAAACTTATCAGTAAGTTCTAAGTTGTCAACTAAACTATTAATAACACGATCAACTCCGGCGACCACCAACTCCGGCGACCAATTAACTGAGAACTAATTAATTTATCAGTAAGTTCTCGGTTGTCAACTAAACTATTAGCAACACGATCAACTCCGGCGATCACCAACTCCGACGACCTCCCCGGCAACCACCAACTCCGGCGATCAAACAACTGAGAACTTAACTTATCAGTAAGTTCTCATTTGTCAACTAAACTACTAATAACACAATCAACTCCGGTGACCACCAACTCCGACGACCAAACAACTTAGAACTTATCAGTAAGTTCTCAGTTGTCAACTAAACTACTAAAAACACAATCAATTCCGACGATCACCAACTCCGGCGGCCAAACAACTGGAAACTTATCAGTAAGTTCTAAGTTGTCAACTAAACTATTAATAATACGATCAACTCCGGCGACCAAACAACTGAGAACTTATCAGTAAGTTCTCAGTTGTCAACTAAACTACGACTAAAAACATCATCAACTCCGACGAACACGTGCTACTGCGACCAAATAACTAATAACTTTTTCATTTTTTATTTTATATTGAAATACTTATCAACAACCAACAACGAAAGTAGTACTAGATACATGCCAAACTAAATATAACAATGAAAGTAATACTAACTCCGTCCCAAAATAATTATCAAAATAAATATGTAATTTTAATATAATTTTTCGTTACAAAATGAATGCTATTTTTTTCTAAATTATTCATCGCAAAACTAATGTCTATTTTGTAGTATACTCCTCATACACGCAAATTAATATTAATTAGTGATAAATGGCACAAACGAAAAAAATTACAACAAAAATATTACTATCAGTATCATTTCGAAATGGAGTGGGTATTTGTTTTTGGTGGAAGGTGAAGGAATTCAGCATAATTTATTATAAATTTTAAGAATCCCATGATATTGCTAGCTTCCAAATTAATTATACTCCCTTTGTCTCCAATTGATAATTCACTTTTCCGTGATTAATTTGATTAGTGCTAAAAAGTTATTATTGCTATTTTTTTTTTGCCTTTATCATCGAATACCATGTGCCCAAATCCGTTCGTATCTTCACATAAACGGCTATTGAATAGAAAATCCTAGGATGGCGACCGGCGACAGTGGTGTTATAGTGAACACATGCCGGCGCATATCGGAGGAGATAGGGCTAGTGTTTTCGCAGATCTGCGCTTGGATGAGTTTATATAGAGAAAGATGGATTTGTGCTCGTCGAAAGTGGGGGAAGTGACAAACAGAGGTGGGAAGGGGAGAAGGAGACCAAAGGTGGGGAGGAGAGAGGGATGCGGAGATGGGGGAGGGGTGGCCGGAGGGGGAGGGAAAGGTATGACGGGAAAATGTGAAAGGTAGAGAGAGAAAGTAGAGAAAGGGGGGGGGGAGGGGAGGGTGGGTGTTTATTTTTGTTTTCGAGATAGGACTAAATGGTAGAATTGATAATTTTATTTCTTAGTTAGGATGTAGTTTTGTTAGGATAAGACCAAGTCCAATAGATCAATTATCAAAAGACATTCAACTACCCTAATATTACGACACCTCATCTTCTCTCTTCATCCACTTAATCATTCAACTACTTTCTCAACTACACCCCCCACAATAAGCTAGTTTAGTTTAAAATTCAACTCCTCTCAACTCATCATTCTATACCCCATCACTTTTTATTTTATTTACAATATTTAATTTTATAATTAAAAAATTAATAACAATAATAATAATTTATTATTAAAAAATAAATTATTAATATTTTTATTTATAAATTCGAGATTTTTTTTAATTTTTTTAATTCGAGATTTTATTTAATTTTATAAATTCGAGATTTTATTATTAAAAAATAAATTATTAATTTTTTTGGTGTACAAAAAATATGAAAGTTATGTCATTTTATAGAGAAAAAAATTTCCAGAATTTTGGAAAAAAAATTATTTCTGTCAAATAATTGAGCTCAAAAAACGGGGTAGAAAAATAAAAAGAAAAACATTCAGCAACCAATCAGAGCCGGACACCTGTCCGGATCCGAAAAAAAAAAAAAAAGGCCCGGACACGCCGCACCATGGCGTGAAGGCCACGCGCCAATCAGAGCCGGACACCTGTTCTCTTCAACCGGGTTGAACAATTTCAACCCAACCCTTCAACCACCCCCCTCTCAACTACCCTATTAATCACTCTCAACTAACTTAATTCCTCTCAACACCCTCATTCAACTATCTATTGGAAATGGCCTAAGGGACTAGGTGGTAATAATCTCTTGCAGCAATACTTAAATGTTAGGAATCGGGTTAAAAAATAATACTCCCTCCGTCCCACCCATTTTGATATCAACTTTTTGGGCACGCGGATTAAGGAAAAGTAAGAGAGAGAAAAAGTGGAAGAAAATGTTGTGAGTATAAAAAATTAAATAAGAGAGAGAATGAGTGGGAGGAATAGTTAGGAGAGAGAATGTTGTGAGTGTAAAAGTGAAATAGGAGAGAAAATGAGTGGGGTAAATAGTGAAGATTCCTTTGCTATTTTGGGCAGTATCAGTTTTGCTGGGACGGATCAAAAAGGAAATAAGTATCAGTTTTGGTGGGACGGAGGGAGTATATAATATTTGGGAAACAATTTGTAAATATATCTAAAAGTAAGATAACTGAATTGCAATAATAATTGACACTTCATTTAAAGTTTCTAATCTTTATACTATTTTTGTAATTATTACATTTGTATACTAGTAGCTAAAAATTTAATTTTGTTCTAGCATGACTTTCAGTGAAATATTTAATTCAGTTTTTTTTTTTTCGAAAGACAATGAATATATATCTATATAAAATTTTCAAAGGTGATTATCATCATATTATTATAACATTTATAAGAAACAAGGGATATTTTACTACAAACAATTTGCCGATCAAGCAAATTGTAAATGATACTTTCATTGTTTATATTCAAGTTGATTTGAACGGATTGATAGAAGGATTTTTTTCTCAAAATATTCTTTTTAAAAATATAATTCCCAAAATAACAACTCTTTCAAACTATTTTCCAAAATGTCCATTTTTTCAAAACTCGCTAAACCATTTAGTAAGTTTGACCTTTGTCCGTTCAAACTCGTCAAATGGAATGGCGAGTTCTATTTTTTTTTTCAAATTTTTCTTTTTTATTCCTGCATTTTAAGAAAATGTCGTTGTAGTTAAACTCGCCAGTTTAAGCGAGATTCAAACTCCCTAATTGATTTGGCGAGTTTAACCGAGTTTTCATTTCCCCTAGTTTGAAGATTACAGATGAAAGAAAAAAAAACAAAGGAAGAAGAAGAAGAGAGCAAAGGAATTTCAAAATCATTTTGCCAAAATCAAAATTGTTAAGTAAGTTTTCATTCTCTTCCCCATATTTCCATTTTTTAAAGGTTAGAATGAGTTGTGTTTGTGAATTTAGGATTTAGGTTTGAGTTTGAATTTGACCATTTTAGGTTTAATTTGAACGAATTTTGAGTTTTTTTTTCTAAGTTTTTCCATTCATTCCATTGAAGTAGTATTTGATCAAATGTTATGGTTTTGGTTGTATTTGATTGATTTGTGAGTATTTTCTAGAATATGATTTATTTTAAATCAAATTTTGGGGATATTTTGTGTTGTGAGTATTTCTTAGAGTATTGATTTGTAAAAGTAATATTTGTATTTGTGTTGATTTGTGAACATAAAACTTGTGAAAATAATACTTCCTAGAGTATTTTATTTGTCAAAATAATACTTGTGCTTGTGTTGTTTTGATTAACAGATTGATACTTTTGTTGATCCTGGGCCTTTTGATCCTTCTGTGTTAAATTTATGTCACTCCCACCGAGCTCGATATATTTGGGTAAATCATGACGTTTCGAGTTTATAATTTCGTCGTGGTGCGACCGTGCCAAATGTTATAGCTCCCGTTATCCAGGAGAGATTAGCAGTGGATGGGTTTTTGGGAGTTCATTTGATCAGCGGGGTGCAGTATGACTGGGCTTTATTTGAAGCAATTATTGAGAGATGGCATCCGAAAACCCATACATTCCACCTCCCTGTTGGTGAGATGACCATCACATTAGAGGATATCGGGATACTGTCCGAGTTGCCGATTGATGGGTTACCCGTTACCGATACAGATTTGCCCGTGCTTCTTGATTGGCGGGTCTTATGTGCGGAGCTTCTAGGTGTTGTCCCACCTGATGCAGCGTTTGATGGTAGTAGTATAAATATTAAGTGGTTGAAGACACATTTTTCTGAGTTTGATAGCCTTCCCGCTGATTCCCCTAAGACTTGGTTGATATGTATATACGTGCCTATATTTTAATAGCCCTTGGGGCTGATTTGATACCAGATCGTACTAATATGGTGAAGCTGTTTTATATCTCTTTACTTAGAGATATTGAGAAGATACACATGTACAGCTGGGGTAGTGCATGTTTAGCCTTTTTATATAGGGAACTTTGCTGTACCACTCACCCTGAGACTAGTCAGTGTGGTGGATTTCTGAATATTCTGTAGGTATGCTATAACATTTTAATTAAATGTTATGATGTTGTTTCCTTTATTTCTTTTTTTTTATTTGAAATCATATGTTTTGATAATATTTCATATATTTTTTTATACAACTTTGGGCATGGGATAGGTTGTTATGTTTGCAACCTATTTCTCTAGGGCCAAATGAGGATCAGGGCAACCTTCCCTTGGGGTGCAGGTATACATTTATTAACGACTTTTTCATCTGAAATGTTATTGTCACCTACTACATTTTGAAACTTTTGACTTATAATTCTCAATTTATTGAATTTCAAGTGGATTGGACGCTTATCTATGAAATATGTTACTGCACACAACCTTTGCAGCTATCGAGACCAGCTAGCGCAATTGACTGATGATCAGGTTGTGTGGAGGCCATATCTAGATCGACAGGCTCCAACTTATTGCCGTCATAGAGAGGTTGTTTGGAGGTCTAGAGTCCCTCTTATCTGTTTTGAGAAGATAGAGTGGCACCACCCTGATCGTGTGTTGTGGCAGTTCGACATGCTGCAGGGGATCCCACAACCGTGTGATACAGGGGAGGAGTTGCACAATGTTGACTGCCGCAAGAACAACTATGACATTTGGAGTTCCCGATACCAGCGATATATAGCAGCTTGGGAACTACGCCATGATAGATTGGTATACGGGAAGATGGGGGTTGAGGTCATGCATTATATGCATCCTTACATGATTTTGTTGGGTTTTGGGGTTACAAACGCATCGAAAGATTTAACAAAGAACATCAAAACCCTAGCCCTAAGATCCGTCTAGCATGAAGAGATTAGAAATATATATGAAATAGAATTTACATACCTTGAATGCGATTTATTTGTTCAAAATAGATATCCAATAGCGAATCTCAAAACGAATCTCAAAAACCGTTGATGAAGGTTTTTGATCTTCTCCTTGTTCTTTACCTTGTGAAGAATCGACGATCGAAGGATTCAAGATTTTGGTGATAAAGTAATCACCCTCTATCGGTAATCCACACTTGAACGGACCAAGAACGCTTCTTGTTTGATTGCTAGATGATCCCGATTATTGAAACGCTTTTCAATAATCAATGGCTAAAAGTGTATTGATCTTTGATTCTCAATCTAGATCTCAATTTTAGTGTTTCATAAAACCCAAAATTTCATATATTTTTGGCTGACCAAAGGGTTCTATTTATATCAAATATAAATCCCTAACTATTAGGAAAAGAATCCTTGTCAAAAACCAAAACCAAACCAGCAAAGGAAAAGAGTACGAACATATTTTAGCCGCTGGCACGAGTCGTGCCTTATGGCCAAGTCTGTCGTGCTACCAATTGAGCAAGTAAATCAGGTTGCCAGATCAATGGGGAACGAGTCGTGAGCACGACTCGTCCCACAGTCATCCCCAATGGACTGCTCTCTGATTCTGTCGTCCCTTCACAAGGCACGACTTGGGCCAATAGGGCACGAGTCGTCCCTTCAAGCACGAGTCGTGCCATAGGGGACTAGTCATCCCTTGAGCCCAGAATTCACCCTTTTAGCCATTTTCAATCCGTTCTTTTATGTGTGACCCTTTAGGAATTATATTTTATGTTGGTAGTGAGTTGAAACATCAACTTCACAAGCCATAAGTGACTTCTAGTAAATCATTATGTCCACCCAATTAAATATAACATCAAAGCTTGATTCCTTGATAATCAAATGTCACAATCCCTTTGTCCACGATGTTCAATTGAACATGAGTCATGGTCTAGGTCAACTCATCTCGTTCAATGCTTTCTCGATTCCAAATATGTTGATAATCCAAATGCATTTGATCTCTATCAAATCACTTGAGTGTGGCCACATATTTCATCAACATCATTTATCGAGGGGCCCAAGCAAACATCTCTCTTCATAAGAGGGACAAATCCCATCTTGACTTATCATTCTTCCCTACAAGAATCCGATCGTGCTAACATAGCCCTTATTGCTATCAGATTAAAGATAGTGTTAGACTATATTAAACGCATCGTTCATCATGTGGAAGACGATGATAATCTCAGGTACTAAGGATTCCAATGACACGACTATCATGAGATTTAGTCATGACAATAGACCATATCATAAATCTCATAAGTAGGTCAAGTCCAGTACTCGTTCTCTAGCAAGTACCCATAAGTGTAATGTGAATCTCCATGCATATAATAATCTCCATGATTATCTATTACCAACTTATACTAGTTGTTCACAACAACTAGGGACGCAGTTCAATATAATAAACATGCAAAACATATAATGAACCAAATAAACATGCTCTATAATAAATGATAAAGATGATACGTAACGGTTCAAGTTAAACATAACTATAGCCTATGGCATTACACCAACAGATTTGGTATAGGAGGAGCACGTGCATGTTTGTCCAAAACCCATTGCATGTAGAGGAGTTTGGTTACCGGACGATAGCCCCTATTTTAGAGGGTTTGGTAAGCATTTCTTAAATTGTTCTCATTATAATCACCTTACTTTTTTTACCTTTGAATTATTTAATTATGTCTCATTCTCCTAATTTATGCTATAAAAATAGGTACAAAACTTACAACGTGTTCATGTGACCAACGAAGCTGTCATTACTAGAGATGAGGAGCAACAAAGTCCGCCGTGTCCGTCCCGATTTGAGGTGCGGAGGATTGTCAGACATACTCTCATGGATGTGAGAGAGCAGCAGCGACTTGAGGCTGAAGCACCTTCAGTACCGGTTGATTGCGCCCAGGGTGTGGCAACTAGACAGCCTCGTAGACGTGGACATCGTGCACCTAGACAGGCACAGCCTGAGATGAACTTACATGATGAGCCAGATCCCGAGCCTCACATCGACCCAATGCCAGAGCCAGAGCCTCAAACGCAGACCCATGATGATGGACTATTTGAATGTCCATCATAGTAGACAGTTACTCCGAGTCAATTTGGTAGGAGTGGGAGTGGAAGTGGGAGAGGGAGTTATAGGTGTTAGTGCCCTAGGCCTATAGAGATAGACCTTTATGTAATGTCATTGTTCATTTATATAATAGATTATTTCTTTGATTATTATATGTGTTTGCATGTTTAGTTATAATAATCGTGTCCCTAGTACTTATGAAGCACTAGTATGAAGTCTAATGGATAATCATGTGATGATTATATGCATGGAGATGCACATTAGATTCATGGGTACTTGTTAGAGAACAAGGTACTGGACTTGACCCATTATGAGATTTATGTCATGGTCAAATGTCATAATTAAATCTCATATAGTCATATCATTGATATCCTTTGACCTGAGATTATCATCGTCTTCCGCTCGATGAATATCATGTTTGATATAGTTTAACGTTGTCTTTAACCGGATGACAATAAGGGCTATCATTGGCATGGTATGATTCTTGTTGGGAAGAATGATAAGTCAAGATGGAAAATTGTCCCTCGTAAAGAGAGATGTTTGCTAGGCCACTCGTAAGTAAGATTGATGTAGTGCATGGCCATGCCCGAATGAATTAATGTGATTAATCTCATTCGATTGATCAATTTACTTGGTAACGAGAAAGCATTGAACAATATGAGTTGACGTGGACCATGACTCATGTTCAATATAACATCGTGTGACAATGGGATTGTGATATGTTCTATGTAGGAAAATCGAACTTGATATTATACTATTTGGGTAGGCATGATGGCTTGCTAGAGTCCGCTCATGTCTTATGAGGATCGATGTGATCGGACTCATTGCCAACATAGTATAGTCCTATGGGGTCACACGCATCGAACGAATTGTCAAAAATGAAATTATGGATTCTGGTGTGTTGGGCGACCGCCCAAGTGGCCATGGGCGACCGCCCACAAGTCAATGGTTGACTTGGGCGACCGCTCAATGGTCATGGGCGACCGCACATGTTATTCGAAAACTAGGCATTGGAGACTGTCTAGATGGGCGACCGCCCTTGCCCTTATGGGCGACCGCCCATGTTGGTTTTCGAATAAGGGGATTAGGCGCTGTACACATGGGCGACCGCCCAGCTCCTTATGGGCGACCGCCCATGTACGCTGAAACCGTTTTTGTTAAGGGTTTTAATAGGGTATAATATTTATAAGGTATAAATACTATCCCCTTTAAACCCTAGCAGCCAAGTGACGTTTTTGGTTTAGGAGAAACACAAAATATTGATTTCTCAATTGTGAATTGAAAATCAAATCACACCAATTCCATAATTCTTCATAGATTGAAAGGAGTTTCAATCGAGGGATCTAGCAATCCTCCTAGAACTGTTCTAGGGTTCGTTCATCGCGTGGATACTCATAGAGGATCTTTGCTCTTCAAGATCTTTTGTTCGTGATTCAACAATCGTTCATCAAGGATTCGCAAGATCGTCAATCTGGAGTTGGGTCACGTTTATCAACGACAAAAGCACTCAAGGTTGGTATTTCTATTTCATCTTTCTTAATTAATCATCTAGAACGGATTCTAGGGCTTTGGGTTTTTCGAGTTATTGCATTATTCCGCTGCGCATAGACCCTCGAAACCCAACAGTGGTATCAAAGCCCCGTTCATGATGTTTATATTAGAAAATCATGATAATTAGATAATGGGATTATGTTGATTTTCATGATGTGTATGATCTAGAATGTGAAATTGTATGAGTTTTGCTTGTGAAGTAATTGTATATATTGATATACCATGATTATGAAATAGAAATATATGATTAATCTGATTAATCTAGATTATGGGATGTCAATTTCATTAATATGATTAATGTGATTAATCTAGGATATTTGTGAAGTGTTACTTAGTATATTGGCTGGACACCAAAAGCTTCCCCACAGGCACTTCGATGGAAGTGTGGGATAAATTTGGAGCACGTGGCCGCGTACTAGTAATTACTGATCAAATGTGATTTGTGTTGCATCATTCCATGTTCATAATTATGCTCATATAGTTTTCATGAATCAACCTTGGCTTGTAATTGATAAGCATGAAAAATTGAACCTTCTTTGTAATTTGAGTTTATTTTATGCCACCCATGTTTAAACACTTGTGAGTACATGGATAGTTTCATGTAGGCTACGCCACAGCGAGGTACATTGATTCTATCTTTGTATGATCAAGATGAGCAAACAGTGATTGCTATACGTTTAACATGGTTGAACTCAATTAGGCTATCAAAACAGTTTTGGGCCTAAGGCATAAGATGAGATTGAAACATGTGACATATGATGTCTATAATCTCATAATGATCTAAGAGTCATATATAGATATGATTGATAAATGTTATCTACCTTTTTAGTTTAATTTTGAGCAGTCGTGCCATAGCCGACTTGAAATTAAATTAAAGTTGGGTCTTAGCCTATTAAATTATATTATGCATGTTTGTATAAGAAGGTTATATAATTTAGTGGGAGTATTTGTGAAATACGTTAATTAATCTCTTAAATGAATTGGTACTTATATGTTGCATATCTTTGTAGATCAATGGCTGTAAACACTAATCAAAACATGTCACTGCGATCAGTCCTTGAGAAGGACAAGTTAGAGGAGAATGGCAACAACTATGTGGATTGGATTCGCAGTTTGGGAATTGTTCTCAAACAGGAAAGGAAGTTGTACATTCTTGATGGACCCGTTCCACCCGAGCCTGCGGCTAATGCAACTAAAGCTGAAAAGGACCAACATAAGAAGCATGTGGATGATTCTATTGATGTTGGTTGCTTGATGCTTGCTACCATGTGTAAGGCCCTTCAGAAGGACCTTGTACACATGGAAGCCTATGATTTGGGAAATCATTTGAAGGAAATGTTCCAGTTGCAAACACGTCAGGAAAGGTTTGACACTATGAAGGCTCTTCATTCATGCAAGATGATTGAAGGACAACCTGTTGGGCCTCATGTGTTGAAAATGAAGGGTCACCTCGAACACCTTGAGAGGCTTGGATATCCTATCCAGTTAGAGCTGGCTACGGATATGATATTGGATTCACTCCCTGAAAGTATAATCAGTTTGTTCTGAATTATAACATGAATGGAATGAATAAATCTCTGTCTGAATTGCATGGGATGCTAAAGAATGCGGAGAACAATATTACCAAGAAAACCAATCAAGTGTTGATGGTGAATAATGGAAAGGGGTTCAAACCCAATGTTAAAGAAAAAGTTGCTAAACCGGAGGCAAAGGTTGCCGTTGCTGAGAAGCCTAAACCTAAATCCCAAAAGGATGCGGTGTGCTACCATTGCAAGGAAACTGGGCATTGGAGGCGTAACTGCAAGCTTTATCAGGAAGGACTGAAGAAGAAGGGCAATGAGATTGCCATGACTTCAGGTATCTATATGATAGATATTTTACTTTCTACCTCTAGTTCTTGGGTATTAGATACCGGATGTGGATCTCACATTTGCCTAAATGTGCAGGGACTAAAGAATAGAAGGTCGCTCAAAGAGGGTGAAGTAGATCTACGGGTTGGAAATGGAGCAAGAGTTGCTGCATTGGCCGTAGGGACTTATGAAGTCACTTTACCAAGCGGATTAATTTTAGTTTTAAATAACTATTATTATGTTTCGGATTTGAGCAGAAACATTATTTCAATTTCATGTTTAGACAATGAGGGTTACAATTTTCTTATTGCGAATAAGAAATTTTCAATTTATTTGAATGACATGCTTTATTGTGTTGCTCATTCTTTTAATGGCCTTTATGTCTTGGATGTTGAAAATAATGTTGATAATATCTATCATGTAAATAAGAAATCCAAACCAAATAATGTGAATGACACATATAAATGGCATTGCCGTCTTGGGCACATAAACGAGAAACGCATCTCTAAACTCCATAAAGATGGATATTTAGACTCTTATGATTATGAATCATATGATGTTTGCGAGTCTTGTTTATTGGGCAAGATGACTAAAGCACCTTTTACTAAGAGTAGTGAAAGGGCTAGTGATTTGTTGGCTCTCGTACATACTGATGTATGTGGACCAATGAATAGCATTGCTAGGGGAGGATTTCGGTACTTCATAACGTTCACTGATGACTTATCACGATATGGCTATGTCTATCTGATGAAGTACAAAAGTGAAGCATTTGAGATATTTAGAATATTTCAAAGTGAAGTACAAAATCAACTTGGCAAAACTATTAAAACACTTCGATCCGATCGAGGTGGTGAATATTTGAGCCAAGAATTTGACGATCATCTGAAAAGTTGTGGAATTGTTTCAGAACTTACTCCACCCAGAACACCACAATGGAATGGTATGTCCGAGAGGAGAAATTGAACCCTATTAGATATGGTTCGATCGATGATGAGTCAAGTTAACCTTCCTATTTCCTTTTGGGGACATGCACTGGAAACAGCTGCTTTCACACTTAATAAGGTCCCTACTAAATCGGCTTCTAAAACCCCACATGAGATGTGGCATGGAAGAAAGCCTAGCTTATCTTTCATGAAGATTTGGGGATGTGAGGCTTATGTAAAGAAATTGGTTTCTGAACATAAACTTGCACCTAGATCTGATAAATGTATTTTCGTTGGTTATCCTAAGGAAACGAAAGGATATCAATTTTACAACCGATCCGAGAACAAAGTGTTTGTTGCTCGACACGGTGTCTTTCTAGAGAAAGAGTTTCTCTCTAAAGAAACTAGTGGGAGTAAAATTGATCTTGAAGAAATTCAAGAACCTGAAAATGACATAGAGCCAATGGTAGAGACGGAACCAAATTCACAAGCTGTTGTGGAACCGGTTCAAGATACACAAGTTCTTCGCAGATCGGATAGGATACGATCCGAACCTGAGAGATATGGATTTCTCATGACGGAAAGTAATGAAGTAGAAATCATTGAGAATGATGAACCTACTTCCTATCAAGAGGCGATGTCTACTCCTGATTCGGACAAGTGGCTAGGAGCCATGGAATCCGAAATCAAATCCATGTACGATAATCAAGTTTGGAACTTGATTGATCCACCCGAAGGTGTAAAAACCATAGGGTGCAAGTGGGTTTTCAAAAAGAAAACCGACATGGATGGGAAGGTACATACTTATAAGGCTAGGCTAGTTGCTAAGGGGTATAGGCAGATTCATGGCGTTGACTATGATGAAACCTTTTCGCCCGTAGCAATGCTTAAGTCTATTAGAATTCTAATTGCCATAGCCGCATATTACGACTATGAGATATGGCAAATGGACGTCAAAACAGCGTTTCTTAACGGAAACCTACTTGAGGATGTATACATGATACAGCCTGAAGGGTTTGTCGATCCAAAGAATTCTAATAAAGTGTGTAAGTTGCAGAGATCCATTTATGGATTGAAGCAAGCTTCCCAGAGCTGGAATCTACATTTTGATGAATCAGTCAAAGAGTTTGGCTTCATCAAAAACGAAGATGAACCTTGTGTATACAAGAAAATAAGTGGGAGCATAGTTCTATTTCTGGTGTTATATGTCGATGACATCTTGCTCATTGGAAACAATGTTCCTGCACTTGAGACTGTAAAGTCTTGGTTAGGAAAATGTTTCTCAATGAAAGATATGGGTGAAGCGGCTTATATCCTTGGTATCAAGATCTATAGAGATAGATCAAGAAGGATGATTGGTTTGAGTCAGAGTACATATATTGACAAGGTCCTTAGAAGATTCCGCATGGAAAATTCTAAGAGAGGGAACTTGCCAATGGGACACGACATTACTCTTAGCAAGAATCATTGTCCTAAGACAAATGATGAGCGAAAGAGGATGAATGATATTCCATATGCTTCGACAATTGGGTCTATCATGTATGCCATGTTATGTACCAGACCCGATGTCTCGTATGCTCTATGCGCAACGAGTAGATACCAATCTGATCCTGGTGAGAACCATTGGATAGCAGTCAAGAATATCCTTAAGTACTTGAGAAGGACTAAGGATGTATTCTTGGTATTTGGAGGAATGGAAGATGATCTGGTTGTAAAGGGTTACACAGATGCAAGCTTCCAAACCGACAAAGATGACTATAGATCGCAGTCTGGTTTTGTGTTTATGCTAAATGGAGGTGCTGTTTGTTGGAAGAGTTCCAAGCAGAGCACTGTTGCTGATTCTACAACAGAAGCCGAATACATAGCAGCATCGGATGCGGCTAAGGAGGCGGTTTGGATCAAGAAGTTCGTTAGTGACTTAGAAGTCGTTCAGAGCATCACTAACCCGATAGAGCTGTTCTGTGACAATAATGGTGCTATTGCCCAAGCAAAAGAACCAAGGTCACATCAGCGATCCAAACACATTTTGAGACGTTTCCACCTCATTCGAGAAATCTGTGAAAGGGAGGACGTCAAGATATGCAAGGTACCAATGGATGACAACATTTCGGACCCTCTCACCAAGCCTTTACCACAAGCTAAACATGATGGTCATGTTAGGTCCATGGGTATAAGATACATGAATGATTGGGCCTAGTGCAAGTGGGAGACTGTAGGTGTTAGTGCCCTAGGCCTATAGAGATAGACCTTTATGTAATGTCATTGTTCATTTATATAAGAGATTGTTTCTTTGATTATTATATGTGTTTGCATGTTTAGTTATAATAATCGTGTCCCTAGTACTTATGAAGCACTAGTATGAAGTCTAATGGATAATCATGTGATGATTATATGCATGGAGATGCACATTAGATTCATGGGTACTTGTTAGAGAACAAGGTACTGGACTTGACCCATTATGAGATTTATGTCATGGTCAAATGTCATAATTAAATCTCATATAGTCATATCATTGATATCCTTTGACCTGAGATTATCATCGTCTTCCGCTCGATGAATATCATGTTTGATATAGTTTAACGTTGTTTTTAACCGGATGACAATAAGGGCTATCATTGGCATGGTATGATTCTTGTTGGGAAGAATGATAAGTCAAGATGGAAAATTGTCCCTCGTAAAGAGAGATGTTTGCTAGGCCACTCGTAAGTAAGATTGATGTAGTGCATGGCCATGCCCGAATGAATTAATGTGATTAATCTCATTCGATTGATCAATTTACTTGGTAACGAGAAAGCATTGAACAATATGAGTTGACGTGGACCATGACTCATGTTCAATATAACATCGTGTGACAATGGGATTGTGATATGTTCTATGTAGGAAAATCGAACTTGATATTATACTATTTGGGTAGGCATGATGGCTTGCTAGAGTCCGCTCATGTCTTATGAGGATCGATGTGATCGGACTCATTGCCAACATAGTATAGTCCTATGGGGTCACACGCATCGAACGAATTGTCAAAAATGAAATTATGGATTCTGGTGTGTTGGGCGACCGCCCAAGTGGCCATGGGCGACCGCCCACAAGTCAATGGTTGACTTGGGCGACCGCTCAATGGTCATGGGCGACCGCACATGTTATTCGAAAACTAGGCATTGGAGACTGTCTAGATGGGCGACCGCCCTTGCCCTTATGGGCGACCGCCCATGTTGGTTTTCGAATAAGGGGATTAGGCGCTGTACACATGGGCGACCGCCCAGCTCCTTATGGGCGACCGCCCATGTACGCTGAAACCGTTTTTGTTAAGGGTTTTAATAGGGTATAATATTTATAAGGTATAAATACTATCCCCTTTCAACCCTAGCAGCCAAGTGACGTTTTTGGTTTAGGAGAAACACAAAATATTGATTTCTCAATTGTGAATTGAAAATCAAATCACACCAATTCCATAATTCTTCATAGATTGAAAGGAGTTTCAATCGAGGGATCTAGCAATCCTCCTAGTACTGTTCTAGGGTTTGTTCATCGCGTGGATACTCAAAGAGGATCTTTGCTCTTCAAGATCTTTTGTTCGTGATTCAACAATCGTTCATCAAGGATTCGCAAGATCGTCAATCTGGAGTTGGGTCACGTTTATCAATGACAAAAGCACTCAAGGTTGGTATTTCTATTTCATCTTTCTTAATTAATCATCTAGAACGGATTCTAGGGCTTTGGGTTTTTCGAGTTATTGCATTATTCCGCTGCGCATAGACCCTCGAAACCCAACAGGAGTGCCCAGCCAAACCCTACACCCACTATGGGTTTTGGAGTATATTCGGGGAGTGGAAGTGGTTTTAGGGTTCCTCTATCTACATCACGAGCAATGATACGACCATTCTCCGATTCGAGTTTGACTTCTTCTGACGGGACTCACTTTGAGGGCATTTCACAAGCTCAGAGGGAGGAATTTTAGAGACAGACTGACATAAGAAATGGGTGTAGGTCGCGACATCCGGTAAACAAATACACTCCATCTACATATGATAAAACATATGAAAGAAAGAAAAGTGAGATTTGATTAGTTTAATAGTTTTTGTAATGTATATTTGTAATATTTCTTGTTTTTGTAATCTATTTATTAGTTGTTTGAAAGTTTTAGTTTGTTTCTATATTTGTTGTTGTATACATGGGTTTTGTTGGTTTTTGTTATTGCACAACTTTATTGTTGCAGGTGGGCAGTTTCTGGTAACTGCTGGAGCTAGATCTGGCATCTACAAACTCGCTATTTGAATTAGTGAGTTCATCTAAACTCGCTAATTCAATTAGCGAGTATAGGTGAACTCGCTAATTCAAATAGCGAGTTTGTAGATGGACCAGAAATTACAGAGACTTGATACACTTCAGACAGAAACTTCATAAACTTTGCCATGGACAGAAATTACAGAGACTTGATAAACTTTGCCAAAAATAAACTACAGAAACTAACTATTATTTTGCCAAACATAAACTTTCATATTACATACTCCCTCCGTCCCATAAAACCTTACCCATTTACTGTTCCGCGCGGAGAATAAGGAATAATGTTATTAAAGTAGGAGTTGTGAGTGGGTAGGAGAGAGAAAGTTGGGTAGAGAATAGGAAGTGGATAGTTGTTGTGAGTATGAAAAGTGGGTCCCATGAATAAAAAAGTATTAAAAAGTTTCATTTTTAGGAAGTGTGACTTATAAGTGGGACGCCCTAAATGGCAAAGTGGGTAAGGTTCTATGGCACGGAGGGAGTATAGTTTTGAAAAATTTCACTCAAATAGAAATTACATTCAAGTTTAATGGAAATTACATAAATATAATTATATTGTCTATTACTTGGACATCTACAACGATTGTGACATTCTTGCTTGCATGTTGAACATTGAGTCTTTCGTTTATCTGCTTGAAAGTCCATAGAGTTTCGAAACCGCCTTGATCTGGGCCTTCCGGACTTCACAGATCTTCGAAGGTAGGGATTAGGGAAAAAACGAGGCACAAATCCATCAACACCCCAATAGTCCTCATGTTGTAATAGTTCAAATGTTCCCTTCCATGTTTTGTAGTATTCAAGAATAGTGTAAAATGGATCAACATAAGAACGACCGTCAATATGCTGTGCTTGGCAACATGCAAGAAGATGGGAACAAGGCATGTGATATATAACCCATTTACCACATGTGCAGGTACGATCATTCCATCAAACAATTTGGATATTTTCACCATTATCATTGCGACGTGCGGTTGTCACCTGATAAACCCCCATCTTGTGAGTGTTGAACCTCCTAACATGATGTTGAGTAGCCTTCTCGCTATTCTTCCTGAATTGGTAATGAACTTTCTGACTGAATTGGTGTAGGGGATTGCTATTTGGGTTATCGGGATTACCTCCTAAAGCATTCAGTGAAAACCCATGTCTTACCTGAAAATATTCTACACAATGATAAAAGGCAGTCTCAACAATTGCTGTTATTGGCATCCCGCGAGCTCCTTTCATGACATCATTAAAAACCCCAGACATGTTAGAAGTCATAATGACATATCTATACCCACCATCATGCGCCAATGTCCACTTTCTGGCATCTAAATTAACAAACCATTTAATCGCCTCGGGGTCAATTAAACGGATACTCTCCAAAGTATTTTTCAATTTCCTATCTTGAGTTGCTTTACCATCTCTCCAAAATAAATACTTCAAACCAACACCTCTGTGCTTCTCCAAGAAATTTTCTCGCATATGCCTCAAGCAATATCTATGATGCACATTTGGCCACCATGTATCTTCCGATATAATTTTAAGAATGCTGTGATGATGGTCAGATATCAAGCATACCTCACGACTCTTGATAATATGTCTGCAAACAAGATATAAGAACCAACACCAATTCACCCAGTCCTCTTTTTTAACAACATCAAATGCAAGAGGAAGTATACTGTCAAGGGCGTCAACACCCATGACAATCAGTATTACCCCTTTATATCTACCAAGAAGGAATGTTCCATCAACATAAATGATAGGCCGACAATGAGAGAAAGCTTCAATGCAAGGCCAAATGCCCAGAACACCCGTTGAAACATCTGTAATTCACCGACAGGAGGAGGAGGATGAGTATACTCAACAATTGTTCCGAGGTTGTATTTTTGGATGGCTGCTAGGACACGGGGTAACCTTATATAAGATTCCTCCCAATCTCCAAAAATCTCTGCAATGCCCTTCTGCTTTCCACACCATGCCTTCTTATACGCAATTTCCTTACCAAACATTCCATCGACGTGTGCAATAATAACTCCAACCTTAACATCTGAATCGGCCTTAATAAGACTAACCACTTGCCGACCAATAAACATCGCATCTAGGTTAGGGTGATCTTGGCTTTCTCCTAAAAACAAGAAACAATGAGGACCCTTGTACTTGGTCACTTCCCAATAACCATGTTTCTTCCTACTCACACGAACATAAAAATTGCATGGATACTGTAAAAAGGGTAATCTGCTCTCTCATACCTCCGATTTTATAATGCTTCATAATGAACCAAATGTGTTTCCAAGTCATCATCCATCGGGCCGTTATCACCATCGCCCAAATCTATATCAAAATTAATACTACGCTCTTCATATCCATCATCAACATCATCTAGTAGTGCATCTATATTCGTGTCTTCTTCTTCTTCATAATCTTCATCATCTTTCGAATTCTCATCATTAACAAGATCATTTTGGCATGCCCCATCATCATAATTTGGTGTTTGGGTTGATACAAGTGTTTGTGTACTTGGACCAACCCTTGCATCACAGTAGCAACTTGATGAATTTCCATAAAAGGTCTATGTATTACGTATTTCAAATTGTTCATAATGTCAATTTTCAATCAATTTGATGATCACATAAAACTGCAAATTACCCAGCCCACCATATTTAGTAGAAATATCGAACATTATATCCATACCCGCATAATTTTCAATACGAAAAAGAAAGTACACACCAATACCGCTAATGAATGGGAATACCTACAAATTATTTCCAACTCATATAAACTCCGATCCACACGCATCTCTTTATATAATTCATCAACCAAATGATTGTATCTCCATCTACAATAAGCCCTAATCGCACATTTCGGCCCTTTTTTATAATGAGGACCATCAAATGGACATTCATCATTACCTCCCCAATAGCACATAAAAATGAGTGAATCTCCATTCATTTTTAACCCTACATTACAAAATCAAAGTGTTAAAACATTAAAAAACCTGATTTTAACATTCATATATATATATATATATATATATATATATATATATATATATATATATATATATATATATATATAGGTGCTCAAATGAGAACCATAAAAAATGAGAACCGTGAGAACCACTTGTATACACTTGTTTACAGTAGATACTTAGCTACTGTATACATATACAGTCTACTGTATATGTATACATTAGTTAAGTATCTACGGTATACAAGTGTATAACCACACGTATACATTTGTATACAGTAGCTAAGTATCTACTGTATATGTATATAGTCTATTGTATATTAAATATTTACTGTATACAAGTGGTTCTCACGGTTCTCATTTTAAATGGTTCTCATTGGAGCGTGACCCTATATATATATATATATATATATATATATATATATATATATATATATATACATATACTCCCTCCGTCCCGGTAGAAACCGCACAGTTACTGTTTGCGCGGGAATTAAGGAAAAAAATAATGATATAAATGTTGTGAGTGTAAAAGTAAAATAGGAGAGAGAATGAGTGGAGGGAATAGTAAATTATAATGGTGTTGTGAGTATTAAAATAATGTAGGAGAGAGAATGAGTGGAGGGAATAGCAAAGATTCTTTGCCATTTTAGGAAGTGTGCAGTTTGTAATTGGACGCCCAATGAGGAAAGTGTGCGGTTGTAGCGGGGCGAAGGGAGTATATATATATATATATATATATATATATATATATATATATATATATATATATATATATATATATATATTACTAACTCTATATATAAATACAAGTATATATAATTATTGGGAAATTGAAGATTTACCTTGATTTGTACTCTTGACTAATAATAAAGTTGAAAAATGTAAAAATTTAGAATTTTTCAAACCACTCTTCTTCTCCCTTTCTCTCTATTTTCAGCGATACGTTTATGGCCTGCAAGAATCTGTTCTCAACCTTATCTCAAAATTCGCTAAACTCGCCATATCAATTGGCGAGTTTGAATCTCGCTTAAACTTGTCAAATCAACTGGCGAGTTTCATTTCTATTTCATTTTTCTTAAAATGCAGGAAATTATATTTTTAAAGGGAATATTTTGAGAAAAAAATCTTGATAGAAGACTACTCCCTCCGTCCCGGAGAAATAACAAAAAAAAACTTGGCACGAGAATTAAGGAGAAAAATGAAAAAGGTGATGTGTTATGAGTATTGATGGTTGGGTAGGAGAGAGAAAGTGAAGTAAGTGGGTAATGGTTGTGAGTAGAGACAAGTGGATCCTATTTCCATTTTGGAAAAGTGCAAATTATTGTGGGATGCCTAAAATGTGTCTTTTTACAGATTATCGAGGGACGGGTGTAGAATATTAAAAAGTAATTTTTAATAAAAACATGCATTTAATTTAGAAATTGATACTCTCTTTTCATTTATTCCCAATTTAGTATTTGAAACATATACTCCTGGTTTGCAAAAGACCTCCATCCCACGCACGCACAGACCAAGAATGTTGAGACTGAGCCCAAATGGCATATGCCTCGCCTCCCTTTTCTTTTGCCGCCGGCGAAAATTTCTCAATCTCAATAATTTCTCAACTCCTTCTTCTATCTCATCCTCTACCCTTTTAACTTTACCTCCTAATCATATCAGATTTGATGATATCACTAAACTCGACCATGCTCTCCAACTGTTCGATGAAATGCTCAAAAAGCAGCCTCGCCCTTCAATCAAACACTTTACCCATCTGATTTCAGTCATTGTCAAGATGAAACATTTTTCACTCGCCCTTTCTCTTTTGAATCAATTGCATTTGCTGGGTATTTCAAATTTGTATACCATCAACATTTCCATTCATTGCTATTGCCATTTAAACCAGTTGAGTTATGGGTTTGCAATGTTGGGCCGCTCCTTCAAGCTTGGTTATGTTCCTGACATTGTTACCTTCAACACTCTTATAAATGGTCTTGCTTTAGAAGGTAGGATTGTTGATGCTGCCGAACTATTCAAGAAATTGGTCAGACAGAAAATTTGTGAATCTGATCAATTTACGTACAATACTATTATGAAAGGCCTATGCAAAACTGGGAAAACAACTATGGCCATTAACTTACTCAGAGCAATGGAAGAAGAAGGTTTTACAGCTGACCTAATATCCTATACCACAATTATTGATGGTCTGTGCAAGGACAAAATGATCGATGATGCTTTGAAACTCCTACAAGAGATGATTGATAAAAGCATTTTGCCAAATGTCGTTACTTACACCTCTTTGATTCAGGGTCTCTGTTACTTGAGTCGTTGGAGAGAGGCTACACAAATGCTAGACGAAATGTGCAAAAAACAGATCTACCCTAATGTACGAACATATAATATATTGGTCAATGCATGTTGCAAGGAAGGGAGGATGAATGACGCAGAGGATATCATCCTTAAAATGATTCAATATGGTGAGAGACCAAATGTAGTTACCTATACCTCACTAATGGATGGTTATTGCTTGCAAGGGAAAATGAGTGAGGCGAATAAAGTTTTTTGCTCCATGGTTCATAGGGGCATTGTGCCTAACATAGTTAGTTATAACACTCTAATAAATGGCTTTTGCAAGAAGGCACAAATGGACGAGGCCAGGAATTTGTTTCGGGAAGTTGTTCGCAAAGGATTGAAGCCCAATATTGTTACTTATAGCACCCTGTTACAGGGCTTGTTTCACTTGGGTAAATGTTCAACTGCTCGGGATTTACTTGCTGAGATGCAAGCTGATGGTGTAACTCCTAATCTTCAAACTTATGCTATTGTGCTTGATGGGCTTTGCAAAAACAACCGGATTGCAGAAGCATTATCTTTGTTTAGTTCAATGGAAACTCGTGGATCGAATTCTGATGTTGTTCTTTATAGCATTCTCATTCATGCTACCAGCAAGGGTGGGAAATTTGATACTGCAAGTCGTCTTTTGAAGAACTTTGTTCCAAAGGTTTACAACCCGATGTTCGATGTATAACTCGCTCATATATGGTCTATGTCAAGAAGGCCTTGTGGAGAAAGCAAAAGAAATTCTTATCAAAATGGAAGAGAATGGTTGCATACCAGATGATGTTACTCACAATATTATACTGCAAGGACTTCTCAAGAACAATGCAGGTCATGAGGCTGTGAGACTTCTAGGGAAATTGGTTGAAATTGGTTTCTCACCTAATGACTCTACTCTTTCCTTGTTAATAGATATACTCCCAGCTGAAGGACAGGATTCTACTCTACTCAACATGATTAGAATGTTTGTGCCAAAGGATAAAAAATGAAAATTCTCCCTTTCCTGCTCATGAGAAGCTGCATGAACAGTAGAAATGGATCAGATGCAAGTTTATAGTATTAGTGCCAAACTTTGCAAGTAAGGAAATATTGTTGTTTACTAGGAAGGAGTATTGTTGTCACATTTTACCTTCTCAAGGTTAACATATTTATGCTTTATCTATGTTTGTTGTCATCTTATACAGCTTCACTATATCTCTTGGTTTGCACTGTTCAGCCTTTTATATAGATCAAGCTTTAATTTGAGACTTATGTTACCATTATGAACAATGTAGAGTTACTAATGTCTAATATTGTAGTTCTTACTACAAGACAGTTGATTAAAGAATTAAATTAATTCTAATTTTTTGTATGCGCGTGCCGTCATTTGTTGAGTATGCTTTGAACTTTGTTCGTCTCTGTGGTTATCTGTGACACTACTTAACTTTAATATATGTATTCCGTGTATCTGTGTAACCTCTATTCAATTTCGGTTTCCACTTGACCCGACATGCAGAACCTGTGCGCAAGAATGTGAAAAACAGAAAAAATGGCTGCTGCTGCACTGGCTTATAAATGCATGGAGGCTGCTTACTTAAAGTTGGTCTATGGCAAAAGTTCCAGCTCTAGTAGAGATCGGCATGATTTGGAAGCAAGTTTGCAAATGATTCCACTAGGTAAGATGCATGGTATTTTATCATTTAAGTGGTAAATTATCTTCCACATGCCTACTTTTCTTGAACTGTTCTGTCGTGCATATATAAGGAGAAAAAATAATCCCCTCACTTGGCTATTTGATCGGGAGGCAAGATCTGAACTAGGACATCAAACACTTTTCATGGATAGAGATCATCAGTCTTGTTTCCAAAATAATTTTGTATTATTAACTCTTCTACTATTTCATTCAAGTTATTGTATATTTAACTAATAGGGCAGCATGAAAACAAGATAGATAGTACTAGTACAAATACCTACTCAGAATCTAATAACGCTATAATTTGTCAATTTGATAATATAGTTGCATATCAATTGGATTTGTGAACTTGGGTAGTATCTGTTTTATGTCTGTTAGGATTTTCTTTTTACCGCTTCTATTATGTGTGACCAACGTTTCTTTGGTCCTGCTAGATTCCTTTCCTAGGGACTAAAAACAGATTTTGAGGTCAATTTAAAGTCAACTTAAGATCAACCTTATGCTCAGTCTTTCCCTCATCGGTTATCTGCCATCTGTCTGTACAAATGCTTGCATTTACTCTGTAGTCTAGAAGCGATGTAGTCAACTAGTGCTGATTCCTTTATCATCTACCGTAAGAAGGAGAGAAGAATTCACTAGTGTTCTTTCTTAACTTCCCTTTCTCTAGAGTCACTTAAAGATATCTCTTGTTATTCTTATTTAAATGTTAAACATTGACCAAAGTAAAGTGAAAATGATTTACTAAGTGCTTGGATGTACATAATGATGGCAAGGATAATGATGATTATATCTTGATTGGAACTAAGGTGGCCTTTAATGGCTAGGAATTAAGCGAGTGCTCTTGCGAACCTAGTGCACACCTAGTTTAGAACATTTATTTAAATGTATGATATACTCTGTATACATTAGGGTTGAACTTTGCAAGCTTTGCCAAGAGTCTCGAGGGGGTTGTTATTCTCCATTGAATGCTTATGCTTTCTATTCATTGTGCTGATTGTTATGCTGCATTAGTTTTATTTTTTTAGTCTGGGAGGACTCCTTGATTTGTATATTCTCAGTTTTTCTGGTCCAAACCCTGCTCCTCCCTCCACCCCAACCTCCCTGCGCCAAAAGTGAAAATTTGACCACCGGGAAAAGAAAGTTTGCGTTTTCTACCATAGGATTCTTGTCTGTTGACAATTGATTAAGAAAATTAGTAGGCAGAGTTTTTCCTGTCCTTGGGAATTGCATGGATTTTTTTCCCCTTGTGAGTAAAGCATGTTTGGCCTCATTAAATCCTGTTCTTTATCTATCTCTCTTTTTTAGCAATAACAATATATATATTTTTTTTAAATTTAAATTCTTTTTAATAAGCATGTTTTTGAACCATATAATGGTCCTGTTTTTGTTAATTATGAACTTCATCTTCTGCATAGGTGAATCTCCGTCATCTTCTGCATCTGATATTGACAATTTGAACAATCATGCTGGTATGGATAAAGCTGCTTTGACCATGGGCAATGCTCATGCTGGAAACCATGTTAATGTTGCTCGAAATCGGCCTAACTTTATGAGGCTGCTCGACTTTGTAAGTTCATATTTTCTCGGATAGAGTATTTATTAGACTTTTTGTGCTTGCTTGGAGACATGTTGGCACCTTTTTTAGAGTTGGTTATGTGCTTGTACATTTCTTGAATTGACTGAAAAGCTGTGATGAATGATGAAAGAATCGATAGATGGAGGAGCTGTGATTATTTTTTATTTTTTGGGAAAATATAAGTGTATAAAATGCAGCCCATTTTGGTAAACTTCTGTCATGTTTGGCAGGAATCACCCTTTGTGATTTCTGATAAGCATTTGGTCTTGGAATTAGTGTTGTTTTACTGCGTTAGTAACCTTACTCAAGATGATCATAAGCACCGAGAGTTAGTTAACAGGAGAAGTCTCATTCATCTATTCGAACGTGCCCATATGAGTGTAAATTTATTTGATTCTCCATAAAATGTCATTTATTTAATATAAACTTATCAAAGAAGGAAAATGTTTATGCTTTTATTGAATGACAAAAGAGGATACGCGTGATTGTTTTGCAGACAAATGATGTAAATTCTGCAATGGAGGCATCTAGGAAATCCCAGGAAGCATTTGCAGCTGCAAACCTGGAAAAGACTCTGAATAAGGAGGGTATTGTTTCGCTTAAGAAGGTTATTAACTTCAGCTTTCAAGATGTAGAGGAACTAGTACAATTGGTGCGTCATGCAAGTGAGGTGATCAACGGTCCATGTTTCAGTGGCAATAGAGGGTTAGGGGAACCGGGTATATAATATTCTGGCTCCCACCCCCAAAAGCAAGCTGGTGCAATAATTCTGAGAAAGAATGCACAAGGGGCCCGGGGCCCGGGCTTGATTTTTGTTAAAGGATTGGGACAATAACATTTCATAACCTTTCTGTACATGTGTACAAAATGGGATCGAGTTCATAATATATTTTTTTAAACATTTCAGCTTGTTTCTGGCAAGATGAAATGAACAGAATTCACCATCATCCTTTTACGGGTTGGGTAGATGGGGACATGTGAAAAAGTCTATTTGTTTGATGATAGTTATAAATTTTATAAGTCTCGTTTGGTATGGCACTATTACAAGATAGCATTATAGAGATCCCCTTTGGTTCGGCTCTATTAGAAGATATCATTATAGAGATTGAGAAATCATAGGACAACATAGTTGAAGAGTTTGATCCACTTTTTTCTTTTCTTTTTTAAGAAGAAGAGTTTAATCCTCTGATGTAGTTAAGATATATCTGTGTCTTGATTTATGTTGGTAAATGTACAATCATTTCTTTCAAAATTGAAAGCCAAGTTTTTGCGGATGCTCCGTTTGTATGTTTGGAATTTAAGATTTTTTCTCGTTCTTCGTTCTTATAAGCTAAAGATTTTAAGTTGCTTTGCCAGTCTAGTTTAGAAGTATGTTTTTAGTCTGCCTATGAAACTACACAAAATTGCAGATAACAAAGACGTGACAGGTGCTTCAAGGTGCTTGCAAGTAATCTTCCACTCGGGTTATTTCTTTCCAAACTTGCACATTATTAATGCTCACTATATAGACATATATACACATATATGTATGCACATATATGCACATATATATGCAGTGTGGAAATACGTCCTTTCTGCACACAAGGCTTATGAGCTGCTTCCTGAGTCGGGCAAGGTTTGAGTGATATGTCATTAATTTTACACTATCTTATTTCCTTTTTGTATTTCATATGTCATAACGCTTGAGTTGTTTTTGTCATTCATTCGTCCATATAATATTGTTTGCAGGTGGCCTTAGATGCTGATTTACCTGTAAAACAGGCATTCCATATTCTTTATGAGCAGGTATCTAGATTCTAAATGCTGCTTGATTTCTCCTTGTGATATTCTCCTCTTTATGTGGAAACCACATCCAACTAGTCAATAACTGGAAGAAAAGGAACTACTCCCCTGTCCCTAAATGAATGTCCATTTTCAAGAAATTTTTGTCCCAATATGAATGTCAATTTTGGAAATAACTTTGTCCCTATATGTTTTTTTACAATTTTTTTTTCACTAGTCACTTTATACTTGCAAAACTAAATGTTTGGAAAGTAAAAAACAAGATTATTCATGCATCTTTTCCATTTAATTGTACAAAAGTAACCATTTCTAGAAGGTCCCTTAAATGAAATATGGACATTCATTTAGGGACGGAGGGAGTACCTTTTTATGGAATTGAGGATGGCCTTATCCTTGAGTGTTTCTTTTCTTGAGCGAGAGTGCTTAGGACAATGATTTAGGATGAGTCAATGCTATAGTCTTGTTTTAGCTGTATGTCCCCTTTTGTTTATTCTCTGAGATGGACTTCATTTCAGCTACAGTACCCATTTCGACACAACTCGACATGGACATGGCTACATGGGTCAATGGGTGCAGATGAACATCTACACTTGGTGTAAATCTTTCATTAAGCTATTCTATGTAGGTTTTATTTATTTTTTATTTTTTATTTGTTTACGACTGCCATGATAATGATCTCCTCAGTCATAATTTCTGACTTTGAGATCATTTTTCTTTTCACCTGTTGTCATGTACCGAGGAATCCTTGTTCTTCCGCTTAGCTAGTCATTTGAAGTCTGCATTGAAAAGTTGTTTTTTTTTTTTTCTAAAAAGGGTATTGCGGGAATAGATTTTATTTCATCCCTATAGTATGTAATTTCAGGTGGAAGTTCAAGTTCAGGAAGGTTAATTCAGCATGTTAACTCATTTGGCGATGAGGTACTTTTTTTATCCGTACCTAAAAATATGTCCTACCAAAACTTTCACACTATTCTTGACTTTGATTGTCTCTGCCCTGATCTTGAATGGCCGTGAATTGGCAGGATTCAGTTGAAGAAGAGAAAACAAAAGATTATGAGCCACTGAAGAAGCCCAAGAAAAAGAAGAAAAAGAAATTGAAGAACAAGAAACAGGTAATTGTTTCCCAAATACCATTCCGCTCTTTCTATCCATTCCTTTAATCTTCTATCATTTCTTATATTTACTTATTGTAATACCATATTTTTGTCGCAGATATTGGAAGGCGCTTTGTGAAACAAGCCACTACGCCCACAGTAGATTTTTTTTTTTATCTATTATCAAATTTGCATTGGGTTTAGGAAACCGTTGACCGCTCGGAAGCCCATATTAACTTAAAAGAACCTCTCTTTTTTCACTTATAAGAGCTTTAGGTTACAGAAAAGGGGTTCCGAGCCATCAAAATGGAACACACAATACTCTTCAAAGATGCATTAGACAATAGGTTACAGTTATCTTTTAATGCGTCTTGGGTTTGTTCAAGTACATTTGACTTGTGTACAAGTTTAATGACAAGTTGATTTTTTGGGTATCTCTGCAAGACTGATTTGTTTTTGTTTGCCGATTTCCTCTAGGGCCCATTGGGCGAGATTTAAACACAATTTAGGAAACAACATTTAGTTAATTCCCCAGACACCCCTCGGTAATACAAAGAAATAATTACCCTTACTTTCTTGCATGCGTGTGACGAGTGGTCAGTCCCCAATTCGAAAACTGAAAATTATACTTTAGTAACTAGAATTTTTAAAATTATATATTGGTCACTAGACATTTCGGATCAGTCATTGTATTCAAAATAGTTTTAGTCTGGTCAGTTCAGTCTCAAAAATTACAAATTAATCACTGAATTTTTCAGATCATCACAACAGTCTTTAGCCTTTCCAAGAACACTTCCATTTTTTTATATTTTTCACATTATAAGACTACTTTGTCTCTTATAATTGACTTTTATAATTGACTTTTATAAGACAAATTTTTCAACCAAAAAATTCAAAAATTTCAATAATAATAACGAATTGCTCTCATAATTTACATATTTACAACTCTTATAAGTTAATTTTAAGACTACTTTGTCTCTTATAATTGACTTATAAGATAATTTTTTCAACAAAAAAAATCAAAAATTTCAATAATAACAACAAATTGCTTTCATAATTTACACATTTACAACTCTTATAAGTTAATTATAAGACTACTTTGTCTCTTATAATTAATTTATAATACAAAATTTTCAACCAAAAAAATTAAAAATTTCAATAATAACAAAGAATTGCTCTCATAATTTACACATTTACAACTCTTATAAGTTAATTATAAGACTACTTTGTCTCTTATAGTTGACTTATAAGACAATTTTTTCAACCAAAAAAATCAAAAATTTCAATAACAACAATGAATTAATCTCGTAATTTACACATTATAACTCTTATAAGTAAATTATAAGACTACTTTGTCCATAAATTTTTATATTCCATGAGACCCTCTTATCATACTCTGACAACAACAATTTCCTTACTAATTCTCACACTCATTCTCTCTCATATTTTACTTTTCATACTCACAATACCTCTTTCACTCATTCTCTCTCCTTTTATTATATTAGTATTTCTTAATCTCCGTGCCGAGAAAAAAATAATCCTAAATCAGATGAAACGGAGGGACGGAGGGAGTATATATAATTAATTTAAGGATCAATTACATTTTAGTTACTTGCTTTATTTTATGTACATTTATAAATTAGTTCTTAACATTCTATCATCTACAATCCCGATTCCTAACTTTTATATTTTATTGTAATCTAGTGAAAAAATTATCAAAACATTAATTTTTTTTAATGAAAGCTGATGAAAAACTTAACACTTTTCTTTGGAAATTGTAATGTATATCCTTGTAGTTCAACAAATTCACATTTATTAATATTTCATCCATTCATAATCATCACCCGTCTTTGCAGCACCAACGCCACTAGTGGGTGTATTTAAAATATGATTTTTTTAATGAGGGTAAAATGAAAAAAAAATAATGAGTTATTTTGGATAATATAGTGTTTTTAGAGGTGCGATAATCATGTTTATAATTTAACGCTATGTCAATATTTACACATGATTGCATCAATACGTAAATGTTAGGAATTGGATTTTTTTTTTAAATATTCCATTTTAAATCCATATTTACCTAAATGACTCAAGGGAAAATTTATGTACCAAAATGACCACATTTTGAGAAATCGGCATTGGTAGTACCGTTTTTGGCTTAAAGTCGGCACTACCAATGCCGATTTTGGTCAGTCAAAAGTCAGCGAGGAAGGCTTAGGCTTAGGATTAATTAATGGTGTTTTGGATTAAGAGAAGTCGGTATTGCCAATACCGACTTCAACTAGGGTTATAGTGAAGTCGGCATTGGCAATGCCGATTTCAACCCAACATAAATCCTCACAAACCTCTTCTTTCTCATTCTTTCCTAACCATTTCTCCGTCCATTTCAATTTCGTGAGCTCAACATTCTTCAATATTTTGTGAATTAAGCATTATTCAAGGTACATTTTATTCTTTTTATATATTTTGACCTGTCGAATGAATTGATATATTTTGATTTGTATAATGTGATTTGTTGATTTTTTATATATTTTGATTGTTGAATTAATTTGTTTAGGGAAAAATATGAGTGGACTTCCACTTATTTTCATGTGCTACTCGGGGAGGAGATGATGAAAACCCGTTTGGAGATAGTAATCTTGAACAGAAATTTCCCTTAGGGCAAAAACTCGTTGGAGTTACAAAAAATTGATTAGGAAGTTATATAAGAAAATTGATATAGATCCAAGGGATATTAAATTGAAAGTTATTTGTAGATATCCTCATATTATGGGCAATGGGTTTGCAAATTACATTCCGCTTGAAGTCGAAAATGATATGTGTGTGAAAGTCATGTTTGATGTTTCTGCTCAATTAGGTGGGATTGGTAGCTTGCAGTTGTATATTATCATGGATTTTAGACTTGATAATACTGTGCGTTCTGATGAGGTTGAAACACGTGAGGAGCCGATACAAAATGATAACTACCTTGAGAGAGATGCTTTTGGTTTTGAAACACATTGGGAAGAGGAAAGGGAAGTGGAACCGGAAGTGGAAGCAGAAGTGGAAGTGGAAGGGGAAGCGGAAGAGGTAGAGGAACGTGAAAACGATGATGATTCAGATTATGAAAGTCATATCCTTGCAGTAAGTTCTGATGCTGATTCTGGATATGAAGATTGTTCGAGTGCAACTGATAACGAGAATGAGGGTGATGATGGGGAAGGTGGTGATGTAGGAGCACAGATGATTACTTTTCAAGGTGAATCGCAAAATCAAATGTATGGGAGAGGAGACTATCAATTTTACCGTGATATTGGTGAAGGATCAGAGAATTATGATAATACTGAATACAAGTTTGCCGAATGGAATGCGGAGAAGGATGCAATCGCTAAAGGTATTCGCTTCTCAGACAAGATTGATGTGCGTACCTGCATAAAGAAGTACCATATTAAGAAGAATCTGAGGTTCAAGGTGAGAAAGAGCACACCGCAAAAGTGGACTATTGAGTGTTTGGTGAAACAGTTCCCCTGCAATTTCTATGTCAATGTGAGTCTGAAGAAGGGTGGGTACTGGGAAGTAACTAAGTACAAGGGTCCACATTCTTGCTTGGCTTCAGATGTTAGCGGCAATCATCCTAATTTAGATGCTAAGTTTATAGGACGAGAAGTTTTTGATCTTGTCAAGGCTGATCCAGAGTACAAGATTAAGCTTATCATGATAAATATAAAATCAGATCACGGTAAGGATGTTTCATATCGGAAGGCATGGTGTGGTAAACAAAAAGCCATCGCTCAAGCATATGGGGACTGGGAAGAATCTTATAGAAAGTTGCCACGTTTGTTAGCAGCTATTCAAAAGTGGAACCCTTCAACCATTGTGGAGTTTTCTAATCGTCCCCGAAGCCGGGTCCTCCAGGTTCGTTTGACCGTGTGTTCCGGGGCATTTGGCCCTTGTTTGGAAGCATTCTCTCATTGCCGTCCCGTCATTTCGTTGATGGCACATTCTTGCATGGAAGATATAAAGGGGTAATACTTATTGCTATGGGCGTCGATGCGAATGATAGTTTACTTCCACTTGCTTTTGCTCTTGTTGAAAAAGAAGACCAAGAAAACCGGTCTTGGTTCTTACATCTTCTTTGCAGACATGTTATTAGGGCTCGTGGAAGTTTGTTTGATATCCGATCGCCACAATGGGATCCTTGCCACTATTGGAGAAAATGGTTGGCCACGAACCTGTCAGGCACAGGTGGTGCATGTTGCATTTACGAGCTAATTTCCTGTACACTCATAAGGGGGTTGGCTTAAAAGATCTTTTTTGGCGTGCTGTTAGCGCCACCCAGACCGAAAGATGAAAAATTACTTGGCTCGTATTCGTATAATCAATCGCGAGGCGCTTAAATGGTTTGAGTTGTTGGATGCTAAAAAGTGGTCAATGGCGCATGATGGTGGATATAGGTATGGCATTAAGACTACCAATTTGTCTCGAGGTTTTTAATGGTGTGATGAAAGGAGCACGAGGGATGCCTATTTCGGGTATTGTTGAGATGGCCTTCTATAGGTGTGTGGAATACTTTCAAAATAGACTCTCGATATCAATAAGGGCTTTAGGGGGTATCCCGGTAACCCCAATATAAATGCTAGATCGCTATTCACCCAAAGGGTCCAACAAAAATATGATTTCAACTTGAAGAAGGCCGGCTATCATAGTGTTAGGAGGTTTAACAATACTCCAAGAGGTGTTTATCAAGTTACAACCGGGCGACGCGGTGAAAGGGGTGGAAGGATTCAAGTGGTGGAATTGGGTCCTCGAGCATGCACTTGTGGTAAATGGGTGCAATATCATTACCCTTGTTCGCATGCTCTTGCCTCGCTTCAAAGCCCAACATATTGATGGTTTGAATTTTGTTGATCCCTTTTACGCCTTGAGGCGTACCACAATACATGGAGGGGCACTTTTAATCCGATCCATGACGAGGCTTACTGGAATGTAGATCATCTTGTCCCAAGTTTTTATCCTAACCCAATGCACCGGCGTGATAAGAAGCAAGGAAGACCTAAATCAAGGCGGATTAGAAATAGGATGGATTGGCAGGTGGAGAAAAGGAAGTTTCGTTGTGGGATATGCAAGGGAGAAGGTCACACTAAAAGAAGATGTCCAACTCTTAGGGTGGAGGATTAAATGTTATTTTCTAGTACTTGTAATATGTTTTGTTTAACTATTTGTAATATATTTAAGTATTCGTAGATGTTATTTGAACTTTGAACTTGTAATATATTTAAGTATTCGTAGATGTTATTTGAACTTTGAACTTGTAATATATTTAACTATTTGTGACTGTTATTTTATTAAGTGTTTGAAAAAATGATGACATAATATTCGCTTTTACTCGATAAAAATTACAAAATTCAGTGACCACATCCCTGGTCACATAGGAAAATATTACATAAACATAAATAAATAAATTCAAAGGACCACATCCCTGGTCACATAGGAAAATATTACATAAACATAAATAAATAAATTCAAAGTGACCACATCCCTGGCCACATAGGAAAATATTACATAAACATAAATAAATAAATTCAAAGTGACTACATCCCGGTCACATAGGAAAATATTACATAAACATAAATAAATAAATTCAAAGTGACTACATCCCGGTCACATAGAAAAACATTACATAAATTCAAGTACATATTAAATCCGATGAAATTCAAATAATACATGTCCAAAGATGAAATTAACAATCCTTAGGGAAGACCTTAGAAACATTGGAAGGAACAATGTTAAGTAGTTTTTTTGAGCGTGATATGGTCCAAACAATGTACCTAATAGATCAACAAAACAAAACATTTAGAACAAAATGTTAAGGATATATTTAGGAGTGTAATGTTAAGGAAAATATTTCATACCCGAGTAAGTATCGTAACAAAGACCTTCACCTATGTCACTTCCGCCCTCGCCTTGCTTCAACACTTTGTCACCTAAGTAAGCTTCACATACGTCATGGATCCTTCAAAATCACGTGAAAACTTCCACTCTCGCTTGTGTGAACTTCTTGACCACAACCACAACCTAATACAACAAAAATATAATGATCAATTATTTATAAATTTTAACCTTAACTATAATTAAAATAAAATAATATACTGCTCCACCCTCTCATATTTTTGACAGCTTCTCCTTGATCATTCTCAAGGGATAATAAGTACCCTCTCGTAGCTTAGATAGTCCATAGCAAAGAAGCCAAGCTTTGCCCTGAAAATAATCATCTTCCTCCGGCTCGTCAAGTTTTTTACGTATGACCTCTTGGGTCGACTGAGCGGGAGGTCCCTGAGATACATGAGCTTTTCCGGTCCGATGCCGACGCATGGCTAACTGTGCTTCACCAGCGGGACCAGGTATGATATGACGGGGTGGAGATTCTCTCTCTCGTTCGATTTGAGGCGGTGGAGAATCAAACTGATTTAAAAGTTGAGAGAGACTAGCGGGGTTACCGGGAAGTGGTTCTCGTCCAAGATACCAATGGGTTGATTTGGATCCATTTTGATATATTTTGATCTTGGGTTGAGAGAGATGGATGAGAGATTGAGAAATGGATGAATTCGTTTTTGAGGTCACCGGGCCTTTTAAAGGGTAAGTATTCTGAAAACGGTATTCGTAGTACCGTTTTTGATAGTTCTGACAAAAACGGTATTCGTAGTGCCGTTTTTTACAGTTCTGACAAAAATGCCATTCGTAGTGCCGTTTTTGACAGTTCTGATAAATATATCTTTTTTGGACTGATGTGACAAATTTACTCTAACTCATACGAAACTGGTACCAATCATTTTATAACTTACCAACTAATACGAAAAAATAAGAAATTGAAGAGAGTCATAATAACTTACCAATTAATTCGAAAAATAACTTACCAATTAATTCGGAAAGATAAGAAAATATTTATTGACCACATCCCGGTCAAATAGGAAATCCGTCAGGGATATGCATCTGGGGTGTAATTGTTAGGAGGATTACGTGGCCTATCACTTCTCCTAGGTAGAAGGCGAGATAATACACGACCTACTCGTGATGTGCTAGCTGGACGAGATGATGATGGTACCCGAGTAGTAGGTCTCGTGTGACCAAAAGGTGTAGCCTCCGGAAACGACATTCGAGGTAGCCGAGGAGTATAATCCATTTGAAGGCTTCGCCTTCCACTCTGACTCTGAGAACCATACGATGTGAACCCCATCCCTAGAGGTGGACGAGATGATGATGGAGCATAGTCAACGCTTCTTCTTCGACTTCCACTCTCACTCCCCGAAGTATATGATGCAAAACCTAAATTTGGAGGGGGAGTTGGAGTATAATCCATCTGTGTATCAGAGAATCCATAGTTTCCTGCCTGGGAGAAAGCGTCATTCGCTGCCTCCTCACTCGCGTCCTCCTCATTCCGTTCCTCCTCATTCCCTTCCTCCTCATTCCCTTCCTCCTCATTCCCTTCCTCGCCATTGCCCCCCTCATTCGCTGCCTCCTCAAAATTTACCTCTGGATCATCCTGCACATGATAAATTATAATTCAAGAAAAAGACCCTTCTCGTTAAATATTTAATGATCCACGAAAAAATAAACATATTACCTCGGATCGCCCGCACATGTTGACCACGTCTACGAACCCGATTTCGTCTCTCGTGGCACCCCTACAACACGATCTACTGTGGTGGGGAGTTTGGAGGGCATCCATTGCCTCACTGCCTAATAGACGATAACGATTGTCTGATGACACCACGGGTAACATATAGGTGTTGTGAGCGTAAGGCGTATCCCTCAACCTCAAGTATGGCATTCTCGTTGGATATGTACGCGCGCTGAAGGTTTTGAATCTGTTGAAAATAATAAAGAAGGAATAAATTATAACGATAAGATAAAATGGTAAAAAAAAATGAACTAAAGTAAATATGTACTATTTAACTTACCAAACCCTCATAACGACTAGCATGCGCCCGTACCCCTCGTCCTCCACATCATTTGGATTACGGATCAATAACCGTGTGATTCGAGAGTACCATAACATATAGGGATGTGCTAAATCTACATCCTCGATACCGTATTGCCCATCCACCACCAAATTAGCCCGCTGATTCCACATTCCTATGTAAGATATGTGGAAATTGAGCCAATTAACTTCTCGTTCGACCTCGTCTGGTCAAGTCCATGCAGTAATCACTGTGTCATGTGGGTCGTGATACCCTGTAACATCCCGAACCGCCTCATTACTCGATCGTGAAGGTGCCACTCAACCCTATCAAAGCAAATGAGGGGCACCTTCGCTCTCCATATATGTCGGTCCCCCTGGAAGCAATATGCCGGACCCCGGACACTAAAGTAAGGCCGCCACTCGAACCTCGATCCTCACCAAATACGCTAGCCGATCTCGATATCCACGCAAGTTGTGGCCGGTAAGATGCGTATGTGATAAGGGACCTTGCCACCTACATATGGAGCAATTTCACATACAAATTAATGTGTAATAATCAAAATCAAGTACATAAAATATTATGTGATTTTAAAATGAATTTATTTTAAAATACCCGCAACCATATGGCAGAATGCATCCCGAAGAATGACATCTCCACGTGTCCTTACGGGTCGTAGACACAACAACCGTTCCCAAGCCCAAAGCTAAAAAAACATAAAGAAAAATATTTAGTGTCACGTACAAAACATATTTTCTTCAATAGAATAATATAAGCAAATATAATTGACATACCGCACAATTGTTAAGAATCCACCACAACATTTCGCATCGGGCTTTGTCGCCACACACAACTCCCGATATAAAAACGCTAACGTAGCACTACCCCAACCGTAGTTCCCAATCGCGTCAACGTTCCTAAGCGCAGGGAGGTACATCGCTTTCACCAAGATATTACTCGTGTCCCATCAATAATGACCCTATGGATATCAAAATATAGGCCCGAGTATACCGATTAATCAATTCGGCATGCGCATTTGCAGAAGATCCTCCCACCGAGCCGCTGGTCTATAATCCACTTAATAGACAATCTACCACCCTTCAAGTCGATTCAAGTGGTCGAATCCCAAGTAACTCCCGACATAATTGGCACCATTCCAACCTATGCATATTGGTTCGGCTATGAATCACAGGCTCCCCGTCTATAGGAAGGCCACATAAAAAGCCAACATCCTGAAGGGTGATGGTCATCTCCCCAACCGGCAATGGAATGTGTGCGTCTCGGACGCCCATCTCTCAACTAAAGCCGCTATCAAATGCCAGTCATATTTGAAATGACCTAACTTATAAACACCGTAGAATCCTACTTCTAAAAGTTTGCTCTGTATCCTAACATCCAAGTTTGTAGGAAGTTCCTGACCGCGCCTAAATCTAATAGTCTCAACTTCCCGTCTAGCCCAAATAAAATTTGAACGGTGTTTATCTTGTAATCTTAATACGGAGGGGTCTAGCGGCCCCGGATCAACAAATGCTTGGGTTTGGTCCATCCGAAACAAACAACAAAACTATTAAACTAAAATTCAAAGGAAAAAAAGGTCAGCTCCGTTAAATATTTAACCGAAAAAGGACAATTTTATGACGGTTTAGTTAAGTTTTTAATGTAAGATGGCATTTTTTTGATAAAAAGACACAACCGTTAATTATTAAACTATAATTCAAGAAAAAGCCCATTCTCGTTAAATATTTAACCGAACAACGAAAAACTCGTTAAATTTTTGACAATACAGTTAAGTTTCTGACATAAACTTAACATTTTCGTTAAATTTCTAACAAAAAAATTCGAATAAATTAAAAATCAAGTTTAATTAAATCTTAATAAATAACCTAACATGTATGTAGGAAACTCAACAAAAATTAACACAAATTATAGAAATAAATATAATTAAAACGCAAATTATAGAAATAAAAATCAATAAAATACTAACCTTATATTTTAAAAACGTGAGTATGAATAACGTTTTTAGGATTTTGAATGTTATTCTTGGTTGGCTTGATGAGATCTTGGTTGGTGTCAATGGCTATGGCTGAGAGATAGAGAGAAGATGAGACTGAGAAGAGAAGATGGGAATGAAGGGATGAAGGGAAGGGGAAGGGGATCTGCACGCATGGGATTCTTTAAAGCAGAAGTCGGCACTACCAATACCGACTTCACCCCACTTTTCCAGAAAACGGCATTGGTAATGCCGACTTCACTGTAACCCTAAATGAAGTCGGTATTATCAATGCCGACTTTACTTAAAATTAAAAACTTCGTAATTAAGGCAATTTAACCTCCCATTTAATCCTCCCAATTAATCCTCCTCCAATGGCTGACTTTTGACTGACCAAAATCGGCATTGGTAGTGCCGACTTTAAGCCAAAAACGGTACTACCAATGCCGATTTCTCAAAATGTGGTCATTTTGGTACATAAATTTTCCCTTGAGTCATTTAGGTAAATATGGATTTAAAATGGAATATTTAAAAAAAAAAATCTTAGGAATTGGGTTACAAAAAATATAATATTTGGGAAACAATTTGCAAATATGTCTAAAAGTAAGATAACTGAATTGCAATAATAATTGACACTTCATTTAAAGTTTCTAATCTTTATACTTTTTTTGTAATTATTACATTTGTATACTAGTAGCTAAAAATTTAATTTTGTTTTAGCATGACTTTCAGTGTAATATTTAAATCAGTTTTTTTTTTCCCGGAAGGCAATGAGTATATATCTATATAAAATTTTCAAAGGTGATTATCATCATATTATTATAACATTTATAAGAAACAAGGGATATTTTACTACAAACAATTTGCCGATCAAGCAAATTGTAAATGATACTTTCATTCTTTATATTCAAATTGATTTAGTTAGTTTTTTTTAAGGTTAGAATGAGTTGTGTTTGTAAATTTAGGTTTGAGTTTTAATTTGGTCATTATTTTAGGTTTAATTTGAACGAATTTTGAGTGTTTTTTTCTAATTTTTTCCATTCATTCCATTGAAGTAGTATTTATTTGATCAAATGTTATGGTTTTGGTTGTATTTGATTGATTTGTGAGTATTTTCTAGAGTATGATTTATTTTTAGTCAAATTTTGGGGATATTTTGTGTTGTGGATATTTTTTAGAGTATTGATTTGTGAAAGTAATATTTGTATTTGTGTTGATTTGTGAACATAACACTTGTGAAAATAACACTTTCTGTATTTTATTTGTCAAAATAATACTTGTGCTTATGTTGTTTTGATTAATAGACTGATACTTTTGTTGATCCTGGGTTTTTTATCCTTCTGTGTTAACTTTACATATATTTAGGCAAATCATGACATTTCGAGTTTATCATTTCGTCGTGGTGCGACCGTGCCAAATGTTATAGCTCCCGTTATCCAGGAGAGATTAGCAGTGGCTGGGTTTTTGGGAGTTCATTTGATTGACAGGGTGCAGTATGACTGGGCTTTATTTGAGGCGTTGATTGAGAGATGGCATCCGTAAACCCATACATTCCACCTCCCTATTTGTGAGATGACCATCACATTAGAGGATATCGGGATGCTGTCCGAGTTGCCGATTGATGGGTTACCCGTTACCGATTCAGATTTGCCCGTGCTTCTTGATTGGCGGGTCTTATATGCGGAGCTTCTAGGTGTTGTCCCACCTAATGCAGCATTTGATGGTAGTAGTATAAAGATTAAGTGGTTGAAGACACATTTTTCTGAGTTTGGTAGCCTTCCCGTTGATTCCCCCCAAGACTTGGTTGATAGGTATACGCGTGCCTATATTTTGATAGCCTTTGGGGCTAATTTGATACCATATCATACTAATAGCAAGGTGAAGCTGTTTTTATCTCTCTTTACTTAGAGATATTGAGAGAATACACATGTACATCTGGGGTAGTGCATGTTTAGCCTTTTTATATAGGGAACTTTGTTGTGCCACTCACCCCGAGAATAGTCAGTGTGGTGGATTTCTGAATATTTTGCAGGTATGCTATAACATTTTACACTACTAGAATACAATTTAATTAAACGTTATGATGTTGTTTCCTTTATTTCTTTTTTTTTTGTTTTTTGAAATCATGATATGCTTTGATAATATTTCATATATTTTTTATACAGCTTTGGGCATGGGTGTAAGTACCCAAATCCGGATCGTCAAAATCCGTTAGAAGTTAACCGGAATCCGTTAACTGGCCCGTTCCAGGTTAACCGAAACCCGTTAAGCTCTCCGTTGCCCAGCCAACGAGACGTCCTGGGACTGCCCTGTACATCCCGACGTCAAAGCGCACTTAACACACGTCGTCGCACGTAAAAGTATGGCTTTCCCTGAAAAACGCACTTTTCGGCACTTTCCGGGGGCGTTTCGGACATTTTCTGGACTGTTATTTTAAAAAACGGACAAAATCGGGACCCGGGCGCGAACTCCCACAAGGCTGGTGAGTCATGGGACACTTGGCACGCATGCCACCTCCCTCTAGTCACCTTTCAATCAAAAATCAAGGAGAAAAGACTAAAATACCCCTGGTATGCAGTCCAAGTCCGGCCGGACTCCTTTGCAGACTCTCAGAAATTGCCAGCAAGTCCCTCCAATTTCCAAAGTTTCACAAAACCCCCTGGATTTCAAGCTAAGTCCGGTCGGACTCATGCTGAAATTTCACCTATAAATAGAAGGGCTGTCAAAGCCATTTATAACAACAAATTTACTCTCCATTTTCACCCCAAGCCACGGTCCAAACCAGTTTCACCCCTTCCCGAGCTCCCGTTTTGTCTCGATTCACGTGAAACCTTCGTATTTCGATCAAATACGCCCCTCACCACTCCGAAACACCGTTCCAAATCACTTTTCGTATCCCGTATACACCCCCCGAGCCAAAGGAGTCGACCCTAGCCATAGATACAACTCCCTCTTCTAATCTCTCGTTCCGCCTCGATTTATGCGCCAGTCGCTACAACCATTTCGGACAAACATCGTTGAAATGTAGACGCCTCTGTCTAACGGGGTCCGATAAGTTTTAGCCCCTAGATCCTCTTCTCTTCCCGTAAGAGAAGTAATCTCGGGTTAAAACGGCGTTCCGGCCCCGTTCCGTTTAAATTTCTGTCATTTACAATTCCGGATCGATCGATCCGTTGATCGTCATTTAAATTTCTGTCATTTACAATTCCGGACTGATTGATCCGTCGAACACCATTTACTTTTACGCAAATTTACCATTCCGAGTCGTTTGGCTCGTCGATCGTCATTTACAACTCCGAGCTGTTTGGCTCGTCGATCGTACTTTCCAATTCCGGATCGTTTGATTCCGTTGATACCGCACTTTAAATACTGTCATTTACAAAGTCCGACCCATTTGGATCGTGATAGTATTTACTTTTCAAAGTCCGAGTCGCAACCCGATTCGTTGATTGCATATCATTTAATACGTTTTTCCCGTAAAATCGTTAACAATGTAATGCCCGGTTCAAAACCGGAGTTCGACCTTCGAACTCTCTTTCAAAATGCGCGAAATGACGTTTGGCCTCCAAACGCTCATCTTCAAACTCAAAATCCGACGTTTGACATTCAAACGCTCTTTTCTTAAAAGTCAACATTTGACACTTAAGACCAACAGTTAAAATCAGCATTCGCGCCACTTTTCCTAAAACTTCAAAACCGACGTTTGTCATTCAAATGCTCGTCTTTTCAAACAAAGTCACCTAATCAACGTTTGACATTCAAACCAAGATTAAGCTTGTCATTCAAGCCCCCATTTCAAAATGCAAACACACACACACGCACACGATTTCGAGAAAGGTAGAAAGACTCGTCATACGAGGCGTTTCGGGTGATCTCGTAATACTCTTCCCGAAACGTAAAGTGACCTCCGAACCTAACAATCTCTGGTAACAAATAGTTTTTTACTCGTTTTTGCTACCAATAAAAATGACCCCCATTTTCAAAAGCCTTTTCCTAAGTTTTTACTACCAATAAAAACGACACCATTTTCACTAAAGCCGTTTTTCAACGTTTGGGCTCAAAATACAAAAACTGCGTGGCGACTCCTCTCCCTTCCCGAAAAGTGAGGTCTCAGACACCAACCCTCCGCGAAAGACAACCGCTTTCGCCGCGCGCGAAATCTGGGTAATTTCAGTTAGCGACTCCGCTGGGGAAAATCTGGATACTTTTTTCAAAACTGCCGTTGTTTTCAAAAAAGCCTTCCGTGTGTCAAACTTTCGTTTACCCTTCCTCGTTTTCGTGTGCGTGTGTTACTTTAAACCTCGAACGGTTTTTTTCAAGGGCATTACATTGTCGTCTTTTCAAAATCATACCATGTTTATGCATCCCCATTCATGTTTGATTTTCATGCTATCTTTTGAACTGCGCATCAAAATTCTTTAAGACACATTCTGAAAAATCTCTGTTTTACTCAGAAAAAGAATTTTAGTGACCTCACACTACTCGCACTTGCTACCTCGGTACACCGCACTTCACGTGCACTTGCTGCCTCGGTACACTGCACACTACGACCCGTAACCCGGGATGGCCTTATCAGTTGCACCTCGGTTGGTCTGCCAGACACCTTTCGAGGGCGCACGGGGTCGTCCCAAACAGCCCATCCTAGCCCGTGTAAGCCATGCACTCTTTGTGTCACACTTTGTCCAAGACCCCAGTTGGTTTTTGGCTTAGTTCGTCTCATAAAGCCTAAGTGTATGTTTTTTATGCCGGGTTCCGCCACGAGTCAAGCTCGAGAGGTTGAGACCGAAGCTCGTTCTCGACCCGAAGTCTTGAGCTTTTCAGCCTTGACTTTGACGCGGAGCTCTGCCAAAAAATATACCCGAAGGTTCAATGTGACACCGTGTCACCAAACCCTCACCGTATGCACCGTGCCAGCCACAAGTTGGCCAACGCCAAAAGCTAAGGTCCCTCGCGCAAGTGAGTCAGGAGAGGTCATGCCGAAATTTTGGCACGATCCCCGCCTTAACTTAAGGATGTTGACTTCGATTGTGGCCCGTGCGTCACATACGTTGGAAGTTTGCGTAACAGCTAGCCTTAAGTTCACTTTTTCTGTTGTCGGTGGAACTCGCTTGCCTTATAGGACCTCGCTCGGGATAGTCCGTCCCGAGAAAGATGATCTACAAATGGAAACGAGGGGCTTATAAACGTAGTGACGAGATCCACTGATTAGAGCTCTAGGGTTAGTTGCAAAAAAGAAGACACGCTCTTTTCCAACCAATTAGGACTCTAAGAAAACACGTTTGAAGTAAACATTAATCGGTAACTGCACATTGCACAAGCCCGAAACCTTGAGCCAAATACCCTTTCCGAAGCCTAAACCCTTCCTTTCGTTCCCTGCAGCGAGCAGAAAGTGGTTCAGATTTCCGGTTCAGCGCCTCGCCGTAATCACAAGCATGACGCGTACAGCTTCTTCGGTTCCCTCGGTTCCTCACTGTAATTTCCGACATGTCTAGCTCACCGAGAAATCGTGACGGGGACGGACCCCCGCCACCGGTAACAGATATGACTTTGGAAGAAGCCATCCGGGCTTGTGAGGTTCACAAGAGGCAGAAAGAAGATCAGCAAAATTTCATGGTACAACTTCTGAATGAGCGAGGTATAGCAGCTATCCCACAGTCAGATGGTACTTTCGTCCTGGTCGAGGATGACGATTCCCCGAAACCAGTTCCTCAAACCTTCAACCAAGTTCCTCCCCCGCCAACTTACGGGGTGCTTTCTAACCAAGGAAACAGCCGACCTAGGCTTCACGTTGCCACCTCTCAGGGCAACCCTGTCACATATGGCCAGGCCAGTGCTACTCCCATCACTCAATACCACCAGCGCACCGCTGGACCATCTCAGACATATGCCAATATCCTTCAATACCCTCCTGGGTTCATCCCATTGCCTATACATGAATCCTAAAACACCGGGGACAAACCCCGATACAGTTCAGAAAAGGCCCCCATATATTCACATATATCAAGCCTTCCACCTCCAATCACTACCGCTCACATGGTAGCACCCGACGCCGAGCCTCACAGTCCGCCACTGGACCCCACTTTAGCCTGGATGGTCGAACAGATGAAAGGCCTGAAAGCCACCATGAACAGCTCAAAGCAGGAAACGCTCAAGTCCACAGACCCGGGAATGGTCACGCCTCTCCCTGCCAAGTTCGTAATGCCGGAGATGGACCGATTCGACGGAACCGAATGTCCTCAAACGCATGTCGATACCTACGTTCTCGGCATGAGAACGAAAGGAGCAACCCTCCAGCAAATGGCTGACCACTTCCAGCATACGCTTAAAAGTTCAGCGTTACGATGGTTTCTGAGGGTCAAGCCTGCGGATCGCCACACCTGGGATCATATCAGTAACATCTTCCTGGAACGGTACAGATCACTTAGAGTGGGAAACGAGTCGTGAGGACTTAATCACCACTGAACAGAAAACAAATGAAAGCGTCGGAGAATTCTACAAAAGGTGGAGCTGGAAACTCTCCGAAATCATGGAGCCACTCTCCAAGGATGAACAGATGCGGATCTTCAAGTCCTGCTTAAGATCGTCCATCAGAACTCTCATCGGGCCACCATTTCTTCCTGCATCTCCGGCCATGGTCAATGCCGGCCACAGCTCGAGAAGGATCTCAAGGAGAAGTTGGCTACGCACGCCCATACAGATACCGGTCGCCTAGCCGCATTCAATCCCGCACCGGCCCCTAGCAAAGGGAAAGATACGTCTCACACTACATCCATCGTGACAGCAATCGGGCAACAGAAACCCGGTCCCACAAAGCAACAATTCCACTCAGAAGCAGCCTGTCGTACACTTTGACAAGTTGGGTATGCCGCTGAGCAAGATGCTGGAAGGTTTAATCAAGGAAGGTCTCCTTAAACCCGTTGCAAATTACAAACCCAAGAATCCCGTAGTCAACGCTGACAAGAGCAAGTATCGCGCCTTCCATCGCATCACGGCCATACCACCGACAACTGCGTGGGGTTACGATACGAAATTCAGAACTTGATAGAGGAAGGAAAATTGGAGCGCCCCCGTGGAACCAATACAGTCGGAAACCCTTTCCCGAACAACAACAGTGTAAATTCCATTGAATGGGTGCCCAAGAAGATTGCTGCAGAGCCAGTTCCTCTGCCTCTTCTAGCTGGGTCCTCATCAAATGTCCACATCAGCTACGATGTTTGTGACTGCTTCGCATGCCTGGAGTACAAGTCCCAAGACATGGTCCGGAGCAATCCTCTGAGAAAATAGAGGAAGAAGTCCTCTCAACAGATGCTGAGAGAAAGATATGAAGCTGGAGACACCAGTGTGGGTACACTCGGAGAGCCATCCGGGAGGTTCGACTACTACGTACTCTACTCCAGCCAGTCCTCCCTTCCTCCAGGCCATGCAGCTTTAGAGCAGACAGGGGTGGGAAAGCCGAAAAGTCCCGCCGACAATAGAGTTCAGGCCTTGGGACTCCGGAATACCTCGGATCTTGGTAACCTTATCACGCCGAAGCCTAACCCCGCGGGATCAGCCAAGGTTCAATTTGTCCAGCTTCCGAGCACGGACCGGCAAAGGAAGATCAAAGTCAACTTGGCACTCGCACTCGATCAACGTGCTAACCAAGGGCGACAACCGCCATAAACAGCCTCAACGCAATCCCGAGGCTCCATCAGAGGCTTTACCTCGCAAGAGGAAGACAGGAAACGGATGGCTTGATGACTCTCCTTCTCCGGATAGAGACCAGATCTACGATTCCCGATCGTATGGCAGTATGATCACGTTCTGTGATAAAGACCTGCCGAGAGATGCCTCGGGGCACAATGAAGCTCTGTACATCACTCTCAAGCTCAACACCATAACACTCCCCGGAGTATTGGTAGACAATGGGTCAGCCGTTAATGTCCTCCCTCTCAGCATGATGCGAGCCCTGCGCATCAACGAAAGCCACTTGATTCCATCAACCCAGACTATCAAGGCCTACGACAGCACGTCTCGTCCCATCCTGGGGACGGTGACTCTGGAGCTTTGGTTCGAAACCCAAATGGTGCCAGCAAAATTCCACGTGATGGACATTCCATCCGAATTCACGGCTCTGTTGGGACGCCCTTGGCTACATCACATGAAAGTCATAGCCTCCACTCTCCATCGGTGCGTTAAGTTCGTGCTTAAGCCGGCAGAGATCTTGAAGTCATCGGGGGATAGTTCCTTCATAGGAAATGAATCTCGAGATGACAGAGCGTGCCCGCAATGTGCACCGGGGTTACCTCCTTCAAATCAACCAAGGAACTATCGGGCAAATCTCATCGTAATCCCTCGTAGTCCGAAGATGCTAACTACGTCAATGTCCTCGAGCAAAGTGCGGACCTCGGCAGTCCGATACATCAAGTTCAACTGTCGTTTCCAACATTTGGAGGCAGACTGGAAAGAAACACTGAGCATCGCCATGATGCGGGCACATAAACCCCCTGTCTCCAATCGGAGATTTGTCAACATTCTTCAAGCCAACTCTCTGGCCCCGCCAGGCAAAGAGATTTTTGTGATAAAGGTCAACAAGCACCGTCATTGTTAGTACCCGGTCCTAAAAAAGGTATTTTAAATATTTTGGACTGGTTAGGGTTGACAAAACCCTAATTAATCCTTTAATACATTCCTCTTTCTCGCGCCGTCAGCAGCTAGCGTAAAATCCACGCCTGGAAAAAGACCGATCGACCCTTCTTAGAAAGGTCCGATCGACCCTTATTTTAAAGGACCGATCGACCCTTCTTAGAAAGGTCCGATCGACCCTTATTTTAAAGGACCGATCGACCCTTCTTAGAAGTGCCGATTAACCCTTCCCTTTGGTCTAGCCCATTCCCCGAAGCACTATAAATACGTGCACTCGGTACACGTTTCAACACAACAATTTCAACGGAGAAGTCAAGACTAGACTTGATTTTCTCTTCCGTACATCTTCCAACATCCTTCGAATCTTGCTAGATTCGACCCCCAAAGCCTTGCCACAATTGGTAAGTCTTTTATTCCGTTCTTTATTATTATTGCCATACTAAATGATTTATCTGCATGTTTAATATGTTTTAATTGTGCCTATATGCTAGATTTAGGACTATTTTAATATATTTAAATATGCATAGCCGAGGATGATCTAAGGTTTCACCCGAGAAACCCGATGGATCTAGGAACTATTTCTTTCCTTCCACCTTAGTAATAATCCTCCCATGATCAACAATTCCCCAAGGACGGAAGTTGATTAGTGCACCTTTCGAGGGCCTAAATCAAAGGTTCTAGGGTGTGATCATCAATTAATTCTTTCTCTCCCCTCCTCCTTATGCATGACCCCGCTTCTTCTATCTATTCCTGTAAACACCGCACACAACCAACACCCCACATGCTAGAAAGACCGATCCGTCGGGCAATAGGAGTGATAACGTTTCTTCTTCTGTTGTAACTTGACCCCCGAACCCAATCACATGTTTAGCCTTTTTTCAATGCTTTGGGCTATATCAAAGCGGCGTGGCGACTCTCATAAAATTAAACTAATATTTTTAATATGGTTTAAAGCGAGTGTCACTTGATGAATATCTCATTTCGGTCCGACTTTCCATGATTATTAATTTTAAACTTCCGAATGCGCGTTGCATCGGGACGGGGTATTCACAGTGGCGACTCCGCTGGGGACTGTTTTGAAACTTTTTCAAGCTTAGTGGGTCAGACTTTCGTTTTCCTTTATGGTGTTGTATTTTACTTTCTTTTTCATTTTCTTAACTGTTGCATTGCATGCATGCATCTCCTAAAACAAAAAAAATCTCTCTTTTTTCCTTAAAAAGAATTAGACTTTTTTACCTCACACTACCACTGTCCGTGTCACACTTCACAGACACCCTTAACCCGTTGGAGAAGCCAAAGTGTGGGAAGTGTGGTGATCATGTCGCCTCCCTTCCGAGTCTCACTTGGCCATCCACTCATCAGTGCGCTTCGGCTGCACGGTGGGAGCTTGAAACCTAACCCTTGTGTCACCCACTTTGCTAGGAGTACACTCCATGTGACCGGTTGGTTTGACTAGCGTTTTCATGTAGACAATTAATAAGGTCTTTATGTTAAGTCACTACGAATCAGTGATAAGTCAAGATCTATAGAGAGAAAATAGCACTAAAATTTTTTTTTTTTGATTTCCTTTTAAAGGACGTGCCATGTAAGGTTGAGTGCTTGTTAAAAGATCTTGTCCTATCATAGGTCTGTAGTACTTCCCATAAATATCATCTTAAATGTTTATATGAGACAGTTAGTCATTAGGATCCACCACTTTAGGACCTTTAGTTAGTTGCAAAAAAGGGTATCCCTTCCAACCAAGAGTAGGTTCTATAAAAATAAAATGCTTAACTATCCTTCAATCTAGGACCCTTCAAAGTTCTACCTCTCATCTCTTGAACCATCCATAGTCTGCTCCCTTAGTCTTAAAACCATCCATAGTTTAGATCCCTTATCTCTAGCACCCTTCAGCCAAAAATCCACCTAGATCAAACCTCTCTCGACCAAACCACCATCTAGGGCCTATCTAAGCCAACTCACCAAGGATCGAGTCATCTTCCTCTTCCTTTTTCACCAAACGGACTCTTTTACATCCATCCCATCTCTTTCTCTAAACTTAACCCTGGGCCCCCTCGAACTACGGTGACCTGAGACTCGTACCTTAAATGGTAAGGGTTACGTAGGCAACTTCAGCCTGGTCAAACTCTCAAATTGTGGAGATCAACCATTTTCTCGAAGATGCCTTAAGATTAATTATGAGTCTAATTCAACTCATTGGTTTGACTCTGCCATATGTTCTTACAGAATTCTACATCATGTCCATGGAGAAAAGCATTGAAGCCCTCAAAGAAGTCTCAGACATGAGGTTGGGAGTGATCAACCTCCTCAAAGACATGCATGAAATTGAGCAGCGCCATTTGTCTTACATTCACGAGTACTTGAGAAGAGTTCTTCCTCATGTTCAATTCCAGAGTCCCTACCATCCACATGCTTGTGGTCCCACTTATGGTCCTACACATCAAAATTTCTCATTCGGGATGCCTACTACGGCCACCAACCAACGAAGGGCACCAATACACGAGTCACCCCCAAATTCAACCCAAGAGAAGAAAATCAACAAGGAGCATTTTGATGACTTGGGAATGCCTGTGGGTGAGTTCTTCGAAGTTTTGGTGAGAAAGAATTTGATCAAGCCGCTAGAGAATTACAAGCCTGTTAATAAAAGAACTAACTTGGATACATCCAAGTTTTGCAGATACCACAAGTATGCTGGACATACCACTGACAGATGCCTGCAACTGAAACGCTTGATTCAAAGATTGATCAACCAAAGAAAAATCCAGGGCCTCATTGATGAAGAAACCCTCGTCCTTTGAGGGAAGACTTAGATTCATTTAGTCTTGTAGGTTCTAGTGTGTCTTCTTACGTCCACTTTGGGCATTGGTATGTAATGTCCACTTTGGACTAGTTACTTCAATAATAAAAGAGTCTTTCTTTCTTTTCTCTCTAGACTTGAGACATAATCTCGCATTACTTTCAAGAAGATTGTTTTATTTATAATTATCACTTGATTGCTAATCTCACTGATTAACTCACCGGCTAATAACAAAGTAAACAAATAATAAATGCTTTGATTGGAGTGAACAACTCGCTGTCCCTTCCTCATATACACCATCTCTATGCATCCTTCTCTCATACACTCTCTCCATACTCCACCATATACTTTTCGTACACTATCTCCAGACCCTCTCCTTGTACATGCCCTCTATGCTTTCTCGAACATACACTTCCCCAAATACACCCTCCTTTCCATATGGTCAAGACAAGCACAAAGACCGTTGCTGCTCATACAAAGAAAATGCAAGGGGTTGTTCTTATCCTTCACAAGGGCTACATGAATGTCAAACTTGGGGCTCACTAACCCCCCAATCTCGCGTCTCCTCTGTTTTTCCATTTGATCGATAAGCTTTCGTTGAATATGCTCACATATCTTTCTCATGGTCCGAATATATTTTGCCTTACTTAATAAGTCGGTTAAATGAGTTTGCACTTATTTTAAATACTCTTTTGAGAATGCTATCCAGTAGCGATTAAAGCTTAAACCTCTCACCATAAGTAGCCATAACCTTATCCTCACTAAATAATACCCTTTCATTTCAAGATCGACAAGTTTTGTAACCCTAAGAAAGAAGCCCATACAAGGGGCTCCCTCGACTCACAAAAGAAGGGACCACCTCCAAGCCCAAGAGGGAAAAGGTAAACGCATCATAAGGCATACGCTAGGGGCTATCACGAGCAAACAAATCCGAAGGCTTTTCTCGAGAAGAGGGTGTCAAAAAAAAAAAAAAAACCTTCATCACTCCAAAGTGAACCTCCCATCTCAAAGGTTGTGAAGATGAGACATCGAGTGAAGGTACTATCGTGATCAAATTACCCACTGAAATCACAACAGACTCACGAGAAGAAGCAACAAAGATTCTCTCTTGGACAAATCCCGTAAACCAAATTCCAAGTCCATCCTCTCACTTTTAGAGGATTCCATCACCACCCTTGACCTTGTCAAAATCAAAGTTAACCTCACTCTTAGAGGTTCTGAAGAAGCAACAACCAGAAAAATCCCTTCACCTTAGAGATCACAAACACATCCCTCAAACCAATCTCTCAGCAAAAGGCCCAGCCGACCTCTCACTTTAAGAGGCCATGCTAAGCATCACCTAATGATCGATCGCAACCCAAAGCCCAGCTACAACCGCTACCGGATGGCATTCTCATTTTGAGTCACTTGTTATCCCGCGTGAGCATATTACATACTCTCTCCAAGTTTGGGAACTCGACCTATTCTTGAAATTCGTTCATTCGACTCCTCAAACACTGTCTGCAAAAGTCTCACTGGGGCTTCGCATCCGTGCCTCTCAGCGGCACTCCGGTAAAAGCAAGGAGACACACGCCAGGGACTACTCCCCTCAGTTTGCGAGAACAAAGGAACAACGAATCTTAACTTGAAAGACAGAAAAATAGAAGGGGCTATAATCAGTTAAATTCCCACCTTTTCTTCCACCCCAATCTTTTTTCTATTTTTCATTCTTTCCCATAAAGAAGATCAATGCAGCGGCAGCCCGCACCACAATTACCACCGAACAGCCCAGAGCAGCAAGCAACAACAGAACATCCTTCTCCTTCTAAAGTCAAGCCAGATTTCACCATCAATCGATTTTTTCTCTCTTATTCCAGCTTCAAATCAAAACATTCATTTGTTTACTTACATAATTGGAATTTGATAAACCAATCAGTGAGGTCCATTTTCAAGCAATCAAAATATAATTATGAATAAAACAATTCTTCAAATGTCTCGACAAGTCTTCTTTTTCTACATCATAGGAAAATAGAGCCAAACACTGTCTTTCTGTCTGCGGGGGCTTCCATACACTTTTCCACACCTGGTGATGCTTATACTCTCCCAAAAGAGTCAAACCCAAAAGCGAGAGTGTCATACACGAATTCGGGATCCATTCCCACCTTCGAAAAATGTGCCCCTGCACATATACATTTCCGAGTCTTGCCCAGCGACTGATTGACTGTTGTTCGAAACGATGGGTCACCTCCGTGGCCACAAGACGACTCTGTCTGCAATAGGGATACATTGAATCTCTCCAAGCTGGGGCTTTTGTTAAGCTGTTCTCTCAGGCTCTCTTTACCAGATTCCCTTCGGGTTTGCTTTGCATCATCAACTGGGGCTTCGCCATGGTCACTTCATCAAACATTGAGGCTTCCCTCAACAGAAATAGGTCGACTATGTGGTTCTTCAGAAAAGGCCAGGGGATTTAAGCAAGAATTAGGGCTCCAACGACGTCATATCTAGCAAGAAGGGCATCCCTTGTCATCAAGATCAGCATGTGGCAAACTCTTTGAGTTAGTTAGAAACATAATCAATCATAAGGCCTCCTTATCAAATTAACATACTTTCAAAATGCCATCCTCTTTGGCACCTTGTTTACAAAATCACTCTTTGGTCTCCACAAATTTTCAAACTCTTCAAGTTTATCAAAGACGTATCTCTGTGACTCTCAAGATGACTTGGTCCTACCCCTTATCTCTGGACAGCAAACTTACCCAATCCCATCTTCTATCATAGACACCTGCTCGGCCTCACCTGGTTTAAACCATAACCTTTCTGCTCAAACTGCCTTGTTTAGACTGACCACAAATGTAAACCCTAGCTTTAAGCCTAGGTGACAAATACCTCTCAAAACCCTAGCTTTAAGCCTAGGTGGCAAATACCTCTCAAAACCCTAGCTTTAAGCCTAGGTGACAAATACCTCTCAAAATCCTAGCTTTAAGCCTAGGTGACAAACTCCTCTCAAAACCCTAGCTTCGAGCTTAGGAGACAAAACTCCTCTCTAAACCCTAATAATCCCAATCAATTTCTAGGGTGACTGCCTTATACGTCAATTTCTAGGGTGACTTCCTTATACGTCAATTTCTAGGGTGACTGCCTTATACGTCAATTTCTAGGGTGACTTCCTCATACGTCAATTTCCAGGGTGACTTCCTTATATGTCAATTTCTAGGGTGACTTCCTTATACGTCAATTTCTAGGGTGACTTCCTTATACGTCAATTTCTAGGGTGACTTCTCATTGCAGTATACAAAAAATAGAAAATACAAAATACAAAATTTCAAATTAACTCATTAAATCTGTACATAAAATATTTGCATCATATTAATGAGTCAGCATCAAAATAGAGTCTGCATACATTTCTCCTACAGGAATTACAAAAATCTACAAAATGAAAAGTCCTAATGGCCCCTACGGGAGGTCGATCTGCGATCATGGGAGAATCTAGGGGCTGAACTACCCTCATCTTGGGACCGCTGCCTGCGCCGGACCGGATCCGCGTCTACTGACCTCCCAGGCTGACAAGGGAGTCTCTGCAATGCACCCTTCAACAGACGGCTCAATATATTGGTTTGTCGGACAGCTCGTACATAAGAGTCGCGGGTAACCTACAAAATTAGACACAAGGGTTACAACATAGATGAAACATAAAAAATTGGTACATAAAGAAGGGGGAAAGAAGGTATACCCCGCCGGCACCGTCTGGAGGAAGCTGAGCAGCCTCGATCTCGTCAGCCGATGTAGGCGTCAAATCTACCCTCACCTGCTGGTCACCCATCGGCACAAAAAGTGATCAGGAAATGGGGGCATGTCTACGATCTCAGGATGCCCAACACCCATCAGCTCGAGGATATCTAAGCCTTGGCCCCCTATACCGGCATCCTCACCAGCCTGCCTAACCACCTAAGGGGACCTCAGAAAAAGCTCCACGAAGGTCTGGTAATCTATGTCAGACCGGAACTCAACAGCGGGAATCCCATGCAGATAATCCTCCCTCCTCGCCAAGCGGTTGGGATACCACATGTTCCTAGGAGGGTGTTGGGGCGCATAAAGTGGAGCCCAGGCATAATGCTGCCTAGCCACCCGATTTCCCAAGTACATCTCATCACCAGACAAGCCAACCAACAACCTACGGGAAGCAGTCACATCCCGAACATCACCAACTGCCTCTGTAACCGTGGTAGTCCAAGGATAAAGCAGGAACTCATTCCTCCATGGACCACCAAGAACAGCCCTCAACTCGGACTCCCGGACCGTCTTTTGGGCCCTCTCTGCCCTGTTCTCCTTCCTCCAATAGTACAAAACAAGCACGTCCCGGGTCTAATCACGCAAGGTAAATGGGGTAACATTGAACACCTCATAAACCCACACCTGCAAAAGACACAGAAAGCAGATATTCGTAAGGATATAAGGACAGGCAATAAGAAAGCGGATAGAAAAAAAAGGGCGAAGACAGGTATACCTCCAGAACAAGCTGAAATGCATCAAAAGAAGAGGTATTGGACCTCGAGACAATGTCCAGAGCCCGATATAGCTCAGCCAAGCTGGCTCCCCCCTTGAGATGTCACGCACCAGATCCAAGTCCGCCAAAGCACCCAACAAAGAAAATCGGCATACTGGGCCCGAGTTGGGAAAAAGGGCCACTGAGAAGCCATACCAAAGGAATCCCCGGACAAGGGCGTCAAGTCCATACAGGCCAAGTGTATACTGTCCAATGGCAGCCCTAATGAGCTTATACAACTTTCCAGCATCAATGCCGAAAGTCCTGCTCGAACCCAAACTAGCACCAAACAACTGGGTCTGACAAGCCGAGTCAGCATGGAGGGTCTCATCATACGGAGCGCTATGTCCGCAAACCTCAACCCGGTGAGAGAGCAAGAAAATCTGTAGGGGTAATCGTGGTCTCACCCCAACTCAAGTGGAAGGTGTGTGTTGTATCCCACCGTAACTCCCGACACACCTTCACTACACTCGCGCACCGCCTGGTCTGGCCCATCCGTAGCACCATATCGAAAAAGGGAGCCAGACCCAAGCTCTCTACCTGCTCCCGAGGGCTACCCTCACCAACCGACAGAGATGCCCACAACTCACCAACCGCCTTAAGTGGAGCTACGCCTTTCATCTTCTTCCCTACAGTAAACACAAAGATGTATGTTACAGTACTTGCATTTAAATTATAACATGTGATATATGCATGTAATATTTTTGCTAAAATCAAAAAGCCTCTTGTACCTTTATCCCAACACGGGAACGAAGTCCCGTGAGCCGCGACGCTCCCGACCCGCGTAAAATCGACTGGTTCCGCAACGGGAAATGTAACCTCGAAGATCGGTAGTTGCGTAAAGCTCGTCGCCTCCTCGCCTCAAGGTCCCCACCAGCATCACTCCTGTCGTTCTCCCCGACGTCATGGTCACTACCCTCGCCATCATCACTACCACCTTGGCCGCCACCATTACCACCTTGACCGCCACCATCACCTCCATAATTACCGCCAATATTTCCATACCCACTATCAAAACCACCAAAACCTCCGTCGCCGCTACTCAAAGATCGCGCCATAACCGCCGGCATGACCAAAGAGACCACCAATGTTGCCGGAGTACGAGCCCAAAGACTGATAATCTGAGCGATTCAACAAGGAATGCACATCGTCGACCCAATCTGGAGAATCCATGGCAAATCCTTTACAATTTTGGCACAAAAGCAATGGTTTCACTCAAGTTTCTCGGCAAGCTCCAAGAAATTCGTATCAATGGCGAAGAAGAAGAATGAAGGAAGAAGGAGAAGACAGACGCAGATAAAGGCCCGATCGGAAAAATTTGACCAATCAGGTAAAGGGCCGATCGACCCTTCTTATAAAGGGCCGATCGAACCTTTATTTTGGTCTTCTTCTTGATCAACGAACGGTCAGGATCTCATCTGAGCTACACGAATCCTCGTCAAAAGGCCCCTAGCCAATTAGAAGAAAGGGCCGATCGACCCTTCCTTCTCCCCACCTCGATAAACGTCATTCCAGTCAAAACCCTTGACCAGACTTGAAAAAAGGCCGATCGCCCCTTTTCCTAATATCAGTTTTTTCCATTTTTTTACCCTTTTCTATTACTTATAATACATCTTCTTATTAATATCCGGGTGACTCCCACACAATCACTCTCATAATCTTTGGGTGACTCCCCGAACAGTCAAATAAATTTGACCAATCAGGTAAAGGGCCGATCGACCCTTCTTATAAAGGGCCGATCAAACCTTTATTTTGGTCTTCTTCTTGATCAACGAACGGTCAGGATCTCATCTGAGCTACACGGATCCTCGTCAAAAGGCCCCTAGCCAATCAGAAGAAAGGGCCGATAGACCCTTCCTTCTCCCCACCTCGATAAACGTCATTCCAGTCAAAACCCTTGACCAGACTTGAAAAAAGGCCGATCGCCCCTTTTCCTAATATCAGTTTTTTCCATTTTTTACCCTTTTCTATTACTTATAATACATCTTCTTATTAATATCCGGGTGACTCCCACACAATCACTCTCATAATCTTTGGGTGACTCCCCGAACAGTCAAATCTTTGGGTGACTCCTGGACAAATCAAATCTTTGGGTGACTCCGGACGATCAAATCTTTGGGTGATTCCACTAGCAGATCAAATCTTTGGGTGACTCCCTGACAAATAAATCTTTGGTGACTCCCTGGACAATAAACTTGGTGACTCCCAGGGACAAGTCAAATCTTTGGGTGACTCCTGGACAAATAAATCTTGGGTGACTCTGATAGTCAAATCTTTGGTGACTCCCGTGCAGTCACGTATCCTTGGGTGATTCCCACAGTCACAAGACACCACACGTCTTCCATTCTCGGGTACTAAACGCCCACTTCTCTGAACTACGACTCGGCTTGATTCCTCTTGGGATACGTAGGTAGCCCGACAAGGGTTCAGCCGCTCGACCTACCTGGTCACCTTTCATTTGCGACTCAGCTCGAGTTCAAACTTCACATCCGCAAGCTCATCGTTCCACCCCCTGAAATCCCTTTTTTATGGACAGATCCTATTTTTATCGTCGACCCCACTTGTCTTACAAGAAGCGTCGCCGAGGGGCTACTGTTAGTACCCGGTCCTAAAAAAGGTATTTTAAATATTTTGGACTGATTAGGGTTGACAAAACCCTAATTAATCCTTTAATACATTCCTCTTTCTCGCGCCGTCAGCAACTAGCGTAAAATCCACGCCTGAAAAAGACCGATCGACCCTTCTTAGAAAGGTCCGATCGACCCTTATTTTAAAGGACCGATCGACCCTTCTTAGAAAGGTCCGATCGACCCTTATTTTAAAGGACCAATCGACCCTTCTTAGAAGTGCCGATCGACCCTTCCCTTTGGTCTAGCCCATTCCCCGAAGCACTATAAATACGTGCACTCGGTACACGTTTCAACACAACAATTTCAACGGAGAAGTCAAGACTAGACTTGATTTTCTCTTCCGTACATCTTCCAACATCCTTCGAATCTTGCTAGATTCGACCCCCAAAGCCTTGCCACAATTGGTAAGTCTTTTATTCCGTTCTTTATTATTATTGCCATACTAAATGATTTATCTGCATGTTTAATATGTTTTAATTGTGCCTATATGCTAGATTTAGGACTATTTTAATATATTTAAATATGCATAGCCGAGGATGATCTAAGGTTTCACCCGAGAAACCCGATGGATCTAGGAACTATTTCTTTCCTTCCACCTTAGTAATAATCCTCCCATGATCAACAATTCCCCAAGGACGGAAGTTGATTAGTGCACCTTTCGAGGGCCTAAATCAAAGGTTCTAGGGTGTGATCATCAATTAATTCTTTCTCTCCCCTCCTCCTTATGCATGACCCCGCTTCTTCTATCTATTCCTGTAAACACCGCACACAACCAACACCCCACATGCTAGAAAGACCGATCCGTCGGGCAATAGGAGTGATAACGTTTCTTCTTCTGTTGTAACTTGACCCCCGAACCCAATCACATGTTTAGCCTTTTTTCAATGCTTTGGGCTATATCAAAGCGGCGTGGCGACTCTCATAAAATTAAACTAATATTTTTAATATGGTTTAAAGCGAGTGTCACTTGATGAATATCTCATTTCGGTCCGACTTTCCATGATTATTAATTTTAAACTTCCGAATGCGCGTTGCATCGGGACGGGGTATTCACAGTCATACGCGTCTTGAATGCATGGACGTAGTATGGGATGTCCTCCACGAGGAACTATCCACTGAACCCCTTTTCTCCAGCAAAGAGCATGACGTCTTCCTAGCAGCTCCAGCAGCACAGCCGGACGCGAGGCATCCTTACATTTGGGTTGAGCCGTCAGACGATGACGAATCAGGACTCTCCGAAGTCGAGGACGCGGCAGACCCGCAAGAAGATCCCTACATTCACATGCTCATTTTCGAGGACGGCACCCATTCCGATCAGGTCACCTACGACCAGGGCTCCAATACCATGGAGATTGTCAAGCTCAACGTCCAGTACAGGCAGCTATCCGACAATTGGAAGCAACTGGTTGACACGACAAAGAATCCCTCTGATCGAGTGACTGACGACGACTTCGTCAACATCATCTATTCCAGATATCCTGATGATACCAAGGATCCGGTCCTTATTATCAGATTCTGCAACGCCAAAGTTACCCTCGACGATCGCTCGCTCATGGTAAACGAGGCCCCGGCCAATCGAGCTCGAGCTTATCATCACTTCCGACTACCGGCCCTTGCAACCGGCCCGTGCCGTCGGCCAAGCTTAAAGCCACAAGCGCCGCCAAGGCCAAGGGCAACAAATAAGGAGACAAAGCTCCTCACCCCGTTACAAGTCGATCAACCTCGGGAACGCTTCCGGCAGCCACCCCGAAAACATCTGTAAAGGTCTTCCCCGCAAGACAGAGTCAGCTTCCGACATTGGAAATGACCACCTCAGCATCAACATGCTCAAGTTCGATTCTGCTCCCAGTCATCATGGCCACGGATTCAGACATCCCGCCAGCAAACTGCTAGCTCTGATAGACTTGGCGATCGAACGGGATCACGAGACTGTCAACATCGCAGAATTCAACACCCCCGTGGTTCAATCAAGCAGATATGGGCAAACTTTTTGGTAGTCGAGATCAAGGAAGGCCGCATGGAATGTCCCAGCCCGACTTCCTTTGTCAACGTAATCCAAGTGTTTCCGCCATTCGGCGATTTGGATGTGATCACAGTTCTAGACACTAGTCAGACGGCGCGCACCTACGGAGAATGTCTAGCTCTCGCAAGGAAGACCCTCATGGAACTAGCCGCTCAAGAGAACCGTCTCTGGGACGAAAACCAAGCTCAAAAGATCCACAGGGACCAAGCCCTTAAAGTGTCACAAGCAGCTTCAGACAGAAAGCTAGAGGCCACTCTAGACCAGTTCGACCTCAGGGGTTTTGCTCACGGCAACTTCCTGGACTACCGTCTGTTCTCATCCAACCCCCTCTGTCAAACGAGGGTGGTCAACGGTCCTGATGACCTAGGAGATGGAGCGACACAGCAGAACGAATACCAGCGCTTATCTCCCCGAGGAAAGCAAGTTCTCTGTTAAAGCGATGATGAAGACGATGAAACCATTCTCTTCCAAGCCAGGCATGAAGTCAACAAAATCGGAATCCCAAGGGTCCTGGGAGGATGGGGACGGATCATCTCCGCACTCAAATTGAAAGGCCAACTGAGAGAGGAAGGTCTATTTAAAAGGAATAGAAAGATAGAAATTCATCTCGAGCAACTGCTCAGGTAGATTCCACAGTCTGCGGCATTCGTTTACAGAAACGATCAACTGGGTCAGCGACCAGTTACATGGGCAGATGTTCGAGAAGCCGTGTACTCACCTTCCGACATACCCGCCACTCAGATAAGGCCGAAAGGAAAGCTCTCCCTGATGGAGGTTTACCTAGACTGCCGCACGCAGTTCAAAAAAGCACTGGCTATTCTCACATGGGAAGAAACGCAGGCACTAACTCTCGACACAGGCTCTGCTGCAAGAAAGTTAATCTGGGCCAAGAGTGGAGGAAAACTAGCAAACCATGAGTATCGCTGCACCCAACCTGTAATGCCCCGAGTATGCTCAGCAAGAAGAAGGAAAGGAGTACGGTATACCGTGAAGAGATCAAGGAGATCGTTCGCCCGAACCAAGAACTCTCCAACCTCCCTGAGGGTCGGCAACGCACAAGCCAGCTCGGCAACCACTGTTGCGCATTGACATACGAACAAACGCAAAGAATCCATAAACTACCTCCCCAGAGGTACCCAAGCCGCATCCCGGGACAATCCGTAAAGCCGCCGAAGCTCCCGAACACATCTACAAGCCAATGAATTGAGGGAAGACATATGGCCCTATGCTACGAGGAATCCTCCTCCGACTATGGCTCAACTCAGCGGCTTGTTTAGAAGGAACCAAGCCTCGATGTCGCCGTTCGACCCGATCGGGTCAAATCCATGCATTACCACCTAAGGCCACCAAAAAGCCGACGGAGCCGTAACCGCAACCCGGCCAGCTCGAAGACGCAAGTTCCGTGAAAGAGGACCCGATCCTCACTCACTCAAGAAGACCCTGTGCGAACATTTCCCTTTGGTCCCGCTCACATCTTCATACCCTCACAAGCTCAAGCTAGAGGAAAGTCTCGGCCCGTACCATGGTCCCCGTGGACGCAACCCTGCACGGTCATTCGGATGATCGGCAACATCCACTACGGCAACATTATCACCTTCACAGTATTTGGACCTTCCAAAATTTGGGGCTGATCACAATGAGCCACTCTACATTACAGCCCGCTTGACGAGCGTCGCCTTCCCCTGTGTTGGTGGACGGAGGTTCCTAATGAATGTCTTGCCCGCCAAGATGATGGACTCCGCTTGACATCAAGCCCACCGATCTGAAGCCTTCGCCCACACTGCCAAGGCCTACGACTCTACTTCCCGTACGCTTCTGGTTGCTACTCTTAATATCTGGTTCGGCAAGCGGATGATCCCCACCGAATTCTAAGTGTTGGACATTCCAATCACTTTCACAGCCCATCCCTGGGCGTCCCCGGCCGCATCGATCAATGGCGTGGCATCCACCCTTCACAAGTGCATCAAGTTCATGCAAGGCAACGAGCTAACCACGCCTACGGCGACGTGTCACCACCGAGGGGACCAAGACTAACGACATTCCAAGTTAGAAATCAAGCATAATGACGACATGGCATTAACTAGATTCCTCCAAGATCCAAATATGCAACGTGGACCTTCCACTATCTCACGACTGCATTCCTCCCCGCCATGAAGATGATAAAACTCATGAACTTCATCCCGTGAATGGGGCTTCGGCAAAAGGTTACAGGCCAACACCAAGTCATTGAAGTCAAGGACCACACCACGGCCTGGGGGCTCTAAGCATGTGCCAACACCGCCGACATCGTGGAGAACAAAAGGCTCGCCCGCACCAAGGCAAAGCAGCCTCGCAAAAGGGGAACCTCCGACGGCACACCCAACCTCCGACCTTACGCTTCGACCTCGCTCATTACTTCACCAAGGGAACCGAAAGCGTAACCGAGGGGACCGACGGCGTAACCGAGGTGACCGACGACGGTGAACCGATGAAGATGAGAAAGAAGCGTGGATAGTCGCACAAAGACTACGTAAAGGATGGAACAGCTTAGCACGGACCTCAAGCGTTTCGTAGGACTCAAGGCTAATCCGATTAGGGAGCGTTCCTCGACATCACAGCTCTACTGGACCAACCGCCACCACACCCAAACACGAGTACACATTCAAGGGTATCCTGCATACTGAAGAGCAACTCAAGGTACTCTTCGCGGGAAACAGATTGTTCGGATCACGCCGAGGCCACATTCGAGACAAGAACTCCAAAGCGTAAGGAACCGTAATTCATAGAAGACGCTCTCAGCTGACCACTCTACGTAGTCTTTCAAGAAGTCATGGAGGTGCCAAACCTAATTGACTCGGGCTCCGAAAATAGCATGATCGCCATGATTGAGACATCGTAAGCCAAGCCTCTCGATCCTCGAACCCTCATCAAGCATCCAAAGAATGCCATCAAGAATTGGGTAACTTTCACCGACCAAGGGCAAGCCGCATGTAAATGGAAGACAAGCCGGGCCTGCACCCACATCTCCCTAAACCCGGTCTCATACCCTCTCGAGCCGCCTCTGTAAAATTCCAGCCCTTCCGAGTCGTCCAACGGCCTTACGCCTAAGACTATGATAATGTAGCCAACCATGTATTTCCGTTCTCGTTTAATGAAAAGTCTCGACATTTCTGAGTATCCTCTCATTGCCACTTTAACAACCGATAAGTTAACAAACAACTTAAAAGACGTTAATAACTCAATTGATAAAGAAGCGTATACATTAAATGAACAATACATTAAGGAAGTTCTCAAGCGTGTAGTTGACCAAGAGGACAACCGGCCCAAGCCGCCGAAGAGGTTATGACCAAAGTGAACTCCGGGGTCGCTCAAGAGCCTAAAGAGACACAAGTGGGCATTTTCTTCGCCGATGCAGAAAAAGAAGCCCTGATAAGCCTCCTCCGGGAGTACGTTGACGTGTTCGCCTGGTCATACCAGGACATGCCAGGACTCAATCCCTCGATTGTGGAGCACATAATTCCCCTGGATCCCGAATCCAAGCCTGTCAAATAGAAGTTGCAAGATCAAGCCAGAGTGGTCCTTGCAAGTGAAAGAAGAGATTGAGAAAATGCTCCGAGTTGGTTTCATCAGAGTGATTGAGTACCCGACTTGGCTCTCCAACATTGTGACGGTCACCAAGGCCAATGGAAAGGTCAGATGCTGTGTAGATTTTCGGGATCTCAACAAGGCCAGCCCTAAAGATGATTTCCTACTGCCTAACATCGACATGCTAGTCGACACCACGGCAAATTTCGAAGTAAAGTCCTTCGTGGACGGGTTCGCTGGATACAACCAGATCAAAATGTCCGAGGAGGATCAAGCCAAGACTGCTTTCACCACTCCGTGGGGACATACTATTACACGGCCATGCCGTTCGGTCCGAAGAACGCTAGGGCTACTTACCGGCCGTCAGCAAATGTACTCTCTTCCATGACATGATTCACAAAGAAATCGAGGTATATGTCGACGACATGATCATCCACTCCATAGGATCGTACATGCAAAGACATGACGTATCTCGAGAAAGTTCTTCAACAGTACTCGTAAAGCACTCCATGAGATTGAACTCGCGAAGTGCACCTTCGGCCAAGCGTGGCAAGGTACTAGGTACATGGTTACGTAAAGAGGTATCGAAGCCGATCCCAAGAAAATCAAGGCCATCATCGACATGAAGCCGCCTCGCACTTGGACAAGTGAAGAGCTTTATGGGAAGACTTCAAGACATCGCCGCTTCATCAACCACTTGACATCTTCTCGCGAGCCCATGTTCAAACCGATGAAGAAGAATGCCGACATCAACTGACGCCGAGTGCCATGCACTTTCGAGAAAAGCAAGACCTACTTGGTGAATCCCCACCCCGTGCCCGCCACATGAAGACAAGCCACTACTCCCGTATTCGACAAGAATGTACACGTCAATTGGTACAATGCCGGCACAAGAACGTAAAGATTCCAAGGTTGAGCATGCAATCTACATCGTAAGCCGAAAGCTTCAAGGAAGTGAACTCAGCTACTCAAAGATTAGAGAAAACTTGTACCGCCTTGGTATGGGTAGTCGGAAACCGAAACACTACATGCAGCCACATTCGGTGCTCTTGGTCTCCAAAATGGACCCCGTCCGATATCTCTTTGACAAGCCATCCTATCAATGCGACTAGCCAAGTGGTCATTCTTCCCGGCCGAGTTCGACATCAAGTACATGGTCGAAAATCAACAAAGGGGCGCAGTAATGGCGCATCACCGGCGTACTTCCCAAGCAAGGAGCCCAAGGGTCCCGATCCGCAATTTCCTGGACGACGGAATCTTTTCACTCGACAATAAGAAACCGATGGCAACTCTTCTTCGATGGGGCAGCCAACAAGAAGGGGAATGGTATTGGAATGCTCCTTGTCGATCCCAAGGACGAGCATACTCCCATAGCCATCAAGTCAATTTTGAAACAACCAACAATGCCGCAGAATACGAAGCCTCGTGCAGCCGGCCTGAAGCCGCCTCGAGCGCAACATCTCGAACCGGAAGTATACGGAGACTCGCATTGATCATCAATCAAGTGTCCAACAAATGGAAGACGGTAGATTCGGCCTTCGTAAGTACCACGCGTACATGGAGGAGCTCATTGCTCAGCTCAAGGACATCTCTTTCACTATTTGCCAAGAGACAGAACCGCTCGCGTACGCCCGGCAACCTCGCCTCTCTTGTCGAAATTCCCGATGGGAAATCGCAAACCCCTCGTAATAGGCAGACGGGAAACACCCGCCTATTGCTGTGAGATCGAAATAAAAAAAGAAATGATCGACGAACCCCGGTACAATCAAATATACCAAGACCTTCCAAAACGGAGAAGCTTCCTTCACAAATGAAGATGGAAAATACAAAGAAGGGATCAAAGCCAAAAACATGATGGCATTAAAACGCCTGGCATCCCATTTCGTCATTCTGGGGGGTATGTTGTACAAGAAGCGCCACCAAGGGCCACTCCTTCGTGTAAACAAAGAAAAAGCCATCGAGCTAATGAACGAAGTTCACAACGGAACATGCGGTCCGCACATACGAACGCCCGAGCATTGACACGTATCATTCTCCGTATGGGATACTATTGGATATCAATGGAAACAGATCGCATCCAGCCTGTCCGAAGCCGCGACAAATGTCAACGGTTCTCCAACTTCAATCACATCCCTCCGCATGAACTCTATCGCATGACTACACCACGGCCTTTCGCCACATGGGGAATCGACGTCATCGGCAAGATCACTCCACCAGGGAGCAATGGTCACGAGTTCATTCTAGTCGCACCGACTACTTCACCAAATGGGTAGAAGCCGATCGTACAAGGTACCGAATTCTAAGAAGGTGGCCGAGTTCATCAAAGAGAACATCATGTGCCGATACAGAGTGCCCAACGAGATCATATCCAATAATGGGACTCACTTCAAGGAGATTGTGACCAACATCGACCAAATTCGTAGTCACACGTCACAAGTCTTCTCCTTACGTACCACAAACCAATGGTGCAAGAGAGGCAAAGAAACAAGACTCTCGCCATGATAATCGAAAGATGACCACCAGAGGTCGGGACTGCCCAAAAAGCTACATCTAGCCCTCTCGGGGATACGTAACATCGCCGTAACCGCTACAGGGGAGACTCCATTCGCACTTACCTATGGAATGGAAGCAATGTTACCCGTGGAATTGGAAATTCCATCCCTCCGAGTCCTCTTGGAAAACGGGATCAATGAAGTCGAATGGCTACAGAGCCGTCACGACGAACTTGCTCTACTCGACGAGCGCAGATTGAAAGCCATGGAACACACTCGAGCCTACCAGAGCAGAATGGCCCGAGCATTCGATAAGAAAGTCAAGATTCGAGACATCAGAGAAGGCGACTTGGTGCTAAAGGAAAAGCCTCCTATGCAGACCAATCCCCTCGAAAAGTGGGAGCCTACCTGGATAGGACCGTTCGTGGTACAAAGAATCTTCTCCGGAGGAGCCATGAAGTTAGCAGACTTGGACGGGAACCCTTTCGTTAACCCCGTGAACGGAAGCAAGCTCCGCAGATACTTCATTTGAGGAAGAGCACGAGTCAACTCTCCTTCCCCATACACCACCCCTCAAGAAATTAAAGTGCTAAAAGAGTAATACCCAACCGGATACATTCCCGCTAATGATCCGTAAAAACAGGTCGCACTTCTTTTGTCTTTGTTTTTCTCAAATTCACCTAAAGTGTCGAACTATGGTGACCTGAGCCCTTTAGTCCAATTGTAAAAGGGGAACGTAGGCATCCATCTTTGGTTCGGTCTCAAAAACAAAAAAAATACAATAAGCATCATTTGCTTGTGTTTCGAAAACTCTTTTCAATTAACCTACAAATTCATTACGGTAAAACAATCTTTGATGAGTTCAAGCACGGCCAACTCTCGACTCGCTACACGCTAGCAAAACTACAATAAAACATTAATCGCTAATGTGTCTCGCAATGACAATGGGTGGATACTGGACAAAGAAGGTCAACCTAGTTTCCCGTACTTGGTCCTTCATCCTTCTTCCCCTTCCCTTTCCCACGGCGAGTGTTCTTCACCTTCATTCACGGGAATATTCCGGTAGTCCTTCTACCTTGCCTCGTGGACCCTTCCCGACGCCTCCGTCAAGCTTGTAGCCGTCAACGCAGCCCTTTCCCTAGCTCGTCTTCTCGAGCCGCTCGCTTCGAGCCATCATTACCGTGCTTTGATTGGCCTCCCGATCGCATTGGCCTCATAGTCGCCCATGTCGTTCCCAAGACCATTCCGAGGGTTAGCCCCCGCTTCGGTCCTCCTCAAGGTCGAGCTATCAAGGTGATCGCACCCAACACTCATTCCGTCTCCACAAGATAGACATCTCGTGTCTCCCCTATACACTCTTCATACCGCCGTATACTGCGTAGACGATGCAAAGCGCCCCTCTCCGGTGAAAGAGAACCCCGGCAGAAAGGACGTGTATTGCCACCACCGCGTGAGCAGCAATAGCGTCGAAGGATCTTCCATCGCAGAGATCCCACCTCGAAGGTAGCAAGCGTGAACTAAACTCCGTCAATGGCACCTCGCTCCAGCCTGCACCGTCGCAGTAACCAACGATGGAATGTAGAAAGACGTCCGGGATAGCCCCGACACTCGACAACCAAGAGACCCTCCCGAGCGGTCCGACAAGTCTCAGAACTTCCAGCTGGGAACCCACCATCGCAAGTGATGCGTGCGGAGTCTAGCCATCCGTAGCTCCAGACGCTCGATTGCCCCCTATCACCGGAGGACGCCGAGAAAAGGACCAAGCGTCACAAGACATTGGCACCTCGGGCATCATTTGCAACCTCTCCCTCAACCACATGGTAAGCATAGCGGGACTCCCTCCCCACATGTATCGGCTGCCGGTCGCCATCCGACCTATGCCCAGGAACATCTCGCCCAGAACCAAAGGCACGATGTCTCTCCCATTCCGGCACTGCCTCACCAGGTCCAGTATACTGTGATGGCACACACCCATGGACGTGAATGTGAACAGAGTAGCAATCGCGCACAGAGCAAACGCGTCCGACGCGAAGACGCTCCCCTCACAACTAGCAAATCTATCAGGTAGCCCCGAAATATCGACATAATCAGTGTTCAATATCAGCATCCCGTATGCTTCTCCAGCCGAGATACCAAGCAGAGACACTAGCTTCTCAACAGTGGCCATGCCACCAGCAAAAGGAAGAACTAGCTGTTCCGTCTGGGGTCCTCCCAGTATGGCCCGGAAATCTTCGAACGTAGGAGTGATTTCGTTGTACGAAAAGTTGTACACATTCCTCCGTACATCCTGTAAGCGAGCCGCCGCTCTCAAAAGATCCCAATCCGGCATGAGCTCCTTCAAAGCCCAAACATATTTCATCCCGTAATGCCTTCGAAAAACCCCTTATTTTGCCTCGTGTGGTTCCGTACCCACGACTGAAAATTTTCCAAGTATCGCTCTTGCATCCGAGACGACAGTTAAGGAAAGGGAGCCAGGAAAGAAAGTGAAGGAAACCTTAGGAATTTGAAAGAAATTCAGCTAATGGTTCAAAGCAAATGCACAGCTTAACAAATTGCAAAGATGAAACCGCAATTTAAAAGACTCGAAATTTCATCCTCGGTCCGGCCGGACTCTCTCTCGTAGCTTGACTTGGTCAACTCGCAGCCCAGTGCTCCTAAATTGGAAACAATTCCAAACCAAGCCCCGTTCATGCCTTTATGAATCTGCGTGCTCCCCCGGTTTCAATTAACCAAAGCCAACACCTCTTCCGCCTCTGCTCGTGCAACAGTGCAATTAATTAATAATCAGTGCATATAGGCATAAATTTTGACCCGTTTAATTTTTCATGCATGTTTCATATTATTTATTTTTGATCAACCTACTTGCTTATTTGCTAAAATAAAAAGAAGGTAATCACTAAATATATGTGCAAAGTACAGGTTCCGCCTCAAGGGCGCCTTTTTTAAATACAAGTCAAATTGTTCCGGACAATACACGCATTTTGTCTAAAAAAGCAATAAAGGAGGACTACTCAGAGTCCTGCTCGTCATCCGAGCACTCGATGCACTGCTCCGCAGCAGCCGGATCCGTCGAGAACAAGAAATCTCCGAATTCCTCCAGGCGGGAATACGCGAAAGGCCTCCTCTGCGCCTGCGAACTCGAAGACCCTCCCCTCTCGTGCCCCGAGTGCGAAGGAGGATGAGCTCCAAACCCAGCCGTTCTACCCGCGAACTGGCCAAATCCCTGCGCAAAGTCCTCTCCACCAGTCATGGGAGCAGACAAACCTCTCGACCTAGATGGCCTCGGCTCACGAACATCCACGCTCCTCCGGGAACTGCACCTCAGGAACTCCACGAGCCTCCTAGTGTAGTTGGCCCACCCGTCCAACTGTCTCATGGCCTGATTATACGTACGGCCAGACACCTGCAAACCAGGAAAGTCATCAAAAGACAAGCAGAAAGTACAAATGAAACATTTGCAGAATGCTACTATCAAATGCAAAAAATCAAAGGCACTCACCGAAGCGTTGGGGTCCACCCTGTACTGAGATCTCGGCTCCTCCGGGATCGGGATCACAAGTCGCCTGCGCGAACCGTCCAGCCCCTCGTAGGCTAGCCTTGCATGTGGGAGTGGGAGATCTCAGGGATATCCAGGGCCCTCGCCCTCCCTGTGCTGCACCTGCGGGCTCCTCAGCCTCATCCTCAAGAAAGTGTCATAGTCGGCTCCCGCTATGACATACTCGGTATAGAACACACCCTGTCTATACCGCTCCAACTCCTCCATCGGCATCGACAGAGGATGCTGTATGTGCAGAGGCGGATCCACCGACACCATCGGAAGAGACCCCGGGCCGTGCTGACGAGTCACCCTCTCCCCCAGATACATCGCATTGTAGTGAAGTCCCACCAGCAGCTTCCGCCGCCGCGCAACCTCACTAGCAACCTGAACCATGCCAATGTGAATTCGGCTCCACCAGGTCAGCTGGATCCGCTCGGAGAACTCTCGGCTCAAGGCCTGAGACACCTCCTCGTACGACAGTCGAGTGCCCTCCCACGACGACACCACTTTCTTCGCCTTCTTCTGCCAAGACAGCATGGCAGGGAACAAGGACCGGTACGCCTCCTTAATCTCCCACCGCTGCGGGCTGAACACCTCATAGCACCAGACTTGTCAAGCAAATGGAAAGTTATGTCAGCTACAAAGCAAATACATACGAGTACAAAAACGAGACAAGGAAGAGAAAAAGACATGGACTCTCATCCAAAGCGAACGAGAAACAGCTCAAGGTGTTCTCCTCTCCCCGCGAGAACCTATCCAAGGCATGGTAGAGCTCGGCCAGTCCAGCCTCCCCCCATGCGAACCCCCTCACGGCATCCAAGTCTGTCAGTGACCCGAGCAGAGGGAAGTAGCAGAACGTGTCAGGAGTCGGGAACAGAGCCGTTGACAACGCGAACCATAGGAACCCTCGAGCCAGACGCTCAGCGGTCATCCTCGGGGACCCCTCCCCATAATCAGCAATACCTGTCCTCAGATGCATCTCCATCGGCCTGTACTGAATACCTAAGCCCCTGGCATCGGTGATATCGAAACCCAAAGCTAGCTCGACAACCGCCCTGGTATAACCATCCACCCACACCAGCGCGTTGCACCGGGTCGGCAACCCAGTGATAGCTGCAAAGTCAGAAGGACTCACCGTCGCCTCCCCCCACCTGAAATGAAAAGTGTGGGTCGTATCCTACCAGTACTCGCTCATAGCTACGCATACGGCCCTCGCCTCGCGTCGCACAGCCTACCGCGGCTATCGCACTGATAAATCCAGCCAAGCTGGAGTCAACCACCAGCTGCCGTGGACTCCTCTCTCCGTCCCGAGCCTCGTTCAGGAATATCTCCCACAACGCTTGCACTGCCTCGAAGGCTCCCCGACTCTTCTAGTTGTGAACGTCAACCACCCTCGCCCTCGCAGTGAACACAAGAAATACGTTAATACAGAAGCGACATCAACTGAATGCACGAATGCATGTCAAAATGATGCAATGCAGATACAGTTCTCATTCCTTTCCTAAAATATTTCCATCCCGGTTGGAGTATTAACGGTCCAAGATTTCCAAGCATTTTGAAAACTCCGTCGAATCCGAAACTTTCAAAGCATTTCGAAAACTCCGTCAAATCCGGAACTTTCAAAGCATTTCAAAAACTCCGTTGAATCCGGAACTTTCAAAACCCTTCGAAAACTCCGTCGAATCCGGAACTTTCAAAGCCCTTCGAAAACTCCGTCGAATCCGGAACTTTCAAAGCATTTCGAAAACTCCGTCGAATCCGGAACTTTCAAAACCCTTCGAAAACTCCGTCGAATCCGGAACTTTCAAAGCATTTCGAAAACTCCGTCGAATCCGGAACTTTCAAAGCCCTTCGAAAACTCCGTCGAATTCGGAACTTTCAAATCCTTTCGAACATTTCGAAAATTTACTCCGTCCCGATTTAAACATGCTTTAAATTTGGAAAACACATCTAGACATGGAATTTTGCGACCAAAATTTTTATGTCATCTACCCATGGTGTCAATTGAACTACATTCTAGTCAATTTCGACAAAGGCGCATAGCAAAGTCAAAAGCCCCAATTCGGGCACCAAAATCCCTAACTCATTCCTAGTCAAATTTCTAACATTTAAAGAATGCACATTCTTAAAATTAATGGAATTTGAGGGAAGTGTACCTGTCTCTCGATCCCTCCTTTGGATTTGTGGTTCTCCCTAGCCGGGTAGAACTCCGCCGGATTCAATGGAAGAGTAATGGTTCGAATGGTCCGAACCAATCGCGTTCTTTCGTCATCGGTCCTTCCATGACGAGCCATTGGTTCCAAATCACCCTCCATGTTGATTTTCCTTCACAAATTTGAGCAAATCTCACAATTTGGATTGGTTTTTCTCTCCTCCTTTCTCTCCCTCTCGTCGGAATAAATGGAAGAAATGGCCAAATTTTGTTTCTGCCTCGGCGCTGGAATGAACCTGGTCAACTTCAGGTTCAGTCCGGCCGGACTCTTTCTGCAGTAGAAAGATTCGTAGCCAATTCAGCCCCTCAACTTTTCGCAGTTCAAATTTTACCCCTTTTGGCCCCCAAAAGTGTAAAATTTCCCCAAAGTTAGACATTTCTAACACCCCCTCCCCCGAGGTCAATTCCCGTTAGTTTTCACTAACGCTCGTCTCCAGACGTTAAATTCCCAGTTAGTTTTCACTAACGCTCATCTCCAGACGTTAAACTCCCAGTTAGTTTTCACTAACGCTCGTCTCCAGACGTTAAATTCCCAGTTAGTTTTCACTAACGCTCGTCTCCAGACGTTAAATTCCCAGTTAGTCCTCACTAACGCTCATCTCTAGACGTTAAATTCCCAGTTAGTTTTCACTAACACTCGTCTCTAGACGTTAAATTCTCAATCCCCAGTCGACGTTTGACATTCAAACGCTCACTTCCATCTCAAGTTGACGTTTGACATTCAAACGCTCAATCCTGTCTCCGGACATTCCAGTCACAATTCCGTCTCCCGACGTCAAAATTTCTATTGGTCTTCACCAACATTCATTTCCCCGACCGCCAGTCGTAAGCTCGATCGTCCCACCTTAGCGGCCATCAAGGTAAGCCCGCATAACAATCCCTCTTCGGCCATCCTCGTAAGCCCGAATACCTCTTTACTCCAGCAAGTGAACATTCATTTATCCGGCCGCCAGTCGTAAGCCCGATCGTCCCACCTTAGCGGCCATCAAGGTAAGCCCGCACAACAACTCCTCTTCGGCCATCCTCGTAAGCCCGAATATCTCTTCACTCCAGCAAGTGAACATTCACTTCCCCGGCCGCCAGTCGTAAGCCCGATCGTCCCACCTCAGCGGCCATCAAGGTAAGCCCGCACAACAATCCCTCTTCGGCTATCAAGGTAAGCCCGAACGCTCATCCCCAGCAGGATTCTAAAGAAGAAACGTCAATCCTTCTGAGTTGTTAATAACGCTAGTTTAACACAACCATTCCCATCATTGCCACCCTATCCCCAGCAGGATAAACCTGGCCGTCATCGTAAGTCCAGCACTCAAGGCACGAACGCCTCCGTCTCAGGATAAACGCATCCAGCAACTCCGGTTTGAGGCGCCACACGCCCTCGTATGTTCAGAAACTCCGGTTTGAGGCACCACACGCCCTCGTATGTTCAGCAACTCCGGTTTGAGGCGCCACACGCCCTCGTATGTTTCAGCAACTTCGGTATGAGGCACCACACGCCCTCGAAGGTTTCAGAAGTCCCAGGTTTAGACGCCTCCAAACAGTCTCGCTTAAGTCAAGGTCCCCACGCGCGGCTCCTTGCACCTACGAACTATGATCGGCTTGATTCCCGCTCGGGATACGTAGGAATCCTTTCGCTAAGGGTCCAACCAGCTGACCGCCAGGTCTCTTTCAAAGTAAGGCATCCCGATTTGGATCCTTATCTTTTTTCAACGACCCCACCTCCTTCGGAAGTGACGTCGCTGAGGGGCTAACTGTAAGTACCCAAATCCGGATCATCAAAATCCGTTAGAAAGTTAACCGGAATCCGTTAACTGGCTCGCTCCAGGTTAACCGGAACCCGTTAAGCTCCCCGTTGCCAAGCCAACGAGACATTTCGGGACTGCCCCGAGCATCCCAACGTCAAAACATACTCAACACACGTCGTCGCACGTAAAAGTACGGCTTTCCCTGAAAAATGCACTTTTCGGCACTTTCCGGGGGCATTTCAGACATTTTCCGGACTGTTATTTTAAAAACGGACAAAACCGGGAAATAATGGCACAAATTCCCATGGCCTGTGAGTCACAGGGACACGTGGATCACATGCCACAGCTCCCCCATCACTTTTCAATCAAATTCAGAGTGAAAAGATAAAAAATACCCCTAGTATGCGCCTCATCACCGGCCGACTCATTTGCGTGAAACTGAATTGCCAAGAAGCCCTCCAATTTCCAAAGTTTCACAAAACCCCCTGATTTCACCATAAGTCCATCCGGACTCATGCTGAAATTTTACCTATAAATACAAGGGCTGTCAAAGCCATTTACAACAACAAAAAATCACTCAATTTTCACCAAAACCCACGGCCCAAACTGGTCTCCCTCCTCCCGAGCCCCGGTTTTACCTCGTTTTGCATGAAAACTTTGTATTTCGATCAAATACAACCCCCACCATCTCGAAACACCGTTCCAAACACACTTTCGTATCCCGTATACGTCCCCCGAGCCAAAAGAGCCGACCCTAGCCATATGTAGCTCCCTCTCTCTTTAAAACTCTCGTTTCATCTCAGTTTACACGCCAATCGCTACAACCATTTCGAACGACACTGTTGAAATGTAGACGCCTCCGTCTAACGGGGTCCGATACGTTTTAGCCCCTAGATCCTCTTCTCTTCCCGTAAGAGAAGTAATCTCGGGTTAACACGGCGTTCCGACCCTGTTCCGTTTACTTTTATGTCATTTACCAATTCCGGATCGTTTGATCCGTCGATCGTCATTTAAATTCCTGTCATTTACAAATTCCGGATTGTTTGATCCGTCGAACGTCCTTTACTTTCATGCAATTTTACAATTCCGAGCCGTTTGGCTCGTCGATCGTACTTTACAATTCCGGATCGTTTGATTCCGTTGATACCGCACTTTAAATACTGTCATTTACAAAGTCCGACCCGTTTGGATCGTGATAGTATTTACTTTTCAAAGTCCGAGTCACAACCCGATTCGTTGATCGCATATCATTTAATACGTTTTTCCCGTAAAATCGTTAACAATGTAATGCCCGGTTCAAAACCGGAGTTCGACCTTCGAACTCTCTTTCAAAACGCGCGAAATGACGTTTGGCATCCAAACGCTCATCTTCAAACTTAAAAGCCGCCATTTGACACTCAAAATCATTTAATACGTTTTCCCATAAAATCATTAACAATGACATGCCCGGTTCAAAACCGGAGTTCGACCTTCGAACTCTTTTTCAAAACGCGCGAAATGACGTTTGGCATCCAAACGCTCATCTTCAAACTCAAAATCCGATGTTTGACATTCAAACGCTCTTTTCTTAAAAGTCAACATTTGACACTTAAGATAAACAGTTAAAATCAGTATTCGCGCCACTTTTCCTAAACTACAAAACCGACGTTTGTCATTCAAACGCTCGTCTTTTCAAACAAGATCACCTAATCAAGTTTGACATTCAAACCAAGATTAAGCTTGTCATTCAAGCCCTCATTTTAAAATGCAAACACACACACACATGCACACATTTTCGAGAAAGGTAGAAAGACTCGTCATACGAGACGTTTCAGGTGATCTCAATATACTCTTCCCGAAACGTAACGTGACCTCCGAACCTAACAATCTCTGGTACTAAAAATCTTTTTACTCATTTTTGCTACCAATAAAAATGACCCCCTATTTTCAAAGCCTTTTCCTAAATTTTTGCTACCAATAAAAACGACACCCTTTTTCAAACAATAGCCGTTTTTCAACGTTTGGGCTCAAAATACAAAAACCGCGTGGCGACTCCTCTTCCTTCCCGAAAAGTGAGGTCTCAGACACCAACCCTCCGTGAAAGACAACCGCGTTTCGCGTCGCGCGAAATCCCGGGTAATTTCAATACCATCCCATACCCTGGGTTGTTGAAATTGAGGGCGTGATTGCCCGGGCCGCTAAGGGTTATGTTTGGGAATTGGGGAAATGTTTCATTAGCCCCAAGTGGTAGACCAGCGGGTGGTAGGTTTGAGATGTCGGGATATCCGCTCGGGATGCCCGTCCCAGGTAAGCATTGGGATTTTTGGTTATGGCTGCGGGGCTCGAATAGAGGCAGAGGATTAAATCCTGGGGGGTACCGAGATGCACTGGGGTCTGGTGGAGCAGGCCCGAATGTGTGCTGTTGATACTGAGCTTGGGGTGCAGGGCCGAGAAATTGACTGTGCTGTGGCGGGCCTGTCGGAGCTGCTTGACTGATGCCCGAGTAGAGCTTTGAACGAGAGCTGCTTTGCGTTGCTGGGATCTCGTAGCTTGGCAAAGGTGGGAACTGCTGATAGCTTTGAGGACCCGAGGGAGCTGGTATTTCTTCGTCTTCTATGAGAACGAAGGTCCCGTCAGGTTGGGGAACAGCAACGGTTCCTCGAAGGCGCAGGGTGTCTACAATCCAAGCTTGCTGCTCCTCTTGGCGCTTCTTGAGAGTTTTGAAGGCTCGCAGTACCTCCTTCATTGTCTGAAGGTTTCTTAGTGGCGGGGTTCCGTTCCCTTCACTGTTATCTGTTGATCCCGCCATGGGGGAGTGGCGGACGGTGCGGATCGCTGAGTTGAAAGGGCTGTCGAACCTTGTGACCTCGATACTGAAAAGGCGGCTCCTGGATATTCTCAACCACTCTCGGTTCGTTGGAGGGGGTGACGGGTAAGGTTTAGACATGGGAAGGTCTTTCGGGATAAAAAGGGGGAAAGCTCACGTGACATGCGGTTTCCGCTTCTTTTTTTTTGTTGTTTTAATTTACTTAAAACAGTGTTTTCTCAGAATCCTAGGTAGGTTGGAAAAGATTGCTCTTCTTTTTCACAACTATGCTAGATCCTGGATAAGTGGAGACCATCTGTACGGCTAAAAGCCCCTCGTTTTGCACCTGTATTTCGACATCCTGGGGTGGACAGCCCCTGGCGAGGGTCCTATAGGGCAAGCGGTTTCCACCGACCTAAAAGAAAAATTAAACCTAAGGACTGAGCCTGTCATTTTCATTTTAATGCGTTAGCCATGTGAATAGTGAGCCGAGCCGGCACCTGAGTCAAGATCGGGTCAAGAGTTCGGCATGACCTCTCTTTACCTTGCTTGCGCAAGGGATCTGTGATGTTAGGCGTTGGCTGGGTCGTATCGTCATGGCTGACGTATTAAAGGCTTGATGACATGGTGTCATGTGGGCATGGATGTATATCCGGGACAGAACATCGTCTGGGTGTAGCTTCGGAAATCAAGATCAGGTCAAGATTTTAGCAGGACCTTTCATCGCTTTGCTTGCGCAAGGGATCTTGAGTTTCAAGCTTCAACTCAGAAAATGGCCAGCATGGGATATGTATCCAGGCTGTATGACACGGACTGGGTAAAAACCAACCGAGTCTGGACAGAGTGTAACTCAAGCGTGCATGGTTGACACTGGCTAGGATGGGATGTTTGGAATGATCTCGTGCGCGTCCGAGAGGCGTATGAAGGCCAAACAAACTGCAAATGAGACCACCCCGGGTTGAGGGTTGTAGTGTGCAGTGTATCCGAGGCAGCAGTGCGCGTAGCGTGCGGTGTACCGAGGCAGCAGTGCGAGTAGCGTGCGGTGTACCGAGGCAGCAGTGCGAGTAGTGTGCAGTCTCTAAAATTCTTTTTTTGAGTAAAACAGAAGTTTTTTGAAGAATTTTAAATGTATGTACACAGATGTATATTGATGCATTTTTTTGTATTTTTATTTTTTTTGTAAAATAAAAAGTTAAGCACATACACATACACACAACAATTAAAGAAAGGGGTAAAATGAAAGTTTGACCCTCATCATCGTTTTAAAAATCTTTTGCTTTGTTTAAAAGTTTTTAAAACAAAATATCCCCAGCGGAGTCGCCAACTGAAATTACCCGGATCCGAGAGGCAGCGCGATCGCGCCCCGGCATCTGGTATTTTTGATGGTTCGCATTTTCCATTTGCGCTCATGTGTCGTATTGGAAGTGTCTCGCTATGTTTTTGCTTGTAGAGTCGCCACGCCGTTTTGATTAAGCCCAAAACATTGAGAAAAGGCATCAGTTTAAAAATAAACTGTTTTTTGTGTGATGAGATTTTTTGAGTTCGGAGGTCAGGTTACTCCTCGGGAAGAGAATATTAGAATATTAGAGCTCACCCGAGTAGCCTCGTAAAACGAGTCTTTCGATACCCATTCTTTTTTTAAATGTTGTGTGTGTGTGTATGTGCTTTTAAAAATGCATGTTGTATCGAATGTCTACATTGTACACTACGTATTGAAATAGTGTAGGAAGGAAGCCCTACCAATGTTGGTTCCTGTCTGTCTTCCATTGGGGAATAGTATTTGAGGATGGAATAGTGCTCCGGGACGGACCAGGATTACTTCGGGATGTGCCGGTTGTCTGCGGACAGAGCTTCGGCGTGCCTCGGGATTGTCGAGTGTGTACTCGGGTAGAGTTTCGGCGTGCGTTGGGATCGCAGGGATCATCGGTTGGATTCAGGCAGAGGTTCGGCGTGCGTCGGGATCGTCGGTTGCGTTCGGGCAGAGTTCCGGCGTGCATCCGAGTTGCCGGTTTGACTCGAAAAAAGTCGGGATGCCTCGGGAAAGACCAGGCAAGACCTCGGAGTACCATGAGGGGCCTCAGAGTACCTCGTGAGTGCCTCGGGGCAGCACGGGAGCATCTTAGGAGCGCTCGAAAGGGCTTTGGAGCACCACAAGGGAGCTCGAAAGGCCTCGGAAGGAACCGAAAGGGGCCGGGAGTGCCTCAGAAGGACTTAGAGGGGGAGCCAGAAGGCTTAGGGAGAGAGTAGAAGAGGATGGTGTGTGAAATGAGGGAGGGGGAGCCCTCTATTTATGGTGTGAGAAAATCTGCAAGAAGGTCCGTACGGACCTCCTATGTAAACCAAAATTGCAGTTTTCCCAGATTTAGGGGAATCTCGTGGACTTTAAGGGGATTTAGTAATTATGAGATTTGGTAGCAAGAAGGTCCGTACGGACCTTTTAGCATGCAAAGAGGTCCTTACGGACCTTCCATGCTTTTCCAATTTCTGCATAATTCCCAAAAAGTCCTTTTGTGTTTTTTTTGTCCCAGAAAGGCCCCCCTTGGTTTGGTTGGTGGTTTTTTGGGCCTTTGAGGGTTTTTGAAGGGTTTTGAGGGTTTTTTGAGGGTTTCGGGTGTTCGAGACTGCGTTTGAGTGAGTCTGCGGTGCTTTCCGGATGCTCGGAAGAGGGTGATCCAGATTGGGGTACTTACAAATACCTATATTGAACTCCACGCTGAATGGACCAAGTGAATGGAGTAACTCAAGGTATTCAAATAGGTAAATGAGAAACTAACTGCAGAAAACTCAAACTGAAATCTGAGGTTAAGTGTTTATCTAAGGAGGGTGATTGTCAAAAGGATTCCATAGCCAAATTGGAAGTTTTACTCATAAAGAAAAATATTGAGTGTGAAAAGTTCAAAACTGAGCTTGAAAAAGAAATTGAAACTCTAACTAAACTTAACAATGGTAAGGCTGAGTTGAAAAAAGTTTTGAATTTGGGTAATCAAGGAAAATCTGAAATTGGCTATTGAGGTCATAATTTTGTAAAATAGGGTGAGGGTTCTTCCAAAGTTGAAAAGAAAAATATTTTAAAAAACAAAAGGAAAGGTCACAGGCGAAGACAATATATTTGTCATCATTGTTTTGTTCCTGGTCACATTCAACCATATTGCTATAAGTTGAAACAAAAACTTGAACTTATGAAGAATGGTGAATACTTGGGCAGTCAGTTGTGTGCACAACCGAACACACAACTGTACACACAACCCAAAGCTGGAAGAAAAACTGTCTGGGTAAGAAAGGAAACCGTGAACTGTCAGGTGGCCTTCACCTCTCTTAAGAGTAGTGTTGAAGGGTCCTGGTACTTTGACAATGCCTGTTCTCGCCACATGACTGGGGCACGCAAAATTTTCAACGACCACACACCATTCAAAGATGGAAAAGTAAATTTCGGTGGAAGAGCTCAAGGTAAGATCCTTGGCAAAGGTACATTGCATGTAGAAGGTTTACCTAGGTTCCATAATGTGTTGCATGTTGATGAGCTAAAAGCTAATTTGATAAGCATAAGTCAATTGTGTGATGATGATCTACATGTCAAATTTGATAAGATGATATGTGAGGTCTTTGATGATTCAAATAGATGTGTTTTGATAGGAGTAAGATCCCTAGATCATTGTTCCAAGTTGGTTGAAAATCTTTCATACCATAAATCGATTTTTGATGATCCTCCTGATCTTATTGTCAAAACTGCTGAGGATGATATTGCAGGTTGCACAAGGGAAATAGATACAGTTAATGATAAATCTGAACTAGGAAAGACAAATGAATCTGCAGAACAGACACCTGTGCAGACAGTTGTGCAACCAGTTGTTCAGACAACTGACAACACAAGTGTTTAGACAATTGAAAAACAAGGTTCATATTTTGAAACTAATGAAAGTAAAGTAAAGAGAGAGAGAGAGAGAGAGAGAGAGAGAGAGAGACATTCCTTTCAGGATACAAGGAAATCATCCTACCTCTCAGATCATTGGGGAAGTGGATGAAGGAATAAAAACAAGAGAAAAGAAGGTTAACTACCGCGACCTTGCAGGTTTGGTTTGCATGAACTCCGTATACCATCAGGTACATCCATGTTGTTGTATTGCTAATGACGAATCTAATTCATAGGCATTTTAAGGCATTTGAAGGGGAGATAAACATTGATTCCAAAAGCACCAATGTTAGATATTTATGTCTTGAAAATAAGTTGTATTCATGGGATAATAGGGAACAAACTTTTTTTTTCCTATCAGCTGCTGAATCAAAATTGTGGCAGTTGATAGTAAGTGCATCAAACTTTTTTGGATGAACAATTTGGTTAAAGACTATGAAATCGAATACAAAGCTTTATCTATTTTTTGTGATGCTAAAAGTGCCATAGATATGGCAAATGACCTTGTTCAATGTTCTACTCCTAAGCATCTAGATTTTAGACTTCATTTTGTTAGAGATATTGTTGAACAAAAAATTATTAGTTGTGAATTTGCTAAAACTAATAAACGATTGATTGATATTTTCATGAAGGCCATTATTTTCGAGAGATTTTCTTCCCTAAAAAGGTCTCTCGGATTGTGTGTTGAGATGATCTCACAATTGTGTGGTCATCTGTCTGCATCTCTCTATAATTGTATATTACAGAAAACAAAAAAAATTACATTTATTAACTGCACGATTATCTCTTGTGATCACTTGTCTATTTTACTCTATCGACACTATTTGACTCTTGAATGTGAGATTCCTCCTAACTTGGTGATAAAATTCCCGTGTTAAAATTTTCTTATGATATCTATCATGGAGTGGGTGTCTAATCTAAGGTCACTGAGAAAAACAAGCTGCCTCCATTTATTTTGAAGCTTCCACTCATGTGCTCAATGCCAATGACTTATTGTTGTATCACTTGGGATAAAAATTTGGGCAAGCACTATGGTGTGAGAGTGTAAAGCTCCTTCTCAGTGAGTGATTCAATGCCAAATATAGAGACATTCTAGAGGCTACATGATTGAGGGTTATCTCATTGACTTCTTGTAAAGTCAAATCGTGTCATTGTGTAAATTTATTCATATCATATCACACTTCATTGAGGTCAATCTCCACTTGTGTGCTCATAATTTGCATCATTATTCTAGGCATAATTATAAACTAGGACATCTTTAGCCACATGAAATATTCATTTGATTGTTTATCATTTTCATCAAATTGTGGACTAATCATTTTTTTTGTTAACAATATGTTTAATGAGTGTTTGTCCAGGTTTGAGTGCAAAGGAATTCTAAATGGAACAATCTTTTAGGGTCCAAGTGGAAATGATATCTTATGGTATTACAATTGGTCACAAAAGAGTAGCTTTTGGTTTTGAATTCATAATTTCTTTGCCCAAATTGATCATTCAAAAGGTTTGAATTCTTTGACTATCTTTGTTTTCTGTGCCAAAAGCACGCCTTCCCAGCCATCATCAGCAACAATGGTATGTCTTTTTGGAAATCTCATTTTTTTATAATCTCTCTCCACTTGTCTCTGCTGTTGTTCGGATATCTGTGCACACAAATCTGCACACAACTGGCTACCCATGTGGTCATTATTCCATGTTTATTCATAAATCAGTAAGCATTGTTTTTTTCCTCCAATCTTTTCATATAGATCTGCTCCTCTCAAGCTGAAGCTCTGATCATATTTTACAAAGAGGTTTCTTAAGATATTTTCATGGATGTGCGCACACCTTTTGAAAATCTCTAAAGAAAAGAGGAAGAATAGGGGAAAAGGTCTCTCAGACAGTCATTCAAGGAGAAGATGATCATCAATCAAGGGGAAGATATCTCTTAGATGATCAATCAAAAGAGATACATGAGATGAGCATCACGAAGAGATACAACCAGTTTAGGGGGAGTTTGATAGAATGGAGCGCAATGTGTTAAGGGGGAGTTTGACTTTCCTTGTGGTGATTACAGGTATTGACTAGAACCACAAAAACAGGGGGAGATTGAATGAGTGTGTTTATACTCTTGATATCTTTTATTTTTCCTATTCTGGTAGGTTTGAAATTGATAATCTCGATTTTGCAGTTTTTGTCCGTAATCACAAAAATAGGGGGAGATTGAAAGAGTATGAATATACTCTTGAAATATCTTTTTATTTTTGTAATTATGATTTGTATATTTATCACATAAATAGATTAGGAAATAATTGTTAATATATATTTAAATTAACTAACGGCTAACTTTTATATTTAGATAGATTTTGTATTTTAGGTAAAAACTCAAGGAAGGAAGGACTCTTGGCGATAAGGAAAGATTGCAAGGAAGAAATTGAGTCCTTGTCAACAAAGGATTGCTTGATCATCTATTTAAGAAGCCGTCCGCCCTCATTCACTTTCACGAATTTTTAGAAGAAAAAAAAGAAGTTGATATATTTTCTTGAGTCCTTATTTCGGCGTTCTTGAAGTTCAGATCCTTGAATCTTCAAGACTATTTTTCTATTTAGTGTTCTTAAGTTAAAACGACTTTTGTCTTTTCGTACGATTTGTTTTATTGCATTTTAAGTTTTCTTTACAACTTGTTCTCAACAAGGTTGAATCTTATGAAAGTTTTTCAGCAAGCATAGTCTTGCTGAAGTGTTTAAATTCATTGTTATTCCGCTGCATTTAATTCTGTTTATTTAAGTTATTTTCTGAAAAAAACTGTTTAGTGAGTTGTGCTGACACTTGTGTGAACAACTGTACACACAAGTTACTGCACAAGTGATTACAGTACTAACTACAAATCTTTCACAATTAATCGAGCTTTCAAACTAATCTTCAAATCTACACATTCTAAAAAGTTGTTCAAATTTTGTAAACGATTCAACCCAAGTATGATGCTTGTTATTGTATAAGAATTAGGGTTCATATTTCTTCCATCCCAAAAGATAATATTGTAAGAACATGGATTGCAAAATGTGTATACTTAATAAATATAAGTGACATGCAGACGTACATGTATAAATCATTAAAATAATGTTATTGTAAAGTATAGAATATTAATTAAATGTGTAGAATTTCCGAGATGGAAATTTACCTATTTATGATGGGCAGAATGATAATTTCACATCGCTTAATTGAAAGGGTGTAATCCCTTGATGATTTGCCATTGTTTTCCTATATATAGAGGCTTGCCATCAGCCTAGAAAACTACTACATCATTCTTATATACTCTCTCAATAATCTGAGTTCTAAGGAAGGCATTTATCATCAAGAAGATCTACATCTCCCTCCTTCATTTTCTTCTTCTTCTCTTCCTTACTTGAAGAACGTCATCAAGTATCAAGATGGACTCAACAGGTATCACGCTTCCGCCTTCATCTTTTTCTCTTACTTAATCCGGTCTTGAGTGCTTTGGGGTTTTTGGGATAGCAATGTTCCAACAATTGGTATTAGAGCCTCTCAAGTTCTGGATTAAGTTTGAATTCATATTGCATATGTTTGCTTTACTTTGATTCTTAATCCTGTTGATATCATTATGTTATGATGTTATTTGAATGCTCTAATTCGTTGCTAGGGTGTTAGTATTCATTACTTGATTAAATTCTGAATATGGATTGAAGTTTCACTCAAAAGGACATGATGGTTCAAGCAAGATTATCCCATTTGCATAGCCAACATTGTATGATGTATGGAGTGTGCAAATCTAGATCTACTTGTTTGACCATTTTAATTTAAGTGCAAGATTATCCCATTGACACAACAGAGCATTTTATGTCGCACAACTGTGTTGGATCTACTTGTATATTCATGTCTTGGTTATGCGTTAATTTTTGCTTGCCATTCATCTCTTGTGAAGAATTTTTTTTCTGGTAATAGTGTTTGCACGGCCGTGCACTTTCCTTAACCCGGTCGTGCACTCATGAAAAGGTACAATCGAAAAGGCACAAACAGCCAGTGCACGGCCGTGCACTTCTCTTGGAGCGGCCGTGCACCTTGGATCGGCCGTGCACTTCATTTGATTCGGTCGTGCTCCACCTGATTGAAAATTTTGATTTTCTGGAACAGTGTTTGCACGGCCGTGCGTTATAACTTGCACGGCCGTGCACCTGCAGATTCAACTTTTTTTCTTCATTTTTCTTAAGTAAAACATACATTGTCAATCCTAAAACTTGTGATTAATTATATGCTTAACAATTTCATACATTTCTAAACAATATTGTCGCCAAAGTGATTTACGTTGTTTAGATCCGAAGTTGTAAAGTGTTGAATGTATACTTTAATATGTGAATAAATTGAATTTTCCAAAGAAGATCGTTTATTTGACTAAATTTATACACTCATTTGGTAAGAAGTAAAGAAAACATTAGGTTGTTTTTTTAAGTACTTAAATAGACCCAAAGGAAGGTTAGGTATTTAATTAAGACATTGCTTAATTTTCTTGGTTACCTTAAGATAATCATTTATGAGTCAATTTATAGTCCAAAGATTGGTTTTGATGTCATGTTAATTATCTTTTTGATGGAATTCATTGATATAGTTAATCACTTTATTCATTATGTAGTTTATAATACATGTTTTATATTCATTCTTCGTTCTTACCCAACAGATTTAGTAAATGCTTCGTCTTTGACTGCTGCCATGAACAATATTCCAATGCTTAATGGGACTAATTTTAAAACTTGGAAAAACAAAATAACTATGATCTTGGGATGTATGGACATTGATCTCGTATTAAGGGAACCAAGTCCCGCTCCTCTCACTGATAAAAGCACTCAGGAAGATCGCTTGAGTGTTGAGAAGTGGAACTGTTCCAACCGCGTGAGTCTAATGATCATGAAGAATGCCGTCCCGGAAACATTCTTGAACAGTGTTTATGAGGACGTTAATGCTAAGGGTTTTCTGGATACCCTTGAAGAACGCTTTGCTAAAAGCAAGAAATCAAAAACAAGTGCTTCCTTAAGGAAACTTGTTTCCATGAGGTACAAGGATAAAGGAAACTTAAGCGAGTACATACTTGAGATATTTCATCTATCGACAAAACTAAGGACACTTAAGTTAGAGATTTCGGAAGATTTACTCATGCACTTAGTTTTGATCTCTCTTCCTCCTCAATTTGGTCACTTTGAAGTGACCTATAATTGTCAAAAGGACAAGTGGAATATAAATGAACTTATTTCACATGTGACACAAGAGGAGGATAGGATGAAACAAATCAAACCAGAAAGTGCTCACTTAGCATCTACTTCTTCTCGTGGGACTAAGAGAAGAGGTAAAGAAATTGCAGTTGCGGTTGCAAATAAGAAGCATAAGGGATCATCAAATGATCATAAAGTTAAGAAGTGCTTCTTTTGCAAGGACCTTACTCACATGAGACAAGAAGGTTGTAGCCTGGTGGTAGGCACTCCTTACTTGAGACCAAAGGTCCCGAGTTCGAGTCACCAATGGGGGGAATATGGGAACATATGTTGATCCTCTTTAAAAAAAATTAAAAAAAAAAAGAAAAAAAGGACCTTACTCACATTAAGAACGACTGCCCTAAGTATCGCGAATGGCGAATTAAGAAAGGTATGTCATTTGGTCTTGTTTGTACTGAGGCAAATTTGGTTTCAATTCCTTCATATACATGGTGGTTGGATTCTGGTGCAACAACTCACATTAGTTCATGTATGCAGGGTTGCCTGAACTACCGAATCCCCAGTGAAGATGAGAGATACATCTATATGGGCGCTGGAAATCCGGTTGAAGTTATAGGCATAGGGACTTTTAGATTAATGTTAAGTACTGGCTATTATTTTGTATTAAATAATACATTCATTGTATCGTCCTTTAGACGAAATTTAATATCTATCACAGTTTTGGACAATGAAGGTTACTCTTGTTCTTTTGGTAATAATAAATGTGATCTTTATTTTAATTCCAAGCTTGTCGGTACTAGTACTTTGTCATATATCGATAATCTTTATTTACTTGACACAGTCAAGACAATAAATGAGTCCCATAATAATGAAACCAAAACTAGAGGCACAAAACGAAAGTTTTCAAGTGAAAATTCTTATACCTTATGGCATAGGCATTTGGGTCATATCTACAAAAGGAGAATTGACAAGCTTATGTCGGAGAGAATCTTAAACAAACTTGATACTCCGATTAGAAACTTTTGTATTGAATGCCTAAAAGGAAAATTTATAAACTCCAAAAGAAAATTTGAATCATTGAGAGCATCAAATGTCTTAGAACTAATTCATACGGATATTTGTAGACCATTCACTACCCCTTCATGGAATGGTCAACAATATTTCATCACGTTCATTGACGATTTCTCTCGTTATGGATACATTTATTTACTTCATGAAAAGTCTCAATCATTGGAAGTTTTCAAGTCTTTCAAAGCTGAAGTTGAAAATCAACTTGAAAAGACTATTAAGAATGTTAGATCCGATCGTGGTGGTGAATACTACGGTCGAAATGACGGTTCAGGTGAACAACGTCCAGGTCCTTTTGCTCGCTATTTAGAAGAGTGTGGGATAGTCCCTCACTACACCATGCTGGGAAAACCTAGCATGAATGGTGTAGCTGAGAGACGTAATAGAACCCTTAAGGATATGGTAAGAAGTATGGTCTCTTGTACTTCTTTACCTCACTCATTATGGGGCGATGCATTAAAAACCTCAGCTTATATTCTCAATAGAGCACCTTCAAAAGCTACCGATAAAACTCCTTATGAATTATGGATGAATAAGAAACCGTCCCTAAATCATTTTCATGTATGGGGTTGTCCAGCTGAAGCTAGGCCTTATAAGCCTAATGAGGGTAAACTGGACCCTAAAACCATTAGTATCTATTTTGTAGGGTATGCTGAGAGATCTAGGGGATATAAATTTTATGACCCGAAAATTAGAACTTTTTTCGAAACGGGAAATGCTAGGTTCCTTGAGGATGTTGAATTTAGTGGGGAAATTGGGAATAATAGTTTTGAATTTGAAGAGGAGGAGGAGGAATCCGTCTATATGCCTCTCCCTATAGTTCCTATTGAAAATCAAGTACTTGTACCTGAAATTCAACAAGAACATATAATTCAAAATAATGTAGATCCTCCTATAAATGTTGAACAACATGGAAATGTTGATGAGGAAATTCAACAACCTCAAAATCAAGATGAATCGGTGCCCTTAAGGAGATCTAATAGAGCAAGAAGGAGCGCAATTCCGGATTATTATGATGTGTATCTTGCCGAGAATGAGGATCCGTTAGGTTTAGTGGGAGATGAGCCGCTCACCTTCCATGAAGCCATTAATAGTCCTAATTCTCATAAATGGATCGATGCCATAAATGAAGAGTTAAAATCAATGAAAGACAATGACGTTTGGGATCTTGTCCCATTACCTAAAAATGTGAAGCCCATTGGGTGTAAAGGGTTTTTAAGACCAAAAAGGATTCACAAGGTAATGTGGAAAGATATAAGGCTCGTCTTGTCGCTAAGGAATTTACTCAAAAGGAAGGCATTGATTATAAAGAAACATTTTCTTCGGTATCCTCTAAAAATGCTTTTAGGATCATTATGGCACTAGTAGCACATTATGACCTTGAGCTTCATCAAATAGATGTAAAGACAGCTTTTCTCAATGGCGACATTGAGGAAACTATCTATATGAAGAAACCAGAAATGGTGACTGATTCAGATCAAACTAATCAATTAGTTTGTAAACTTAAGAAATTCATTTATGGTCTCAAGCAAGCTTCTAGTCAATGGTATTTAAAATTTAATCATGTTATTCTTTCATTTGATTTTGAAACGAATCTTGGTGAAGATTGGGTATACCATAAGTTCAGTGGGAGTAGATTTATATTTTTGATCTTATATGTGGATGATATTTTACTTGCTAGTAATGATAAGGACCTTCTAAAGGAAATTAAGAAATTTCTCTCAAACAAATTTGAGATGAAAGATCTTGGTGAGGCATCTTTTGTATTGGAAATCCAAATTCATCGTGATCGTTCACGAGGTATTTTGGAATTATCGCAAAAGAGCTATATAGAGAAGGTATTACAAAGGTTTAGCATGGAAAATTGTAAACCACATGACACCCCTGTCTCTAAAGGAGATAAATTCAGTTTAAAGCAATGTCCTAAAAATAATTTTGAATCCAAGTATATGGAAAATATCCCTTATGCATCGGCAGTAGGAAGCTTAAGGTATGTACAAGTCTGTACTCGTCCAGACCTTGCATTTATTGTTGGGATGCTTGGTCGATACCAAAGCAATCCGGGAAAAGAACATTGGGTTGCAGCCAAAAGAGTGATGAGATACCTACAAAACACTAAGGACTACATGCTTACATATACAAAATCGGATCATCTTGAGATCGTTGGGTATTCCGATTCCGATTTTGCTGGATGCCAAGATAGTCGAAAATCGACGTCCGATTACGTCTTCACATTAGCAGGTGGAGCGATATCTTGGAGAAGTGCCAAGCAAACACTTGTGACTTCCTCTACCATGGAAGCCGAGTTTGTTGCTTGCTACGAAGCTTCCAATCAAGCTATATGGCTGCGTAAATTTATTGAGGGACTGCAAATTGTCAAAGGTGTTGAAAGACCGCTCAAGTTATATTGTGACAATCGGGCAGCAGTGTTGTATTCTAACAACAACAAGAGTTCATCTAAATCTAAGCATATAGATATTAAATTTCTTGTTGTAAGAGAAAGAGTACAAAATGAACAAATATATATACAACTTATAGGAACAAATTCCATGTTAGCGGATCCGTTTACTAAAGCGTTATCTCCTTTAGTGTTTCACGAGCACATTGCTCATATGGGTGTAACGACTTTTGATAATGCTTAATATAGTAGGAGTTTGTGTTATGCTTTATTTGCTATTTGTTTTATTCATATTGATCTCATTTGGTTAACTAGGACTAGTTGATGGAATATATATATATGTTTTAATATATTCATTAAATTTTCCATGCTACACATCTATACTTAATCTATGTCATTTAGTTAAACATATATATGTGATTAATGTGAGTTTAGTTGCGAATCAATTACAACGACTGCCTCTTTAGTACCTATACTTGTAAAACTAATGGACTAGATTGTTTAAAATGACAATGAAGTGCACATATAGATTGTCATTTACATTATGAATATGATTTTATGAGGATTTGTTAAAGTATAAACACATGTTTGGGTAATCCAAGTGGGAGATTGTAAGAACATGGATTGAAAAATGTGTATACTTAATAAATATAAGTGACATGTAGACGTACATATATAAATCATTAAAATAATGTCATTGTAAAGTATAGAATATTAATTAAATGTGTAGAATTCCCGAGGTGGAAATTACCTATTTATGATGGGCAGAATGATAATTTCACACCACTTAATTGAAAGGGTGTAGTCCCTTGATGAGGTGCCATTGTTTTCCTATATATAGAGGCTTACCATCAGCCTAGAAAACAACTACATCGTTCTTATATACTCTCTCTTATCATCAAGAAGATCTACATCTCCCTCCTTCATTTTCTTCTTCTTCTCTTCCTTACTTGAAGAACGTCATCAAGTATCAAGATGGACTCAACAGGTATCACGCTTCCGCCTTCATGTTTTTCTCTTACTTAATCCGGTCTTGAGTGCTTTGGGGTTTTTGGGATAGCAATGTTCCAACAAATATATATATATATATATATATATATATATATATATATATATATATATATATATATATATATATATATATATATATATCTGAACGGTATAAACCTAAGTACGAATATGGGCTAGTCCGGGCAAGACCCAAGTGGATTGGGCCCTAAACATAATCCTACAAAGTACGACGATGAGGAAGGGGAATGGGCGTCCCTACCTTCCTCGGCCCAAGACTTCTCGTTATTACCCTTAGCCGACCTAGGATTAATGGGTGGATGTATGGACCAAGGACCAGAGTCAATGACGAGGAGGATCTCCCTCCAAGGCCGAGTAAAGCTCCCTTGACGACGAGGAGGCCTCCTCGGCTATCCAATTACCAGGAATGGGGCTTCCCCAATTCCTTCATAATTCCTCACCGGCTCATCATAAACTGACCGAGTGACGATGATGAGAAGGGACCTCCCCGGCGTACGTACAGACGTGTAGTTTACATATTCCTATTCCAATTAGGACATTGAAGCAGTTATAATCCTCTTAGGATTGTAACCATCATCTATACCAATTCAGGTCCAACAAGGACTCCTCAACAGATATAATCCTCCTAGGATTTCTATCTTATCTCTTAGCAACACAATTCAACAAAGGATTCTACATTGCTAAATCTATAAACACAAGTCATAATTCACATATTTTGGTACGTTATCTTTTTGACCCTAAACTCTATCAAATTGATTTCTCTCTCTAAACGTATACTTACTCTCACGCCGGAGGGCCTTCGCCAGAGAAGCCCCGGCTTAGTTTACGTTTCTTGTTTCTTTTTCTGGCTATTCAACCGCTGGAGTACAACCGACCGCTGGATTTGGGCTGATTGGATCTTTTTGGCAGCATCAGTTTGGTTCCATTGCCGAGAATCGATTCAAAGACCCATTGAATAGCCTGAATTACGTCTGCCTGAAGCTTTATTTTTCGGTCTGAAATTTCTTATTTTTGGCCGAAAACTGTTGTTTTCACCTGGAAAACAGTTCGCCTGTTAAATTCGTTAATTGAGAAAGTTGTTTGGGCCAGAAAAATTCTATTTTGGCATTTGAAATTTGTTCTATTTGGATCGGAATTTCTTGTTTGGCCGGAATTACGTTGGACGGAAAATTGTGGTTTTGACCTGAAAGTTTGTCGCTTGGTAATTTTGGGGCCGTTTACCATTTTGATTGAATTTTGATAAGAACTTTGTGTGAATCGCAATTCTTGAATTCCAATAGAGGACGGGAATTTTGCAAGTGTTACTAATGAGGAGGAATGAACTCATGCAGACGAGATCCCTCCCAACACCGACGTACTTCCTCCTCCACCTCAGATCGAGGGACCACCTCCCCTCAGCATGACTCTCCGATCTTCTCGGAATCAACCAGCTGTCGAGAGGGCAGGTACAAACCTTCCTCGTCCTCGTCGTCCACGGGGAAAGCGAACTACGAGTAAGCAGACGACGAGGAATGCTAACGTTGGACGAGCTGAGAACGCCCAACCCGTTGACCGACGTACCTTGTTGCACCGGCAGATGGAGACTTTGTAACAAATTTATGAAACTCAGAATGCTTTGTTGCAATTTGTAAGTACCCCAATTCTAGTTGCCGATCATTTAAAAGACTCAAAAGTGAAGTCTGAGGGTTTACTCGTCAAAAAATGAAGTTTTCGGAGTCTTCAGAGCTTTGATTTGTTGTTTTTGAGAGTCTCGACCTTCCGGAGGTCATAACTTCCTCATACGAACTCCGTTTTGGGCCCACCGCATATCAAATCGAACGCGAGAACAAGATATATACATATAACTAATTTAATCAGGGAAAATAGCCAATCTGCAGTACTGGACGGCCAGCCTGTTTTATTGGTTTAACCAACAAGCCTCCACGTGTCAATATCAATCAAATTCAAGGCTAAAATGCCAAAATGACCTCAAATGGAAGGTCTGGCCGGCCGGCCACTTCTTCTAGATAAATAATCAGCCTAAGCAATCTTTCCAGGACTATTCGATATTTAAAACCAGTCTAAACCAGTCCAAGGTAACCTCCTTCTCCACTCCTCCTCCTATTAATACTCCCCCTCCTCCTTCATTTCAACTCACCAATTCACTCCTCTCTTCACCCCTAGCACAAAACGCTAGTCTTTTCTCCACTCTTCGGGGGCCCTCGTGCTACTCATCGGTGGAATTCTCTGCTCTTCGGGGGCCCTTTTGCTACTCATCGGTGGATTCTAATCCTCAAAAACATAAGCTAAACCGACTCAAGTCGAAACGCTGCCCAAATCCCTAGGTTTCTGAACACCAAATAAAGGGGAAACTCTGCCCAAAATTCTACCGGATCATTTCCAACCAGAAGATAGAAAAGAACCAAATTTGGTAAACTCTCCTTCTAACCAAACACTTACGAAACACCTCTCAAACACCTTTTCGTATCCCGTATACATCCTCCCAAGCCAAAGAGTCAACACCTAGCCATCGGTAACACTCTCACTCTCTAAACTCCGCTTCGCCTCGTTTTACACGTCTTGCGCTAATTCTGATCTGACCAAAGTTTCCAAAATGTAGACAAAACGCTGTCTACGGATCTCAAAATGATCCTCCCTCTATCATCTTTTCTCCTTCGAGAAAACTGATTTAGGGTTAAAACGGAGATCGAGTCCCATTTTATCTTTATGTCATTTACTGTCCGAACCGTTTGGTTCGTGATCGCACTTTTACCGTCTGAGCCGTTTGGCTCGTTGATTGCTATTTACCGTCCGGATCGTTTGATCCGTTGATATCGCACTTACTTTACGCTCTTTACAAATCCGAGTCGTTTGGCTCGTTGATCGTCCTTTTATCATCTGGATCGTTCGATCCGTTGATACCGCATTTCAATACTGTCATTTACAAGTCCAAACCGTTTGGTTTGTTGATAGTATTTACTTTTAAATGTCCGAGTCACAAAATGACTCGTTGATCGCATATCATTTGCCATCTTTTTCATCAAAATGGGTAACATTATAATGCCCGGTTTCAAAACCAAAAGTTCGTCATTCGAACTCCTTCTCAAAATCGACGTTTGTCATTCAAACTCTCTTTTCCAAAGTCAACGTTTGTCATTCAAACTAAAGATTCCAGTTCGTCATTCGAACTCCTTTTCAAACTCAAAATCGACGTTTGTCATTCAAACGCTCTTTTCCAAAATCAACGTTTGTCATTCAAACCAAGATTAAAGCTTGTCATTCAAGCTCATTTTCAAAAGCAGTACGAACACACAAACATGCACAATTTTCGAGAAAGGTAGAAAGACTCGTCATGCGAGGCATTTCGGGGGAGCAGGAGGTAAACTCAGCAGACTTGCGAGCAAGGCTTAGTCTGGCACGGCGTTTATCCCCTCCTCGTCATAACATGTCCCCTCATCATAATTGTCATCCTCGGCATGATCCATCTCGTCCCTGGCACTTTTCAAAGTCAAGGAGTCCTCGTCCGTACAGAATGATCCTTGGAGGCTACGAAGGGGAGTGTTGGGTATGCATATTTTAACCCTCCTAGATTTAGATTAGATTTGATTGATACCATAACCTTCTCTCTATTTTAAGGACTTTAGGCCCATATGTAATGAAGCTTAGACTTCAATTTTTTAGCTAAGCCCATTTTATAGAATAGGATAAATTAGGCTTGAAGATTGGCACAAGACTCATTGGCTATGAGGTTGTAGTTCAAAAGGTTCAGACCGCTTCATTATAACCGCACTAGCAAACCGCTCCTGCAATTGCTCAGTGTGATTCTTTGTCTGAAACCACCCTTTGACAATTCCAGTGCAACTGCCTTAGTGAACCGCACTTGCCAACTGCAGTGCAGTTCAATCTTAAGACCGCACTCAGCAACCTCACTGGTGAAACCACACATGCTCAACTGCTTCACACCAGACCGCTCCAATGATTGAAGACTTGAAGTGCACCACTTTATGACTGTTGGAATCCACGTCAGTAATGACAAAAGTCAAACACCAAATCTTGTCACGTGATTCAATGTCAGAGAAGATCTGCAAGGATCTTGAAAAAGTGACAGGTGTCCTTCTCTCCTTAACTGCAACTAAGTCTCGATCGCCTTTGACCGCAAGTTCTGAACAAGGGACAAAAGGTGAATTTGTCGACCAATCGTAAAGCACCAAGATAAAGATTTGCTGCAAACGTGTCTAGCAGCTAGTTTCTTGGTGCTTGGGTATAAATACCCCTAATCTTCATCACTTGAAGATTGCTTGAAAAATTAATTCGCTGTGAGTTCATAAGAAGCTGAAGCTCTGCCCAGAAAATTCTTAGTCCTTTGAATTTTCATCTTCCTACTTCAAGAAAAATATCCCAGCCCAAAAATCAAGCCTTATACACATCAAGAATCATTGTGCTCTAATCTCATAGATCTAAAGATCCTTGATCTTGCATACACACACACACCTTACTTGTTTAATCACATAGATTATTCATTTGAGATACACCGGTTATAGTCTAGGATTTGATCTTCATAGAATAGATTTTAGATCTGAGTATTGATCTTTGTAACTTGTAATCTCTCATACTCAATATTAAAATCACTCTTAGAAAATCCAAAACTAACCATCTTGGCAGTGGACGTAGATCGTTTATCGATTGAACCACTCCAAATATTGTGTTCTTTATTTCTGCATTTTTATTTACTGTTCTTACTAATTGTTTATCTCTATCTCTGTTTGATCTTATTTATAGTTATCCATTATTGAGAATTGTGTTTGCAGTTAACTATTGTCATAACCTCACTTTTCAGTTTTAAGAACCGCACTGAAAACCGCATTGCAAAATCGCACCTCTAAATCGCTTTATAACTTTAATATTTCCCAGTGCATTTTACACCTCTACTTGTAGTATCTTATTAACTGCAAGCGGTTTTGTAAGTCAAGAGGTTCAGTTTTCAAAAGAGGGCGAAAATTTGTAACAGCTATTCACCCCCCCTCTAGCTGTTTTTCACCCTTGTTGCCACCTTTGGGACCAACAGGGAGCCAAGGAAAGATAAAACACCCTCTAGACAAGGGGAGAATCATCGAGATGACGAGGAACATAGCAGGGTGAATGGTCACCCCAGAGAAAGGTCCCACCAAAGTTCGCACCGAATTTCCCATCGAAGCACTCATTCCAAATCGGAAATGGGAATTGATGCTAAAGAGTTGTTGCTCTTAAAAAAGAGAATTGACGATATGGAGCTGATAAAGGAGGACGAGGAAGAAGATGACACCAGTGAAACCCATCATTTCTCCCAAGAAATTAATGATGTACCGCCTAACCCTGCCTTTAAGATCCCAAATTTTGACAAGTATGCGGGAACCACCGACGCAAAAGACCATGTGCAAAGTTTCGAATCCACTATGGCCCTCCTCACTAAGGCAGACGACATACTCTGCAAAGCTTTTGCAAGTACCTTCTCCGGAACAAAGTTGACCTAGTTCCGTGAGCTAAAAAAGGGAAGCATTAATAGCTGGAGGAATATGAGGATGAAGTTCCTGGATCACTTTGCCATGGCAGGGAAAAGAAAGAAGAGATTGACTGACCTTGCTAACATAGAGCAAGGAAAAAATGAAACCACTATGAGCTATTACAAAAGGTTCAGATCCATGGCAGACCAAGTGGAAGAGAGCCTGACTGACAGGGAGGTGATCGTCTGCTTCAATTCCGGAATTAGATTCGGACAGCTGATATATGAACTCTCCGCCAGAGAGCCCAAGTCTAAATCTGATTTATTCAATGTGGCATATGCCATCGCCATGGCGGAAGAGAAAAGCAAGAAGAAGTCTGACAAGACAGAGACTGAAGAGAACGCTAACCACCCGTCCTCTAACGAAAATGGCTACAAAGGGAAGAATAGGACGCTGGGTACTGAAAAAGCTGAGATCTTCACTCCCTTTACCAAGCCAATCACATAAATTATGCAATTGGTGAATCTTCCAAATCCCCGTCCGCTCAGTGACCAACCAAAGTACCCACGTGACCCATCCAAGCACTGTGATTTCCACAAAGACTATGGTCACAACACTGAGAACTGCTTCGCCCTCAAGAAGATGATCCAGAAGTGGGTTGACGAAGGCAAACTGGATCGCTATTTCTTGAAGAAGCAAGCGAAAAAGGTAAGAGGCCAATGATGATAAGGATACGGATGAAGAAGAAGAGAGCCCCCCTAGGGCCAAGCTCCATTATTTTCTCCCAAACACAGTTCTGTCCATCCTAGATACAGCCCCTCATCTCGTCAACGGCCAAAACTCGAGGGCCAACTAAGACTCGAGACAAGGAGAGCTGCGGGACATAGACGAACCCGTTGGAAGGGAGATACTAGATGGTCAAAAAGACAGCAATGATACAGTTCTGCCTGTCCTAGATACAGCCCTTCATCTCGTCAATGGCCAGGACTCGGGGGCCACCCATGACTGGAGACAAGGAGAGCTGCGGGACGTAGGCGAACCGGTTGAGTTAACTATCCCCACAACAATCAAATCAAATGCAAAAATTCAAATTATAGCAAGAGCAGAGTACTTTCATTAATTCTAGTTTTAGTCTATTTTATGTAATAGGTTGATCTTTGTTAGTTTTTACTTTTCTAGCAAGATAGGATTGCAGTTTGATGTAATCACTTCAATTTATGAAATTTACTTCTTCAACATGCAAGTTTTCTCCTCGTCATGGATAGGTGAGACCAAAACTGTCTACGACCTATGTATGAGTCATCTTCCTCATCACAGAGAGATGAAAAAGAAGAAAGCCCAACGTCTGAACGAGGAAACCCCTCGGCTCTAGCGACTAACGCGGCAAAAAAATCTAAAATCTATGTACTAGTCATCTTCCTCGGCATAAGTAGATGAAAAAGAAGAAATCCCAACGTCATGACGAGGAAACCCCTCGGCCTAACGACTAACGCGGCAAAACCGTCTAAAATCTATGTACGAGTCATCTTCCTCGGCATAAGTAGATGAAAAAGAAGAAAGCCCAACGTCACGACGAGGAAACCCCTCGGCCTCATGACTAACGCGGTAAAACCATCTAAAATCTATATACGAGTCATCTTCCTCAGCATACGAGTCATCTTCCTCGGCATCTGGCATCTTTCGCGTTGGGGCGGTTTGTCTCGCCGTTTTTGTTTTCGCATTCGTAGAGTCGCCACGCCGTTTTTATTAAGCCCAAAACATTGAAAAAGGGCATCAGTTTAAAGATAATTTTAAACTATTTTTGTGTGATGAGATTTTGAGTTCGGAGGTCAGATGACTCCTCGGGAAGAGAATATTAGAATCTTAGAGCTCACCCGAGTCGCCTCGTAAAAACGAGTCTTTCGGATACCCCTAATATCCTTTAAATGTTGTGTGTGTGTGTGTGTGTGCTTTTAAAAATGCATGCTGTATCGGATGTCTACATTGTATACTATGTATTGAAATGTATTGAAATAGTAATGGAAGGAAGCCTTACTAATGTTGGTTTGTGTCTGTCTTCCGCTGAGGAATAGTGTTTGAGGTCGGAGTAGCGTTCCGGTACGGATCGGGATTGCTTCGGGAGGGACCGGTTGTCTGCGGACAGAGTTTCGGCGTGAATTGATGTTGCAGGCTGCGTTCGGGCAGAGGTTCGGCGTGCGTGGGGATCGCAGGGATCACTCGGGCAGAGGTTCGGCGTGCGTTGTGGTGGCAGGAGTCACTCGGGTAGAGTTTCGGCGTGGTTTGGGATCGCCGGTTTGACTCGAAAAGAGCCGGGACACCGTGGAAAGACCAGGCAAGGCCTCGGAGTACCACAAGGGGCCTCAGAGTACCTCGAGAGTGCCTCGGGGCAGCGCGGGAGCGTCGCGGGAGCGCTCGGGGAGGCTTCAGAGCGCCACGAGGGGGCTAGGAAGGCCTCAGAAGGATCCGAAAGGGGCCGGGAATGCCTCGAGAGGACTTAGAGGGGAAGCCAGAAGGCCTAGGGAGGAAGAGAGAAGTGGGAGGTGTGTCAAAATGAGGAGGGGGAGCCCTCTATTTATAGTGCCAGATTTGGTGCAAAGAGGTCCGTACGGACCTCCCTGGTAATCCATATTTTTGGTTTTCCTCGATTTGAGGGAATCTGTGATGATGGTGAATATTTTGAAATCATGATGTCCCCTGTGCAATAAGGTCCGTACGGACCAAGTTGACATGCAAAGAGGTCCGTACGGACCAACTCTGCAGAAGGGTAATCATTTTCCCCGGGATTTGAGGGAATATTGTGGACTTTAAGAGGATTCAGTAATTATTAAAGCAAAGAGGTCCGTACGGACCATTATTGCTTTTCCAATTTCCTGAAAATTCCCAGGAGGTCCTTTTGTCCCTTTTTATCCCAGAAAGGCTCCTCCCTTGGTTTGGCTGGGGGTTTTGAGAGGGTTTTGAGTGCCAGAGGTCGTCGAGACTGCGTTGATGAGTCTGCGGTGTTTCCCGTATGCTTGAAAGGGGGTGATCCAGATTGGGGTACTTACAGAAGCCCCTCGACGATGTCACTTATGAAAGAAGTGGGGTCGCCGATAAGATAAGGGTCCTAATCTGGATCGCGTCTTTGGGAGATAAAGTGGCCAGGGAGGTCGGTGTGAGGGCGTGGTGGTGTCCTATTGTGTGACCGTTTAGGTCGGTAGGCTGGATCTGTGATAGGATTCCTACGTATCCACAGCGGGAATCAAGCACAGTCGTAGTTCGGGTGTGGGGTGAGTGTTTTGTGAATGCGGGCGTGGTGGTGCCCTGAAGTGTCGTGTGACCGCCGAGGTCAGTTGTGAGGACGTGGTGGTGTCCTGGGTGACCGCATAGGTCGATGGCTGGACCCTGTGATAGGATTCCTACGTATCCCTGGCGGGAATCAAGCCTGGTCGTAGTTCAGAGGTCGTGAAATTGTGAGTGCGGGCGTGGTGGTGCCCTGAAGTGTTGTGTGACCGCCGAGGTCAATGGTAAGGACGTGGTGGTGTCCTGGGATGTGGTGACCGCCGAGGTCAATTGTGAGGACGTGGTGGTGTCCTGGGATGGAAATTTTACGATTTTCCTAATCGGGTGGTTTAAGGCCTTCCGGGCCGGAGATAGTGATTTGGGAGATTTATACGGTCTTCCGGACCGAGTGGTTTAAAGCCTTCCGGGCTGGGGATAGCGTGAGGACTTGAATCGTCTTCTGAATGTGGTTGCGCCACGCGTGAGGACTTTGAATCGTCTTCTGGCGGCGGTTTCGGTGCCACGCGGGAGGACTTTGAATCGTCTTCTGGCGGCGGTTGGTGCCACGCGGGAGGACTTTGAATCGTCTTCTGGCGGCGGTTGGTGCCACGCTGGAGGACTTTGAATCGTCTTCTGGCGGCGGTTGGTGCCACGCGGGAGGACTTTGAATCGTCTTCTGGCGGCGGTTGGTGCCACGCGGGAGGACTTTGAATCGTCTTCTGGCGGCGGTTGGTGCCACGCTGGAGGACTTTGAATCATCTTCTGGCGGCGGTTGGTGCCACGCTGGAGGACTTTGAATCGTCTTCTGGCGGCGGTTGTGGAGGCATGGCTACCTTGAGCTCGTGCTTTGTCCGTTGGGGAGAAGGTTGGACTTACGATGGCTGTCGGTGTTCATCCGTTGGGGATTTATCGTGGCCTTGTAGGGGCTTGCAAGGATTCCCTTTTTGACTTGCTGGGGAAGGAGCTCGGGCTTACTTTGATGGCCGGTGCTTGTGTTGTTGATGAGTGGGCAATGATGATGGCCGGTGATTGCTTCACCATTTGGCATTTTGGAGGCGTTTCGTGCCTTGGGATTTGTATTCGGAGGTGTTGGCTCCTTCTTGCGCTTGTTTTGCCGTTGAGTGGGCAAAGTTCGGGCTTACATTGACGGCCGGTGCTGGGGATAAGTAGTCTTGTACGATTTCCCTTTGACTTGTTGGGAAAGGAGCTCGGGCTTACTTTGATGGCCGGTGCTTGAATTGCCGTTGGAGTGGGCGAGGTTCGGTCTTACACTGACTGCCGGTGCTTGCGTTGCCGTTGGAGTGGGCGAGGTTCGGGCTTACACCGATCGCCGGTTCTTGCGTTGCGCCGTTGGAGTGGCGAGGTTCGGGCATACACTAACCGCGGTGCTTGCGTTGCCGTTGGAGTGGGCGAGGTTCGGGCTTACCGACCGCCCGGTGCTTGCGTTGCCGTTGGAGTGGGCGAGGTTCGGGCTTACACTGACTGCCGGTGCTTGCGTTTCCGTTGGAGTGGGCGAGGTTCGGGCTTACACTGACTGCCGGTGCTTGCGTTGCCGTTGGAGTGGGCGAGGTTCGGGCTTACACTGACTGCCGGTGCTTGCGTTGCCGTTGGAATGGGCGAGGTTCGGGCTTACACTGACTGCCGGTGCTTGCGTTTCCGTTGGATTGGGCGAGGACCGGTCTTACATTGACGGCCGGTGGTTGAATTGCCGTTGGAGTGGGCGAGGTCCGGGCTTACGCTGACGGCCGGTGGTTGAATTGCCGTTGGAGTGGGCGAGGACCGGTCTTACACTGACGGCCGGTGGTTGAATTACCGTTGGAGTGGGCGAGGTCCGGGCTTACGTTGACGGCCGGTGGTTGAATTTCCGTTGGAGTGGGCGAAGACCGGTCTTACACTGACGGCCGGTGGTTGAATTTCCGTTGGAGTGGGCGAAGACCGGTCTTACACTGACGGCCGGTGGTTGAATTGCCGTTGGAGTGGGCGAGGTCCGGGCTTACGCTGACGGCCGGTGGTTGAATTGCCGTTGGAGTGGGCAAAGACCGATCTTACACTGACGGCCGGTGGTTGAATTGCCGTTGGAGTAGGCGAGGAGGTCGTTTGCGAAGAAGATGGCGTCGAAGCTGTCTTGCCGGTCTTCCCGACGCGTGCCGGCGTACCAGCCGATGCCTTCGAGGCATTCTGTAGATGTTCCTCCACCGAGAGCCGAGCCGGAGCCACAGCAGGAGGGACCTTCGAGGGGGCGGCATAGCATGGATGCCGGGACGTCTTCGGGAGCTCCGAGGCAGCAGCCCTTTTATCAGTTCTTCCCTCCTCAGGACGCACAGGGTGAGGGATCCTCAGAGCCTTCTTTCTTTGATCCTTTCGTCGGATTTGATCCTTCGGATTACTTTGAGTGGCAGCCTCCGGCGGGGGCTCGATACTCTGACGACGAGGACGTGACGGGCGAGTTCACCGGGATGCCCGACTTCTCTCTGGAGGACCTTGGCGAGGATGATGATGCTGAGGAGTCTGATTAGTATTCATTTGCTTTCCCTCTTTTCATATCTTCTCCTTTTTTTTTCTTGTTTAGCAACAGACATTTATGGGTACCTGTAATAAAACACTCGTATTTGCACGGCAAACAGCATTTTATTTTAAGATGTAATGTCATTTTTGTGATTCCTGGGAATTGTCCTAGAAATGGTTGCTATTATTTTTTTTTTGTGCATGCCACGTGAGCTGAGAGTGCGTTTGTGGGTAGTGTATGTTTGCCGGGAATGGCTTTGGCCAGTGTTTGGGCAGTTTGGAGCAAGGTCCTCGAGGACGGTGGTTGTTGTATGCTTGTTTCCGGGGAAATGGAGTTACGTTTGCAAGGAGGTCCGTACGGACATACTTAGCATGCAAAGAGGTCTGTACGGGCCAACCTTGCTTTTGGGAAGGAGATAAATGCTTTCCAGTGTCTGGTTCTTCCTCATTTCCCCATTTGCAGCCATTTTCGAGCTTTCTTCCCCATTTTCTCTAGGAACCTCCATTTTTGCCATGGATTCTTCGTATGTTCCTAGAATTTTGCCGAGGCTTTCGCAGGAGAGGCAAGCACACTTCCTTGAGCGGTGAAAACGTGGATGCGGCGCCGTATGAGGCATCGTAGACGGGCTTTCGAGGTAAGGTTTCGTCTTTGCTCGATTTGGTCTTTTAAGGAGTTGGTTCCTGATTGGGATTTGTTGTGGGCTGCCGCGAAGTTACAGGATGTTAGGAGGCACGTGTACTGTTTCTCCTATAATGAAATGGTGCCCACTTTTGAGGATTTTCGGGCTTTGATTGGAGGACCGGAGGTGGAGGCCATCTCGCTTCCTTTGATGGGTGGTGCTGCGGTGAGCGTGAAGCTTGCAGGCTTTCTTCGTACTTCGTTGGAAGAAGTGCAGGGTATGATCCTTGATTCGGGTCATATTGACATTTCTGAGCTGCTGGAGCGGTTCATGGTTGATGAGAGTGATGTCTCTTGGAACGCATTTGCCTTGTGCGTGATGGCGACGCTCTTCATGGTCAGCTCCCTTGGCATTTGCGATGGCGCTTTGCTAGATGTGGTAGGGCACTGCAGGGCTGGAGAGGATATTGTCCCGTTGGTGCTAGGGGAGACTCTTCATGGTATCGACCGTCTGGCGACTGGGGATCGTTTCATGAGAGGGGGAAGCCCCGCTTTGCTCACCTTGTGGCTGCGAGAGAGACTTCAGGCCATGCCCGAGGCTCCGACGTCATTTAGTCCGTGGTCATTTGCTCAGCGACCTCTTGCGTTGGATATGGATCACCCGCCCGGGAGAGATGGATGGCACGGCTTGGTACGCATCGTATCCGGCCGTGGGTTCCTCACTGGAGGATTGAGACTAGGAGGGTCTTGCAGAAGGGTCCTACGTTGTCGAGTTCCGGGTTTGTCTTGGTCCTCCTTCTATATTCCGTCGCTTGTTTCCGGCGGTTTGGGATGAAGCAGAGCCTTTGTTGGGTGGGATGACCTTGCTGCTTTGCGGAGGTAGTTCCTCTTTGTATGGCGGCTTCAGTGCCTTCTTGTATTTTACGAGGGTATGGAAGTATTCCGCTTTCCCTCACTGTGGTACTCCTTAGACGTCGGGGGTGTCGTATTGACGACTCGGTGCACTGGCTGGTATGAGCGGCGTGTTGGGCGGTCCCAAGTGGTCTTGGAGAGCAGTGCGTGTAGCGATTACAGGACCCGGTTGCCGTAGTAGCTATTGCCTTAGGAGTGCCGAAGCACAGTCCGACCCTTTGGATGTGACGGGAGACACTTTGTTTGACTACGAGACTAGAGTTGACCGGCGACAGGAGAGGTCCTCTTTTGCGGACTCGCGGGGAGGAGATCCGAGCCGAAGCACGGGCGAATGAAGCCACGAGAGCTGCTGGATTGTTTGACTCTACGGGAGGACCCCGGATCTCGGGCGAGAGACGCAGAGTTGGTTTACGTGGAGCGAAAGAAGACTCGCCGGGGACGAGGGAAGAAAGGAAAGAATGGCAAGGGGACAAGCGCAGATGGCGCGGAATGACCTCCTAGGTATCCATTCATTGCATTTGCAAACACATTATTTGTTAAATGTATTAAGCTGTCTTTTAGCATGTTGTGAACTTGAGAGTGGACCGTGCTTGAACTCATCAAGAAATGTTGTAACCGTTAGTGATTTGTGATTTACTTTTAAAGCTTTGTCGAGACGCAAGATCTCTTGTTTGCCTTTGTTTCTTTTGTGCACTTTGTCGGCGTCCATCTTTGGACTTTTCTGTTGCATTTGCGGACTAAAGCAGTCTGGGCTATGACGGCAATCCCTTTTGCTTAGGCTTTGTGCTTGGCTGAGAGGTTGAGTGATCCCCTGACAAGTCGTTTTGACGGTCTTTTTCGTAGTTTCCTTGCCTCTTGTTGGCGTTGGGCTCTTGACCTCTTTTTCGCAGCTTCTGCTTGAGCTTCTTTTATATTTATTTTTTTTGTTTTTTTTTTGTGAGCCCTTGCTCGAGCTCTCTTTTTTTTTATTTTATTTTTTTTTGAAGCGCGTGAGGGCGAAGACAAGCCCCTGGCTTGGAAGCAGACATGAGCCGCCGTTTGATGCTGAGTGACCCTCGGATGTCCTTTGATGTTGCCGCTGTCGTTTGACTTGGTCAAGGTGACTGTTGGGGCGTGTTCTTGAAAAGTGCGTAGCTTGATGGAGGTCTTGATTGACATTCAAACTTTTGACTTTTTATGTATTTTTAGACCGGACCAATTAAGGTTTCCTACGTTCCCCTGACTAGAGGGCTCAGTCCGCGTAGTTCGACACTACATGGAGTGCCAAGAGATGCACAGTTGTTCTTCTTCAGGCGAAGTATCTGCGAAGTTTGCTTCCGTTGACTGGATTCATGAAGGGATTGCCGTCTAGGTCTGTCAGCTTCATGGCACCTCCGGAGAAGATCTTTTGAACCACGAAAGGGCCGATCCATGTTGGTTCCCATTTTCCCAGTGGGTTGGTTCGAGTGGGAGGCTTTTCTTTGAGTACAAGGTCGCCTTCCCTGATGTCTCGGGATTTGACTTTCTTGTCGAAAGCTCTAGCCATCCTGCTTTGATAGGCTCGGACTTGTTCCATGGCCTTTAGTCGTCGCTCGTCTAGCAGAGCCAATTCGTCATGTCGGCTTCGGAGCCATTCAACTTCGTTGATGTCATTTTCCAGCAACACTCGGAGTGAGGGAATTTCCAATTCAATGGGAAGGACTGCTTCCATCCCGTATGTCAGGGCGAATGGGGTTTCTCTCGTGGTCGTTTCGGCGATGTGCGGTAGCCCCAAAGTGCAAGGTGCAGCTTCTCGGGCCAATCTCGTCCTCGGGTGGTCATTTTTCGGATGATCCGTTCGAGGGTTTTGTTTGCTGCTTCCACGGCGCCAAACTTCTTCCAATGTTGGGAAATTTCTTGGGGGTAAGGTCCCGTTCTCATCGTTGTTATCCACTGATTTGGCCATGGGGAGTTGACGGACTGACCTGGTGACAGAGCTGGGAAGGAGGTAGGACCTTGCTGTTTTGACACTGGGAGACGGGTTCCCGGGTACTCTCGACCACTCTCTGTTAGCTGGAGGGGGTGATGGGCAAGGTTTAGACACAGGAATGGCCTTACGGGATAAAAGGGGGAAAGCTCACGTTGCATGCGGTTTCCGTTTCTTTTTTTTTTTTTTTGTTGTTGTTTTAATTTACTTAAAACATGTTTTCTCGTAGTCCTAGGTAGGTTGGAAAAGATTGCTCTTCTTTTTCGCAACTATGCTAGATCCCGGGTCGATGGAGACCATCCGTGCGGCTATAAGCCCCTCGTTTTGCACCTGTATTTTGACATCCCAGGGTGGACAGCCCCGGGCGAGGGTCCTATAATGCAAGCGGTTTCCACCGGCCTAAAAGAAAAATCGAACCTAAGGACCGAGCCTGTCATGTTCGTTTTGATGCATTAGCCATGTGAATAGTGAACCGAGCCGCCACCGAGTCAAGATCGTGTCAAGAGTTCGGCATGACCTCTCTTTACCTTGCTTGCGCAAGGGATCCGTGACGTTAGGCGTTGGCCGGGTCATATTGTCATGGCCGACGTATCAAAGGCGTGATGACATGGTGTCATGTGAGCATGGATGTATATCCGGGACGGAACATTGTGCAGGTGTAGCTTCGGAAATCAAGATCGAGTCAAGATTTTAGCATGACCTTTCATCGCTTTGCTTGCGCAAGGGATCTTGAGTTCCGAGCCTTGACTCGAAAATGGCCGCCATGGTATATGTATCCAGTCCGTATGACACGGACCGGGTAAAAACCAACCGAGTCCGGACAGAGTGTGACTCAAGACTCAAACGTGCGGGGTTGGCGCTTGGCTAGGATGGGATGTTTGGAATGATCCCGTGCGCATCCGAGAGGCCTAGGAAGACCAAACGGACTGCAACTGAGACCACTCCGGGTTGAGGGTTGTAGTGTGCAGTGTATCCGAGGCAGCAGTGCGCGTAGCGTGCGGTGTAACCGAGGCAGCAGTGTGAGTAGTGTGCGGTGTAACCGAGGCAGCAGTGCGCGTAGTGTGCGGTCTCTAAAATTCTTTTTCTGAGTAAAACAGAAGTTTTTTGAAGAATTTTTAAATGTATGCACAGATGTATATTGATGCATTTTTTTTTTGTATTTTTATTATTTTTTTTTTTGTAAAATAAAAAGTAAAGCACGTGCACACACACACAACAGTTAAAGAAAGGGGTAAAATGAAAGTTTGACCCTCATCATCGTTTTAAAAATCTTTTGTTTTGTTTAAAAAGATTTTAAAACAAAAATTCCCCAGCGGAGTCGCCAACTGAAATTACCCGGATCCGAGAGGCAGCGCGATCGCGCCCCGGCATCTGGCATCTTTCGCGTTGGGGCGGTTTGTCTCGCCGTTTTTGTTTTCGCATTCGTAGAGTCGCCACGCCGTTTTTATTAAGCCCAAAACATTGAAAAAGGGCATCAGTTTAAAGATAATTTTAAACTGTTTTTGTGTGATGAGATTTTGAGTTCGGAGGTCAGATGACTCCTCGGGAAGAGAATATTAGAATCTTAGAGCTCACCCGAGTCGCCTCGTAAAAACGAGTCTTTCGGATACCCCTAATATCCTTTAAATGTTGTGTGTGTGTGTGTGTGCTTTTAAAAATGCATGCTGTATCGGATGTCTACATTGTATACTATGTATTGAAATGTATTGAAATAGTAATGGAAGGAAGCCTTACCAATGTTGGTTTGTGTCTGTCTTCCGCTGAGGAATAGTGTTTGAGGTCGGAGTAGCGTTCCGGTACGGATCGGGATTGCTTCGGGAGGGACCGGTTGTCTGCGGACAGAGTTTCGGCGTGAGTTGATGTTGCAGGCTGCGTTCGGGCAGAGGTTCGGCGTGCGTGGGGATCGCAGGGATCACTCGGGCAGAGGTTCGGCATGCGTTGTGGTGGCAGGAGTCACTCGGGCAGAGTTTCGGCGTGGTTTGGGATCGCCGGTTTGACTCGGAAAGAGCCGGGACACCGTGGAAAGACCAGGCAAGGCCTCGGAGTACCACGAGGGGCCTCAGAGTACCTCGAGAGTGCCTCGGGGCAGCGCGGGAGCATCGCGGGAGCGCTCGGGGAGGCTTCGGAGCACCACGAGGGGGCTCGGAAGGCCTCGGAAGGATCCGAAAGGGGCCGGGAATGCCTTGAGAGGACTTAGAGGGGAAGCCAGAAGGCCTAGGGAGGAAGAGAGAAGTGGGAGGTGTGTCAAAATGAGGAGGGGGAGCCCTCTATTTATAGTGCCAGATTTGGTGCAAAGAGGTCCGTACGGACCTCCCTGGTAATCCAGACTTTTGGTTTTCCTCGATTTGAGGGAATATGTGATGATGGTGAATATTTTGAAATCATGATGTCCCCTGTGCAATAAGGTCCGTACGGACCAAGTTGACATGCAAAGAGGTCCGTACGGACCAACTCTGCAGAAGGGTAATCATTTTCCCCGGGATTTGAGGGAATATTGTGGACTTTAAGAGGATTCAGTAATTATTAAAGCAAAGAGGTCCGTACGGACCATTATTGCTTTTCCAATTTCCTGAAAATTCCCAAAAGGTCCTTTTGTCCCTTTTTATCCCAGAAAGGCTCCTCCCTTGGTTTGGCTGGGGGTTTTGAGAGGGTTTTGAGTGCCAGAGGTCGTCGAGACTGCGTTGATGAGTCTGCGGTGTTTCCCGTGTGCTTGAAAGGGGGTGATCCAGATTGGGGTACTTACACTAGCAACTAACGCGGCAAAACCGTCTAAAATCTATGTACGAGTCATCTTCCTCGGCATAAGTAGATGAAAAAGAAGAAAGCCCAACGTCTTGACAAGGAAACCCCTCGGCGTTAACGACTAAAGCGGCGCACCGATCAAGACCAAGGAATCCTCCTCGGCCTAACGACCCTAGGGAAAAATTGCCAAAAATTCCTAAAACCGAGCTAGCTTCCTCGTTTTAAATTATCAAAGGTACGAGGAGACCTTCCCCAGCTACCATAAATTTTGTGTACTTGTACAAGTATACGACACACATTCAACAATTCATATGTCAAAGCAGGAAGTGAAAGACGACATGAATTGGAAGAAAGGGACATTTTGTTAAATATTTATAGTAAATTACAATGCCCTACTCTATACACCAAAATATAAAAATTCTAAGTACGATTGCCGGTGAAAGGTTCCCCGAAGAACTCCATCGTCACGGCATCAGCATTCACCTCAACTTCAATAGTTGGAAGGGTGATTTGCTGAGTTTGAGCATCAACTTGAGTCTCCTCGTTGATTGGCTCCTCGGCGTCAACGTCCCCATCTTCCTCAGCACTAATATCATCCTCCTCGTCACGTGCAACAATTGCATTGATATTGTGGGGAGTAACGGCAGGAGGCACCCAGGCAGGACAACCCGCCTCCTCGTCCGCCTCAGCAATCAGTCCCAAGGCATACTCTGAAAAGGGGATAAGGGAATGGAGGGACATGGCTGCCTCATCATAGGAGTCTTGAGTTATGAGCCGGGCAAGCTTCTCCAGATCCATGCCGAGTGGTGTATTGGCCATGATCCTTCGGGCTAAGTGCAAATAGACGTCAGAAAATATAGTAGCCGTCTCCTCGGCTATGGTATCTCGGAAGGCCGGGCTAGCCTTATACTCAGAAAGAGCATCCTAAATTTGTAGAGGCAAGCCGGCCTCCACCTCCTTAAGCCGGGCTCCAGTTACCTCGGCTTCCTCATACTTAGCTTTCAGCTCAGCCTGGAGCCTCTCGACAATGGCCTGTCCGGCCCTACCATCCTCCTCGGCCTTGGAGCACGCCTCCTCATCTTCCTTTTCAGGTTTGGCCTTGGCCGCCTTCTCCGCTTCAAGCTCCTCTCTCAACGACTTCAGCAAGCCAGCCACCTTGGCCCGCTCGGCCTCATTCTTCTTCACTTGGCCCTTAAGTTCTTTCATCTTGACGTCCGCGGCCTTATTCTGGATGGCCTCATAGGCAGTGATTGTGCAAAGCTATAGCAAAAGGTAAGAAATATCGGTAATACAACGACAAGATGAATAAAAACAAGTTACGAGGAAGCATACCTCGGCAGCAAGAAGGCCCTTTCTGTTAGCAATATTCTCCTTGTTCGGTTGAGTGGATATCATGTGATCAAGAGCGTCCTCGTCCATAGCCCGATGGACCACAGCCCGGCCAAATCTGAGCTTGGGCCCAGTACGAGTTAACAAATCTAAACCCCTCAGAGTGGGATGGAGAGCCAACTTCCTTACGACATGCTTGGCCTCGGGATAGGTCTTCACCGTATAAGTGGTGAGCTCTGGAGGAGGAACCGCATCAGCAACCCTCTTAGAAGGGGGCTCCTCGAAGGAAGGATCAATGATGGGGCGCTTTTGGCCTGCTCTCCTGACCAAGTCGATCTCTTCGGCTGAGGACTGGCCGGCCTCCCTACCTCCTCCCTCGGCATCGGCAGTTTGGACTTGGAGGTTATGCCCCTCTTCGCTCTGACTTCGTTGTTGCCCAGAGTGAGTCTCCTCGTCAGCTCCCCCCGATGGATCAATGGGTAGTGCAATAGCTTCTTTGGTGGAAAGAATCACCTGGCGCCGGGTGGACTCCTCTTGCCTCTTGGCTATAGCCGAGGAACGAGAGGCCTTCCTCTTCTGCTTCAACAAAGTCATAGGATCCAGCTTCCTTTGAGACATCTCGCTTTCTTGCTCGAGTGTCAAATCTGTAAAATACAAAGAAGGGTTGGCACACATATTACGAGGAAGGAAAAAACACAAAATAGGACAAGTAACAAGGACGGGAAGCATTACAGCCGACGACGCCATCTTCGGTTAAACACTGGTCATTGTTCTGTTTGCAGAAGTCACAATCAACATGAAAGACCAAGCCGGGATGTATCCTCCAGTCGGGAAACCGATTACCCCTACAGACGGAGACGAGAGGGATTATATTGTCAATAGGCCCTGGCATGATGCCGTTCTGGTCATAATAATGGGAATCGCTCTCTAATGACGACCAGCTCAATGTGCCTACCTCGGAAAATTGAGTTAACCTCTTTATAAGCTGGTTGCTCCACTCAGCTCTATATATAACTTTGGGCAAACGAGGATCCCCAGAAGGAGTTGGAAACTCCCAGCCCTGTCGGCTTTCAACTTGAATGACGTGGTGGTTTCACCCAGCCACCTTGCTCGACATCGGAGAAATAAGTTTGGGACGGTTGGGGTCACTCCTGATCACTATCAATCGGGTGTCAGATTTGTAACTAATGGTGAAGAAATGATGAAAGGCTGCTTGGCAAGGTTCAAATCCTAGACTACGGCACAAGACGATGAATCCTACGAGGAACCTCACCGCATTAGCACCCAGCATTGCCGGGACAGCCTGCATATCTTCCAAAAATTTGTTTATAAATGGATCTAAGGGAAGACGAAGTCCCTGTTGAAATTGTTTGTAAAATAAATTGATGTGGTTGAGGTTGTGTAAGTGCTCCAATTTGAGTTGGTAGCTTTTTCGTTAGAAAGTTAACGAAAGTTTTAACATTTCTAACATTTCTAACAATCTCTAACCTTTCTAACCAAGCAAGGGTAGGTTAGGGTTTGCTATTTAAAGTTAAACCAAAAAAGGAATCCAAAAAAGCAAAAGAATTAAGAAAATCCCGAAACAGCAAGTTGAAAAACAATTTCTGCTGATATTTTGAAAAATATTCTTCCTGTTCAAAGCCTGGAGCAGCATTTAATGCACCGTGCACGTTTTACTGAGGACCTCCGCGCGGACATCTTTGAGTTTTCAGAGGGCCTATAAATTAAACCCTCCTCTCTCGGTTTAACAACACAACTTACTCACAAAGAACGGTTCTCAAGGCGAAATATAGAGAGAAAACAAGTGGGAATCCTTAGATTGCCACCATTTTCTCTTGAATCTTTCCCAATCAAATACCAAACACACCAAACCTTGATACTCCTCAAGCCAAACACCAAATCTTGATACTCCTCAAGTCAAATTCCAAGCCTAGGAAGATAGGGTGTCACCATTGGTAAAGCCCTCCTTCTCAAAACCCTAAAATTCTCTTTTGATCTCTTGATCATCTTGTTCTTCTTACTTTGACTTATTTTATGTCTAGTTTAACTTGAGTTTTGACCTAAGATGGTCATCTTGAAGTTCATCTTCATGAATGACCATCTCAAGTGGTCCACATTTTAGATTTTTAGTCAATTCTTTCTCCTTGGTTTCATCTTTACAAAACCCCCTTTCGCTTTGCAAAGGACATGTTTAAACCCCATAAACTTCCCCAAGGATGACTTGAATATGATAACCACTTAAAAAAAAGTAGTGGTATCAAGTCTAGGGATGAAAATGGGGTGAACATAGATGCAAATCCCCCAAAAATCACATTTTCCCTCAAGAACATCTTGCTGTCCAGTAGCATTGTTCTGAGACCTCAGTCCATTTTCTTATTTTTTGGACCCAGTAAAACTTGAAATTGGGTGTTGACTACAAAACACTTTTTGTAGACAACATCCAGATATTTCCAGAAATATTTTTATTTTATTTTTTGAGTAAGTAAAACTCCTTTTTTCAATTTTTCTTTTAGAGGCCAGTTCATCAGCTTCTGGAAATCCAGATTTCACATCTGAGATTTCCAGAAGGTTTTGACCCCTCAAATTACTTCCAAAATGGAAAGTTTCTTTGCAGAAACCCTATTTAGGATGTTTTAAGAAACTTTCATTCTCGGACTTTCCCCAGATTCTGAGGTTTTGAAGCCTTTAAGTCCATTTCAAAGTCAAGGGTCAACTGCCTTCTTTCATTCTGGCAGAATTGCTTTTCAAATCCAAAAATCTTTTGAGTGCCAAGACTCAACCCAAAAATTCTCCAAAAAATCATGGGATCAGTTTAAAGTCTTAGAAAGAGATCCCAATTTTCACTTTTCCTAGTTTCAAATTATTTTGGTCAAAACACACACACACACACACACACACACACACAACAAAAGGATTTCAAATGTTTGGAAGACTCGTTTTGCGAGGCGCGTCGGGTGCACACTAACGTCCTTCCCGACGCGTAACATGACCTCCGAACCTAAATCTCTGATCTCGGGCTTTTTTCAAAGTTTTGGCCCTTAAAACAAAAATGGCGTGGCGACTCCGTTTTGATTTTCACAAAAAATCGGGCATCATCACGGTGGCGACTCATTTGGGGATATGAAATAAGCTTTTTAAAAAAAAAATGGTATTTGGTATATTGGTGGAAACCACTAAATTTCCCGTTATCGCCTCCTAACACGAGTCGGGGATAAATTGTGGTCTAACAATCCCACGTACCGGTATCACCGTTTTCAAAAAAAAAAAGCTTTTGAGGGTCAAGCTTCCGTCCCGACATTTGGAATCCTTTGTTTTGTGTGTGTGTTGATTTTTGCACATTTTTCGTGTTTGTTTTGGCCGCCTCGAAAAAAAAAGTCAAAATTTTGACTGTCGGAATAATGTCCCTAACTGTTGGAATTTTTGTGATTATGTGCTTATGTGCTCATTAATTTTCAAAAAAAAATTTCAAAAAAAAGATTTTTCAAAAAAAAGAAAATTTCCAAAAAAAAAATCATGCATCATACTTTTTAAGACACATAAAAAAAAATTTTTATTTTACTCAGAAAAAGAAGATAGACTGCTTGCACACTACGCGCACGTTGACCGTACACTGCACACTACATCCTTAACCCGGGAAATCCTTGTCGCGGTCCGTTTGGTCTTATTACGCCTCTCGGATGAGCACAGACTACCCAAACATCCCATGGAGCCTCGTGTCGACCATGCACTTGTCCGTGACACACTTTGTCCGAGACCCGGTTGGTTTTTAGTCTGGTCTCGTGTCATGCCCCGTCCGTGTATAGACCTTTCCTTTCAAGCCTTTGTCGGCATACCGACTCAATATCTTTCGGGACCCTTATCGCCGAAGTTCTCGCCGGTTTTCCGCCGCAGACTTTGACCAAGATATTGACCGGCGCCTTGACTTCGGCTCGATCGGCACAAATTATACACTGACTCCCAGCATTGACACTGAGTCATCAAGGATTAATGATTATTCCATGCCTAATTACGGCTTAACTGACGATGAGTCAAGATCAATTGTGGACGCTTACCAGTCCAAATCATGCCGACTTTTCGTCGAGTCCTCGGACATGATCTTGACTTTTGACGTCAGCTTTGTTCGTAATTTACATCAAATGCTCGTTAAGACTCGATTACCCGCCAGACTTTTAGGATCGTTTTTCTTTCGGTCGGTGGGACCCGCTTGCCCTATAGGACCCTCGCCCGGGCCGCCCACCCCGGGAGGTCGAAATACGGGTGGAATACGAGGGGCTTATAGACGTAGTGACGGGGCCCACCGATCCAGAATCGAGTAGTTTGCGCGAAAAGAAGAGCAATCTTTTCCAACCGATTAGGTTAATAAAACGTGTTTTAAGTAAACATGAACAAATAATCGCATGTTGCATGAGCCTAAGAGCCCAAACACCTACCCTCCTTCAATTCCCGCCATCTCGAACCCTCGTGTCTTTCCCCGCAGCCTCCGCGTAAAGCTTGGTTTCTGCACCGGGTCACCGTTTAATCGCTTGGGAAGAGTCAAGCGCCTCATCGCCTTCGCCGTTTGTTTCAACTCCGGTTTCGTAATGTCTCGCATCAGCTCGGTAACGAGGGGGACAACGTCACTCCGCCTCCCGGACTCCTCGCAATGCAAAGCAATGGAATCGGCTAGCGTAACGTATGAGAATGCGACAGAAGCAAGGCCGAATAGCCTTATCGAGGCTATTAAGAGCCATGGTTTGGCCGCCACCTCAATCCCGATGGCACCTTCACCGTGGAAGAAGAGGATGACCCCAATCCCAATCTCGGTCGCCCGATTACTCCAGTGATGCCACCACCAACCTCCTTCGGTGCTACCGTAACACATGTTCCTCGATCTCGGGTCGACCACCGGATCCATGCACTCGATGGGACGAATCGCCCACAATGCCTCGGTGGGGGCAAAGTCGCACGGAATGTCCTCTCATGGTTGGGGATACCTCGGAATGCCACAAAGAGATTGGAATCCCACCTCGCCGGAACCGATCAATCCAGACCTTCACATCAACAAACCACAATTTGGAATGCCGCCACAACTGGTTCCGGGCCACAAATGAGCCCTCCTCGAATGGTACCGGTTCGCTGCTCCTCACACAGCCTTTCACAAATCCATTCACTCGTACTTCTATGGGTTATCAAGCCTTCATCCCGGTTTCATCCGAATCACCAGACCACGTATCCTCTCTGCTATGCATCCTCGCCACAACCAGCCATGCAATTCAACAACCAGGGACAAGAGCCCGCACTTAAGCCTACTTATGGGCCTCACTCCGAAAATCCAAGCCATATGGCTACCTCGCATCTGCCTCCATCTTCTCTCGCCGATTGGAAGCCAACAAAGAAGTCGCCGGGTTCTATCCTTTTGCCCCAGCTCCTACCTACACTCCCTGTGGTAATTTGGGCCAAGGACAAGTTTTCACCTATGCTCCGGGATATGGTATTCCTTCCACCAATGCACCACCAACAGCCTAGTCCTCTTCCTAGCTCAAATATCGCTCAGAATTCCCGCTCCGCCTTTGGATCCCCAATTGGCTTGGTTTATGGAGCAACACAAGGAAATGAAAGCACAGATTGCCGAATTGACCGCCAAAAAGAACACCGCTCTTCGGCCTACATCCCGACTCGATTGTCCCCCGCCTCACAAGTTTGTGATGCCCACTCTGGGAATTGTTTGACGGAGTGCATGCCCTAAAACTCACTTGGACACCTATACTTTGGCAATGAAGGCTAAGGGATGCACAAACCAGCTGGCCGATTACTTTAGTCTCTCTTTGAAGTCGTGGGCTTTGAAATGGTTTTTCCGATTGCAGCCTGAAGCTAGGGCTACTTGGGAACAAATTACCAAGACTTTCACGTATAAGTATAAAGCCAACTTGGAGTGGGAGACAAACAGAGTTGACTCCGCAAACAACGATGCGGCGCCCTAATGAGAATATTGGGGATTTCTATAAGAGATGGAACTTAAAGCTCATGAAATGGCCATTCCTCCTCCGACGAGGAGCGCTTAGACATCTTTCACCATGCTTGAAGCCGCATTTGAGAGCTTCCCTCACCACTTCCCTACGCCGACTTGCGTGCAATGGTTAATTCCGGCTAAGTTTGAAAAGGCTTACAATCAGCCAGCTCGATCTTGCACTCGCCACGGATATCGGGCTCCTCCCTCCAAAACTACTCTCACTTTCGCTAAAGGCAAAGAGGCGATCGGCTACGCGGGACAGATCAGAACAATGCCACTTCCTTTGTTCCCAAGAAGCCCGATGCATCCAGATCCCGGCTCCAAGACTTGAGAAACTTTGGGATGCCTTTGAGTGATATCTTCAGAGGTTTGGTGAGAGAAGGTTTGCTCCGGCCTTTGGAAAATTATCGCCCTAGAAACCCCAACGCTCCTTTGGATACCTCCAAGCATTGTGCCTTTCATCGCACTCACGGGCACCTGACGGATGATTGCGTCCCCGAAAAAGGCCATCCAAGGGTTGATTGAGCAAGGGAGGTTAGAGATGCCTCAAGGACCTAATACTATCAATAACCCGCTCCCTAACAACATGAGTGTCAACATGATCGAGTTTGGTGGTTCAAGCCTTGTGGGCACAATGGAGTTTGACTCGTCCCTTTGCAAGGTCAATGAACCACCATCGCAGTAATGAAGATGGTTGGATTGAGCAAAAAGTTGCCAAGGAAATCCCGATGGAAAGGTCTCGCAATAGCTCCCTGCCTCCAAAGCGCCGAAGAATAGATGCATGGTTCAACAAAGCAAAGAGCGGCTAGATCGGGGGCTACCTATCTTTAAAATAGTCTTTTGAGTCAACCTTCGTAGGTTCTAGTACTTTTCTTTCACCTAAGTCCTTCCCTGACATTTGTCGTTGTAGTCCATTTTGGACATAGTGGTTAAGTGTCTAATTTTTAATATAAGTCTTTTTTCTTTTCTTGCTAGACTCGAGACATCACTTGCGCACCCACGTTACACTTAATTGAAATGGTTTTATCCAAAATGATCACTTGTGCCGCTCAACCACTAATTCTTCGAAAATGATTAATATTTAAACTAATCGGAGTGAGAAAATCAATTGATATCCTTCCCAAATTGGGGCTTACCAACTCCCCATCTTCGCATCTCATATGCTCACATCCCTTTCATCATCATCATCTCGTTGCTCGATGAATTTGCATGGATCTTTTCTCATATAAAGCTTAAGCAAGCAATGAAGACTTAATCTCGTTTAGGTCATCCAAGAGGGATTGCGGTTGAAACCTTTCACCCATAGGAAAGCCATTACCTCACCCTTACTAAACACTACCCTCTCATTTCAAGATCGGCGTGTTTTGAAACCCGGTTTAGCCATCATTTTTGCTCCATACCGAGAGAAAGTCCAAGCGAGCCCGAGAAGTTAGCTTCGAGAATCGGCGATGCGCAAATTATCTCAAGCCATGAAGGAAGGACAAAGATAATCCTCAACTCCTCAGAAGCTTTCCAAGTCAAAAAAAAAAAAAAAAAAAAAAAAAACAAAAAAAAAAAACAACAAAAAAAAAAAAAAAAAAAAAACAAAAAAAAAAAAAGAAGGATTTTAAAATCCTCACAATCTCGGATATAATTCCAAGCTCCTCGTGAAGCCTTCCAAAAAAAAGAAGAAGAACTCAAAAGTCCCCGACATCTCAAGAAGCTCTCCAATGATCAAAAAGGAGCCCGAATTCTCGCAAGATCGCAAAAAGTTGTCAGTAGCTCGGACTTCCTCTTATCATTACCTTAAACCAATCCCAAGCCATCCTCTCAATTTTAGAGGATACTCCCATCACCATTACCCTTGCCCTTGGCCAAGTCAAAATATGACCTCTCATTCTTGGAGGCAATCAATCTTCCTCGCCATAGATTTCCCAAACACATCCCCGTGAGCCAACCTCTCATCTTTAGAGGTTCGCCAAGAAAGGCCTAGCCGACCTCTCATCTCAAGAGGTCATAATCTCCCAAATCACCCGATAGCCGATCGAAGCCCGGAAACCCAACTACAGCCCCTACCGGATAGCAGCTTCATTCTAATATCCTCGATGTCGATCAAATTAATGCTTCATTGCTTGCTTAAATTGGAATCTAATCCATTTTGGTTCAAAATTACCAATCAAAGATTGTGCAAATTCAACCCTTCCCTTCATGTGAGCATATTTCATTTCTCCTCACAAACACTTGCCGTGGATGTCCCACTGGGGCTTCGCATCCGTGTCTTTCATGGACACTCTAAGGGGATATGTTATTCAAATCCTCCAAATCCTCAAAATCCCCAAAGGTCCTCGTACCCTCGAATTTCAACATTCATTCTCTTTTCATTCGGGATAGGCCCGAACTACGGCGACCCGAGCTCTTCATAATGGAGGGAACGTAGGCAACCGTAAATGGTCCGGTCGAAATCACAAACAAATCTCAAAAAAATCCGGTCTCATCAAGGATCGTCCCTATACACTTTCCGCCCTTCCAAGCTTGATTTTCGATATCGCTGGTTTTCTCCTTGTGATTAATCAAAATATTTGTTCATATCAGATTTAGGGATTGAATAACCCGAACATTAACAAAGGGTTTTAAGCAAATTTTGTGATCATCATGAATAAGACAAGTTTTCAAGTGTCTCGACAAGTCTTCTCTCTCCATCATAGGGAAATAGAGCCAAACACTGTCTTTCCGTCTCGGAGGGGCTTCCATACACTTTTCCACACCTTGTGATGCTTATACTCTCTCAAAAGAGTCAAACCAAAAGCGAGAGTGTCATACACAAATTCGGGAGACATTCCCATCTTTCAAAAGATATGCCCCCGCACGTAAACATTTCCGAGTCTTGTCCAAGAATCGGTTGACTAAGGTCTCAAAAGATGGGTTCCCCTCTCGTAAGACTACTCTGAATTTCTTCATGCTGGGGCTTGCTAAGCGGTTCTCCTGTGTTCTCCTGTAGCGCCTCTTCAAGCCGGGGCTTATATAGTCATCTTTGGGTCCACGGTGGGTTCTTCACCACGAGATAGACTCGCCAAATCGCTTCTTCAAAATCTGGACTTTGCCTACTCAGATCCGGGGCTTTGTCAAGATGGTCTTTTGGACCCGAATTTTATCAAGTCGCAAGAAAGAATTTCAGCTTCGTAACTTGGTACACGGCAGCCTTCCGTAGCATCGGAATTCAAGATCGTGGTTTCTCCCGTCATTAGCAATTCCATCAAATCATCCTCCGACAAGGTTTCGCCAAGGTCACAGCTCATCCAAATGAAAGAAGCTTCACTCGTATCAACGTTGGCTCCTAAAGTCTGTCGCAAAGACGCCTTCAAATGACCAAGAATGAGAGGGAAAGTTTCAATCAAGACCCGGATCCGAATCCAATCTCATCAAGATTGAGGTCCATGTGATATTGCCGACAAAACCTCACCAACAACCGCTGTTTAAATCTCGATCAAGGGTTCTCATCCCCCACTTGATCAAAATCTGCTCCAAGCGCTCCATACCCATGCATCCCCACTAAAAATCTCCCAAGGGCTCATGTAGCATGCACAAAACTTGAGTCAATAGGAATAATCCTAAATCATCGAAGATCATAAATCATAATTTTCCTGCCAGAAGCTTAGGCTAAGTGCATCTTCGAAAGCAAGTAAATGCATCATCCCATAATCATTTTTGGTTCCATGCATGCATCTGTCATCATGAATGCCATATATGCATCTTCCTCTTCACTAACGAATGCAGGAATTCAAACGTGAAATCAAATCCCCCTTTTTTCGGCAAGGATGATCTTCACCAAAGACGACCTCCAATGAATGAAGACGCCCTCCAACATCTACAGTTTGGCAAAGACAAGCTCCGGCGTCTGCAACTTGCTAAAGACGACCTCCAATGTCCACAAATGGATGAAAACAGCCCCCCAATGAAGACCACCTCCAGTGTCTACAATTCGGTCAGAGACGCCAAGTTCTCGAATACAAGTCGGTCAGGGACGCCAAGTTCTCAAATACAAATCGGTCAGAGACGCCAAGTTCTCAAATGCAAATCGGTCAGAGACGCCAAGTTCTCAAATACAAATCAAGATGCCGGTCAGAGACGCCAAGTTCTCAAATACAGTTCGGTCAGGGACGCCAAGTTCTCAAATGCAAATCAAATGCCGGTCGGTCGAGACGCCAAGTTCTCACATACAAATCGGTCGAGACGCCAAGTTCTCCAATACAAATCGGTCGGGGACGCCAAGTTCTCAAATACAAATCGGTCAAGGACGCCAAGTTCTCCAAGGCAAGAATCGGTCGGAGACGCCAAGTTCTCAAATACAATGCGGTCGTAGACACCAAGTTCTCAAAAGCAAGAAGTCCCAATGTAAATACAAGCTCAACCACCTCTACAAGGTTGACGATCACCAAGAAGATGCGGACTCAACCAAACTCCTCCTTCAGTCAAAATGCTTCCAAAGACAAAGCAAATCGTCGCCGAAACCGTCCCACGAACAGCAACTTAACAACTCTTCATCAACATCAGCCGTAGCCTCAGTCCTTCCGGCAACTACAGGTAAGCACAAAGCACAGTATGAAAGCATATCTTAGTCAACTACTTTTCTAAAAGAACATTATCATCGATCATGTGGCGACTTCCCAAAACAAATAAAACCTTAGGGTGACTTCCCAAAACAAATAAACCATAGGGCGACTTCCCAAAATAGTCGATCATAGGGTGACTTCCCAAAAATAGTCAAACCATAGGGCGACTTCCCAAAATAGTCGCATCATAGGGCGACTTCCAAAACAAGCCAAACCATAGCGATTTCCCAAAATAGTCAAACCATAGGGACTTCCCCAAAATATAGTCAAACCATAGGGCGACTTCCCCAAAAAATACCATAGGGTGCAAAAAGTCAAACCATAGGGCGACTTCCAAAAATAGTCGATCATGTCATAGGGCGACTTCCCAAAAATAGTCAAACCATAGGGCGACTTCCCAAAAATAGTCGATCATAGGGTGACTTCCCAAAAATAGTCAAACCAATGGGCGACTTTCCAAAAATAGTCAGATCATAGGGCGACTTCCCAAAAATAGTCAAACCATAGGGCGACTTCCCAAAAATAGTCAAACCATAGGGCGACTTCCCAAAAATAGTCGATCATAGGGCGACTTCCCAAAATAGTCGATCATAGGGTGACTTCCCAAAATAGTCAAACCATAGGTGACTTCCCAAAATAGTCAAACCATAGGGCGACTTCCCAAAAATAGTCGGATCATAGGCGACTTCCCAAAAATAGTCGATCATAGGGTGACTTCCCAAAATAGTCAAATCCATAGGGCGACTTCCCAAAAATAGTCAAACCATAGGGCGACTTCCCAAAAATAGTCGATCATAGGGTGACTTCCCAAAATAGTCAAATCCACGGGGCGACTTCCCAAAAATAGTCAAATACTTCCCAAAAATAGTCGATCATACGGCGACTTCCCTAAAATAGTCAATCCCTCGGGTGACTCCCAAATACAAATCAATCTCTAGGACGACTTCCCTAAAATAGTCAATCCTCGGGTGACCCCGCATACGATCAATCCTTGGTCCATCCACTTGACCGACATTGATCACCTTTCTTCCCGATGGTTCTCGTAAGCCCGAGTCTTCCCCAAAGAAGAACACCTTCAAATAGCCTCCATCAGGTAAAAAACCTCAACTTAGGTTCATACTCCTGAACTAAGTTCCCATTTAGGTTCATACTCCTGAACCAAATCCCGACTTAGGATCATACTCCTGAACTATGTCTCCATTTAGGTTCATACTCCTGAACAAAACCTCAACTTAGGTTCATACTCTGAACTAAGTTCCCATTTAGGTTCATACTCCCGAACCAAATCCCAACTTAGGATCATACTCCCGAACTAAGTCTCCATTTAGGTTCATACTCCCGAACCGAACCTCAACTTAGGTTCATACTCCTGAACTAAGTTCCCATTTAGGTTCATACCCTCTCAAAAGAAATTCCCGGCAGTTAAACGTAAGACCGAGTGCCCCGAGAAAGATAACGGAATCCCATTTCTTTCATCAAAATCGTCCCCGGCAGTAAAACGTAAGACCTATCTCCCCGAGAAAGATAACGGAATCCCGTATCTTTCATCAAAATCATCCCCGGCAAGAAACGTAAGACCGATTTCCCAACGAATACGTCTCGATTTTCCCCAAATAAGCCAACGAAATCTCGAGTAAATTTCGAACTACGGCCGGCTTGATTCCCACTCGGGATACGTAGGTAGCCTATCATTAGGTCCAGCCACTCGACCAAAATGGTCATCCTTTCCTTCGGCAGCAGACGTAAGACCGATCCTTTCAAACAAAATCCACCAGAGGACCATCTATCCCCACCATCTCTAAGGTTCGAGGCACCTAAAACGCCATCTTTAAGGTTCGAGGCACCTAAAACGCCATCATCTTCAAGGTCCGAGGCGCCTAAAACGCCATCATCTCCAGGTTGATACCTTAAAAACAATCATTCCCAGGGTCAAAGACCCGAACTACGACCGGCTTGATTCCCATTCGGGATACGTAGGTAGCCTATTGAATAGGTTCAGCCACTCGATCACTTGATCATCCTATCAAATATGGAGCCTTACTCTTATCGACGACCCCGCTTCCTTTGAAAGCACCGTCGCCGAGGGGCTACTGTAAGTGCTCCAATTTGAGTTGGTAGTTTTTTCGTTAGAAAGTTAACGAAAGTTTTAACATTTCTAACATTTCTAACAATCTCTAACCTTTCTAACCAAGCAAGGGTAGGTTAGGGTTTGCTATTTAAAGTTAAACCAAAAAAGGAATCCAAAAAAGCAAAAGAATTAAGAAAATCCCGAAACAGCAAGTTGAAAAACAATTTCGCCGATATTTTGAAAAATATTCTTCTGTTCAAAGCCCGGGAGCAAAGCATTTAATGCACCAGAACGTTTACTGAGGACCTCCGCGCGGACATCTTTGAGTTTTCAGAGGGCCTATAAATTAAACCCTCCTCTCTCAGTTTACACAACACAACTTACTCACAGCAACGAAGTTCTGGCGAAATATAGAGAGAAAACAGTGGGAATCCTTAGATTGCCACCATTTTCTCTTTAATCTTTCCCAATCAAATACCAAACACACCAAACCTTGATACTCCTCAAGCCAAACACCAAATCTTGATACTCCTCAAGTCAAATTCCAAGCCTAGGAAGATAGGGTGTCACCATTGGTAAAGCCCTCCTTCTCAAAACCCTAAAATTCTCTTTTGATCTCTTGATCATCTTGTTCTTTTTACTTTGACTTATTTTATGTCTAGTTTAACTTGAGTTTTGACCTAAGATGGTCATCTTGAAGTTCATCTTCATGAATGACCATCTCAAATGGTCCATATTTTAGATCTTTAGTCAATTCTTTCTCCTTGGTTTCATCTTTACAAAACCCCCTTTCCCTTTGCAAAGGACATGTTTCAACCCCATAAATTCCCCAAGGATGACTTGAATATGATAACCACTCAATAAAAAGTAGTGGTATCAAGTCTAGGGATGAAAATGGGGTGAACATAGATGCAAATCCCCCAAAAATCACATTTTCCCTCAAGAACATCTTGCTGTCCAGTAGCATTGTTCTGAGACCTCAGTCCATTTTCTTATTTTTTGGACCCAGTAAAACTTGGAATTGGGTGTTGACTACAAAACACTTTTTGTAGCCAACATCCAGATATTTCCAGACATATTTTTATTTTATTTTTTGAGTAAGTAAAACTCCTTTTTTCAATTTTTCTTTTGGAGGCCAGTTCATCAGCTTCTGGAAATCCAGATTTCACATCTGAGGTTTCCAGAAGGTTTTGACCCCTCAAATTACTTCCAAAATGGAAAGTTTCTTTGCAGAAACCCTATTTAGGGTGTTTTAAGCAACTTTCATTCTCGGACTTTCCCCAGATTCTGAGGTTTTGAAGCCTTTAAGTCCATTTCAAAGTCAAGGGTCAACTGCCTTCTTTCATTCTGGCAGAATTGCTTTTCAAATCCAAAAATATTTTGAGTGCCAAGACTCAACCCAAAAATTCTCCAAAAAATCATGGGATCAGTTTAAAGTATTAAAAAGAGATCCCAATTTTCACTTTTCCCAGTTTCAAATTATTTTGGTCAAAACACACACACACACACACACACACAACAAAGGATTTTGAATGTTTGGAAGACTCGTTTTTACGAGGCGTTCCGGGTGCACACTAACGCCCTTCCCGGCGCGTAACGTGACCTCCGAACTCGAATCTCTTGATTCCGGGCATTTTCCAAAGTTTTGGCCCTTAAAACAAAAATGGCGTGGCGACTCCGTTTGATTTCAAAAATCGGGTACATCACACTTACGTCACCCAATACATTACGATATTATATTTAAAACTTCAAATGGATTAACAAACTTTGGCGCTAAATTACCTTAGGCCTAGATCCACTAACCTCACCCCAACAAATTGGAGATCGATAATATCTTCCTGAACCACGCCTCATACGGTTTTATCTCAATGCTAGAATGATAGCTGCTATTATACGCAAACCCGCTAAGGTTAATTAAACTTCTCAAGTTGAAAGGAAATCCGTCACACAACATAACCTATTCCTCAAGAATTTGGGTAGTCTTCAAATCTCTTCCTTTCGACTAACTTAATCCTCCAACTCTTAGGATCGGTAACAACTCTCAAAGGAAGCTTCAAAAGATAAGGTTCCTATTTGAATAACGCAACACAAGTGTAGCTACTCCCGAGTAGAGGATAAGAAAATCTCACTTATCTAAGTTAAATTCCTCAAAGCACACGTTATCACTTTCCCATTTCGTATAGTATCATAATCTAATCTTCCTTTAACACACCTTAAATTTTCACAAAGTCCTCACATCCAAAAGGTAATGTAAGGGCCGGATCTATAACTAATCTATTCTCCATTTCTATTAATATGATTCATCCTTTTTACATCCTACTCTATTTATACGTCCTTTAGAGTCAACCAAAGCAACGACTTTACAATTCTTAAGAGTTCCTTAAATTTCTTGGGTAGCACTTGCCAACTCAAAGATCACGGACTCAATCCTCACAAGATCCTTGGTAACATCCGAGTTTAAGACTATAGAACCCAAAATTTGCAATCCTCTCGAGCCAACTCACACTAGCCAAATCTTGCACGCAGGGACTCCTCCCAAGGAATCATTTACCCTATTCTCAATTGATTTTTCCGGAACTTTATTTAACAAAGAGATCCTCATTTCTAATTACCCTAAAGTCATCAAAATAAGGGTTTAAAATTTTTCTTATCATACTCAGAACCAACACATGAAATATACCGACGGGAGCACATTTACCACTTACTCACAACTAGCACCTAAAAATTTTGAAAAGACTTCTTATGCAAGTCTAACATATACCAAATACCCTCCACATCTTAATTCAAATTTTTCATCTTAAATACCCATATATAACAAGAATTTTACATTAAGGTTTACCTATATCAAATACCAATATAAGCAATCTAGGCATGGAAAAAGGAGACTCACTTATTATGATAGTCTATCATTATACAACAACTACTTAACCCTCCCGGTCAAGTATCTCTCAAAATCATAAATTAATAATTATACCAATTCAACTGGCAATACATGCTCAGCCATAACCACATCACCATCGTGGTAAACCAAAGAAGGTTCGAGGTATTCTCTCATAAGAGCAGAATCCTCTAACAATAAAACAAAGTTTCAAACAATGTATGCCACATAAAAGCAAAACGCTATGCTACACATAATGATATGAAACAGGATCTATAAAATATGACCCCTAACTTCTGAGACAGGGAATATACCTCTAGTGACCTCTGGGGGATCCATCTCTCTTGGACCCAAAACACATACTTGACCTTGAACCTTCTCTTTTGGTTTCCCTTCCTTATCTCTTTTGATACCACCTCTTTGACCCCTTTGACCGGCACCCGAAGCTAACCTCTGACGAAATGCAGGACAATTTTTCCTGTAGTGCCCCATTTCTCCACAATTCAAGCATTTCCCTTGCTTACTCCAACACTGTCTTCGTAGTGACCCATCTTCTTGCAATATTTACAATTCATCCCATACTGTTTGGGTATTGGCCTAGACGAAGAAGCTACCACAAGTTCCTCTCTCACACTTCCTGAAGTTAAAGCCCTTGGCTGATCTCTAATGATTTTGGATCCTTGTCCTAGATACTTTGGCTTATCTCCAATCCCACCTTCCGATTTTCCACTATTTTCCTCAATACTATTCTCGATTTTATAAGCTCTCTCTAAGACTGTCTGATAATTGGTGAAGCTATCAATCACTAATTTCTTCCTAAACTCAATCCTCAAACCTTTTATAAACCTATGAACTCTTTTCGCTTCATACGATACCAAATGAGGGCAACTTCTAGCTAATTCCTCAAACCTGATTACATACTGATTCACCGTCATGATCCCTTGTTCTAGTCCTAAGAATTCGATCTCCTTCTTGTCCCTTGTAACCATCGAAATGAAATAATCCTCGAACTGTTTGGTGAAATTATCCCAAGTCTGGGGCGTATGATCCCGCCCCCAACTTCCCTTCAATATCTGCCACCACTGATCAGCTAAACCTTCAAGTTTGAACACGGCATACCTAACTTTCTCTTCGCTGGGACTTTCTATAACTTCAAAAATCCTATTTATTTCTGCTAACCATTTTTCTGCCCTTAACGAATTCGGATCTCCATTAAAGCTCGGTGGGTTCATCTTCACAAATTTTTCCAATCCATTACTTTGACATCCCTCAGGTTGATTCGGAACTGATCCTCTAGTCTTCATATCTTGTACAAACATCCTGAATAATTTCATCATCTCTTCATTCTGAATTCCACCTATGCCCATATCTCCTTCATTTTCTAGAACCTTTCGCTGATCATCCTCGCTTCCGGCCATTAAAACGAACTCCTGCATTAAACACTCGGCGTCAATTTCCACACATTCCCCCTTAGTTTAGACATCTACCCTTGACCTCTAAACTAAGCTCTGATACCAACTGTGAGCACCCCAACCCGGAACCTAACGCGTGTCCCGAGCTGGAGAGGCTCAATCTAAGAAAAACCATCTTACTTTTTAAAACATTTATTTGCCTTTAAAAGAAAACCACTTTTCAAACTTCCAAATAAAAATCAATTGGTAATATCTCTACTTAGAGGAAATCCAACCACAACTTTAATAAACCGTAATCTGATCAATTACATTGGCAACCTTAATTAACATTTGTTTAACAAAAGAGTTTTCCATACAAATTATAAAAGAGGAATACTTAATACATATTCCTAACGACCCACACCTATACTTAACTTGTCAAGCCCCAAAAGTAAAAGTCCACAATGATATCCCCGGCCTCACTGGTTCGGGTCACCTGTCTCGGAATCTAAAACAGTAAAGGGAGAGGGGTGAGAATAAATCTCAGCAAGCTATTATGAATGCAGCAATATGCCAAGTAAGATGCAACATATAGCATGGTTTCACATAGCACATTATTAAAGCGGTAAACACCTTACGTTACCTCATTTTACCTTTCCCGTCTGAACAATAAGTCGTACAACGTGGGAGTAAAACTCCACTCTTTGGTGAATTGCCCCCATGCACATTCACCGCTTATAGGTCTCATACCCCAGAGATCCATATAAGAAAATAGGATACTTATATGACCCTTATTCAGAGTATCATATAATATAATCGCATCGTAAAGCCGTTGGCTTCATACAGAGCATTCCACCGGTACACCAAATCGCAGCAGTATGTAAAGGCTCCTTATTGCTCAATACAGTAGCTTGCACAGCCCCACTCTGTGGCCACAGAGGGGGAAGGGTCACCGGTATGATGAAACTTCAATCACTTATAGAACAGATCAATAATTGATTGAGTTCCATCATACCCACCCGAACATGAACACGTTCAAGCACATAATAGATACTTGAAATAAATCCACAAAAGGGATAATCACATAACAACATGGCAAAATATACTCATGTTACACCCATACTATAGTGCAACAGTTCATGTAATACACTATGCATAATACCATTAACGAATATAAATTAAAGTAAGGTATCCATATATCCACATAATCCACACCGGGATACAATATAATCATATACCAAACAATCCACACCGGGATACAATATAATCATATCAAATAATTCACACTTGGGATATTAAGGTATCCACCAATTTCAACAATTCAACAAATTGGGATAATAATGCCACAAGGCGATACATGCTCATCTTCAATTAACGAAATAGTGAAACTTATGGTTTCTACCCTATTTCTAACTAATCACCAAGGATAGGGTAAGTAAGGCCACCATGTATTACAAACCATTCTTATATAGTCATTATACAACCTCGAATAAACTTAATAAAGGTTCACAATCTATTTCCCAAGTTGAACTACTTTAAGCTAAGTTAAAAGGAATTAATTCCTATCCGGTGGGATTAGGTTCTACTAATTTATAATGGTTAAGAGTCATGTCACTACGTTGTTGGTGAATCAATAAGAAAAGAATTTAAGGAAGTTCTGCAACATGGGCGACCGCCCTAACCACTTGGGCGACCGCCCAAGTGGGTTTTTAAAAGGAACCAAGATACTGCCCTCATGGGCGACCGCACAAGGTGACTTGGGCGACCGCCCAAGAAGGAAGATAAGGCACTCAACTTTCTGTCTACATGGGCGGCCGCTCAAGCCCCCATGGGCGACCGCCCAAGCTACGATTCAGCCCTTGCCCAGGATTCAAACTCCAATCTTCCTATGTTCTTCCCCTTAATCAATCTTTCCCATTTTCTTAAGTATTCAAGAAGGAGATCCCAACTGTTTTACTACCTTATTCTAAATCACTTAGCCCCAAAATAACATAAACCTAATTTATTTACCACTAATCTTTCCACCCATTTCACTACCACAATTAAATTTTAACCTTCTAAATCTAACTCCACCCATTTCTTATATTCTAAATCAACTTCTAAGAACAAGAGTATCCTTCTTTGCCATTTACCAATCTCCCAACTTCAAATAGGCTTCCAAAGCATTTACAAAATTATCATCACAACAAGAACAACAAATAGAGTTCATGAACATTCATAAGAAGGGAAATCATAACAACTCACCTTGGAATAGGAGATGGATTAAGGATTTCTTGAGCTTGATAAACTCCCCTAGAAGCCCCGATCACAAAAGTACTCCCGGTTTAGAAAATGGATGAGGATTCAACTCTCTAAGGACTTGGAAAGAGAGGTAGTTTGGAAGAGGCTTCCATGGCTTGGAGAAAGAATAAGAAGAAAATGAAGAAGGAGGAAGGAGAGTGAGGAGGATGATGGAGGGGGTGGGGAAAAGTGAGGAGGTAAGATGAGGAGAGGAGAGTGGGACACTTGGGGGGATTTGGAGTGAAGAGGGAATTGGCCCCCCTCTTCTAAAGGCTTTCAACAACAAATTAAATCATTCCCCCTAAATATTTATTCTACTCATTTTAACCTCCTCTCACTATTTATCTATTTTCTATTTTTATTATTCTCCATGGTTCTTATTTAATATCCAATAAATTCTTAAAAGATTCTAAATTTACTTCTTACCCAATTTATCTTAAAGTAAGAATTTAAAGACATAATTGAATACATAAAATTACTATAAATTTTAAAAGCACATAATAGAATATTTAAAATTAGTGCCTAGGGTTGGGGTCTTTACATTGGGTGCATTTGTGAGTATAAGTGGATGTGGGTTGGGTGTATGGGTGTGTTTTGTTAATCTAGGTGGGTATTTATTTAAGAAATTAAAATGGTAAAATAAGAATAATGGTGGTGTGATCTTTAATTTTTTAGGTAAACTTAGTGGTGCGGGAATATTCATTAATTGTTTGGGGGTGAATTACAATTCTATTGTTACAATCCTTCTCTAATTTAATTAGAGAATTCATTACAAACTAAATGTATGCGTTTTTCGGATGTCCGAGCATATTGAACGATATAAATGTTCTGGACCGATCGTCAGTGTTCGATGATGTTGAATAAGGAAATACTCCACGAGTCAACTTCTTTGTGAATCAACGTCCTTATAATATGGCGTATTATCTTGCTGACAGTATCTACCCTTCTTATCCGACTTTCGTGAAATCAGTTAGACTTTCTCAAAGTGAAGAAGATAAGTTATTTGCAAAAGTTCAGGAGGGATGTCAGAAGGATATAGAACGTGCATTTGGAGTGCTCCAAGCTCGATTTAAAATCATTCGAGAATCAGCTCGAATGTGGGGCATAGTTGACTTGGCTATCATCATGAGGTCATGTATCATATTACATAATATGATTGTTGAGGATGAACGAGATACGTATGCTTAGAATTGGACAGACTTTCAATTCGAGAATAGTGGGTCTAATACACAACAACCGGAAGCAAGTGGGTCTAGTACACATCAACCATTCTCGACTGAGGTACTACCTGCATTTACAAATCATGTGCGTGCTAGGTCGGAATTGCGTGATCCAAAAGTTCATCAAGAATTGCAGGCGGATCTAATCAAGCACATATCGGCAAAGTTCGGAATGAAAAGCAATTAAAGATTATTTTTAAGTCTTTTAATGTGTGATTTAATAGTTTTATTGTATGGTGAGTCGAGTCTATTGTGTCGTATGATTATTGTAACTTTTCTTTGTTTTAATAATAATTATCGTCATATTTCGTATTTATTTAATTGCAATTAAAAAAATTAATTAAGTATGAAGTATTTTTTAATTATAAATGATAATAATTATTATTATTATTTTTACTAATCATAAAAATAAAGAAAATAAAATAAAATAAAAGTGGTGGTGTATAGGATGATGAGTTGAAAGGGTGTTGAATTTTATTAAACAAAACCATTATGACATTATTGTAGGGTTAAAAATTGAATGAGGTGTTGAAATATTAGCTGAAAGAGAGAGAGAGAGAGAGAGAGAGAGAGAGAGAGAGAGAGAGAGAGAGAAGCCTGATGTGCCTTAATGTTGTTTGACTATTGAAACAAGGGCCAATTGCAATTTGGTGACCTAAGTTTTATACATAGTTGCAATACCGCAATCAAGAGTTCAATTTAGTCAATCAATGCCCTAAGTTTGCAATTTTTAGCAAATTGGTATAAAAACTAACGAAATCGTTAATTTTTTGACGGGATGAATTCCTAAGCCTTTCACGTGAGTATGTAAGGGGTAATTTAAGAATAATAATAATAATAATAATAATAATAATAATAATAATAATAATAATAATAATAATAATCATAATAATAATAATAATAATAATAATAATAATAATAATAATAATAATAATAATAATAATAATAATAATAATCATAATAATAATAATAATAATAATAATAATAAAATAATGAGTTGCTCTTATGAAAAACTAGTTTTTTTTATAACATTATGAAAAAACTAGTTTTTGGACCCGGTTTAAACTTATGATACGCGTATTGAACCGGAGATCGGTTCACTAACAAAATTTAACCGCCTTTTATCAACTCAAATCCAAACGAACACACACAGTAAAACACATAGTTACGACGCCGCACCAGAGAAATTCATCGAGCTAAATCAAAATTCAATCGAAAATCATTCCGTTTCAGACGATTTAGGTAATATATGATTCACTGTCAATTATAGACTATCAATCCATATATTTACAATCATTCCTAATTGTTTTATTCAATACTGGCAATTTTTGATTAGGTTAAGATGGGCTTACGTGATTTTGAAGTTGAAACTGGAAATAATGCTACTGTAATTGATCGAATTCCGCACGAAGATGAAACTGGAGATAATGCTACTGTAATTGATCGAATTCTGCACGAAGTTGATGATAATCACGATACAGGTAAGTCAATTTCATAATGCCAGTTTTTTTATATATAATGCTAGTACATTGGTTTTGATTGTCTTTCCAATACCAATGTTTTTATAATATGTACCAGTGATATTGCCAGTTTTTGTTATTATATTTGCCAGGATTAATTTTTTAATGTGCCAGTGTTTTTTATAATATGTATGTTCCAGTGAATGTTGATTGAAGTGCCAGTTTGTGTTATTAGAAGTGCCAGTATTACTTATTTTAAGTACCAATTTGTGTTATTTGGAGTGCCAATGTTACTTATTTGTAGCTTCAGCCACTGTCTTGTTATTGAAGTGCCAGTTAGTGTAGTTTGAAGTGCTAGTTTAATTTGCCATTGTTTTTTATAATATTGTCCAGTGGGTGTTGTTTAGAATGTCAGTGATACTTTGTTGATTGAAGTGCCAGTTTGTGTTATTAGGAGTGCCAGTATTACTTATTTGAAGTACCAGTTTGTGTTATTTGGAGTGTCAGTGTTACTTATTTGTAGCTTCAGCCACTGTCTTGTTATTGAAGTGCTAGTTAATGTGGTTTGAAGTGCCATGTTTAATTTTTTAATGTGCCAGTGTTTTTTATAATATTGTCCAGTGAGTGTTGTTTAGAGTGTCAGTGATACTTTGTTGATTGAAGTGCCAGTTTGTATTATTAGGAGTGTCAGTATTACTTATTTGAAGTACCAGTTTGTGTTTTTTGGAGTACCAGTGTTACTTATTTGTAGCTTCAGCCACTGTCTTGTTATTGAAGTGCCAGTTAGTGTGGTTTGAGGTGTCAGTTTTAATTTTTGAATGTGCCAGTGTTTTTTATAATGTTGTCAAGTGAGTGTTATTTGGATTGTCAGTTTTACTTTGTTGTTTGAAGTGCCAGTTAGTGTTATTTGGAGTGCCAGTATTACTTATTTGAAGCACATTCAGATTATTCATTACATCACCTATATTACAATACATCAAACACAACAATATTAAAAAAAGAATTTACTACCATTAAACACTACCACTACCACTTGCACAATCATCGCCAACGTTGTCATTCAATTTGTTTTTTTGGATCATATTCATTCAAAATACACTCCAAATACATTTCCAATGCCTTGTGGTGAATCCTAGCAGCTTCATCAATATTGTGAGCGTTGCCAAACTCATGAGCATGATTAACTATCCCCACGTAATCCTTATCCCTACAATTGCGTCCCTTACATGGCTCCAATGGACAACGAAATGAGGGAGTTCCATTTCCAGAAGAAGGCTGCAAAACAACAAGATGACCATAGAGGAATTTTTGGTAGCACACCATGTATATTTTCCAACTTTTGTTATCATTTGAATCACTCAAAGTTGGCTCAGTAGAATTTCCCTTGCCTTTGTTCATCTTGTAAATAATAATAATAATAAAAAGACAATATAAATTATTAAAGGTAGAATTTTTCTTGAACTTGATATATATAAATCAACAAAATTGGACAGATTTTTATAGGCTGAGTACTTCAAACCGGTCAAAAAAATTGGTCAATAAATTCAATGCACTTACCAACTGTACATTAAAGACAAACTTATCACTATTTCACCGTTATTACTCTTGAAGGAGGTAAGTTTGAATGCTTTTCAAAAAAGAATTCAAACTACCATTAAAGACAAATGAAGAGCACAAATGACGAAAGGAAAAATCAAATTGAACAAATACGCCGCGAGAAATTGAACTGGACCGGAAAAGCGTATGAACCGTATGTTAAATTGAACCGCGGGTGAAAAACACGTTTTTTTTAAGCTTAACAAAAAATGCGTTTTTTACAAGATTTTTGCATGAAATAATATTTTAGACTTTTTTTATTCTGATACTTTTTACAAAAAGGTATATAAAAAAAAAAAAAAAAAAAAAAAAAAAAAAAAAACTAAACAAATGAAAATATATAAAAGAAAAGAGGGACGTACTACCCTTATTTATTTTTAATTTTTTATTATTTTTTTATTGATTAGGAAATAATATTTTAGACTTTTTTATTACCGATATTTTTTACAAAAGGTATATAAAAAAACTAAACAAATGAAAGTATATAAAAGAAAATAGGGACGGACTACCCTATATTTATTTTTTATTTTTTTAATTTTTTATTGTCTAGGAATAATATTTTTGACTTTTTTTATTACTGAAGTTTTTTACAAAAAGGTCTATAAAAAAGATTAAAAAAAACAAATGAAAGTATATAAAAGAAAAGAGGGGACAGACTACCTTTATTTTTTTTAAAATTTTTTTAATTATTTATTAACTAGATATTAATATTTTAGACTTATTTTACTAGTGATGTTTTTTACAAAAAGGTAAATAAAAAAAGATAGAAAAAAACTAAACAAATGAAAGTATATAAAAGAAAAGAGGGACGGGCTACCCTTTATTTATTTTTATTTTTTTATATATATTTTTATTGATTAAGGAATAATATTTTAGATTTTTTTTTATTACTGGATTTTTTTACAAAAAGGTAAATAAAAACGTTAAAAAATTTAAACAATGAAATGAAAGTATATAAAAGAAAAACTAAATCATAAATCTCATATATTAACCTAAATCATATACCTAAATCTCATATATACCCTATACCCTTAATCTTAAATCTAAATCATATAATACATACCTCATATCCTAATTCATCTACCTATATCTCATGTATACCCTATACCCTAAACCTTAAATCTAAATGATATACTTTATACCCTAAACCCTAATTAATCAATCTTAACCATATACCCTAAACATTAAATCTAAATCATATAATTTATACCCCATACCACAAATCTTAATTCATCTACCTAAATCTCATATATACCCTATGTCTTAAACATTAAATCTAAACCATATACTTGATACCCTAAACCCTAATTCATCTACATTAATCTTACATATACGTATACCCTAATACTTAATCTAAATCATATACTCTATACTCTAAACCTTAATTCATCTACATTATTCTCATATATATCATGTACCCTAAACCTTAAATCACAAATATATACTTCATACCCTAAACCCTAACATCTAGATTAACCATATACCCCATACTCTAACCCCCTAAATCATATACATAAATCTCATATATACCTCTAAATCGAACCACTCAATATTATACATATACCCCTTATATACATTTTACCCTAAAACTTGAACAAATGAGAGTTAGTTTATGATTTGAACTTGAAAATCAAAGAAATTAACGATATTCGTTACAGAAAGTTAAGAGATAGCTAAGGGGGTTTGTGTGAAAAAATTGTAAGGGGAGGGGTGGTATTTATAGTTGAGAAAATATGTTAAGAAAACAAAAATATTTTGTATTTAACCAAATACCTCATACTATAACGGCTATATTATGACAAATTAACGAAATTTCTGACGAATTTGTCGGTTTTGACAACGGTTCAACGGTTTCGGTTCAGGCGGTTCGAAACCGCCGATTCACGGTTTTTCAAAAGTAGAAACCGGAACCGGACCGCCGATTACGGTTTCAAACGGTTCCGGTTTCGTTTCGTGGCGGTTCAACGGTTTCCGACCGGTTTTGGTTTGGTTATCCTAAAATATTCCCTATGTCCTTCCAAAATTCAAAGACCCACATAAATTAAAAAAAAATACAAAAACTATTACAAAATACTCCTCTGTCCCCGAAATGATGTTTCCATTTTTTTTATTGTTACTGTGAATAAACTTTGAGCCATTATTTAGGTTAATTTAGTTATCATAATAAATATTAACAAATTGTAATTAATACATCATTATAAATACTATAAATAGCAATTTTAAAATTTCTTTTAAAATAATCAAATTAACCTAAAATTATTGCTCAAAGTTCATTATCATTATTCAAAGTAACAACAAAAAAGTGGGAACATCATTCCGGGAGGGACGGAGGGAGTATAAGCTTTTCATGAACATGAACAGTTCAAGATAACACATTCCCCTAAACACTTGGGCATCACAAAGTTAGACCATAAATGCTCCTCAATCTTGCATGAATTTGATTAACACAGAGAAAAGTAAATAGAAATGAAAAAGAAAAAGAAAAAGAGGACATCATGTTGAGGCAACAATGGATCACCATTCATCCAACAAGCAAATAACATGGTCCGACAAAGTCAAAGTGATAGAAATTAATCCCTATTGTTTCTTAGCAGCAGCATCCTCTGCATTCATCTTGGACTCCCACCTTCTCTTCTTGTAATCCGCAAGCATTTGAGGCATTTTCTCCATCAATTCAGCAGTATGAGCACGTTTCTCTGCAGAAATCCTATCACACTTGTGCCCTTTCCGCTTGGTTCTCATCTCTTTCCTTTCTGGATCGTATGGCCAATCTTGTCCGGCAAGGAGAACTTCTTTGCGGAGACGGGCACGACGGCGTGCACTAATTCCCAGAGGTTGCCATGCCCCAAGGTGCCAATAACCCCATACACCCTTTGAAAGCTCGTCTTTGTATTTTGCTAACTTTTGCTGCCATGGATACTGGTAATCACTGACGGTTTTCACAGCTGACTTTACTGCTTTTCCAGCCATTTTTTGTTAATCGACCTAGAGGGAAAAATAATATAAGGTCCTATAATGCATACTTTTGCAATATTGGATGACGCTGAGTATCTAACACGGACCATTAACATTAGGACAGTTGCAGTACGATCAAGACCATTAAAAGCCATTATACAAGTTCCATATTAAGATAGGGCAAATTACAAATAGGGGTCTAATGTTTGGGGGATGTTTGCACTTAAGGGTCCAATGTTTCACTTTTAACTATTAAGGGTCCAAAGTCAAAGTCGTTAAAAGTTGGCAGTTAAGTACTTTTGAACGGAAAAGTTGGATTTTTTTTGTTAAATATTCATGTGCCCTCCATGTGACACTAAACGGAGGACATTTTGGTCATTTCATTCACATTTTTTCAGTTTGGTCTTTAATTTTAGCCCTTCTAATTTCAATTACAACTTAAAATACCCTCCCTCTATATGATATTTTCAAACCAATCATATTTCCACCATGACCATACCATTACCACCAACTCTAACACCACCACAACCATTAACCCCACTAATACCACCATTATCGTGAAACCCTCATAGAAATCTGCAAATTTGACAAATTTAACAACATCTGCAATGGGGTGTTCATGAACACAAAAATCAGCAAATTTGACAAAATAGAACCTAAAATTGACAAAACAACAACAACAACAACAACAACAAAGCCTTAGTCCCAAAATAATTTGGGGTCGGCTAACATGAATCCTCAAATTTGACAAAAATGAACTAAAAATGCTGCAAAATTGAACCCAAAAATCTGCAATTTCGAAGCCAAAATCTGCAACATTGAAGGTTTCATCTGAAGTAGAACCCTAATCTTAATCTGCAAGAAAAAAAAAATCTGAAAAAAAAATTGCAAGCTTCACTGCAGAATGGGGATGGGCTGACGAATGGGCATGGAGGAGGACGGTAAAGAGGGGAGATGATGGGGGGTTATGGGGTGGGGTTGTGCATTGTCAGCCAAGGTGTGAGGGAGAGAGGGAGGGAAGAAGGGGGTGGTCGGAGAGGAAAGGAGGAGAAAGAAGGGATGATGATGATGGTGGTGGTGGTGGGGAAACAGAGGAAGAGGGAAGTTAAGGAGGACCAGAGGAGACGGAGCCATCGTTTGTGGACAAGGGAGATGGCGGCGGAGAATGGTGAAGGGAGGCGGAGGAAGATGAAAGGGAATAGCGAAGAACGACTTAGGGATGAGTTTGGGGAGGGTTGTATGTGTTTTTGTTTAGGAAAAAAAAATAATTTTAGCCCTTTTAATTTTTAAAATTTTATTATATCCCTTAAATATTAATTTTATTTTAAAATGTCCTCTGTTAAGTATCACGTGAACGGCACGTGATATTAACAAAAATAATCTATCTTTTTCGTTCAAAAGCATTTAACTGTCAACTTTTAACGACTTTGGACCCTTAATAGTCAAAAGTAAAACATTGGACCCTGAAGTGCAAACACCCCCAAACTTTGTACCCTTATTTGCAACTTTAGCAGCTATATATTCAAAGTTATTTTCAATAACCCAAATGTTCCATTTCATGCAATTTATGGTAAACAAATTTGAGAGTAATCACCTGTTGATGTCACACAATGTTGAGAAGGCAGAACAATTCTTACAAAATTATACGGTAGTACGGAAAGCAAACCACGTTTACTTAATTGTAACGACCTCAAATCTTCACTTCCAAGGGTTTTAAGTGCAAAAGAAATACTGGAAGTCCAAAGTCCATAGAGGAGATGTGTCAAGGGAGAAACTGTGTATTCAGTTAAACGTAATCAGTTATGTTCTAGTATTTCTAACTCATCCAAATTAGCCAAGTGCTTAGATCATATTGGTACATCAGTATTCATTACCAAATTAAAAACAATATTTTCAGAATGGAAAAGTATAACTTTGGTCATGACAACTACTATATAGGGATTGCAATTATAAGTATATAATAGATATTTCCCTTTTTCTTGCAATAGAAACTTGAGATACTTCAAAATCACGTTGATACAAGTATTGCTACAATCAATAATAATGCACTTGGTCACTATTTCGTGAACAGGGCGTTAAAGGAGAAGTTCTAAAAATAAACAACGAAGTGATTAGACTGCAAGGTCCAAAATCAACTAAGCAATGTACAGACTAGTTGGTGCTGGCTCACGAGTCCCTTTACACCACTCAGCTATTTCAAATACAATACTCTGTTATATCCCTTTTTAACCTCTTCGTTATCATTGCTGATGATCTAGATAATTCACATACTCCATGCTGAGAACATTCTATCACTAGTAATGATGGGAATTGTCTACTCCAAATCCCAAGCACTCTTTGACAAAATGATACTCTTGATCAGTTCTAAGTCAAAGTTCCGTGTGTTAACCAAACATAAGAGATAATGCTACTTTAACATGAAACAACATCTATGAGAATGGCTTTCTAAAATCATTTTCTCATGTTTTTGGTGAAACCAAAGGAGAACATGTTTTAAACCCAAAAGAAGAATTTGCTCAAAAATCTGATATCATATTTGAGATTTGGATAATTTAAATCCAAGGGTAATTCTTTAGAATTGCAAAAAGGAAAACAGGAACAAAGTTCCCTTGCCTGTATTGGAGATAGTGAGAGACTGAGAAATGCAATTTCCAGTGCCAAAGAGGTTTCTGAGTTTCTGCAAATGTTGCAAATTATCATTAAGGGTACGTACAACCAAGTCAAACCCAATTGTAATAAAAAATAAAAACAGGGGGGGGGGGGGCAGGAAGAAGACTAGGCTCTCACACACATTTCATCAAACACTTTGCGGGTCACCGGGCCTAGACCCCCCCCCACCACACACATACACACACACTCCCTATAAATCAAACTAACAACTATGTACCCAGGTAAAATTTGTTAACATTGAAATGAAATCAAGAGCAATCAATTTTAATCAACTTCGATTTGTTTGAGACATTCAAACAAGCACATACACACGATTCATACATAAGACATATGATAAGACCTGTAAACAAAGTACGGGCAGGCATACCTTGACAATACTGTGTAGCCTTTGATTTCTTCTTTTGTTCTAACCCATTTCTTTTGGAGGATCAATTCGTGTTCATGAAAATAAAATCTTCTTTGTTCTTGCGAAAGCTGAAAGTCTAAAACCTAGAGTCAACAGCAGTTGACACTCGAAAGCAAAGAAAATTTGTAGTGGGCCTATTCTATTATATCCTTTCTTAATCCCTTCTCTATCATTGCTGATGATCTTGATAATTTATGTCTTCTTAACTAACCATGTTGAGAACATTCTTAACTAAGGCACTCACCAGTGGAAGATGAAGGGATTTAATTAACCTGTTTCCTCCCCCCTACTGCAGAAAACGCTTCCCACCCTCTGATAAGCAAGATTCATACTACAACATAATCACTGTTATTAGAAACATTCACAGAAAAAGGAGAACTTCCCCTTATAGTCAAAGAAGAGAAAACTCTTGACCTTCTCCTAGACCTTGCTTCTATCTATATAATGATTGGAATTGTCCACTCCAAATCCCAAGCACTATGACTAAATGAAATTCTTGATCAATTTAATGAAAATGACTTAAAAAAATTCTGCAAGTTATTAATGAAACAAAAGGAGCCTACGTGTTGAACCCAATAAAAAATTGCATCTCAGAAATCTGACATCATATTGGATGATTTAAATCTATAACAAAGAGAATTATCTAGAATCGCAAGAGAGAAAACAGGAACAAAGCCAACTGATTGTGGCAATTATAGGAGATAATGAGAGACTGAGAAATGCAATTTCCAATGCCAAAGAAGTTCCTAGCTTTCTGCCCATGTAGCAAATTAACTATCAAGATATGTACAAACCAAATCAAACCCAACTGTAATAAAGATAAACAGTGCTGCAGAAAGCAGACTAGGCTCTCACACACACATTTCATCAAACACGTTGCGGGTGCAAACCCACCGGCCCTAAGCTTACCACCTCCCTCACTCCCTATCAATCAAAATAAATTATGTATCTTTCTAACCTTTGTTCACATTGAAATAAAGTGGAGAAATTAAAGTTGATCAATTTTGATTTGTTTGAGACATTCAAACAATCACATACAAGTGATTCATTCCATACATTTACAGATATGATGAGACCTAAAAACAAAGCACGGGCACAGGCATACCTCGACTGAACTGTGTAGCCTTTGATTTCCTCTTTTGTTCAAACCCTTGTCTTCTGATCAACTCGTGTTCATGAAAAACAAAATCTTCTATGTTCTTGCGAAAGCTGAAAGCCTAAAATCTGGAGCGAACGCCAGTTGACAACACCAGAAAGCAAGAAAATTGTAGTGGGCTTATTTGTGTCAAGCTTCTGGACTGGATTTTATTGGTTTGCTACAAATGGGTTGATACCAAAGGAAATTCACAAACTACTCTCTCCGGGCCTCCGGCCTAAAAAAATAACCACACCCGTATAGATAATCAACTTTTACTCCCTCCGGCTTTAGTCTTTAAAATAAATGTATCAAACCTGACTTGTCAACCATTTTAAAAACTTTGTATTAAAATAAATGTCATCAATCTGATTGATTTGTCAATGTTTTTAAAAAATGATACTTTACTAATGTGTACTCCCTCCTTCCCATCCGAAGGCACAAAGTTGATATTTGAAAGAGTGAGATTTTAGAAAATATTTACTTTTCAAATTCAATTTCAATTGCTAAGTTTTAGTAAGTTGATTTTATGACTTTCTTGCAAGCCAAAATCTCACAAAAAACGCGTTTTTTTAAGCTTAGAAAAAAACGTGTTTTTAGAAGACGTAAACCCTACCCATCCTAACCGGCGCCTGCACTCCCCATCGGAGATCGGTATCAATCCGATCGGAGACGTGGGGCTTCTCCTAAACTATCTATAACCCCAATTTCAATTTGGACCCAACTCTCTCTCTCTCTCTCTCTCTTCCCCCATTTCCGGGGCAACCCCAATTCTCTCTCTTCCCCCATATCCAGATTATACCCATAAAAATAATCAAAATCATGCCTTCAAATTTCAACTCCGGCGTCCAGATCTACAATTGATGTCCATGGTATCTACCCTCTTTGAATCTAGCTCGCGAATTCTTTGCATACGTCATGGACTGACGTCGAGGGCAAATCTGGCGAGAGAGATAGAGTTTTGATTGACAGAGATAAGGGCTGTGGGATATGGAGAGAAGAGAGAAAATACGTACTGTTGAAGGGCTAAGGATATGGATATTTTGGATTAATGAAAATATAGCAGGGATATGGGTCAATTCAATTGGGAATTCTGTGAATTTGTTCTAAATAATTGTCAGGATTATGGTAAAAATGTACCAGTGCACGTCTAAAAAAGTGTCAGTTAAAAGCTCTCTTTGTCCAGAAACTCAGTGACAGTGCATGTGTAACAAAGTGTCAGTGCCAGTGTAAAAAAGTGTCAGTGTTAGTGTAATAAAGTGCCAGTGTTAGTGTATCAAAGTGCCGGTGTTAGTGTAAAACAAGTGCCAATGTTAGTTTAACAAAGTGCCAGTGTTAGTGTAACAAAGTGCCAGTGTTATTATAACCAAGTGCCAGTGTTAGTTTATAAATAGACACTTAATATACATGCACTGACACTTTTTTACACTGGCACTGGCACTTTTTACACCGGCACTTTGTTACACATGCACTGACACTTTGTTTACACTGGCACTTTGTTACACATGCACTGACACTTTTTTACACTGTCACTTTGTTACACATGTACTAGCACTTTGTCACACTGGCATTTTGTTAAACTGACACTGACACAAACGGGGAAAACAAAACATGTTTTTTCTAAGTGCCAGAAAAAAACTAGTTTTTTATAAGACCAACTCTTCTTGCAAAGATTAATATTTCTATTCGAAAAAGGACATTGTAAATATGTAAATATCTTTTATTTATATAAATATATTTAGAATATGACTAACCTTCTAACAAATCTATTTTCTTGTTAATGACAGTCTTATTTTTTCTTGTAGGAGTTGGATTGTATCAAATAAGGAAGAGTTTGATTGATTGAAGGACTTCTCAAAGGTGCATATAAATACAATACAAGGGTACATTGAGAAAACACGATTTTTAGAGAATTCTTTGAAAGATAATTCGATTTTGTTCTTCACGGATTCGATAATCACTTTTAGGTTGTGAGTAAGGTTGTGCCTTACATCCAAACTCACATCTAGTTTTCATACAAGTTCTTTTGTTCTACTTCTGTTTAGAATAGGTTCTCCTTGAAAAAGGAAGAGTGTTCTTTGTTTTAGAAGTTGGTTAGATCTTGTTTTTAGTAATTTTAATCTTTTTGTTTTTACTTATTCAATTTTATTTTCGTAAAATCAGATTTTAAATAGTGAAAAGCTTTTTGGGCTTAAAGCTTTATTTGCTGGGATTAGAACCAGTAAACATTTTAATTATTTGTGTTATTTTATTTTATTCTGCTGCTTATTGGTGGATGTGTGAATAGTTGTAATTCACATCTGTACTCGCATCCGTGTTATGTTGACTTGTATTCCTAGCTACACGAAACTTTCAATATTGTACAGAAATTAAAAAAAAATTGTATAGTGTAATAAGAGTTGTAAGTGTGAAAAGTGTGAAAAGTGAGGTAGGAGAGATAAAGTGTGGTAGAAAATAGTAAGTAGATAGTTATTATAAGTATGACAAATGGGTCTCATGAATAAAAAAGTGTTAAAAGGTTTTCATTTTGGGTGTGTGTTTTTTTAATGGAATATCCAAAATAAAAATTTGTTCATTTTCGAATGGAACGGAGAAAATATATTACTTGTACAAAGATAAAAATGCACTGAGAACATCTTCAAGAGCTGCGCCATAGCCAATTTGGTGTGAAATCCATTTTCAACATCGACGCTATACTCTCCGCTATTTTGGTGCGGGGAAAATCGTTCGTCAAATTTGGCAAAGTTAATTCCCTTACGCTAAAACTCTTTTAGTTTTTTTTTTAATTACTATTTCCTCTGTCCCAAAATAAATAAACAATTTTTTTGATAAATACTATTTTTGAATAAATTTCATACATTCATTTTGAGATGTAGATAGTAAATATTTTTTAATTTAATATTTATTATTTATATTATTGAATTTTTATTTTTATTTAAGTAAAAGTATTAAATTAATTTTTATTTGTATTGTTAATTATAAGTTATTTGTACCATTAATTTTTAAATAAAAATTACAAAATTTTGAAAATATGTTAAATTATTGAATCATTTCATCAATAATAATATATGATTAATGTAAAACATAAGAAATATTTTGAGAATATTATTATTTGCTGCAAACAAGTTGTTGGAGATAGTGTAAGTTATTTGATTCTGAAATTGCACAATTTTAATATTTTGGTGCAATTTTTGCACCAAATTATTAGAAACGCTCTAAGTTATATTCCTTAGTTGAAAACACGATAATTATTTATTCTTTATCTCCATCCATCTAACTCACTTTCCTTATTGAAAACGGGACAATTATTTACTCTCCGTCCGTCTCCGTCTCCGTCTCCGTCTCCGTCTCCGTCTCCGTCTCCCAATCGCTTTCTTGTGTTTGTATGCTGCAAAGAATTGGATCATCTTCCCACTTGTTGTAAAAGGACAAAAAAAAAAAAAAAAAAAAACATAGCTAATTTCATTTGGTTTAACAACTAATTAACTCTTTGGGCCACCATGAAAGAGATAAATATGACCAGTTGGGTGGGGATGGAGGCGGTGGCTTAATTAGTAGATAAGCCGCACTAATCTATGCTTACGACAGCAAGTTAAATGTAGTTTACATGATAACAAGACAAAAAAGATTAACATAAAATAACAAACTTAAAACAAGAACACAAAGATTTACTAATTCACTAACCTGTTGGCTACATCCACAAATAAAGGGAAAACATATCTTATTGATATGCGGAGCCAAAATATAAACAGAAAATTTTGAGGAAAATCTGTTTCTTCATAAGTTATAAATAGTTTTGTTTTAAATATATCGATTTGGTGTTTTAAAGCCTAAACTCACTGTTTTAAGGCCTAAACTTGCTATTTTATTTTCTAACTGAAACTCACTGTTTTAACGCCTGAACTCACTATTTTATTTTCTAGGTATTTTAAGGCCTAAACTCAATGTTTGAAGGTCTAAACTTGATATTTTTAAGGATGAAAAGTGGGTGTTTTTTTTTAACTTATGGAAAAACAGATTTTCCAAAAAACTTGCTCAAATATAAACAGAAAATTTTGGTGGAAACCTGTTTCTCCATACGTTATAAAAAGTCTTGTTTTAAATACTCCCTCCGTCCCGGAACATAATTCACAAACACTGTTTGCACTGGTTTTAAGGAGGGAGTATTATATTGAAAGTATTGTGAGTGTGAAAATAAAATAGGAGAGAGAATGAGTGGAGAGAATAGTAAATTATAATGGTGTTGTGAGTATTAAAATAATGTAGGAGAGAGAATGAGTGGAGGGAATAGTAAAGATTCCTTTCCATTTTAGGTAAGTTTTAAATGTGTGAAGTAAGTTTTGGGACGCCCAAAAGGGAAAGTGTGAAGATTGTTCCGGGACGGAGGGAGTATATCGACTTGGTGTTTTAAAGCCTAAACTCCCTGTTTTGTTTTAAGGCCTAAACTCGCTATTTTATTTTCTAACTTAAACTCACTGTTTTAATGCCTAAACTCACTATTTTATTTTATAGGTATTTTAAGGCCTAAACTCAATGTTTTAAGATCTAAACTCGATATTTTTAAGAATGAAAAGTGGATTTTTTTTTTAACTTATGAAAAAACTGATTTCCCCTAAAACTTACCCAAATATAAATGTACAACACTATATCTAATCAAACTAGGCAATACCAAATTGGGTATCATTTTATATCACTAGAACAGACTACATTAAGGGGGCGTTTATTTTTTTATTTTAAGTCTTATTTGCCTCTTAATACTTATTCATTAAGAGGATTAGAGAAATAAGTATGTTTGTTTTTTTTTTTTTTGAAATAAGGCTTGTTAAGCTCTTAAAGTCCTCTTAATTTTAAGTGGTTAAAATGTTCTTTGAATTGCCTACGAAAGCCTCTGAAAGCCCTTGTTTCATATTTGGTTTTGGGTAATTTTTTTTAAGCATTTCTTGTTTCATAATGCATTTACGGTTTTTTTTTAATTTTTTTTAATTTTTTTTTTACTATTTCAGATAATGAATTCAGATACAAAATCAAACAACTTATCCAATTCGAATTAGGTTTTCGATTCTTTGCCTCTTGTCATTCAGTCATTTTCAGAATTGAAATCAGATTTCAGCACTTATCACTTAAAAAAAAACAAAAACCCCCTAAATTGTTAAATTTTTGGATTGTACCAGATTTTAGCTAGCTCTAATTCACAGAATCCTCTCTTCAGATACAAATACCAAATATCAAATTCAGATGACCTTAAAGATGGCTACATCCCTTGTAATAGTAAGTATAGGGCTTACAAAGTTGGTGCTAATAAGAGGGGGGTAAGGTAATGGGGTTAACCTATTATCCTTTTTCCTTTTTTTTCTTTTTATATTTCCCTTCTGTTTCTTATTTTCATTTTGAGGTAAGGTTTTATGTTCCTCTCCTTGTTCTTTTTCTTTTCGGTTTGCTCTATTAATAAAATTAGGGGGCTTAGCCCTTTTCGCTAAAAAATGTTTTTTGGATCACAAACGAGCACTAGATGAACACCAAATTCAGATCAAGATGAGAATCAACAAATTCGATAGACCAGTTTAGCCCAAAATTGACTATATAATCTAGGGTAAATTACAAATTTAGGGTATGCCGTCCAAAATTTAATTAAACGGAGCCTGTGATTACATATTTTATCAAAATAGGGTTTTTTTTTGAGAATTTGTTAGAAAATTCAGTTAAGTTGTCATGTGGCGAACACATGACGACTTAATGGAGGGTAATCTAGTAAATTAATGGGGGCAAGACACAAAAATAACAAAACTTTGTGATTTACAGGTTCTAAATTGATCAAAACCTAATTTCGGACCCAGTACATAGTATTTCTCGGCTCGGGCCCCAATTTGAGAATATATTCCAAGTTTAGACCCTATCTTGTCATTTTTAAATAATGAAATAGTTTAAGGGTTATATTTTAATTTAAAATTTAGGATTTATAGCAAGTATATTAATTTAGAGTTTATGATTTAATTTAGGATTTATGATGTACACATTAATTTAATTTCTATATTGAAATAGAGATTCAAAATTAAAAAAAATTAGGTTTAGCCATTACAAATTAATTACCTCCGTCTAATTTTTTTCATAAATTAATTTATAATTAAACTAACTAGTAAGCTAGAAAAGTTTGTACTTAAAAAAAATTATAATTTATAATTTAATTTAAAACCTAGAAAATGTGTAAGGGTTATATTATAATCTAGTCATTATATAGTAACCCTTAAATTTATATCATAAATTATAAATTAATTTACGATGAAAGTAGATGAAGGTAATTAATGTGTAATGCCTAAACCTAAAATTTTGTAATTCCAAATCTCTAATTCAATCATAAAACTTAGGCTACGTTTGGTATGTTTGGTATGAAGTATTAATCATCAGGATAGGATAAATAATCTTGATAATTTTTAAAATGGTGTTTGATACAAAATATAGCTCTGAATTATTAAGACCCCCTATTAGGATTAATCACCTAATACCCTCATTAATTATCCTGTTGGAAAGAAAGTATTAATAAGGAGGGTATTGAAACAAACGGGAATTATTTTTTTTTGGTCAATAGTGCCCTCTAATGTGTGTAGTCAAACGGGAGACAATCTCATTTATTTTGGTGTTCAATAAACCAAATTTAACTGACTTCTCTTATACATGTATAAATTTAAATTTTATAAATTACATCTTTTATTTTAAACTTGACATAAGTTTGGGTCAGACTCAGTTACTAAATACAAGATCAAATACTAAACACAGTTTGAGGTATCTTTTTTTTTTTTTTTTGAGAAAATATTACTATGGCTACCCCATTTGTATGAATTTTTCTTTGTAAATTTTTACCTTTTTTGTGTAATATATATACACTTTTGTAAATATATGTTTGTGTGCATTTTTTCTTAACTGCTGTAAATAAATTTCGTAAATAACCTCATTTCCTTATTATGAACTGTTGCACAAGATATTTCCTCTCGCTTAACAACACATACAAGAAGATGAAAAAATACAAAAAGATAAAGAAGTGAATATTGTAGAGAGTTAATTATACTTTGTTGTTTGAGTGTGATGCTAAAATGTTTGATTATTTTTTTTTTTACAATGATCATTTATACTTTGAAATTTGATTAATTATTAATTTTATTTTCCTTTTGTATTTCTTAAAAAGTTTAAATCTCTTTTATAAAGTAAAACAAAAATTATATTTTAATTTATCCGGTAGAAGTATCTTCAATAAAAAGATGGAGTAGCCTATTAAATATAATTTCCTAAAGATTTATTAGGGACAACATTGGAAAATGAATAATAACTTTGTATCAAGGCATAATTTAAGGTGTTAGTCCTATTCATATCAAACAAATAATTATTTTTGAGATTATGATTATTAATATCTTCACTAATAATGAGGGGACCCTCATTATTAATACTGATAACTCTTATCCGACTACCAAACGAGCCTTTAAATTAATGTGTACACCATAAATCATAAATTTTAAATTAATGTGCATGATATAAATCCTAAATTTTAATTATTTCATTTAAAAAAAAAAGACAAGATAAGGCCTAAACTCGAAATGTATTCTCAAATTGGAACACTAACTGAGACGTACTTTATCCAAATTGAGATTCGAAGTTGGTTTTATATTAGTTTAGGGCCTATAAATCACAAAATTTTGTTTTTTTTTGTCTTACCCCATAAAATTACGGGATTATCCTCCATTAAATCACAAAAATTACGGACCATAAACAATACTCCCTCCGTCCCAATAAGAGCTTCCCTTTTTGCCATTTTGGGTGTCCCGCTAATAGCTTCCATTTTCCTTTTTTGGCAAAGGAATCTTTACTATTTCCTCCACTCATTCTCTCTCCTCATTATTTTAATACTCACAACACTATTATAATTTACTATTCCCTCCACTCATTCTCTCTCCTATTTTCAAATTATACTCACAACATCTTTACTTCCCTCCCCTTTCCTTAATTTGCGTGATTTTTAAAAATGTGGAAGATCTTATTGGGACGGAGGGAATATTATTCGTACAATTCTTGCCCATGCTTCCCTCCCTCCGTCATTTTGGCATCACGCACTACAAATGGCTAAGTATATTCTCAATTTGTTACCGAACAAAGGCCTTGATTATAAGTCTCCTCTCCAAACTCTTTATAAACAAGACCCTAGTTTGTCTCATCTCCGAGTGTTTGGTTGCTTATGTTATCCCCTCTTTCCATCAATAACAATTAACAAACTTCAATCTCGATCCACATCATGCGTGTTCTTGGGTTATCCTACTAATCATAGAGGATACAAATGCAATGATTTATCCACTCGAAAAATCATAATAAACCGACATGTAATTTTTTATGAACATAAATTTCCTTTTGCTTCACTAAATACATGTCCGTCCCCTTCCGTTTATAATTTCTTGGATGATTGCCTAAACCCCAATCTGTTAGTATCCAGCAATGGGCCGGATACTTCTCCTGGGCTTCTTTTGCGGCATGGGCCGCCTGTTCTAGCCCCTTCTTCTGTTGTTGTGCCTCTCATTCCTCCTTCTGCTCTTCCACATCAGCCAGCCACGCATAGCCAAAGTGGGATTTTAAAACCCAAAGCACCATTTAATATGAGTGTTTCCATTCAATTATCTCCACTGCCTAGTAACCTCGTGTCTGCCTTAAAAGACCCGAATCGAAAGATGGCTATACTTGATGAATTTGATGGTCTTATTGCAAATAGGACGTGGGAGTTGGTGCCCCATCCACCTAATGCTAACATAATTAGGTGTATGTGGATTTTTACTCATAAGCACAGGTCAGATGGCTTGTTTGACCGACACAAGGCTCGTCCTGTATGTGATGGTAAAACTCAACAAGTTGGAATTAATTGTGGTGATACTTTCAGTCCCATGGTTAAACCGACAACCATCAGTGTTCTTAGTTTGGCCATGTCTAAGGATTGATCTATTCACCAACTTGATGTAAAGAACGCCTTTCTACATGGGGAACTTCATGAAACTGTATATATGCATCAACCATTGGGCTTTCGGGATAAGTCATTTCCAGATCACGTGTGCTTACTCAAAAAGTCTTTATACGGTCTCAAGCAAGCTACTCGGGCTTGGTACAAGCGTTTTGCCGATTATGTTTCTTCTATTGAGTTTCGCCACAGTAAGTCGGATCATTTGTTGTTTATTCTCCCCGATGGTGATTCTTTAGCATATTTGTTATTGTATGTGAATGATATCATTTTAACTGCTTCTTCGGATGCACTTCGACAACGTATCATCTCTCTACTCAGTTTTGAATTTGCCTTGAAGGATTAAGGCAACCTCAGTTATTTTTTAGGCATAGCAGTAACACGTTCCAAGGGTACTCTCTTTCTATCTCAAGGGAAGTATGCGGCCGAAATTGTGGAGAGAGCAAGGATGTCGTCTTGTAAGCCTTCTCCAACCCCGGTAGACACCAAAGCCAAGTTGAGTGCTACTTATGTTCAACCGTATGCTGACCCTTCACTATACCACAACCTTGCCGATGCCCTTCAATATTTGACTTTTACTCGTCCCGATATTATTTATGCAGTCCAACATGTGTGCTTGTTCATGCACCTCCGTGCGAAGAGCATAAGTCGGCTCTTATGAGGATTATACGGTACATTCGAGGGACTCTCACTCATGGCCTCTACCTATATTCTTCTCCTACTTTCGTACTTGTTTCTTACACAGATGCCGACCGGGGAGGGTGCCCAGATACACATAGATCTTCGTCCGGCTACTGCATATGTTTCTCAGTGATAATCTAGTTTCATGGTCCGCCAAACGCCAGACCACCATCTCTCGCTCAAGTGCCGAGGTAGAATACGTGGGGTTGCGAATGTAGTCTCTGAGTCTTATTGGCTTCGAAATCTTTTGTTGGAATTTACATTGTCCCCTTCAAAAGGCGATACTTGTATATTGTGACAATGTGAGTGTTGTTTACCTCTTCGGTAACCCGATACAACACCAACGTACTAATCACTTGAAATGGACATCCATTTTGTTCGAGAGAAGGTTGCAAAGGGTGAAGTTCGGGTATCTCATGTTTTATCACGACATCAAATTGCCGACATTTTTACTAAAGGACTTTCGTTAATGTTATTCGAGGATTTTCGTGATAGACTAAGTATTCGTCAATCTTCGCTTTGACTGTGGGGCCGTGTTAGAATATTAGTTAGTTAGTATATAATATTCTGTATATCTTCATATACTTGTATAGTTATCTCATTCCTAGATTAGTGGATCTTGATTACCTTAAGAGTTTGTATTGTAACACTGTTTAACCTCTTGGTAAGTAATGAGAAAGACACGAATTAAACTTTTATTAGATATGAATAATGGATTACTCATATTAACAGCCTCAAATTTTGGCTCATTATAATTAGGGATGTCAATGGTCGATTCAAAATGTGGTTTTGAATCGAATCAAATCAAATCATGCAATTTGATTCGATTTTAAGCATAAGTGATTTGACTCGTTTTAAAAAATTAATAAACCATGTGATTCAGTTTAGCTTGCAATTTGATACTTCGAGACCAAACAAAACCATATCAAACCAAGTCGAACAGTTACACATTGAACCACGATTTGAAACCATAAAACCGTGTTATAAAATCAAACAACATGAAGTTTAACTGAACCATAAACCAACCTTAGTTAACTATCTAGCTCAGACTTAATTAGCCATACCATATCATATCATTTGAAAGATTTCATGGAGCAAATTAAATATCTTGGCCTAGCAAACTGAATATTTCGGCTATCTTGGTCTTCTCGGATGAAATTACAAACATCTTCCAATTTTGGTTAGAATAATCACACCATATATTCTTTGTGATACATACATAACCATTCCATTTATAGCTATTAGAAAAATAATCTATACTCCCTCCGTCCCATAATACCTTACCCGGTTAATACGAACTCACTTCAATCAAGTTCAAATTTGATCAAACTTTAATATCAATTTACTTATCATAATAAAAATCTAAAAATTGTTATCCATAAAATAACCAAATGATTTATCAATAGCAATTATTAAAATTTCATTAGAATGAATAGATTGATATTAATGTTTGATCAAAGTTGAACTCGATTGACTTTCTACTATTCATAATGGGGGAAGGTTTTATGGGACGGAGGGAGTATATAGTTCTTGATGTGTTGTATGCGTTTGAACCAAGAAAAAAAAGAATAGAATCTTTATTCTTCATATTACTTCTGTAATTTTAACATGGCATCAAAGCCTAATATCTCGAGTTTTATTACGCTCACTTAAAGTATTATCCAGATTTAAATGTACAAAAATTTCACTATATTGTCTTGCCCAAAAATGTATCATGTTTGAAATTTGATATACCCGACAATGTGACATGTTCAAACTCTAAACTAACTCAAATCAAATTAAATCGAACCATTTACCTACAACATGACCCCACAACGAAAAAAGGCAAAATACTTAGCATCATCATTTTCCAAGTCCACAAGCCAATGAACTTCTTACTTACTTTTCTCCAACAACTGACATTCCCCCACGATGGGAATTTTGATAGACCACACACAAGAATCAAAAGAGCCCAGAAAAACTTGTTTTTTTTTGTACAAGTGGGTCGCCCCCAACTCCTTAAAATGGTGCTGTTGAGGCACCGTTTAATCTGGACCTTCTTGGCATCTGAGCTGCTGGAATTGCATTCGGTAACTACAAAACAAAATCGTAATTATATTAAGGGCAAATTGCAATTTAGTTATCTGATCTAATTTTGTTAATATGTTTTAATTGTTTATCGAATTAGCATTTGTTACAAGTTGATTATTGAATTTGTATTTTTGTTGCAATAAGGTGTAATTTAGTAATAAAATTTGTACTCTAAAATTATGAGTGTAATATCTATTTTTATCAAGGATAATTTAAAAAATATAATTACATCAATAAATACGTTAATTAGTGAAATGAAAATATCATTTTGGAACAGAAGTTTTATTAATTAAACTGACCTTTAACTGTTGCTGCAGCTGAAATTTGAGCATAGCATTCTCTTTTGTTAATCGCTCAACTTCAATTTCCAACTCATTTGTCCGAGCCTGTGACATAATTAAAATGAAATGTTCATTTCTATTATAATAAATAAAATGATTATTTATTTCGGGAGTAAAGATTAAAACAAATTAATTACTCCTTCCGTTTCGATTTAAAGTTTCTATTTCATTTTACACGTTACGATTTAAAGTTTTTATTTGATTTTACACGCTTATTTAAGGAACAAGGGAAACATTGATTTAATAATAATATTGATTTAATAATAATAGTGAGTGAAGGATATAATTGTTCATTTATAAAAAGTAAGTGGATAAAAATAAATACTCCCTCCGTCCCCCGATAGAACTTGCACGGTTAATGTTGCAGGGGAATTAAGGAAAAAGTTAGTGAAAAAAATGTTGTGAGTATGAAAAGTGAGATTGGAGAGAGAAAGTGGGGTAGAAAATAGTGATTTGATTGGTGTTGTGAATATAAAAGTAAATTAGGATAGAGAATTAGTGGGTGGAATAGTAAAGATTTTTTGCCATTTTAGAAAGTGTGCAATTTGTAATGGGACGCTCAATGAAAAAAGTGTGCAAATTGTAACTGGACGGATGGAGTATATAAGTAATAGTTTTTTTTCTTAATAAATGAATTTCGTGAGTACAGATTGTTCAAAACACTGTTAATTCTTTGCCATTTAAAAAATAAAGTAACTAAAAATCATCTAAATTAAAACCGATCAAAAAGAAAAATATTGATCCAATAAGATAGTGTGAGTGTGTGGGTGGGTGGGGGTGAGGGGAGGGGGGTTTGACCTGTTTTCTAGCTCTGGAGCGAGAAGCGGATTCTCTGTTCCTCATCAACCGCTTGTGCTTCTCACAATATTCCGGCTGGGCTCTTTTCACCGGCAAAGACGACGACAATGGTGCCAAAGAGTAAAAATTTGGAGGCTTGGAGGAAAGAAAAAAATTGGGTAATTCTGTACATTTGCACGATTGTGATGGTGTTGACAGGCTATTTTTATAAAGGAAATTGTTACCAATAGGCTCTGAATTAAGGCTTATGATCACGCCACCACTGCCGGAGGTGGTTGACGGCGGTGGTTTGAACTGGATGGAATCTCTGGTAGATGGGTTTGTTGTGGTAGGGGTAGAGAAAAAGTCTTGAAAGGGTAGTGGATGGGTGTTGGTGGCGGCAGTGGCGGTGGAATGGTGGTGAAAGGAGGAGAGAGAAATATCGTTCCAGACATCATCTATGGATTTAGAGGTGGTGGAGGAAGATGAACAGGATGATTTGCCGTAGATATCATGGTCTTTGTCCTTAATCTCTGATGACAATATCATGGTAGGTATGGTGAGCTTATTTTAGAGAGAAAAGGGGAGGGAATTATATCTCACAAAACAACAGATTTGTTTTTGTGGAGTGTTGCTATACTTAATATATACTCCCTCCTCCGTTCCATTTATTACTTCACAATTTTGAGTATGACACGCAAATTAAGAAAAAATGATTACTGAAAATATTGTTTTGAGTATAAAAGTAAAATAGGAAAGAGAATTGGTGGAGGGAATAGTAAAGTTGATTGGTGTTGTGAGTATAAAAGCAATGTATGAAAGAGAATTAGTGGGTGAAATACGAGTAGTAAAGATTCTTTGTCATTTTAGAAAATGTGAAGCTTTTAACGGGACATCCGTTTTAGCAAAAGATGAAACTTCAAATGAGAGGGAGGGAGTATATTTAAACAAAAATAGGATAGAAGAGGGTTAAAAGGGATCAGTGAACATGTAGGAATGGCAATTTGTCCGAATCCGATCCGTATTCGGGACGATCCGCACCGTAGCGGGGCGGGTTTAGTAGCATTTTTTGAAAACCCGGCGGGTCACGGGGCGGGTTCGGTTTCACCCCTCAACCCGCGGGGCCCCGCCCCGCATACTATTATATATATGTAATTACTATAATACCCCTCACCCATTTTAATTATTACCATTACCCCCAGATGCATTCCCACATAATTTCCTTAAAATATTCTCCTACTCCGTAATTTAGGAGCCCAAACCTCGTGCTCTTGGTCAAAAACCCTGGAAATCAGATTTGGGCAGCTAGCTTGTCGTCAAGAATCCTCATATCCTGACCCCCATTGTTAACAAACGATTCAATCCAAAGAAGATCTCTTCCTTTTCCCCCAAAGGTACAACCTCAATCGAATCACTTATCTTCTTCCCTCAGTTAAATCTAATTACTGATTCTCATCCCCGCCTTTCTCACAAATGTCGATGTGATTATCTATATTTATATGGATACATTTTGAGTATTTGTTACGTGAAGGGGTTTAACACTTTAGGTTTTGTTCAGATCCACGTTTAGCTGAAATTATTGTTTTCTTTTCATTTTGATTTGTCGAGTAATTTGGTTTGAAGGCTATGACCAAAGTAGGAATCGAATTTGTCCATTTGGGGACTTGATTTGAATAATTCGCTGCACATTAATCCCTAGCTAAAGCCCAAAAAAAAATGATTTTAGACACCAGTTGGCGGGGCGGGGCGGATGCGGGTTCTCCAGTTGGCGGGGCGGGGCGGGTTCGGTACTAGGGGGGTTCTTTGAGGGGCGGGTACGGTTTTGGTCAAACCCGCCCCGTATCCGCCCCGTTGCCATCCCTATGAACATGCTATCGAATTTTCGATTGCTGAGCAGTTCTTGTTGTTGGGTTTGGATCCTAAACTGCAATGAAAAAAACGTCGGAGGAGCTTCTGTCGTGGAGGGCGACCGCGCTGAGGTGAGGGAGACCGCGCTGCTAGGCGAAATTGGGTGTTGGATCTTCTGTCGATGAGGGCGACCGCGGCCTGGAGTGCGCGACCGCTGGCGTCGGGCGAGTATTCTGAGTCGATTTTGTTTCCTAGTTTAATAGGATCTCTTCTTAAACTGAGTTAGGGCTTCCTTGTATCAACTATATAAACATAGATACGACCTAGAACACATTGGTAGTTGTGTAGCAACATATTAGAATACATATTGGCTTGGCAATTGCCCCCGGACGTAGTTCATGTGTTGAATGAACCGGGTAAACAACTCTTGTGTTCTTGTGTGTGAGTTTCTTTCATCTTTGTGATTGTGGGTGTGTTGATTTCTTGTCTTGATTGCAACAGGGGTACCACCAAATTCACAACAACTGGTATCAGAGCATTGGTTCGGAGGATTCAAAGGTTAATTAGTTGATTTTTTGAATCGCGTTCTTGGGGATTTTGGTGAAGCAGTCAGATGAAGAACTCAATCGAGAAATTCAACGGTGTGAATTTCACGTTTTGGAGGACAAGGATTGAAGACTACCTTTATTGTAAGGATCTTTATGGACCCTTGAAGGAGAAGCCCGAAGGCATGTCACAAGGGGATTGGGAGACGTTGGATCGGAAGGCGTTAGGAGCGGTAGGAGTGCCACTGGCAGAGCGACATTGCACGGAACGCTATGGAGGCCAAGACAACGGTGGAGTTGCTACAAATTTGTCGGGACATGTATGAGAAGCCGTCGAATATCAATAAGGTGCATTTGATAAAGAGGTTTGCGAATACGAAGATGTCGAGAGGGGCGCATAACCAACGCAAGTCACATCGGCAATTTCAAAGGTATGGTGGACCAATTGAAAAGTGTTGATATTACTTTCTCCGATGAAGTGCTAGCTTGTTTTCTACTAAAGTCATTGCCTGATAGTTGGGAGGTTACTGTCACAACGATTAGTACGTCGAAAACAGCATTGGTGTATACGGAGGTTAGAGATCTCATCCTTCAAGAGGAGTTGCGAAGGAAAGAGAAAAGGGGAGAATCTTATGTAGATGTGGCTACACTTAGGGTGGAGAGAAAAAGGAGAGGACCGAAAAAGGGGAAAAAGGTCAAGTGCTACAATTGTGGCGAATTAGGTCATATTAGTTATGACTGTCCGGGAAAAGATGGTGGTGCACACGTGGTGGATGATGGTGGAGATGTATTAATCCTAGGAGAGGAGCAGTCGGGTGAAGATTAGGTGTTGGATTCTGGAGCTTCTTGTCATGCTAGTGGGGATGCAGGTTCAATGAAGCGGTACAAAACTGAAGACTTTGGGGTTGTCTATCTTGGTGACGGTCATCCATTGAAGGTCAAAGGTAAGGGGGATGTGATGATGAAGATACCTAACGGGGCTGTTTTACAACTACACAACGTGATGCATGTTCCGGATTTGAGGAGAAGGGTGATTTCTGTGGGACAACTTGACAGTGAAGGGTATGGTGTTTCTTTCATTGGTGGGTCTTGGGAAGTCACAAAAGGGGCTAAGGTGGTAGCTCGTGGGGTTAAGGGGAAGATGTTGTACTCTACCTACAATGTCGATGTTCGTTCCGGTGGGAGCAAGAGGCTAAAGAACCGGCCTGTTGGTGTAAAAAGGGGAGACATCAAGAAACGGTATGTTGGGGGGGGGGACACAAAGTTGATCAACGTGGTGTGGAAGTCCAAGTGCCCTAACAGAGAGCGATTTCAGACCAAAAATAGACGATGCAAGAAACAAGGTGTGTCCAAGTTTCAAGGGGAAGCATTGCGAGGAAGGTGGGTCTGGAAGGCGAAGTTAGACTTGTGGGGAGAAATCAAGGTAGAAGCTGATTTGGGGAAGCAAGAATCATCTAACACGGAGAGGTTGAAACGTCGCTTGGTTTCAACTCGCCTTAGTACTTGAGGAGAGGTGCGGTAGTGTCAAGCCAATATGGATGGGGGAAATGTGTTCGAAGGTCATTACTCCGTGGTGAGAGTTGATGGGTGTTTCTATGCTTATTTAGTTTAGTCTCCGGTGGGAGATTGTTGGGTTTGGATCCTAAACTGCAAGGAAGAAAACGTCGGAGGAGCTTCTGTCGTGGAGGGCGGCCGCGCTGAGGTGAGGGCGACCGCGCTGCTAGGCGAAATTGGGTGTTGGATCTTCTGTCGATGAGGGCGACCGCGCTGCTAGGGTGCGCGACCGCGCTGGCGTCGGGCAGAGTATTCCTGGTCTGATTTTGTTTCCTAGTTTAATAGGATCTCTTCTTAAACTGAGTTAGGGCTTCCTTGTATCAACTATATAAACATAGATACGACCTAGAACACATTGGTAGTTGTGTAGCAACATATTAGAATACATATTGGCTTGGCAATTGCCCCCGGACGTAGTTCATGTGTTGAATGAACCGGGTAAACAACTCTTGTGTTCTTGTGTGTGTGTTTCTTTCATCTTTGTGATTGTGGGTGTGTTGATTTCTTGTCTTGATTGCAACGGGGGTACCACCAAATTCACAACACTTGTGATACGTTTGATTTCGATAATGTTATCAGATTTATTCGATGATTTATTTCGTTGATGAACAGTTCATCCGTTATTTTTGAATTTAATAGTCCAAAGTTCATCACATATATAACTGAAATTATTATATATGTGATGACACTTTTGTGAATAACGAAAACTTGTTTTCAAACATATTGTGGCCTTTTCATAAATAATCGACACTTGATTTTAAAACACGCGATAACTTTTATTAAAATATCAGAACTTATTAAACGACAAGCTTATTAAAACTAGGACCAAAATACGTTTAGCCTACAAAGTATAAACACAATCCCATTTTCATTTCACTTTGCACCTTAGCAACTATCGACATTAGAAATTTAACATATTCTGATTATGTGCATATCAATTTGTTATTGAGGGTGGCAACTACTTTCTCCACCCATCCCCACCAATGGGCCACCATCATCGCAAGTCAATAACCATCATCACCACCCAAATCTGGTCGCCACCACCTGAACCCTTGCCACCACTAACATTTCTCTTAAAATCACCAATTTTACAAAATCAATGAAGTAATTAGCAAAACATAATAAAAAAGAAAACCTCCTAAATTACCAACAATTTCAAAATCTAAATAATAAATGTATGTTTTATATATTAAGAAAATATAATATCAAAGATAATGATAAATTAAAGGTTAATTACAAATTATATGAGAATGACTAAGATAGTCCTTCCATGACATGCATATGATTCAAATCAGTTAGATTAAATTTTTAAATTTGTGTCGTTAGGTTAGGTGTTAGGGTGCAAAATGGAATGAAAGGTAATTAAAGTGTTACTTTGAAACACAATTTGGTTTTAGGTGCAAAGTGGGATTGCATGTATAATTTGGGATGCTAAACTTATTTTGGCCTTAAAACTACATTTGATAGACTTAAACACTATCACTGCATTTCGAGCACTTAAAATGGCATTCTTTAAAACACACTGACATTTTAAGCACTAGCTACACTTCTTTTAACATTATCATTGATACTCTTTTCAACACTCGTACTGACACTCAATTATTTACACTGATACTCTTTAATACACACTAACACTTATTTACAAGTGTTTTTTTAATCAACACTTAAAAAAATTATTTACAAATATTAAAAGTATAAGTTTGAATATTTATAAATCTCAATATAAAAGACTAGCACTTTATTCCCTCTGTTCCATATAAAATTTCACAAATTGATTTTTTACGGTAATTAAGAAAATTTGTAAGTGATGTAAGTGTTGTGAGTATAAAAAGTGAGGTAAGAGAGAGAAGTTGAGGTAGGAAATAGTAAGTTCATTAGTGTTATGAGTATAAAAATAAAGTATAAGAGAATGATTGAGAGAAATAGTAAAATTTTTTTGACATTTTAAAAAATTGAAATCTTATATGGGACGTCCAAAATGGCAAAAGTGAAATCATATCCTGAGGAGTACTTTATTAAAAAACTGATTTTTCAATATCAACTATCAAATATAATCGATAAAAATAAGGACAATGATACACAAAGTAAAAATGTATAGAGAAAACTTATAGTGAAAACGCGTAAACAGTTGAATAAGTTTCTATCAGCGTGATAAACAAAAATTTGTTGCAATCCAATATATTATGCGTTTTCGCTTTTATCTTTTTCTACACGTTTTCAATGTACATATCATTATCCTAAAAATAATAAGGAGGATTGGATAAAGTAATTATTTACACCGGCCAATCCATAAATCTTGTTGACGTGTGATTGCCATTTTATTTGTAAAAAGAGATTTAATGGTTGACTCAGTACTCAATAACTTCATTTCTTTCGTCCTCAGACCTCTCAAGTGGTTTTGATTACTTAATTACTTTTTATCGTTTGATTTAAAATACAGAAAATTTTGGGGGAACTCTGTTTCCCCCAAACTTATAAAAAGTCTTGTTTTTAAAAAATTCAAGGCAAAAACTTAGTGTTTTAAGACATAAACTCGATGTTTTAGTTACTAACCTTAACTCGGTGTTTTAACGCCTAAACTCGATGTTTTAACTTCTAGGTATTTTAACGCCTAAACTCAGTGTTTTAAGCTCGAAACTCAATGTTTTACGCTCGAAACTCAAAATTAGAAAGTGGACTTTTTATAACTTATGGAAAAACAAGTTTCCCCCAAAATGGACTCTTTAAAATAAGTTATCATTAGACAGACTGTATTTTTTTTTTAGTCCTCAATTGTTTTTTGGTTTCAGTTCTTTAAAGTCCTCTGAAATCTGATTCGTTTAGAGGGAAGAGAAATTCAGAACCTTTTTTTTTTACTTTCAGACCTAATTGTCTCTTATTAGCCACTTAATTTTCAGATCTAAAATGGTCACTTATTTGTCTCTTATTACCATCTCAAGCAAACTTGGACAAAAATACTCCCATCATATTTCATTAATCACAACTCTATGCCCCTCTCATAATTTTGCTCGCTCTCTATTGTTCGTTCTCTCTGTCTCTTATCGTTCCTCTTTGGCCATGGCACCTCCACCTTCCTCCATTTGTCTCTACTCTCCATCCTTCGTCTCTCTACAGCTTACACCAACCTATATCTACTGTAACGACCCGAGCCCGTAGCCCGACCCGCTACGCAGGCACCACACACTGACCCACTAAACACCTCCTCAATTGGGTCAACCACAGCCCATCACAGGCCTCCAAAAGTCCAATGGATGATTTGATGCTTAGTTGTAGTGTATGAGCCTTCTATATATCACACTAAATTCCCACATATTTCCGATGTGGGATGGGGGATATTACAATCTCCCCCACTCAAATCCTTGCCGTCCCTGGCAAGGTCAATCAATACCCAGATCATACCCCCGGGCTAGCTCGCAAGCCTTAAGGCCGGGGTTCTGCTCTGATACCATTTGTAACGACCCGAGCCCGTAGCCCGACCCGCTACGCAGGCACCACACACTGACCCACTAAGCACCTCCTCAATTGGGTCAACCACAGCCCATCACAGGCCTCCAAAAGTCCAATGGATGATTTGATGCTTAGTTGTAGTGTATGGGCCTTCTATATATCACACTAAATTCCCACATATTTTCGATGTGGGATGGGGGATATTACACCTACGTCCTCCTCCCTTCACAACCTATTACTCTTTCCTACAACGCCTAAGCCAAATCTCACACCCCTCGCATTTGTGTCTTCTCCTTCATATTCAGATCTAGGGTTTCAGCGCCGTCTACTCATTCCTACAACCTAGATCTAGTCGAGCTTTTTCGAAGATGACATCTTTCAAAGATTTTCCATCCCATAAATTGGAGGATCTAGGGTTTCAGCAAGAAGTAGGATTCGCTGAATTGATAGCTTTTTTTTTTTTTGATATTAGATTACTCATGTAACGACCCTAAAACTAGGCACTATTTTGATCACATGTTGAGCACGTGTATGTGGCGTGTGTTGCATGTCATTTCATGTATTGCATTATATTTGTGATTATTTTGTGTTAGTTTTTGTAACACCCCTAATTTTCCATACATAAATGAGCATTCAATGACATTAAATATAACTTCAAAATATTAGGGTTTTCACCCCCAAAACCCTATTACATCATAAATGACATTAAATACCATAAATACTTAATAAATGCGGAAGCGAAAATAAATACTTATTGTCTCAGCTAGTAAAACCACACTAGCCATTAATGTACTTACAACCAAATGAAATAACTAATTGTTCAATAATCCTAATTATTCTCCAAGCGTCGCCCTTCTCGCGACCAATCCAATTCCCTTCTACTTAGAACCTGGAAAGAAAAATTTAAGGGAGAAAGGGTGAGCGAATGAATGCTCAGTAAGTTCATACGATGTCTCTTCGGGTACTAAGAAGAGACGACAGAATGAACACTTCAATAATATCATACAAGGATAGGTTACTTAAGCTTTATAATAGACTGCGGTACAATACAGTCAAGACACCATTTAAAATATTCTTCAAGGAAATATGGCACTATGATTCAAAGGGATTCATACAATTTCCGTCAATTTCAACGTACATTATAACCTCAATGCCAAAGGTACAATTAATATACCTAGCTTCATCAAGCCATTAGTGTGGGTCGAAACATATACGGTACTGTCACACATATATGCTCGGGGTCTAGAATTGCCCTTGTAATCAGACAATTCCTGAGAGAAGGCATGTGATCACTCATGCAATCCCTAATAAGAACAAGTCCTTAGACAAGTTCTGACAATGCCTTTTCTAACTGGGCATGTCCATTCTAAGCAAGTAAGTGATTCACAAACATGCTAGAACGAGAAAGCATACAAAGGTACATGTATGCATATGACAAGTTTCAAACTTCAGATATTCTGTGAACAACAACGTTATCACAAAATATAGATAATTCCTAGTGACGTTCAAATACGCAGATTATTCACAAATAACTATCATGCCATTTGATAGTCCAATTATATCAAGAAGGTATAGGAGTTCCAATGGAAAAGAATTCAAATACAGGAAATGAACGTAATCCCTTACCTTGGTCTAGCTAGCTTCTTGAACCGCTCTTTCCATGCGTATCTACAACCACGTAAGAGTAACTTAGTATCTCGCATTGTCGTTAACTATTTCTACTTAGTTAAACCTTACGCATTATAATTTAACTTCTTCCCTTTATTTGATTAGTAATCTTCTAAGTTTGAAAAGTTTCTATTTTTGGAAACTTTCCTTATTTGGGAATTTCCTTATTCTTGGCTTTTGTGATTTCCTAATTATAGTTTGATTTTTTTTCTTAAGATTGTTCTCTTTTTCATCATTTTCAACAATCTTAACTTTAATGTAAACTTTCCTCTTTTAGGATTCTCACTTAAGTCCTTCTACTTTTGATTAATTACTTAAAGGTTCTCCATCTTTTAGGTATTTGCCAAACAGTCCTTCAACTTTTAAATATTTGCAATTTAGTCCCTCAACTTTTAGATATTTGCAAATTAGTCCCTCAACTTTTAAATATTTACAAACTAGTCCCTCAACTTTTAAATATTTGCAAACTAGTCCCTCAACTTTTAAATATTTGCAAACTAGTCCTTCAACTTTTAGATAATTACCAATTAGTCCCTTGACTTTCAATTAATGACAGAATGGTCCTTCTGCAGTTTTAAACTTTACAATTTAATCCTTTAGTTAAGTTCTCTATCAAATTCCTGACTGTACAGTTAGAATTTTAACAGTTTCAGCTTAAAACTATTCAACCTAGTCCTTTTTCAGTTAAAAACTTAACTGTAGCCTTTTAAACTTAACCAAAAGCTTAATTAATTAAACCAAAACACACCTAATTAGGCCTAGGGTTTCGACTGACCATAACAGGTTCCCATCTCATAGTTTTGATTTTCTTCCCTTTTTATTTTTTAACATTAACCTAATAATTGAATTAATTCACCTCTTTAATCAATCATCCATTAACACCTTAATTAATTAAATCTATATTCTTTCTATTCTAATTTCAAGAACAGATTAGGGTTATGAACATATTATTGTAACACTCAATCCCCATCATTTTAATCTCAAACAATTCATTTAACCTCAAGATTTAACATTTAAAAGCTTGCAAAAATCATCCAAGAACATTAAAATTTTAAATCTTATAAAAATCATAACTAATTTCCTAATGCTCCGAATTGAATGAAACGAAAGAGGGAAGTTAGGGTTTGACATTACCTTTATTTTGGTGAAGAAAGATTGCCCAAAAGAACCAACCACGGCTGCTCCTCCTCCCCCAGCAGCTCCGGCCGCCGCCTAGACTAGGGTTTTTAAGTTTTTTTTTTCTTTTGCTTTGGTAATTGCTGAAAATTATGAGAAATTTTTAGAAAGGTTTGGTATTTAAATGTAGGTATTAACCTCCTTGGGCTTTCTCTTGCACAAGCCCAAAACCTAGCCCACTTGCTCTAACCCATTTCATTTAACTTTTAATAGCCCATTTATTAGAAGTCAATTAATAAAATTAATTTCATTTATTAATTTTTTTTTCCTACTAAAAATAATTAATTTAAAAGTCCAAAAATTTTTGGGTTCTTACATTCTTACCCCCTTAAAAGAGGTTTGTCCCCAAACTTAACGTACCTTAATTTTCGAAGAGATCGGGATACATTTCCCGCATTTCGCTTTCGAGCTCCCATGTTGCTTCTCTTTCGGTATGGTTGCTCCACTGTACTTTTACATAAGGAACCGTTTCCTCACATTCTCGTCTTTTCTGTCGACGATCCTGATCGGCCTTTCATCATAAGTCAGATCAGCACGGACTCATAGCTGTTTGTACTCGATCACGTGACTTGGATCATGAATATACTTCCTTAGCATGGAGACGTGGAACACGTCATGTACTCCAGCTAAAACCGGTGGTAAAGCCAATCTATAGGCCACTTCCCCAATCTTGTCGAGAATTTCGAATGGTCCCACGTATCGCGGACTTAACTTTCCTTTAATTCCGAACCTCATGATTCCCTTTGTTGGCGAGATCTTTAAGAACGCTCGATTCCTAACTGAAATTCTAAGTTACGTCGTCGGCGATCTGCATACGACTTCTGTCTACTCTGGGCGGTTAATAACCATTCCGAATATGTTGTACCTTAATTTGCAGAAGGTGAGCCGACTTCATAAGTCTTTCCACTATGACCCAAATCGCGTTATGACCTTTCAACGCCTTCGGTAATCCAACCACTAAGTCCATTTCTATATTCTCCCATTTCCATTGAAAATGAAAGATACTCTTCCTAATAACAAGTATTGACACTTTTATGAATAACATATAGAGATTTCATACACATATGTCTGTCAATTCCTAGTACTTGTGCACCTTTCGTCTAGGTGACTTCGATACACCTTTTCAGGCGATCGTTGAATAAGGTTCCCTACGCTTTTATCAGAGCGCTCCCTTATTCTGATGCATCAGGATGCTCACATATATAGAATTATGGTCACTTCAATCTGTCTAAACCAATTCATTCAACATTAAGGTCATTTCAATCTGTCTAGACCAATTCATTCAACATTAAGGTCATTTCAATATGTCTAGACCAATTCATTCAAAGTCCTCATCAAATGGACAGAATAATATCATATATAGTGTTTAAGGTACGAGAACACATAAATCAAATCCAATTATCACGGATACACATTAAATTCCTATACATCTTTGTATTCCCAGGATGAACAGAAAATTTCGAACAGTGCGATTCTTGTAAGATCTCTCTCTTTATGTCTCAGTTGTTTGGTACCCAAATTCTCGACTGATACCTTAGAATTCCATCGGTCCCCATATGAAAATCTGTTGCCTTTCCCTTGGCTATACTATGTACTTACCCCTTTAGAATTCACAATCACTAAGGTTCCTTGATTCTTCTTACTCAATGCATCAGCCACCTTATTGGCTTTCCCTATGTAGTATACAATTTCACCATCATAATCCTCATGTAACTCAAGTTATCTCCTTTATCTCATGTTAAGCTCCTTCTGGGTGAAAACATACTTAAGACTCTTATGATTAGTGTAAATCTGACATGTTACACCATATAAATAATGTCTCCAAATCTTCAAGGCAAATACTACTGTTGCTAACTCCAAATCGTGGGTCGGGTAATTCCTCTCATGGTTCTTCAGTTGCCTTGACGCATAAGCTATCACCTTATCGTTCTGCATCAACACACAACCTAGTCCTTTCAACGAAGCGTCACTATATATCACAAATCCGTCCAATCCTGATGGTACTGTAAGAATAGGTGCGGACACTAACTAACTATTCAGCTCTTGAAAATTCTTTTCACATTCCTCTGACCAAACGAACTTTGCTCCTTTCTGCGTTAACTTCATTAACGGTCCTGATAACTTCAAAAATTCTTCAACAAATCTCATGTAGTATCCTGCTAACCCCAAGAAACTTCTTATTTCACTAACAGTTGTTGGTCTTTCCCAATCTACTATAGCTTCTATATTTGTCGGATCTACTTCAATTCCTTCTTAGATACCCCATGTCCTAGAAATGCCACTCTCCAGCCAAAATTCATACTTCTTGAATTTAGCGTACAACTTTTGTCCCCACAAAATATGTAGAACTAACCTCAAATGTTCTTCATGTTCCTCCTTAGTCTTAGAGTATACCAAGATATCATCTATGAATACAATTACACATTTATCCAAAACTCCTGGAATACCATATTCATCAATTCCATAAATGCTGCCGGTGCGTTCGTCAACCCAAACGGCATAACTAAAACTTGTAATGGCAGTATCTTGTCCCAAAGGCCGTCTTTGCCACATCCTCTTTCTTCACTCTCAGTTGATGATATCCCGATCTCAAATCTATCTTCGAGAAATAACATACTCCCCGAAGTTGGTCAAACAATTCGTCAATCCTTGGTAACGGATATTGATTCCTAACTGTCACTCGATTCAACTACCGATAATCGACACACATTCTCATCGACCCATCCTTCTTCTTCACAATTAACACCGGTGCTCCCCAAGGTGATACACTCGGTCTAATCAACCCATTATCCATCAATTCTTGTAGTTGTTCCTTCAATTCCTTAAGTTCATTTGGCGCCATTCAATACGGTGCCTTAGATATCGGTGCATTCTCTGGTACTAAGTATATGGAAAATTTCACCTCCCTTTCCAGTGGTATTCCTGGAAAATCTTCTGGAAATACATCCTTAAAATCTCTGATCACTGAAAGAGACTCTATACTTACTTCCTTCTTATCCATCTCTCCAATATAGGCCAAGAATCCTTCATATCCTTTTCTCAACATCTTTCGAGCCTTCATTACGAACTGAAGCTCGATCTAAATCTCGATTTCAATCCTTGAAAATAAGACTCCTCTCAAGATGGTAATTTGAATTGCACTACCTTCTTAAAATAGTCTATTTTTGCTTGGTAAGAAGCTAACCAATCCATTCCCAGAATAATGTCAATTTCATTCATTTCCATCTCTATCAGGTCAACCTCGAGTTCTCTATCACCTATTTTCAAAGGGCACTTCTTATACATAGGCAATATAGGAATCGACTCATTAGTCGGAGTATCTATCACCAAAGGTACTTCTAACACTTCAGGTTTCAAATTCATTTTCTTCTCCTTGTACCGACACTTAATAGTCTTGTGCCTCCCTTCGCACACTTCACATTTTTCATCAAATTCTTGACCACGGACCTCACCTTTGATCTTAACTCTTCGATGGTTAAAGTTATGACTTGGGTACTCACTTACGGCACCATCTTCTTCACGATACTTATCGGTACCACGAATACAAGGCACTATTACTCACGCCTATACTAGTAATACTAAATGCTTAATACTTTTATAGTATAAACAGAATTCGTCTTAATAGACTAAAACATTTAAATCAAGTCATAGGTCAATTCACTAGACCCTTGGTCTTTTCAATAGAGCGGCATTATTCTCATGAGTCGTTTTAACAGACTCATTGGTCGTTTCAACAGACCAACAATACTGCTACTCACACTTGCTGTTCCTATAGCATTCCTTGAATTAAGGCGTCTCAACAGACTTCCATTATACAATCGGTCAATTCACTAGACCATCGATCGTTTCAATAAATCGACATCAAATTCATAGGTCATTCCAATAGGCCAAAATTTCTTCCACAGGTCGTTTCAGTAGACCCGCTATAATTCACACTTGGCCGTTTCAACAGACCGGTTACTATTCACATTGGTCGTTTCAATAGACCAATCTTTCTTGCTTCGGTTAACACGTTCAATTAACACTTAAGGAATCAAACCGAGCAATCATAAATCAACATGCGGAAAAGTTTTATTTCATAATATATTCGAAGGGAAGGCAATTGTTTCATACGTTCTTTCCACTATAACAAGAATACTCTTACTACTAACTACTCTTCTTTCTATCACTAAAACCAAACAATTCTCCCTTCCACTTCCAATTTCACTTTCTTTCCTAAAACTTCCTTTAGGTTTTTCGCTAGGCAATTTCTCTTCCTCATCATCTTCAATCATGATTGGGGACGCTTCGATCCTTTCTAAGTCTTCCACAAGATTTTGAACGGCTACATCCTCAATATCCTGAATGGGAGGAACCACTGGTTCCGCTGGGTTCTCTTTCCTAACCTTAGCAGCCTTAAGATCCTGTAACTCATAGTAATATATTTATGCCTTTCTTCTGACTTCATCTTTATACTTCCAGATCTTCTGCGAGACGACATCTGTGGATTGCTTTGTTTCAGTTATATGTACTTATTTCATTAATACTTATCATGAATATGGTACAACAGTACCTTTACATGCATGACTATTGTATTTAACTTCTACACTTTGTGCTAGCTTTTTACTTGCTAGTTTTCCTTTTCGCTCTTTAGTCACTTTACTAGACTACGATTTGGTTCACGTCTTCTCTAGACGAAAGTTTTATTCATTGGCCTTTGGTACTAGACCATTAACTTAACGTTCGTTAGATGGTTCTTTAACTTTGAGATTTTTCGTCTCGGAAAACTTTAACTTTTATTACCTTACTAACCTTTTACTTGGTCAGTTATATAATTTCTCGTCTCCAAAAGACTTTACAATTTACTTTTCAACTAACGTTTTTCTTAGTTAGTTTGACTTTATCTTACTAGTCGTTGTACTTGACTAGTTCACTTTTTATTTCCATGGTCGTCTTTCTTCGACTCATGGTTTCACAAGCAGTTTCACTTGGCTAGTTTCACTTTTATCCCCATGGTCGTCTTACTTCTCCCCATGGTTTCATAGGCCGTTTCACTTGGTCTATGCTTTTTCTTGTTGTTTCTCAACAAGTTAAACTTCTGAATTTTCTTTATAAGAGATAGTTAATTAACATACTTGGTACGAGTAATAAAATTAACTAAAACTTTTATTAATACTGACTTGGTAAAAGGGCATAAACTGTCTCAAAATCTTTTCTACTAGAAATAAAAATTCAATCTCAAATGAAACTACTAGACTAAGTCTGAATCAACTTAATTAAAATAACTCCCAGGACTTCTGATTAGCCATCAGTGCGTCCTCTTTGATCTTCCACTTGATCTCTAGATTCCACACTTCTCGTGTTCGGTTGCTAGCTCGTCATATTTGGCTTGGATATCTAATTTCTCTGCATATATCTGGTAGCCTGACTTCCTTAGCCCCAACTCACACTTTTCTTGTTCATCTATCTTCTTCTCGAGGTCATACACTCGCTTTTCTTCATCCAGCAATTTCACACTTAGCTTGTTTCACTCTCGGTTAGCTATTTTTAATATGTACCTCCATGTTTCTGACTTTCTGGTTACTCGTAGTCAGCTTATTCTCTATAAATTCCACATCAGACAAAGAACTTAATTAAAATAACTACAATACACTTCTTTTAAAATAAGGCAAACATATAATCCTCAAAGCATACAAGTAAGTTGTTCCTCCAACTTCTTTTACTTGGCTCTAAGTTGAATAGGCTAACTCTCATTTTTTCAAGGTCAATTCAACTATCTTCAAGTATTTAAGCTTAATTCTGACATAAGACCCAAAGCCATTGCTCTGATACCAACTGTAACACCCCTAATTTTCCATACATAAATGAGCATTCAATGGCATTAAATATAACTTCAAAATATTAGGGTTTCCACCCCCAAAACCCTATTACATCATAAATGACATTAAATACCATAAATACTTAATAAATGCGGAAGCGAAAATAAATACTTATTGTCTCAGCTAGTAAAATCACACTAGCCATTAATGTACTTACAACCAAATGAAATAACTAATTGTTCAATAATCCTAATTATTCTCCAAGCGTTGCCCTTCTCGCGACCAATCCAATTCCCTTCTACTTAGAACCTGAAAAGAAAAATTTAAGGGAGAAAGGGTGAGCGAATGAATGCTCAGTAAGTTCATACGATGTCTCTTCGGGTACTAAGAAGAGACGACCAGAATGAACACTTCAATAATATCATACAAGGATAGGTTACTTAAGCTTTATAATAGACTGCGGTACAATACAGTCAAGACACCATTTAAAATATTCTTCAAGGAAATATGGCACTACGATTCAAAGGGATTCATACAATTTCCGTCAATTCCAACGTACATTATAACCTCAATGCCAAAGGTACAATTAATACACCTAGCTTTATCAAGCCATTAGTGTGGGTCGAAGCATATACGGTACTGTCACACATATATGCTCGGGGTCTAGAATTGCCCTTGTAATCAGACAATTCCTGAGAGAAGGCATGTTATCACTCATGCAATCCCTAATAAGAACAAGTCCTTAGACAAGTTCTGACAATGCCTTTTCTAACTGGGCATGTCCATTCTAAGCAAGTAAGTGATTCATAAACATGCTAGAATGAGAAAGCATACAGAGGTACAGGTATGCATATGACAAGTTTCAAACTTCAGATATTCTGTGAACAACAACGTTATCACAAAATATAGATAATTCCAAGTGACGTTCAAATACGCAGATTATTCACAAATAACTATCATGCCATTTGATAGTCCAATTATATCAAGAAGGTATAGGAGCTCCAATGGAAAAGAATTCAAACACAGGAAAGGAACGTAATCCCTTACCTTGGTCTAGCTAGCTTCTTGAACCGCTCTTCCCGTGCGTATCTACAACCACGTAAGAGTAACTTAGTATCTCGCATTGTCGTTAACTATTTCTACTTAGTTAAACCTTAAGCGTTATAATTTAATTTCTTCCCTTTCTTTGATTAGTAATCTTCTAAGTTTGAAAAGTTTCTATTTTTGAAAACTTTCCTTATTTGGGAATTTCCTTATTCTTGGCTTTTGTGATTTCCTAATTATAGTTTGATTTTTTTCTTAAGATTGTTCTCTTTTTCATCATTTTCAACAATCTTAACTTTAATGTAAACTTTTCTCTTTTAGGATTCTCACTTAAGTCCTTCTACTTTTGATTAATTACTTAAAGGTCCTCCATCTTTTAGGTATTTGCCAAACAGTCCTTTAACTTTTAAATATTTGCAATTTAGTCCCTCAACTTTTAGATATTTACAAATTAGTCCCTCAACTTTTAAATATTTACAAACTAGTCCCTCAACTTTTAAATATTTGCAAACTAGTCCCTCAACTTTTAAATATTTGCAAACTAGTCCTTCAACTTTTAGATAATTACCAATTAGTCCCTTGACTTTCCATTAATGACAGAATGGTCCTTCTGCAGTTTTAAACTTTACAATTTAATCCTTTAGTTAAGTTCTCTATCAAATTCCTGACTGTACAGTTAGAATTTTAACGGTTTCAGCTTAAAACTATTCAACCTAGTCCTTTTTCAGTTAAAAACTTAACTGTAGTCTTTTAAACTCAACCAAAAGCTTAATTAATTAAACCAAAACACACCTAATTAGGCCTAGGGTTTCGGCCGATCCATAACAGGTTCCCATCTCATGGTTTTGATTTTCTTCCCTTTTTATTTTTTTACATTAACCTAATAATTGAATTAATTCACCTTTTTAATCAATCATCCATTAACACCTTAATTAATTAAATTTATATTCTTTCTATTCTAATTTCAAGAACAGATTAGGGTTATGAACATATTATTGTAACACTCAATCCCTTTCATTTTAATCCTCAAACAATTCATTTAACCTCAAGATTTAACATTTAAAAGCTTGCAAAAATCATCCAAAAATAATAAAATTTTAAATCTTATAAAAATCATAACTAATTTCCTAATGCTCCGAATTGAATGAAACGAAAGAGGGAAGTTAGGGTTTGACATTACCTTTATTTTGGTGAAGAGAGATTGCCCAAAAGAACCAACCACGGCTGCTCCTCCTCCCCCAGCAGTTCCGGTCGCCGCCTAGACTAGGGTTTTTAAGGTTTTTTTTTTCTTTTGCTTTGGTAATTGCTGAAAATTATGAGAAATTTTTAGGAAGGTTTGGTATTTAAATGTAGGTATTAACCTCCTTGGGCTTTCTCTTACACAAGCCCAAAACCTAGCCCACTTGCTTTAACCCATTCCATTTAACTTTTAATAGCCCATTTATTAGAAGTCAATTAATAAAATTAATTTCATTTATTAATTTTTTTTTCCTACTAAAAATAATTAATTTAAAAGTCCAAAAATTTTTGGGTTCTTACAGTTTTAATATTCTTAATAACTTAGTTGACTTTTTAAGTATGTTAATAAATTAAATTTAATTATTTAATGACTAATTGAAATTAATAGGAGTTGTGTAGTTGAATTAGTAATTGTTGAAACTTAACTAAAAACCTATAAAAAAATATGAGGTGCTAAAGTGTAAAAGTTAAAACTTAAAAAATTTAATTGTAACAACTCAATTCTTGGAGGAACTTAAGTGAAAATTCCTTCATATACTCCCTCCGTCCCATTAGTAATGAGAAATTTACTGTAGACACGGGAATTAAGGAAAAGTGAATTATAGTGGAGAGAATAGTGAATTATAATGGTGTTGTGAGTATTAAAATAATGTAGGAGAGAGAATGAGTGGAGGGAATAGTAAAGATTCCTTTCCATTTTAGGAAGTTTGTGGTTTGTAATGGGACGACCAAAAAGGAAAGTTTGTGGTTTGTAATGGGACGGAGGGAGTATATCCTAAGGTTTTGTGTTTCATGGAGAAGCTTAAAAAAAATCAGACCAAGAAATGTGTTTCTCTCCTCTGTTCTAAAACTACAATTAGGTTTCCTTTCAAAATTCACCATAAATTCAACGCTTGTCCGTTCTTCAATACATCCGGTTAGATTTTGAACTCTTTCGTTTTATTTCGGGAGGTAAGTTGTTATTTTTCTTCATCCTTGTTCATATGATGTTTCAAGTTAAAATTTTGAAGTATAAATGTTGCATGCAGCATTTGAACATTTTTCTTGAGTTTGGAATGGATTGAAATGGACTTGGATGAGTTATAATGAAGTATGGGTATAGTGGTTCTAGCTTGAGGTGAAAGGGTAGGAAAAAAATGTAAGGTTGTCAAACATTGCTGAATTGTTCAACATCAGATTCAATTTTCTGTTGAAGGCACAACTCGTGCTTGAGGTCAGGAGTCGTGCCCATCATAACCCAGTCATGATACGAGTCGTGCAAGTAATTGCACTCGTGCTGATCAGTGGCACGACTCGTGCTGGCTGTCACGAGTCGTGCCTTGCCCTATTTTTTGTTGTGTCAATTTTAAAGAATTATTACTCAATACCTAAGATATCCTTTAAACCAATTGAACACCATAATCAAAGTATAATATATGGACTACCAAATGATGTTTTAACATCTCAATTAGGATGTTGGGAAGGTTGTTTAATACTTGGTTAAATTGGGTGGAACACTTATGTTACGCAAGGGTGTACAATTACATAAAATTAATACAATATAAATTGATAAAAAACAGAAAATAAAAAGGAGAAGTTCTTGAATTTGCTGCACGAGCCCAATGAAATCACTGTCTCCTTAAGACATATTCGATCCCTCACCGAGTGTGCTTGAGTTATTCTTGGATCGCTTCTCTCCCAGGATAGAACGTGCGGACCGGGGGCACTTTGCACCTAAGTTCCCAGCGAGCTGAACCGAGCTTGGACTAGATCACCTCTTCTTTGTATATGCAAGCTAGGAGGCTAAGGAAGAAGATGACAATATGCAACCAAAGAGAATGGAGGAGGAATTCAGAAGAAAGAGTATGTTTCTGCAGTGGTTTTCTCTGTTGTGTTGTTCAAAATGATTTTCCAAAAGTACTCCAATTGTTGTTAACAAACAACAATATATACATATTCAATCAACCAATAAAAAACTGAAAATCAATGGTTTTAATTAAGTAATAAAATGTAATAAACAATTTTATTACGAAAATTAAACCACCATTAATCCAAAATCATTAGCCATAATGATTTTCATTTCAGTTTTCTGCATTTAATATTGGCTGTTAAATGTCCGCCCAGGATCTGCTCGGCCGAGTCTTATAGCCTGCTCGGCCGAGCAAGGCTCTGCTCGGCCGAGCAAGGCATATGCCTCGGCCGAGCATGGCTTTTCCAGAAACTTTATTTTCTGCCATGCTATGCTCGACCGAGTCATTCACTCTGCTCGGTCGAGCACCTCAGAAAACTTCAAGACCATTTTTGATTTACAAAATCAAACTTTATTTGGCCAAATCCTTGGAACATTTATATTTAATTCATCCAAAAACCATTTTGAATAATTAAATATTTTATTTCTCAAACACACAAACCACTTAAGTAATTTGAAAAAATTACCCTTTAGAAATTAACCCATTAATTTCCTTCAAAACACATTATTTTTCCAACAATCCCCCACATGAAGGAAATTCATGAGGATAGGTGATAAAGTCCGGCAGTCGAAAACCTGCATAGGATAGGTAGGAGTTTGCCCTTTGAACCTTCCCTTGTAAAAGCATATTTACTCTACTCGCTAATCAGTAGACGCGATGTCCTTGAACTGCTAGCTTTTTGTGTAGCCGATCATATACTTTACACAGGTATCGCCCTAACACAATTCAGCTCTCATAGCTGTGTCCATTCATGGCCCTGGATCACAATGCCTGGTTCTGTGAGAAGGTCTAAGAATTGAGCCTCACACAATTCTTCTCAAAGCGGCCTCTACTTCTTTCTCACATAGGTGATTCTTTTAAGTAACCCATTATACTTCACATAAGAATCATTAAAAGCCATAGGCTTAACCTCATTCATCTCGGGATGTCACTTTAAGGAATGAGTATAGGGTTGACCCCCACAGTGACCCTACAAGTCTATTAACAGTTAGGTTGTCCCTTTGAACCTAGATCTTTGGATCTCCAGTCAACTAGGTTGGGTTTTCCGCTGCGTTTAACTTCTCAAGAGGCTTTAAACCCATTCCCAATGTCAACCTTGCAACTATCTCTTTACTTAACCCTTTGGTTAGCGGATCCGCCACATTATCTTTTGACCTCACATAGTCAATAGATATGGTGCCAGTTGCAAGTAGTTGTTTAATGGTATTATGTCTTCGACGTATATGTCTAGACTTACCATTATACATATGACTTTGTGCCCTATCAATCGCAGATTGGCTATCGCAATGTACACTAATTGCGGGCACGGGCTTTTCCCATCTTGGAATATCTTCTAGAAATTGGCATAGCCATTCGGCTTCTTCACCACATTTATCTAATGCTATAAACTCAGATTCCATGGTTGATCTGGCTATAACAGTCTGCTTAGAAGATTTCCATGATATAGCTGCACCTTCTAATGTGAATAAATATCCACTTGTAGACCTTGAGTCTTTGATATCTGATATCCAATTAGCATCACTATATCCTTCTATCACAGCTGGATGACTAGTGTAATGTAATCCAAAATCAAGAGTATATCTTAAGTACCTTAGTACTCTTACTATACCCTTCCAATGATTTGTTCCAGGATTACTTGTGTACCGGCTTAACTTGCTAACAGTGTAAGCAATATCTGGCCTAGTACAACTCATCAAGTACATAAGACTTCCGATAATTCTTGAATACTCTAATTGAGACACCGGTTCATCTCTATTCTTTGATAGATGAAGATTCGGGTCGATTGGAGTACTCGCTATTCCATGGTCATCCTTGCTAAATTTCTCAAGAATTTTATCCACATAATGAGATTGACTTAACACAAGTCCATTGGATATTCTAGAAATTTTAACTCCAAGGATTACATCCGCAAGTCCCATATCTTTCATGTCAAATTTCGAATTCAACATGTCTTTCGTGGATTTGATCATCTTATCATAGCATTATCAAATTTCTGATGCCACTATTTTGGTGCTTGTTTCAAGCCATACAATGACTTTACTAATTTGCACACCTTCTTTTCTTGTCCATGTGCAACAAATCCCTCGGGTTGTTCCATGTAAATCTCCTCTTCTAAATCTCCATTTAGAAAGGCTGTTTTTACATCCATTTGATGTATTTCAAGATTTCTCAATGCGGCAATTGCAAGTACAACTCTTATTGACGTTATTCTCGTGACAGGAGAATAGGTGTCAAAATAGTCTAGGCCTTCTTTCTGTCTGTAACCTTTAATTACAAGTCGGGCCTTGTACTTATCAATTGTTCCGTCCGCTTTCATTTTTCTTTTGAAAATCCACCTATATCCTAGTGTTTTACTTCCCGGAGGAAGGTCCACTAGTTCCCATGTGTGATTTTGCAAAATGGAATCAATTTCACTGTTAATTGCTTCCTTCCACAAAGGTCCTTCCGAAGAGCTAACGGCTTCTTTGTAACTTTGTGGTTCGCTTTCTACCATATAGGTTAGAAAGTCCGGACCATAAGATTTTTCAATCCTAGCTCTTTTGCTCCGTCGAGGTTCTACCTCTTCTTCTTCACTTTTATCTTGAACGTGTTCTTCTTCTATTGAATCTATTACCCTAATCGATGAGCTTGCCTCATTTCTTGACTTACACGGGAATATATTCTCAAAGAACGATACATTCACAGATTCCATTATAGTATTTTTGTGTATAGCATCAATTTTCGACTCATACACAAGAAATCTATAAGCACTACTGTTATGTACATATCCAATGAATATGCAATCAACAGTTTTAGGTCCAATCTTCACCTTTTTAGGAGGAGGTATGGCTACCTTTGCAAGACACCCCCACACTCTCAAGTGTTTGTAACTTGACACTCTTCCATGCCATAGTTCATAAGGAGTTTTGTCTTGTTTCTTTCGGGGTATTTTGTTTAACACGTAGTTAGCCGACAACACGGCTTCCCCCCACATGTTATCCGGTAATCCCGAACTCAATAACATGGCATTCATCATTTCTTTCAATGTCCGATTTTTCCTTTCGGCAACACCGTTTTGTTGGGGTGTATAAGGTGCCGAGGTAATATGTTTAATTCCACTTTGAGCACAAATTGCTTCAAATGGAGATTCATATTCACCACCTTTATCACTTTTTAGCACCTTAATTTTCCGGTTTAATTGATTCTCAACTTCATTTTTATATAGAGTAAACTTCTCTATAGCTTCATCTTTACTTTTTAGAAGATACACATAGCAATACTTTGTGCCATCATCTACAAAAGTCATGAAGTACTTATTGCCGCCCCGTGTTTGTGTTGATTTAAAATCACATAAGTCCGTGTGAACCAATTCAAGTGGTTCACTATGTCTTTCAACGGATGAGAATGACTTTCTTGTTAATTTTGCTTCTACACAAATTTCACATTTTTGTTTACAATCAACTTTAAACTTTGGAATAGAATTTGCTTTTGTCAAACGACGTATAGAATCAAAATTAACATGACCAAGTCTACCATGCCACAAATTAGATGACTCAAGCAAGTAAACAGAAGAGATATTCATTTCATTAGCTTTCGCTTTCACAACCATTACACTTAGCTTAAACAGTCCATCATTGACATAACCTTTGCCTACAAACATTCCACTCTTAGACAAAGTGACTACATTGGACTCAAACACAATACGAAATCCATGCTTTATCAAAAGCGATCCGGACACCAATTTCTTCCAGATATCGGGCATATAAAGCACGTTGTTGAGAGTTAACTCCTTCCCGGATGTCATCTTCAAAACCACTTTTCCTTCTCCTTTGATCTCGGAGGTGGCTGAATTCCACATGAATAGCTTCTCGCCATCCTTAGCAACAAATGTACTAAACATGTCTCGATTGGAGCACACATGTCTAGTAGCGCCGGTGTCAATCCACCATTGATTTGGGTTTGAACCCACCAAATTCACCTCGGAAATCACAGCTGCGAGGTGCATCTCAGACACGTCTCTAGCAATGCCTTCCACCATGTTGGCCTCACGAGCCTTCTTTGGCAACTTGCAAGCATTAGCCTTGTGGCCTTGACCGCCACAATTATAACAAGTTCCTTCGAACTTCTTCTTGGAAACACCATCTTTTGGTCCCAAGTGGGAATTCTTGGAAGTTGTCACAACCTTCCCTTTTCCCTTTCCAAACTGTTTCCCTTTGGAGCTTTCACCATGCTCCACCACATTGGCCTTAGCCACACTAGAAACAAACTTGGTTTCAGCAACTCTATTGTTCTCTTCAATACTCAATCGAAGGATAATTCCTTCCACATTCATTTCCTTTCGCTTATGCTTAAGGTAGTTCTTGAAATCATTCCAAGATGGAGGCAATTTTTCAATGATTGCAGCCACTTGGAAGCTTTCACTTATAACCATACCTTCGGCATGAATCTCGTGCAAGATAGTTTGAAACTCATCCACTTGAGATTTCACACTCTTGTTGTCCACCATCTTAAAATCAAGGAAACGGGCAACAATGAACTTCTTTGTTCCCGCATCATCAATTTTATATTTGTGGTCCAACGACCCCCACAATTCCTTTGCAGTTTTCTTCTCATTAAACACGTTAATGAGAGAATCTGAAAGCGAATTGAGGACATAATTTCTGCACAAGTACTCCCCATGCTTCCATGTTTCAACCGCAGCCAAGGTTGTAACATCGGTTTCTCCTTCACTCACCTTTGACATATCTTCTTTCAGATATCTTGCCAAGTGCAAGGTAGTGAGGTAGAAAAGCATCTTTTGTTGCCAACGCTTAAAGTCGTGGCCAACAAACTTCTCGAATTTTTCCGCATGAGGGGTCGGGATATGAATTGTATGAGGATTAATCACAGTCTTAGAGCCACTTCCGTTTCCAGTTTGGGAATTAGTTTGGGGTTCCGCTTGGGGTCCAACTTGGGTCTCCACGTTGTTGTTGTTCGTCGCCATCTGAAACACAACAACCAAGTTAAATTTCCTGTTTTTCAAACTGTAATCGACACTCCCTCGATTAGGGTATGTCTTAAGATTGTTACGCAAGGGTGTACAATTACAGAAAATTAATACAATATAAATTGATAAAAAACAGAAAATAAAAAGGAGAAGTTCTTGAATTTGCTGCACAAGCCCAATGAAATCACTGTCTCCTTAAGACATATTCGATCCCTCACCGAGTGTGCTTGAGTTATTCTTGGATCGCTTGTCTCCCAGGATAGAACGTGCGGACCGGGGGTGACGCGCCCCGAACCGTGGACCTACTTGGCCACACACCGAGACACGTTCTGAAGACGCCATTTAAAGAATTTTTTTTTTCGAAATGTACTTTCTAAAAGTTCTCACTTTAAAAACCTGTTTAACATTTAGAAACTTTTCTAACTTACTATCAAAAGTTAAACCATTTCACTTCAAACCTAACTCACTCCACATTCAAACCATTTACAAATTACACACACACACACTTATTTACAAACCAAGGAACCTAGTTCCCAAATGAAAAATATTTACAAAGCCTTTAAAAGTTTCAAAATAAAGATAACATGTTCAAGTCTCGAAATGCTACCCAAGGTTATACATTTACATAATGTACCCTTACCAAAAACCTTCCTCCACAAAACCCAACTTGGCACCCTCTCGGAACTCAACATGCCCTAACCCCTGGCTCGACTTTATCTAAGAAAACAATTAAATGACGGGGTGAGAAAAATCAAAGCAAGTTATTATATATGCAACAAGATGATATGCAATCACATTAAGAATGATATAACAACAAATCATATATATATATATATATATCTCACCTTCTTATAACACAAAGAAAGATATATATATATATATATATATATATACATATAGCAATTAAGTGCAATAATATAACACTTAGAAGGATACTGAGCCAAGGTTTCATCCTCAAAAGGATATCACGATCCAAGCAGCAACAGTTGTTGAAAACGCGGTTCCGGAACCAATCAAAGTAACCATAAACAGGGGGTATGACACAAAGTCAACCCAAATGTGCAACTAGACATCACCCATAAAAGGGGAGCTAGCCCACTACCCAAACCATGGCCAATGGATGGGCAACTTGGGAACCCAGTGTATAGATTATAACGAACTCGGCTCGGTGCCATTATAATCCCATACACTGCCCAACCAACAAATAAGTACCAGCTGGACTTTAAAGTAAAAGCACAGTACAACATACTTACTTACTATAAACAGGGATTCCAAAGTAGGGAATCAAACAAGCAGAGCATATTAAAATGCCATCAACGGATAACAAGTATCAATTAAGGATAGCACGAAGGCTAGATCAATTCAATGGACTTAGAATTCCAAAGTAGGGAACCCTAAGAAACCTCATCATAAGGATATCAATTTATAAGGTGTAACACATAAGGACTACACACTTATTCAAGTCATTCAAGGAAGTATCACAATGGTATAATGATAATATCCAAGTTAAGTTCCATGAATCCAACCTACTTTACCTCATCATTTAAACATATTCAATTGACCACAATGGGAATGTAAATACTTCATTTTGTTATACATACCTTGTACTTTGATTGTAGGGTTCCATTGATTGAGATATAAGTGGAAAATTTGAATCTACATGGCTTTAAAATTCATTGCTCAAAACTGGTCAGGGCACGACTCGTGCCCCTTTTACACCCCTCCAGAATCTGGTGTCCCAAGCAAGGCACGACTGGGGACGACTCATGGGCACGACTCGTGCCATTGGGCACGACTCGTGCCTTGTATAGAGTTGCAGAAACAGAGCTGTTTAGCAGCTTTTGACCCAACCAATTTCCAATTTCATTTGTACCCACTTCACCCCAATACCAAAAACCAAGATTCAGTGCCATGCAAACTAAAAATATAGTAAGGAAAAACCCTTATGTAACAAATCCATTCTTTTCCTTGTCCCAAACAACAAAACAATTTCATTTACTCTCAAAACTCCATTAATAACCCTTTTCAACCCCAAACTCATTTCCATGAAAATAAAACACCCATTTCTCCATCCCCTAACCAAATAAAATAATCTTTAAACTCCCTTACAACATTACCCAACATAGTTACTTGATTTATAACACAAGAAGAACATAATTTCTAAAATTTATAATAACTTACCAAAACCCATTTTCCATCCCAAAGCTCAGAAATTAAAATTCAATTACTCATGCAACCTTTAACAACAGAATAGTAATATTTATAACACTAAATGAACACAATTTCAAGAAAATATAATAACTTACCAAAATACTTCGAAATTAAGAAAAACTTTAATCGGCTAGATGCGATCCCCTCGGCTTCCCGAACATTTTGGTGAAGACGGATCGAAAAACGAAATAGTATTTGATTTATGGGAATTTTTGGAATGAATTCTATGATAAGGTTTCTTTTCTTTTCATTTCCATGGAAACACCAGAGAGAGAAAACAATGAGCTGAGGGGATCAATTGGATTTTTCTCTTTTTCAAGCCAAAAGTAAGTTTAGGGAAGAAAATGATAAGTTTCTTAATTTTTGATATTAAAAACATGAGTCATCCAACCTTAATAATTAAAATCACACTTAACTTGCACCTAGCCTAGCCACGTGAATTTGTTGTCAAGAATTTACCGTGCAAAACTCTAAGCCAATGGGTCCCACAATCCAAAAGCAAATTCAATTTCTTTTCCAAACAAATCCGTCCCATTTTTCTTTTATTATTATTATTATTATTATTATTACTCCTTCCGTCTCATAATAAAATGCTACTTACCCAAAAATTACTACTTTACTTTTAATATTATTATTTCTGAATCGAACACTACTTATTATTTTACTACATTACACCTAATTTTTTTAATAAGACACTAAATAATTATATTTAATTTATTAACATATTTAAAATATCATATAAGTTATTAAAATGCTAAACTAACACATAATTACCAAAATTAAAATGCGAAACAATAAATAATATAAATTGCACGCCATATACACGCTCAACACGTGATTAAGCTAGTGCCTAGAGTTCGGGTCGTTACAGGGGGCACTTTGCACCTAAGTTCCCGGCGAGCTGAACCGAGCTTGGACTAGATCACATCTTCTTTGTATATGCAAGCTAGGAGGCCAAGAAAGAAGATGACAATATGCAACCAAAGAGAATGGAGGAGGAATTCAGAAGAAAGAGTATGTTTCTGCAGTGATTTTCTCTGTTGTGTTGTTCAAAATGATTTTCCAAAAGTACTCCAATTGTTGTTAACAAACAACAATATATACATATTCAATCAACCAATAAAAAACTGAAAATCAATGGTTTTAATTAAGTAATAAAATGTAATAAACAATTTTATTACGAAAATTAAACCACCATTAACCCAAAATCATTAGCCATAATGATTTTCATTTCAGTTTTCTGCATTTAATATTGACTGTTAAATGTCCGCCCAGGATCTGCTCGGCCGAGTCTTATAGCCTGCTCGGCCGAGTAAGGCTCTGCTTGGCCGAGCAAGGCTCTGCTCGGCCGAGCAAGGCATATGCCTCGACCGAGCATGGCTTTTCCAGAAACTTTGTTTTCTGCCATGCTATGCTCGGCCGAGTTATTCACTCTGCTCGGCCGAGCACCTCAGAAAACTTCAAGACCATTTTTTATTTACAAAATCAAACTTTATTTGGCCAAATCCTTGGAACATTTATATTTAATTCATCCAAAAACCATTTTGAATAATTAAATATTTTATTTCTCAAACACACTAAACCACTTAAGTAATTTGACAAAATTATCCTTTAGAAATTAACCCATTAATTTCCTTCAAAACACACTATTTTTCCAACAACTTAATTGTTATGAAAACCAAATTGCTCTAAACAATTTTATGGTTGATAAAAGATCATTGAAATGTTATGTTGAGTGTGTAGATCCTATGTGTTACACAATATTGATTTGTTGATATCGTTAATGGTGTGTTATATAGGGTTCCCTACTTTGGAATCCTAAGCTTCAATGAATAGTTTCAAGGATTTATAGCTATTGTGCTATTTATGTGTAATACATGTTTATCATTTTATTATGATGTATTTGGTATGGTTACATACTTTGGAATCATATATTGGTTGTTTAAGCAAGTATTTACTACTGTATGTTTATTTAAAGTCCAGCTGGTACTTGATTGTTACATTGGGCAGTGGTATTGTAACGACCCTAACCCTAGGCACTAGTTTAGCATCCTATTATATGCATTTTATATTAATTGTTGACTTTATGTGCTCGTTTTATGTCTTTAAATGTTTATGAAAAGTTAGGATGGTTATGAAATAACTTTAAGGCTTTAAGGTTTAATGGGAAATAAGATAAAGTGTTGGGGTGAAATTATAATAATTGAAAATAAATAAAATATTATGAGTAGTCAAGGTGTGTTGTGTAAAGATTTGTAAGTTGAGGTGGTAGATGCAATTTCTTAAACTTGGGGGACTTAAGTGAGCAAAGTTTAAAGATCTCCCTTTAAGTTAGTCAAATGGAACCATACCTCCCATACATCCCTCACCTCCTTCTTTAACCTCCCCATTCCTCATCATCTTCTTCATTCTCCTCACTTTTTCCCCATGGAAACTCCACCCTAGCTCTCCCCTTCCAAAAATTATAATAAATTCAATTCCCCTCCATTTGAAGATCCGTTTGTACTTTCGTGTTCGTGGCGACGAGGGGAGCGCATCAAGCCCGAAAGATAAATGTTTCGTTTCACATCAATTTAGTAAGTTATTATGACTTCCTTCTAATAATTGCTCACTTTATGTGTTATTGAATCTATTGTTGAAATAAAAGGATTTTTGGTATTTTGAATAATGTTAATTGAGTTGAAATGGTTTAGTCAAGGTTTAGTCAAGTTATTTACTTGGGAATGAAAGGAATTATGACTTAAATGAGCAAGAAGGAAATTACTAGTATGTGGATTTGTTAAGTGGGTGTTTGGTGAATTAGAATCCCTTCCTTGAAGTTTGAAATGGGTTGGAATGGTTAATTTGAGGTTTGGTCATATTTATTCTAGTTGTGATGAAAGAGTTTTGGAAACATTTTATTTGGGTTTTTAGAATAAATGAAAAATAAGTTTGAATGACTTTTGTGAGTTGCAAGTTGTTACAATTCCTTTCCTTGTATCTTCATATGTGTGTTTATAAATGGATTCTTATAATATACTTGTTGTTGGTGAATTTGATCAAGTTAGTTGCTTGGGAATGGAAGGAATTGGAAATTAATTGAGTAGAAGACATTAATAGTATGTGGGTTTAGTTAAAATGGGTTGGAATGGATTATGTGAAGTTTGGGTATAATTTGCTAAGTGTAATGAAGGTGTTTCAAGAGAAAATGGCTAGTATGGTTCCTTTTAAGTGCTGCCAAAAATCTGCATTTGACTTGGTTGGAAACAAAATTGGTAGATTGCTGAAGTTACAGCTTCTATCCTGCAAATTCGTGAAGGGCACGAGTCGTGCCCATTGGCACGAGTCGTGCCATGCCCCAATTCGTTCCCACGAGTCGTTCCTTGGAAGCCCATTCGTTCTGATGAGAAAGATGCTATTAAGGCATGAGTCGTGCCATTGGGCACGAGTCGTGCCCTGCCCAGTTTTTGTTGATGCAATTTTAAAAGCCAATTATCCCTAACCATTTAATATGTATTTTAACCAATTGAACATTATAATTAAAATTCAACATATGGACTATCGAATGATGTCTTCGCACCCAATTTGTAATATAGGAAAGTTGATTATTTTCTTGGCCAAAGGACGTGGAATAACGTATTATCCTTGAACTCTAAATTGGGATATTTCTGGTATTTGTGATTTTATATCATAACTTATTATAGTAAATGTGTGGACCTTGTATGTTGCACATTTTTGGACTCATTGATATATTCCGATATAAATGCTAGGGTTCCCTACTTTGGAATTCCTAAACTGTATTTGTTGAAATAAGGATTTATAGCCGTTATGCTAATATGTTGAATACTTGTTATAGTATTTCTATCTTTATGATATTCTATTGTTGTAGGATTCCCTACTTTGGAATTCCTAAACTGTAATTGTTTAAGCAAGGATTTATAGCCGTTGTGCTAATATGTTGAATACTTGTTATAGTATTTCTATCTTTATGATATTCTATTGTTGTAGGATTCCCTACTTTGGAATTCCTAAACTGTAATTGTTTAAACAAGGATTTATAGCCGTTGTGCTAATATGTTGAATACTTGTTATAATATTTCTATCGTTATGATATTCTATTATTGTAGGATTCCCTACTTTGGAATTCCTAAATTGTAATTGTTTAAACAAGGATTTATAGCCGTTGTGCTAATATGTTGAATACTTGTTATAGTATTGCTGTCTTCATGATATGCTATTGTGGTATGTATCCCTACTTTGGATCATACATTGTTTGGTTAAGCAAGTATGTTATTACTGTGCTTAGTTATAAAAGTCCAGCTGGTGTTTGTTTGTTGGGCAATGTTTTGGAATTATAATGGCACCGAGCCAAGTTCATCATAATTCGTACATTGGTAACCCGGATTTATCCCCCTTGTGTGGGATTAGTGGGCTAGCATCTCCTTTTGAGGAAGATGGTTCTAGTTTCACTGGAGATACGACTGTGTGTCAGAGTTCCTATGGTACTGTTACTGTTTATGGTTCCGGAACCGCTTCATCAACTGTTGCTGCTGCTCGGATGTGTATATCCTTTTGTAGATAAAACCTTGGCTCAGTATCCTTCTAAGTGTTACTTTATCGTATTTATGTGTTGTGATATATTCATGATGAGCTGGTCGTTGTTTCCAACCGATATGGGACGGTTGGCGGCAGGGAGCCTCTCTTATTATGTGGATATGTCTTTTGATGTGTTGCATCTTGTTTGGCATCTTTCTGCATTCATAATAGCTTATTGAGATTTATTCTCACCCATTTCCCTTTTACTATTTTAGATTGTGCTGAGACAGGTGACCTGAACCGGTGAGGCCGGGGATAAGAGTGTGGACTTTTGCTTTTGGGACTTGTCAGGTTATGTATATGAGTAGGTTGTTTGGGAGTATTTATTAAGTATTACTCTTTTGGAAAGTTGTATATAAAATTCTTTTGTAAAACAAAGTTATTTGGGGGTTTTCAATGTAATTGATCAGATTATGGTTTATTGAAGTTGTTGTTGAAATTCCTCAAAGTGGAGATATTATTAGTTGATTTATTTTGGCAGTTTGAGAATTGGTTTTCTTGTAAGGTGAAATAAAAGTTTTTAAAAAATTGCAGATGGGTTTCCTTAGTTTGGGCTTCTCAAGCTCGGGACACGCGTTAGGTTCCGGGTTGGGGTGCTCACAGTTGGTATCAGAGCTTAGTTTAGAGGTCAAGGGTAGATGTCTAAACTAAGGGGGAGTGTGTGGTAATTGACTCCAAGTGTTTAATGCAGGAGTTTGTTCTAATGGCCGGAAGCAATGATGGCCAGCGAAAGGTTCTATGAAATGAAGGATTTGGGGACAAGTATAATTCAGAATGAAGAGATGATAAATTTATTCAGGATGTTTGTACAGAATATAGGAACTCGGGGATCAGCTCTGAATCAACCTGAAGGATGTTTAAATGGTGGCCTCACAGTCATAGTATTTTAGTAATGAATTAAATTGGTCTTGGATTGAATATGGGAAATGTTGCAGGTGGGTTGGTACATTTTACATGAGTTGAAATGGCTAAATTAGTTGGGATGTGGTATAGTGAAGTTGTGGTATGCTATTGATGTTAAGAAAAAATGATTTAAGTATGTGGTATTGTTTAGGGTTCCTTCTAATGAAGTTGGCTAAGTTATAAAGTTGTTGTTATATATGTTATATGATGCTATTATTACCGCATAAATGATTATTGATAAGTTTGACAATTTGCTTGGCTTTTGAAATAATGAAAAAGGATTTGGAAATTAGTAGAGTGATGGTTTGGTAAAATATGGGTTGGTAATTGAAAAGGGTATTATAAAAGTTGATATATGGTGAAGGGAGTATTGTTGTGTGGTTGGTAATATGTAAAAATAATGAAAATAACTTGGGTGGTGGGTGAATGAATATGGCAAATAGTGATAATATGATATGGTTTAATGTGGAAAGATAGGATAATAGGGTTATATGGCTTGGAGGAAGTATGTGGTATCATTTGTGAACTTTATAATTAAAGTTGACTAAGTGGTATAGTTGTTGTTGAATTGTGGTTATATATGGTATATGATGATATACATGGTGGTTGTAATGGTTAGTCAATTAATAGGACTTTGGAAATAAACAGGAAAGAGTGGTTTTGAAATGAATGTGGTAAGGTTGATGTTCAAAGTTATTGAGAATTATGTATCCATTTTAGTTAAGTGATGGATAAAATTTCACTGTGTAATAAAAATACCTTGCAAGTACAAGTTACCGAAGTAGCAGTACAAGTAAGGGTCGAACCACAGAGACTCGTGTGTTTAACAAGTAAATTTAATTAATGCTAAAAGTAACTAGAAAGGGGTTTTTGGTTTTGATTTATTAAAAACTAATTACGAAAGAAAATTAAATAACTAAAGTAACAAATAAGCAAATTCGCAGAAGTACTTCAAGGATTAAACAACTAGCCCACGAATTGGGTTCACCACATATTATCACTTTATGCTTTTTGATTGATAAAAATATTAATTGGATTTTAGGGTTTCGTCGCTTTTGTAAGAATTGGGACGGTTAGATGGCCGGGTTGCAATTCTATTATTGAGTCGTTATCAATTATCACGCAAGATCAAATCGACAAAAACTCAATTCATAAGAGCAAAAGAATTAATGAAACCTAGACTCAATCGATTCACACAAGATCGTCAATCGAGTCTAATCACCCTAATAGTGTACATGCACAATTCTCCACGCAAGTGCAAGACTTGTACCAAATATCAATTAAGCATATTAGGATGAACCAACCCCACAATTAAAAGAAGATTAAAGATTTAGCATAAAGATCAAATACGGGCTACAACCAATCCGTGAACTAAAAAGAACTTAGCTACTCATAATCAGGATTGACATCACAAAATATGAATAGCAACAATACATCAAACCTGAAATCCTTGCAAAAACCTTGAAAATCCAAAATCCCTTAATGCTTCCAAAACCTCCGCAAGAAAATAAAATCAAAGGTACCTAAAAAGTCTTCTAAGGGGAGTATATATACTCCTTCCTTCATTCCTTAACTAATTAGGAAACAAAATCAAGTAAAACCATGGAAATCTGCTCCACACGCCGGAATGACGTCATGATACGCGCCTGGCACGAGTCGTGCTAATTGGCACGAGTCGTGCCTTGTTGTTTTCACTCGTGCTCACGAGTCGTACCTAAAGGCCCAACTCGTTCTGATCAGCTCTCTTGTTGTATGCTTTGGTTGCCACTCGTGCCCCACTCGTGCCCTATCCTTCTTCAGTCGTACTCTACTCGTGCCCTGTGCAGAATTGCCCCATTTTGACTCAGCTTTGACTGGCCTTCGTCCCTTGACTTTGTTTGACCCCGAACTTGCACCTTGACCAATTTGTTGCTCTTTTTCACTGACAATTGACTTGCACTCTTCGGCTCCATGAGATTCCACCACCAAGTACCAAGAAAATGACAAAACTACCCTTAAAATGTATTGTTTTCTCACACAACCTCACATAACAGAATTCTCTCAAATAACATAAAAAACTAATCTAAATACATAAAAATCAATACAAAGTATCCGGAAACATCGGTAAATGATATGTATAAAATCCACTCATCAAATTTCCCCACACTTAGACCATTACTCGTCCCTGAGTAATATCCTAACTCCCATCTAGAATCGGTCTAAAGCAGATGTGTGGAAGAAAATGATACCTAGTTCCTCTACCCCTCAATCAAAAGTCACTCAAAGATGATATACCTGAGTGTACAAAACTCCGTCTCCATACGACTCCCCAAAAGAAAAATCATTGGCCCTAGCTTGACATCAAACTCCATAATAAAATAATCGTCCAAACTAGGGCCCTCACAATGATAGCGGGGGGAAACTAAAATGTCCTAAACATTCCCCCACACTTGCTCACACTACATAATGTACTCCCTCAATCAAAAGTTAATGTTAAACAAAGAGTCATCAATAAAACTTACCTCGTGCTATTCTCCACCCCCTTATTACTCCAAGGTGCACGAGAATTTCTATCCTACCGCCTCTAACACAAACCTCCATCTCCAAAAATAATCCTACCCAAACTCCGAACTCCCCCTTATGTCTCCACGCAGGTGAATAAAGGATGTTATCTACTCACATTCTCACCTTTTGCCTAAGTGCCCTTTCGGGTTTTCACTTAGCCACTCTTCTTTTTTTTTTTTCTCTTTATATATATATATATATATATATATATATATATATATATATATATATATATATATACAAGGTGCCACCCTTCCCCCACACTTAAACTACACAGTGTCCTCAATGTGTGCAACAATAAATAATAGGACAGTTTAAATGTAAAAAGGGAAGGGAATAATGAAAAGTACCCTCAATATCTTGGGCCGAAGCCCCCATCCGGGAATTGTGCCTCCCTAGCCAACTGCCTCTGTCTGCGTCTGTCGGCTCTCCTAATCATCTCCGCAAAATGCTCATCTGGAACCGGCTCATAATGCCTCGGCTCAGGCTGCTGCATCCAAAGTTCCTGCTGATATACCATTCTCTGCGTAGTTTCCAGCCTATCCTCCAGAGCCTCCAATCTATCGTCCTGAGCATCCCATCGTCTATCCACGTAATCAAACCGAGTACGCCACATCACGTTCTGTGCCTCCCGGGCCTCACATTCTTCTCTATATCTCCTCTCCCGCTCTTCTGCATCTCTCTGGTGTTGAGCCTCTAAATACGCTCTCATATCATCCCAATTACCAAATGCCCCTGCCATACTCGACTGGCCCTGGCCTTGGCCTGAATAGCCACCACTAGTACCGACCTCAAACTGATCTCTCATCTGGTGATCCTCGCCACCCTGAGGCTCCTGTTGCTCCTCCTCTTCATCACTTACTCTCTCACCTCTATCTCTCATCACGTCACGCAACGTCATATCTGCCACATACGGCATCCTCCAATCTCGTGCATAGGGTCCATAAGGGAAGGCCACTCCCTGTGCGCATCTAACACTCCTACCCCCTCCATAATTAAACTTCAATGCTTCATTATGCCCCGCTATCCTCTCAAAAGTGTCATAACGATATAAAAAAATCGATCATAAAATAGGGGCCCGTTCGCATTTCCTACCGATCTAGGATGGTTGCGCACAAAATTCTCCACCAATAAAGTAACCATGCCTCCCACCGGAATATTTTCATTCCCATTGACTGCTAAAGCTTCACATATCCTGAAAAACAAATCAACCCAATCTGGAATCACAGTGTTGGAAGATAAAGCACACTCCATTGTCGCAAACTGTAGGGCATTCATCTGTGCCGGCTCCCCATTAGCATAAAAAGTCATAGATAAACCCCTATAAAGAAGTTTCCAAGCAGGATGGGAAAGAGACTTCATTACCACATAGGGCTTCTGCATAAATTTGCCCGTCAACTCAAAGAAAAACGTCTCCACCATTCTATCCCTTTCCGACCACTCTCCCCTGGGCTCACTCACTCCCAAGTATTCCCGAGCTGCTGCATATGAAAGGGTCCTCGTGATATCATTCACATTAAAACGAACACTTCTCACTCCGTTTTTTCTCCCTTCTTTCTAAAGTAGCCAAAAACTCAAGCGTGACCCGCTTGTATACTCCAGCACTCTTACCCAGAAATCCTCCTAACCCGATGTTGTTCAATAGCCCCGCAACCAAACCATGGAGACCCAATTTCTGCAATGTATCCTCACATAAGAATCTGGCCTGGACATCTCTCCCATTAGCTAAATTTCTCCATTTATTCTTTTAAGAATCCGTCAACTTTGTCAAGCCCATGAAATCATCGGGAATTCGAGGGGGTTCCTCCACAACAATGTTTCTCTTTTTTCTAGTGGGAGCGTCACCTCCTTTACTCCCTTTACTACTATCTTTTGTTCTCCCCATCTCCCAACAATACAATCAACAACAATATTTGAAAATAATAATAATAACCAAACAATCCCAACCTTCCTCCAATTCCACCAATCAACAACCAATCACAACTTCAAATCAACGGAGGAAATTGAAACAAGAATTACCTCTGAACAGTTGAGATCGCCGAAAAACTTGGCCGGAAAGTCACCGGAATTTGAGAAGATGTCCGGAGAAGAACGAGATAGCCAATGTAGCACCAACCCCAAAGAAATTTGCTCCAATCCGTACTCCACACCAACCAATCAACAAACCCACCACAACCTTTAAAGTCACAAACTTTCTTCACTAAATCTCCAACAATGGGGAAATTTTGGGGCCAAATTTCGGGCTATAAGGGTTAAATGGGGTGAAGAAGAGGATTTTGTGGGTTAGGGATGAGGATTTTGAGGGATTAATGGAGGATTTTAGAGAGAGGAAGAAGGAAATTCAAATTTGGGAAGAAAGATAGAGAGGGGCGGCTGTGTTTTGAGGGAGGAGAGAGAAACGACAAAGGGTTTTGAACTGGACAGGTTTTTGGAAAACTGCACATGGAACGAGTCGTGCTAAATGGCACGAGTCGTGCCCCTTAACCCCATTCGTGCTCACGACTCGTGCCCAAATACCCAAGTCGTTCTGATCAATTGGGGCACTCGTTCCCACTCGTGCTCCCATTCGTTCTCAGGAGCACGAGCCGTGCCTTGCCTGGGCCAATTTTCAGATTTTCAATTTTTTTATTTTTTTTATTTTTTTATAGGCCCAGGACTTTTGCTCCTCCACGCATGTTTTCCTGCACATCATTAAACAAAGAAAAATACCTTTCAGTAGCACCAGTTTAATATACAATACAAATACAAATCCGGGTTGTCTCCCGGTGAGCCGCCCTTTTTTTAATGTCTTTGGCTAGACACTTTGCATGTCAAAATTTGACAAACAATTTGACCGCATTTTCGTTGCCTACGTCCCCATTAATGTGGGCGGACTACCCAACAAAAATAGGCTCAGGTCATCGTAGTTTGACACGTTTACGAAATAAAAGACCCATAAAAGCGGATTTTTTTTTAAATACCAAATACCACCACCCCCACACTTAAACCATGCTATGTCCTCATGGCATAAACCAAGACAAACACAACACAACCTAAATGCAACGATGATGATAATTGAAAAGACAAATGCTGAAAGCAGTAAATGTTACCTACATTGGGTTGCCTCCCAATCAGCGCTTTTTGGTTATGGTCGTTAAGCTCGACGTCATGCCCCAATGGAATTAGGTGGCCTCCTCCGGGTACACCAACTCAATCACGTCAATCTCATTGATATCTTCCAAAATTGACACCCCTTCGTAATATGGTTTCACTCAGTGACCATTAACTTTAAACACATTCCCATCTTTTGGATTCTTGAGTTCAACTGCTCCGTGCAGATACACACGCACCACATCATAAGGGCCTGACCACCTAAAACTCAACTTACCCGGAAAGAGCTTCAACCGAGAGTTAAAGAGGAGGACCTTCATACCCGGCCTTATGAACTTGGGTTTCAAATGTTTGTCGTGGTATTGCTTGGTCCTTTCTTTGTACAACTTTGCACTCTCATAGGACTCTTGGCGGAGCTCCTCAATCTCATCAATTGCAAGCAATCTCTTTTCTCCCGCGGCATTCAAGTCCATGTTCAATTCTCTAACCGCCCAATACGACTTGTGTTCCAACTCCACCGGGAGGTGACATTCTTTCCCATACACTATCTTGTATGGACTCATTCCAATGGGCATTTTGTATGCCGTTCTGTATGCCCACAATGCATCCCCCAAATTTAATGCCCAATCTTTTCTGTTGGGACGCACTGTTTTCTCAAGAACACCCTTTATTTTTCGATTACTCACCTCCACCTGTCCCGAAGTTTGAGGATGGTATGCTGTAGCAAGCTTATGCACCACCCCATACTTTTTCAAAACTGTATTGAACCTCTTGTTGGTGAAGTGGGTCCCTTGATCACTGATAATTGCCCGCGGCACTCCATACCTGCTGAAAATGTTATCAACCACAAACTTGGAAACAACATTAGCATCATTAGTCCGAGTGGCAATTATCTCCACCCACTTTGAAACATAATCAACAGCAACAAGTATGTACAAATAACCGTGGGACGGGGGAAAAGGGCCCATAAAATCAATGCCCCACACATCAAATATATCCACAATAAGATTATGTTGTAAGGGCATCTCATCTCTCTTTCCTATGTTCCCGGACCGTTAACACCTATCACACCTAAGGCAAAACTCTTGAGCATCTTTAAACAGAGTAGGCCAATAAAGACCCGATTGAAGCACTTTCCTAACAGTCTTTTGGCCACTAAAATGACCCCCACATTGGAGTTCATGACAAAATCTCAACACACTACTCTGCTCATGGTCCGGGACACATCTCCTAACAATTTTGTCCGGGCAAATTTTCCACAGATAAGGATCATCCCAAATGTAATGTTTCACATCAGACTTAAACTTGCGTTTTTGGTCATAAGTGATGTGTGGTGGGAACATATTAGACATCAAGTAATTAACGAAATCAGCATACCAAGGCTCTTGGACATGTACAGCAAGAAGTTGTTCATCTGGAAAATTTTCATTAACCGGAATCAAACTTTCTTCGACATTAAGATACGAATAGTCCTCAAGCCTCAATAAATGATCCGCCACCACATTTTCAGTCCCCTTTTTATCCCGGATCTCGACATCAAATTCTTGTAGCAATAACATCCACCTCAACAAATGAGGCTTAGCATCTTTCTTATTCAACAAATGTTTCAATGCAGCATGATCAGAATAAATAATTATCTTCGACCCAAGCAAGTAAGAACAAAATTTTTCCAAAGCGAACACAACAGCCAAAAATTCTTTTTCAGTGGTGGTGTAATTCAGTTGTGCGTCATTAAGTGTTCTACTTGCATAATGGATAACGAAAGGTGATTTATCTACCCTTTGTCCCAAAATAGTCCCAATAGCAAAATCTGAGGCATCACACATGATCTCAAAAGGGTGAGACCAATTGGGACTAGAAAGAATGGGAGCACAAGTCAATTTTTCTTTAAGCAAATTGAAAGCATCAACACACTCTTGATCAAAAATGAACTTCGTATCCTTGGCAAGCAGATACATAAAGGCTTACAAATTTTTGAAAAGTCTTTTATGAATCGCCTATAGAAACCCGCATGCCCATGGAAACTTCGCACACCCTTGACCGAATTCGGGGGGGGGGGGGGTAGCTTAGCAATCACATCAATTTTAGCTCTATCAACCTCAATCCCCTTACTCGACACAATGTGCCCCAAAACAATACCATGCTTCACAAGAAAATGACACTTTTCCCAACTCAAAGTCAAGTTGGTTTCACAACACCGTTTCAAAACAGATGCCAAATTCTTTAAACAACCCTCAAAACTATCCCCTACAACAGAAAAATCATCCATGAATACCTCAACGCACCTCTCAATCATATCAGAAAAAATGGAGGTCATACACCTTTGAAATATCGCAGGTGCATTGCAAAGCCCGAAGGGCATCCTCCTAAATGCATATGTGCCAAAAGGACATGTGAAGGTGGTTTTGGACTGATCTTTAGGGGCTATGGCAATCTGATTATACCTCGAAAAACCATCAAGAAAACAGTAGTAAGAATGACCGGCCAACCTCTCTAACATCTGATCAATAAAAGGCAAGGGAAAGTGATCTTTCTTGGTCGCAGCATTTAATTTTCTCAGGTCAATACACATCCTAAGACCAGTCACTTCCCTTATTGGCACGTCCTCACCTTTCTCATTTTGAACAACAGTAATGCTCGATCTTTTTGGTGCAACTTGTACCGGGCTTACCCATTCACTCTCAGCCACTGGGTAAATAATACTCGCATCTAGCAACTTAAGGACCTCTTTTCTCACTGCTTCCTCCATGTGAGGATTCAACCTTCTCTGTCTCTCCCTAGACGGTTTAGCACCATCCAAGAGATGAATTTTGTGCATCACATCAAGGGACTAATTCCCTTAATGTCCTTTAATGTCCACCCAATGGCCTCTTTATACTCACACAAAACAGCAATCAATTGGGCCTCTTGTTCCGTGGACAAATTAGATGCAATTATCACAGGAAAAGTTTCTCCCTCTCCTAAAAATGCATATTTCAAATTTAAAGGGAGAGTTTTCAGCTCAAGGACCGGGGGAATCACAATGGAGGGCGCCAACTTCTTATTGAAGTGGCCTAGGGGGTGAAACGGGCCATCACTAGGATGGTGCTCGTCGGCCTTATCCACAGCCATCAGTTGAGCATCCGCATTATCCCTATGTTTCTCACCGCCCATTGAAATCAATGACTCTAACTCCTCACAATCTCTCACATGCCATGAAATCTCACTCACACAATCATCCACCTCATCAAACTCATCTACAAACATGCAAGACTCATCATGACCCACCGCATTTTTCATTACATCAAAAACATTTATTTCAATCTTTTCATTTGTGACAGTCATGGAGAGAGTGCCATTACCAACATTGATCACGGTGTTGGTCGTTGCCATGAATGGTCTCCCAAGCAATATGGGTGAATCACGGCGACTACCCTCACAGCGAGGCATCTCTAGAACCACAAAATCTACTGGAATAATCAATGACCCAACCTGAACTAAAACATCCTCTACGATGCCCAATGGTCTTTTAATGGACCGGTCAGCAAGTTGTAGGGCCATCATAGTTGGTTTTAGCTCCGGTAAACCCAACTCAAGGTACATGTAATACGGTAACAGATTAATGCTTGCCCCAAGATCAAGCATAGCTTTCACCGTGTGAGAATCCCCCAAAGTGATGGAAATTAGAAAACTCTCGGGGTCTTTCATTTTCGGTGGAAGACTATGTTTGACCACAGCGCTCGCACTCTCACCCAAAACCAATTTCTCATCTTTTCCGTACTGAATTTTCTTGGAATTAATTTCTTTAAAGAATTTTGCATATGCAGGAACATTCTTGATCACATTCAACAAAGGCAAATTTATATTAACTTTTGAAAACATGTCAATCAATTCTTTCATTTGGTGATCAAGTTTGTTCCTCAAAAATCTACCAGGAAAAGGAACGGGAGGTACATATGGCTTGGGGTTCGGAGTCTCAACATGCACATTTTGACCCAATCCATTGGTATCCTTATCCTCAGACACAACATCCTCAACAACCACATTTTCCACATTCGGGTTTTCCACAACAGGGGGATCAATAACAGGGGGTGTAGGGAGAGAAGAAGGAGAAGCTACCTGATTGTCTACCTGTTTGCCACCACGTAGGGTGATGATGGCCTTGGCTTGCTCCCCCTGGCTAGTGAATGTACCCGGCTGTCGTCCCTGTAATGCCTCTGCCAATTGACCCAGTTGGGTCTCCAACTTTTTCATTGCAGCAGCTTGATTGTTATTAGCTTGCTGCTGCTCCGCCCTTTCTTGGAGTTGCTCCGCTCTCATTTGATCCATGGCCTCTTCCCAAGGCTCACTTTTCCTTTTATAAGGCCCCTACGGTGGTGGTTGGGGGTGGAGAGATTTATTCGGCTGTTGGTTTCCTCCCCTAGAAAAATTAGGGTGCTTTCCCCACCTCGGATTGTATGTCTGTGAAAATGGATTGTTCTGCGGGAACCTCTGCATATATGCTTGCATCGCCTGTACCTGCTCATGATTATATAAATGGGGACTAGTGATGGGGCAAACTTCATAAGAATGAGTATTAGAACCACAAGTTACACAACTATCATGCATGACATTACCAACATATGACACATTGGAAGCAGAATTGGAAGTACTACTCATGGCCAACTTATCAAATTTTTGATTAAGAAGTGCAATTTGTTTTGAAAGCTCATCATTCATTCCTATTCCATTCACACTATTTGTTTTACCCCTTGACCCCTTCTGTTGAGAATTAGATGCTAGTCTCTCAAAAAGGTCTTGGGTCTCATCCGCAGTTTTGGCTCTTAAAGAGCCTCCGGCTGCGTTGTCAACCATAGCCTGATCGACTTGTGTCAACCCCCCATAAAAATTCTGATGCAATAATGGTAAAGAAAAATTATGGTGGGGACACTGCACCAAAAGCATCTTAAATCTGTCTCATGCTTCATGAAATGCCTCAAATGAGTCCTGTGTGAACCCAATGATTTTCTGTCTATAGGTGGCTAACGTGGCATGTGGGAAATACTTTCTCAGGAATAAATCATGTAACTCATCCCAAGTAGTAATGCTCCTAGGAGGAAACAACATAAGCCACATCTTAGCATTATCTCTCAAAGCAAAGGGAAAACATTTCAATCTTAGGTGCTCATCAGTCACACCTTCTCTCAATGGAAAACTTGACACAATCATCATATATTCCCTCAAGAAATTCAAAGAATCTTCAGAGGGGAGGCCATGAAACTGAGGGATCATGTTAAACAGATGGCCTTTCACCTCATAACTTTTTGTTGCATCAGTCAACACAATGCATGACACAGACGTGTCAACCCGAGGCCTAGAAAAGGCATCCATAGTGGGTGCTTGCAAAGCCATATCAAATTCAAGTTCTTCTCCCTCGGTGTAAGAAGTTTCTAAGTCACTCAAAGTTACCTCTGTCTCGGTGACAGAAGTCAGAATCAGATTCACACACTTGAGTAGAAGGAATGCCTCTCTCAACTTTGTCTATTTCGTCGTTCAAAGGAACCAACTTAGGATCCAATGACCGGCGACCAAACATGCACCGATTAAATAAACTTGTTAAAAATCACAACAAGTCCCCGGCAACGGCGCCAAAAACTTGATGAATAAAATTCCACTGTGTAATAAAAATACCTTGCAAGAACAAGTTACCGAAGTAGCAGTACAAGTAAGGGTCGAACCACAGAGACTCGTGTGTTTAACAAGTAAATTTAATTAATGCTAAAAGTAACTAGAAAGGGGTTTTTTGTTTTGATTTATTAAAAACTAATTACGAAAGAAAATTAAATAACTAAAGTAACAAATAAGCAAATTCGCAGAAGTACTTCAAGGATTAAACAACTAGCCCACGAATTGGGTTCACCACATATTATCTCTTTATGCTTTTTGATTGATTAGAATATTAATTGGGTTTTAGGGTTTCTTTGCTTTTGTAAGAATTGGGATGGTTAGATGGCCGGGTTGCAATTCTATTATTGAGTCGTTATCAATTATCACGCAAGATCAAATCGACAAAAACTCAATTCATTAAGAGCAAAAGAATTAATGAAACCTAGACTCAATCGATTCACGCAAGATCGTCAATTGAGTCCAATCACCCTAATAATGTTCATGCACAATTCTCCACGCAAGTGCAAGACTTGTACCAAATATCAATTAAGCATATTAGGATGAACCAACCTGTAACGATGTTGAAATTCCAATTTTCTCGAAAGATTTTGTTGTTTTTCTTTTCTTTTGAAAATCAAGCGGAAAAAACACGGAGTCGCCACGCCATTTTTGTTTTAAGGGCCAAAACTTTGAAAAATGCCTGAAATAAGAGATTTGGGTTCGGAGGTCACATTACACGCCGGGAAGAACGTTAGTGTTCACCCGAAATGCCTCGTAAAACGAGTCTTCCAAGCATTAAAAACCATTTGTGTGTGTGTGTGTGTGTGTTTTGGCCAAACTAAGTTGAAACTGGAAATTAAAAATTGGGAACTCTTTATTAGACTTTGAACAAATCCCATGATTTTTGGTGTGATTTTTGGGTTGAGTTTTGGGACTTAAAAGATTTTTTGAAGTTGAAAACCAATTCTGCCAGAATGAAAAAGGCAGTGGATACTTTATTTTAAAATGGGTTTAAGGGCTTAAAAATCTCAGAATCTGGGGAAAGTACGGGAATGAAAATTGTTCAAAACACCTTAAATAAGGTTTTTGTAAAAGAACTTTCCCATTTGGAGTTTATTTGGTGGACCAAAACCTTCGGGAAATCTCAGATATGAAATCTGGACTTCCAGAGACTGAGGAACTGACTTTTAAAAGAAAATTTGAAAAAGGGGAGTTTTACTCACGAAATAAATAAAGTAAAAATATTTCTGGAAAGCTCTGGATGTTGGATACAAAAAGTATTTTGTAGTAAATACCAAATTCCAAGTTTCTATATGTCCAAAAAATTAGACCATGGACAGAGGTCTTAAAAAATTGCTACTGGACAGCAACTTTCTTAAGAAGAAAAACATGATTTTAAAGGGGGTTTGGCATCCATGATTGTCCCCATTTCCTTAGGCTTTGATTAGTGATCACTTAACATTTTAGTGGTGAATCAACTATATCAAGCCATCCTTAGGGTACATTAGGACTAAGCACTTCATTTGCTTGGGAAGGGGAATTTTATCCTTTGAAAATGAAGATTTGATGTATGAAAATGGTTTTTAGGGTTTTGAAAACATATTTGCAAGTAAGTAAGAACACTTTGGAGAGAATGTTGATCCTTGTAGAAGATCAACCATGGAGATGAACTTCCATGGTGATCTTCTTGGATCTAGGGCAAGAAGATGAACAAACTACATTTTGGAGTTTGAAAATGCATGCATGGATGAGAGAGATTTAGGGTAAGGAGAGGGAGGTTATACCTATCTTCCTTGTGTTTGTGTATGAGGCTTGAATATGTGAGTGTTTGAATTTGAGAGTGAGTGGAATTTGGGAAAATAATTAAGAGAAAAAGGTGACAATTCTAGAGAATTCTCACTGTTTTCTCCCTATTTTCGCCAAGGTGTAGTTGTAAAATGTGTTGTGGCTTTTTATTTCTGTGACTGAAGAGCTTAATTTATAGGCCTCTGAAATTTCCTTTTTCATCCGCGCGGACATGAGTGGAAGCGTGCACTGTTCATTAAATGCAGCTTCAGGCTTTGGACACAAGGAATATTTTTTTTAAAATTCAAATTTGGCAGCCAGTTTTTGTTCCAGCAGCTTCTATTTTTGGTTTTTGACCATTTCTTTTGCTTTTTTGATTCTTTTCCTTGGTTTATCTTAAAATGGCAATCCCTAATCTACCCTTGCTTGGTTAGAAATGTTAGGAATTGTTAGAAATGTTAGAAATGTTAAGACTTTCGTTAATTTTCTAACGAAAATACTAACAACTCAAATTGGAGCACTTACACAACCCCACAATTAAAAGAAGATTAAAGATTTAGCATAAAGATCAAATACGGGCTACAACCAATCCGTGGACTAAAAAGAACTTAGCTACTCATAATCAGGATTGACATCGCAAAATATGAATAGCAACAATACATCAAACCTGAAATCCTTGCAAAAACCTTAAAAATCCAAAATCCCTTAATGCTTCCAAAACCTCCGCAAGAAAATAAAATCAAAGGTACCTAAAAAGTCTTCTAAGGGGAGTATATATACTCCTTCCTTCAGTCCTTAACTAATTAGGAAACAAAATCAAGTAAAACCATGGAAATCTGCTCCACACGCCGGAATGACGTCATGATACGCGCCTGGCACGAGTCGTGCTAATTGGCACGAGTCGTGCCTTGTTGTTTTCACTCGTGCTCACGAGTCGTGCCTAAAGGCCCAACTCGTTCTGATCAGCTCTCTTGTTGTATGCTTTGGTTGCCACTCGTGCCCCACTCGTGCCCTATCCTTCTTCAGTCGTACTCCACTCGTGCCCTGTGCAGAATTGCCCAACTTTGACTCAGCTTTGACCTGGCCTTCATCCCTTGACTTTGTTTGACCCCGAGCTTGAACCTTGGCCATTTTGTTGCCCTTTTTCATTGACAATTGACTTGCACTCTTCGGCTCCATGAGATTCCACAACCAAGTACAAAGAAAATGACAAAACTACCCTTAAAGTGTATTGTTTTCTCACACAACCTCACATAACAGAATTTCTCTCAAATAACATCAAAAACTAATCTAAATACATAAAAATCAATACAAAGTATCCGGAAATATCAGTAAATGATATGTATAAAATCCACTCATCATTAAGTTAGAATGATCATGAAAGGATTTGAAGAAAGATTTAGTAATAGCAATGTTGTCTAGGATAAAATGGTGTTGTAAAGTGAAGGTCTAAGGTCGAGTATGTGTTTCGGATCTAGGAGAGATAGATCCCTCAGAGGTCACTAGAGGTATATTACCTGTCTCAGGAGTTAGGGGTCATATTTTTATAGATCCTGTTTCATATCTTTATGTTTGGGCATTGCATTTTGCTTCTATGTGGCATACATTGCTTAAGAGTCATCTTGTGTGCTAGAGGTTTCTACTCTTATGAGAGGATACCTCGAATCTTCTTTGGTTTACCACGATGGGGATGTGGTTATAGCTGGGCATGTATTGCCAGTTGGTTGGTATGCATCCCAATTTGCGATTTTGAGATATACGTGACCTGGATGGGTAAGTAGGTGTTGTACACTGGTAGACTACCATAAGAAGTGAGTCTCCTTTTCTATGCCTAATTTGCTTATATTCGTATCTGATATAGATAAACCTTTATATGATATTCTTGTTATATATGCGTTAAAGACAGAAATTTTTTGGTTAAAAGTGTGAAGGGTATTTGGTATGCGTTAGACTTGAGTAAGGAGTCCTCCTAAAAAAATAAAAATTTATGTGCTAGTTGTGAGTAGATGGTAAATGTGCTTCCATCAGAGTATCCCATGTGTGGATTCTGGGTATGATAAGAAGAATATTAATCCTTATTTGGATGGCTTTATGGTAATTAGGATTGATGACCTTTTTGTTTAATTAAAGTTACGAGAGGATCATGAAGATCATTTGTGAGTTGTGTTATTTGTCTTTAGTGGGAATTCATCATTTGAGAAGTTTAGCAAATGTGGGTTGACTTGAGAAGGTTTTAAATTTTGGGTTCTATAGTCTTAAGCTCGGATGTTACCATGGTTCTTACGAGGATTGAGTTCGTAGTCTTTGGATTGGCAAGAGCTACCTAAGGATTATCAAGGGATTCTTGAGAATTGTAAAATCTTCGATTTAGTTAACTCGAAAGGATATATCAATGGTGAAGGATGTAATAAGGGTAAACCATATGGATAGAGATGGAGAATAGATTGACTATAGATCCGATCCTTACCTTACCTAGTGGATGTGAGGACTCTGTGAATTTTAAGTGCGTATTAAAGGAGGATTAGGTTGTGATATTATGAGAAATGGGAAAGTAATAGCGTATGCTTCGAGAAAGTTAACTTAGATAAAGCGGAATTTTCTTATCCTCTACTCGAGAGTGGCTGCAATTGTTTTACGTTATTTAAGTGGGAACCTTATCTTTTTGAAGCTTCCTTTGGGATTTGTTACCGATCCTAAGAGTTTGAAGAATTTAGTTACTCGAAAGGAAGAGATTAGAAGAATATCCAGATTCTTGAAGAATAGGTTGGGTGTTGTGTGATGAATTTCCTTTCAACTTGAGAAGTTTAATTAACCTTAGCGAGTTTACGTATAATAGTAGTTTTTAGTTTAGCATTGAATTGGTAATGTATGAAGCTTGGTATGGAAAAATCATTTGCATGATCCCTCATTTGTATGGAGTCCATCCACTAATGATGATTAGACGGATTGGACTTATGCAGGAGAACCGTTGAGAGTTATTAGAATTGCAGTTCAGGGAATTGAAATCCTAGAGTATTCGGGTTGTGAAAATGTATAGAAGAATCATGCCATTGAGGACTATTTGAAAGTGTAATTTGAAATGCGTGGAAGGTCATCTTCTTTATTTGATCATTAAGGTAAGTCTTTTTAATATTCGGGATGAATTTTCTTTAAGGGGGAGTGAGTGTAATGACCCTAACCCTAGGCACTAGTTTAGCATCCTATTATATGCATTTTATATTAATTGTTGACTTTATGTGCTCGTTTTATGTCTTTAAATGTTTATGAAAAGTTAGGATGGTTATGAAATAACTTTAAGGCTTTAAGGTTTAATGGGAAATAAGATAAAGTGTTGGGGTGAAATTATAATAATTGAAAATAAATAAAATATTATGAGTAGTCAAGGTGTGTTGTGTAAAGATTTGTAAGTTTAGGTGGTAGATTCAATTTCTTAAACTTGGGGGACTTAAGTGAGCAAAGTGGAAAGATCTCCCTTTAAATTAGTCAAATGGAACCATACTTCCCATACCTCCCTCACCTCCTTCTTTAACCTCCCCATTCCTCATCATCTTCTTCATTCTCCTCACTTTTTCCCCATGGAAACTCCACCCTAGCTCTTCCCTTCCAAAAATTATAATAAATTCAATTCCCCTCCATTTGAATATCCGTTTTTACTTTCGTGTTCGTGGCGGCGAGGGGAGCGCATCAAGCCCGGAAGATAAATGTTTCGTTTCACATCAATTTAGTAAGTTATTATGACTTCCTTCTAATAATTGCTCACTTTATGTGTTATTGAATCTATTGTTGAAAGAAAAGGATTTTTGGTAATTTGAATAATGTTAATTGAGTTGAAATGGTTTAGTCAAGGTTGAATTGATTTTGGGTTGTAAAATGGTGATCTAAGATTGAAAGAAGAATGGTATAGAGTAATTGTGAATTTAGTCAAGTTATTTACTTGGGAATGAAAGGAATTAGGACTTAAATGAGCAAGAAGGAAATTACTAGTATGTGGGTTTGTTAAGTGGGTGTTTGGTGAATTAGAATCCCTTCCTTGAAGTTTGAAATGGGTTGGAATGGTTAATTTGAGGTTTGGTCATATTTATTCTAGTTGTGATGAAAGAGTTTTGGAAACATTTTATTTGGGTTTTTAGAAAAAATGAAAAATAAGTTTGAATGACTTTTGTGAGTTGCAAGTTGTTACAATTCCTTTCCTTGTATCTTCATATGTGTGTTTGTAAATGGATTCTTATAATATACTTGTTGTTGGTGAATTTGATCAAGTTAGTTGCTTGGGAATGGAAGGAATTGGAAATTAATTGAGTAGAAGACATTAATAGTATGTGGGTTTAGTTAAAATGGGTTGGAATGGATTATGTGAAGTTTGGGTATAATTTGCTAAGTGTAATGAAGGTGTTTCAAGAGGAAATGGCTAGTATGGTTCCTTTTAAGTGCTGCCAAAAATCTGCATTTGGCTTGATTGGAAACAAAATTGGTAGATTGCTGAAGTTACAACTTCTGTCCTGCAAATTTGTGAAGGGCACGAGTCGTGCCAGTTGGCACGAGTCATGCCATGTCCCAATTCGTTTCCACGAGTCGTTCCTTGGAAGCCCATTCGTTCTGATGAGAAAGATGCTATTAAGGCACGAGTCGTGCCATTGGGCACGAGTCGTGCCCTGCCCAGTTTTTGTTGATGCAATTTTAAAAGCCAATTATCCCTAACCATTTAATATGTATTTTAACCAATTGAACATTATAATTAAAATTCAACATATGGACTATCGAATGATGTCTTCGCAACCAATTTGTAATATAGGAAAGTTGATTATTTTCTTGGCCAAAGGACGTGGAATAACGTATTATCCTTGAACTCTAAATTGGGATATTTCTGGTATTTGTGATTTTATATCATAACTTATTATAGTAAATGTGTGGACCTTGTATGCTGCACATTTTTGGACTCATTGATATATTCTGATATAAATGCTAGGGTTTCCTACTTTGGAATTCCTAAATTGTATTTGTTGAAATAAGGATTTATAGCCGTTGTGCTAATATGTTGAATACTTGTTATAGTATTTCTATCTTTATGATATTCTATTGTTGTAGTATTCCCTACTTTGGAATTCCTAAACTGTAATTGTTTAAACAAGGATTTATAGCCGTTGTGCTAATATGTTGAATACTTGTTATAGTATTTCCATCTTTATGATATTCTATTGTTGTAGGATTCCCTACTTTGGAATTCCTAAACTGTAATTGTTTAAACAAGGATTTATAGCCGTTGTGCTAATATGTTGAATACTTGTTATAGTATTTCTATCTTTATGATATTCTATTGTTGTAGGATTCCCTACTTTGGAATTCCTAAACTGTAATTGTTTAAACAAGGATTTATAGCTGTTGTGCTAATATGTTGAATACTTGTTATAGTATTGCTATCTTCATGATATGCTATTGTGGTATGTATCCCTACTTTGGATCATACATTGTTTGGTTAAGCAAGTATGTTATTACTGTGCTTAGTTATGAAAGTCCAGCTGGTATTTATTTGTTGGGAAATGTTATGGAATTATAATGGCACCGAGCCAAGTTCATTATAATTCGTACATTTGTAACCCGGATTTATCCCTCTTGTGTGGGATTAGTGGGCTAGCATCTCCTTTTGAGGAAGATGGTTCTAGTTTCACTGGGGATACGACTGTGTGTCAGAGTCCCTATGGTACTGTTACTGTTTATGGTTCCGGAACCGGTTCATCAACTGTTGCTGCTGTTCGGATGTGTATATCCTTTTGGAGATAAAACCTTGGCTCAGTATCCTTCTAAGTGTTACTTTATCGTACTTATGTGTTGTGATATATTCATGATGAGCTGGTCGTTGTTTCCAACCGGTATGGGATGGTTGGTGGCAGGGAGCCTCTATTATTATGTGGATATGTCTTTTGATGTGTTGCATCTTGTTTGGCATCTTGCTGCATTCATAATAGCTTATTGAGATTTATTCTCACCCCTTCCCCTTTTACTATTTTAGATTGTGCTGAGACAGGTGACCTGAACCGGTGAGGCTGGGGATAAGAGTGTGGACTTTTGCTTTTGGGACTTGTCAGGTTATGTATATGAGTAGGTTATCTGGGAGTATTTATTAAGTATTACTCTTTTGGAAAGTTGTATATAAAACTCTTTTGTAAAACAAAGTTATGGGGGTCTTCGATGTAATTGATCAGATTATGGTTTATTGAAGTTGTTGTTGAAATTCCTCCAAGTGGAGATATTATTAGTTGATTTATTTTGGCAGTTTGAGAATTGGTTTTCTTGTAAGGTGAAATAAAAGTTTTTAAAAAATTGCAGATGGGTTTCCTTAGTTTGGGCTTCTCAAGCTCGGGACACGCATTAGGTTCCGGGTTGGGGTGCTCACAGGTATGAGATTATAATGGCACTCGAGCCAAGTTCATTATAATACCATTCACTGGTTTCCCATTTTTATCCCCTTCCATTGGCCATGGTTGGGTTCTTGGCTAGCTCCCTTTGAGTGAGTATTCTAGCTATACATGGGGATATGACTTAGTGTCATTTTTCACTTGTTGTTGATGTTGTTGTTTGGTTTCGGAATCTCTTCTTCAGCTGATGATGCTGCTCAGACTATTATATCCTTTTGGGATTGAACCTTGGCTCAGTATCCTTCTCAGTGTTACGTTGTCTCACTTATGTGTTTATCTTACGCACCCTTCTATATGATTGTAAGATTGTGGTGTATATGATGATTAAGTTGGCATATGTTTATATGTTGCAGTTTTGCATATCATATTGTTTCATTCATAATAGCTTACTGAGATTTATCTCACCCCTTCCTTTATTGTTTTTCCTTAGATAAGGGCGAGCCAGGGGCTAGGTCACATTGAGCACAGGTGTAAGTACCCAAATCTGGCTCATGCCTTTCGATTAATTTTCCCGGCAATTCCGGTAATTTTTCCGGCAACTCCCCAGACTTTCCTAGAGTTCCGGAGCAATTCCGGAACTGCTCCAAACCACCTAAGGGGTGAAGGGACTGCTTGGAGCTAAAGAAACACGTTTTGTTTTATGAGGAATTCCCTTCTAGAAGACTGCCACCTTGCATGTTTCTAGAAGGAACTGGATGTGGCTACTTATGTCGTGCGACATACTAGGCCATGAAGACTTCTAGAAGCTTGCCACCTTGCATGTTTCTAGAAGAAAAACGGTTATGGCTTGTTATGTCGTGCGACATACTAAGCCCATGCATGCAACCTATAAATAGAGGCCTTCACCTCTCATTTTGGGCACCCCTCCTTCACTCCTCAGTACCCCTCTACAGAGAATACGCCCAGAAGCCTACTCCCTCTTCCCATATCCCCCAAAATACACACTAATCCTCCCAAATCACCCACCATACAACCAATCTCACACACACTTCCCACACACATCAAGAACCAAAGGTTCTCATTAAACCAAGGCTTGATCTCAGTCCCCGGAGGTTGCTGTTTGAAGGCTCCTATATCTAACTTGATATAGGAAGTCGTGGTCTTCAAGGGTAACGATTTTCTACCCTTTTCCTATTTCTATCTCCTTTGTATATGAGATCTATATGCTAAATGTGTTGATAATGATGTATACTGATTAAAGTTGCATGCTTTAGTATCATATTGCCCAGATCCACATCTGATTGCATCACATTTCATGTAAAAGCCCCGGCTTGGCATTTGTTTTTGCATGAACACTCGAGATGAGTGTGGATCCCTCATATCCACACCCTCTTAAAGTGTTCACTATTGAAATATTTGCTCCCTGAGATCTATTTGTGAAGTAACTTGGCTACATTAATGTCTTGTTACCTCTGAAGATCCCAGCTGTAATGTCTCTGCAAAGTGGCTAAGTATGTCACGCGACATAGGCAGCCTATGTCACGCGACAACTTAAGCCAGTTTGCAGAACCTTCATCTGTCCAGTTGGTAATCTGATTTTTAACCCCCATCATGCTATAATCTGATGTCTATCTGCAATTTAGATAGTATCTATGTACATAAAAATGTCACCCTTTCATTAAATTGCCATTTTTTTTACATAAAGTTGCATTCTTTGCACTAAATATCATTTCTTTGCCTAAAAATTGCATCCTTTGCACTCAAAATCTCTTTTCACAATTAAAGATGCATCCTTTGCACCCAAAAACTCATTTTCATACATAAAAATGCATCTTTTGCACTCAAAATCATTTCTTCACATCAAAGTAGCATCCTTTTAACATCTTTATGCATTATTTGTACCTAAAATACTATTTTTCCACATAAAGTTGCATCCTTTGCATTAAAATCATTTCTTTACATAAATAACATCCTTTGCAAACCAAATATCATCCTTTGTATCCAAAAATGTCATATTTTTCTTAAAAATGTCATTTTTTATCTTAAAACATGCATTCCCCCATGTCCCCATTAGCAACCTTGGAACGGACCGGTGTAAAGATCCTATCTTTACATCGTTTCTTCCATTAAAGGTGCAACAATCTCTTTAGAAAGGGATATACCTTGAACCTATATCTCCGATTATCAATTAGGACGAGCATGAAGCATATATAAGCTCAATCGTCTTAAGGTGTAGGATTGATGGGCTAAGGTCACTCCTTTCCTAAAGAACCTCATTCTGGACTATAAAGAGAGTCCTTCTCTCGATCACGCAAGTCCCGAGGTCAAAATGCGATGATCACAAGTCCAAAGTGAGGACAGGATCAAAATTCCGAATACATAAAATCCAAGAAATCCCGAGCGACAACCAATAAATGGTTTGTACGCCCGGAAGACAACTTGGGACATTCCCTCCCCTTTTATTCAAAAACATGCACACAAGAAAGCACGCAAGCAAGCAAGATAAACGGAATCTAGGGAGACTTGCTACGGCAAGGCACCTTGGGTGAACGACGATCCGTTCTTCCCAAGGGGTAACTTAACCTCCGAACCCATAAATCCTTTTTTTTCAAAGTTTTGAGGAAATCAAAATGGCGTGGCGACTCCGTTTTTCAAATTAAACCGGATGTCTTCAAACTCGCGTGAATCCACAAAATTTGGGCACACATTCACAGTTTGGCGACTCCGCTGGGGACATCCCAAAGGAGAAAAGCTTTCATTTTTAAAATAAACGATACCTGGTATATAGGTGGAAACCACTAACCTTCCTGTATCGCTCCCTAACCCGGGGCTTGGGATAAACGGTGGTTTAACAATCCCACGTACCGGTATCACTTTTCGAAAAAAATAAAAGAAAGCTTTTCCCTTTGAGCGGGTTAGACTCCCATCGCGGATTCCGTTTATCATGCTTGCTTTCTTTGCCTTGCATTGCATCATTTGCATCTTGGGATTTGTGCATACTTTGAATGGGAAACAACCCGAAAATAGCAAAGGAGTGGAACCTGAAAAATTGATCCATGCAGTCGTACGGCTCAATCCTCCTTGGATTCTCGACCTGCGACCTCGGTGGCAATTCCACCAGAAAATTGAGGTTAATCGAGCCCCTGGCAGCTTGGGGCTACTCGGCCAAGATCGATCGGGGCTCCCAGAAAATTTACGTGCTTAACTGTTGCATTTCCCCCATCCCAAAAATCATTCCTTTAAAACACATTTATGAAAATCTCTGTTTTAACTCAAAAAGAAACATTTTTAGGAGACCGCACGCGCACCTGATATATCCTGTACACTTTGCACGTCCTTCAAACCCGGGATGGTTTATCAGCTGCAGTCACGGACAGCCTTACGATGCTCCCGGGCGCGCACGGAATCATCCCAAACTCCCCATGGCAGCCAGTGTCGACCAATGCACAGTCCGTGTCACACGTTTCAAAAAACCGTGACTTTTTTGGTTGGTTTTTGGTCTAGTCCGTGTCATATAGCCCAGTTGCATATCCCTGTAAAGGTCAAGCCTTAGTTCATAACGGAAGTCAAGATCTTTTGCTCAAAGCGAAACTCTGCCGAAATTCCGACAAGGAAAAATCGGTAGAATCTTGACTCCGACATTGACTTTGACCTTGAACCGCACGGAATGCGTAAGAGTCGAGACCGAGTCCTTGCCAAGAAAATCCAAAAGATCTTTCGCTCAAAGCGAAGCTCTGCCAAAATTCCGACAAGGAAAAATTGGCAAGATCTTAACCTGGCATTGACTTCGATTTTGACTCACGCACGACGTATGCAACGAAGTTCAATGTGACATTGTGTCATCCGGCTTTTACCGCCCGACCCATGCCTATTATCTTCTCGGACATTACCGAAAAGTCTAAACGTCAATCGAAATTCTGCCGAAATTCTATCAAGGCTGAAAGACGAGACTTTCCCGGTATTGCCTTGACCATAATTCGCATCGCTCGTGCGTTAAAAGTTCCTATGACCCGCTAGACCCATTAGGAGCGTTCTTTTCTCTCAGTCGGTGGGATCCGCGTGCCCTATAGGACCCTCGCCCGGGGTTGTCCACCCTGGGAGGTTGAAATACAGGTGGAATACGAGGGGCTTATAGACGTAGTGACGGAACCCACTGATCCAGGATCTAGAGTAGTTGCGAAAAAGAAGGGCAAACCCCCTTTTCCAACCAAATAGGAATAAATAAAAGACATTATTTTAAGTAAACTTGAACAATTAACAGAATCATAATTGCATGGTCCTATCTCTGATATCCCTAATCGAGACCTCCTCGGTCCAATTTCCGATTTTTCTATCTTGACCTTTCATGGTCAAATCCTTAATCGAGACCTCCTCGGTCCGATCTCCGATTTTTTTCTATCTTGACCTTTCATGGTCATATTCCTAATCGAGACCTCCTCGGTCCGATCTCCGATTTTCCATCTTGACCTTTCATGGTCAAATCTCTAATCGAGACCTCCTCGGTCCGATCTCCAATTTTTCATCTCGACCTTTCTTGGTCAAACCCCTAATCGAGACCTCCTCGGTCCGATTTCCAATTTTCCCATCTCGACCTTTCGCGGTCAAATCCCTATTCGAGACCTCCTCGGTCCGATCCCCAATTTTCAATCTTGACCTTTCAAGGTCTCATCTCTTCCGATCAATTAGGATTAGGAGAAAGTGTGTTTTGAGTAAAACTTAAGCGATAAGTGCATGTTACTTGAGCCTTCAGCCCAAACACTTACCTTCAAGTCTAAACCTTACCTATCCCCGAGTCTAAACTTTGCCTATCCCTTTCCCGCAGCGAGAAAGAAGTGGGCGAGAATACCGGGTCAGCGGCTTTTCAGTGCAGAAAACCTTAGGTTCAGACAGTTCGGCAGAATCGTCAGTTTTGTCAGCTGTTCGGTCGAAACCTAACGGTTTATTTTATATCCGCAAGCGCACGGGCTATTGTAATATAGCGGGTGCAAGTACGAGTCGATCCCACAGAGACAGGGTTTACTTAAGGGATATTTTTGTCTTTAGAAAATATAGAAAAGATTGGGGGTAGATAAAACTTGTTTTAGAATAATAGAGAGAGCATAAATAGAAAATACTTTTAATTGAAATCTTATAAAATGAAGCATTCTTGGGATTGGAAATCATATGCAAATTCTTATTCATCAAATTGTCATTGTCTTAAATAAAAGGTTTTCATAAAAAGCAAGGATGGTATGTTAGGCCTACGCTATTTCAGGCTAGGACAATAGCGTTTGTATTCTTCACTAATTATGTCCTAACTGTTTGAGAAATCCGTTTATGTTTGCCCCCGCCCGTCACAAACGGGCATTCCTGGCTTATCTCTAGCTGACCATAATTAGTAAGAATCCATTAAGGACGGAAGTCAACATACTTTCCATTAAAGGAACATCCTAGGCCATTCAACTACTCTCGTGATCAATGAACCTAGTTTCTTTATATGGTTCCGTCAATCGAGATTCTCCGCTAGGTACTTCTCTCAATTGATCAATCATACAAATTGGATATCGCCAATAAGTAAGGCATTTAGAGAATGATATAAAGAGATTGTTTTAGATGAAGAAAGAAGACAAGACTAAACATTTTTAGATGATGAATAAGCATGCTTTTGAGTTTCCAACCCCAAGAATATGGGGGATTACTCACAAGCCATTAAATGTATAAGCAATAATAAAAGTTGAGTAAGAAATACTTATGGAAGTAGAAGACAATTGCTGAGAATAAAGCTTCACTTTTATTTCCTTCAAAGTAACTCCAAGAACAATGACTTTGATCTTCAAATTCCTTTGGAAAATTGTTATCACAAGTGTTGTACTTTCTATCTATCTAATATCAGTAGTTTCTCTCTAATAATTCGTATCTAAGACCTGACATAAGGGTCCTATTTATAAATGGAAGGAGACTCTTCAATTGGGTGCCATCAAAAGGTGCCTTTACATCTGCAGTCACGACTTGCACGGCCGTGTCAAGGATTTTGCACGGCCGTGTCCTCTTTGGCGCCAGATTTGGATTTGAATTTGAATTTGAAGACTTGCACGGCCGCTCCAGATATAGCTGCACGGCCGCTCCAAGGTTAGCACGGCCAGGTCACTTCAATGCTCGGCCACTCCATGGGCCAAGATGGCCGGCCATGGCCTAAGTTGCACGGCCGCTCCTGGTTTTGCTGCACGGCCGCTCCGACTGGTTTTCAGCTTGGAGTGCTTATTTGCTTGGTGTCCCTTCATCTTTTTGGACCAAAAATGTCCATGTATCCTTTGTATATATAAAATGACCCTAAAACCTGTCTAAAATGTATAAAACATACCAAAAACGTAAAATCTAATAAAATAACAAAAGTAAGTAAAAAAATACTAAAAACTAAATGAAAAGTGATGATTTAATTGTGTAAAAGTATATAAAAACTAGGATAATTGACTATATAATAGTCACTTATCATCAGCTCAGAGAGTCAGAATGGCAGATTTGACAGAAAACAATGAGGGTACAGGAAATCCGATGATTAGGAAGGAAGAGTTAGTCCTAGCTTTGGAAAATGCACATAAGGTTCATGAAGAGCAGCTGTCACTGCTCATCGGTGCTCTCCGCCGCTATGGGGTTCAGGTAACAGTTGAGTCAAACGGTTCTCTGGTCATGGTTGAAGACGAGACTCCAAAAATAGTGATCTCAGTCCCTCCATCCTATAACCAATACCCTTCGTTATACAGCCAATACCCTCCATCCTACAGCCAATACCTTCCCCCATCCGCATATGATCCCTTGCCAAGGACCACTCCTCCTCAGTCCTTTCCAACATCCCAGGCCATCAGGGCTCCATCGTCCTCAGCTCCTCAGAACGGATCGGGTTTCATCACACCTGTTCCTGAGTTTCAGCAGTACCTGCCGGTTTATACTCCAGCTTCACATAATCAGTTTGAGCTATGTGGCTATGTTCTGAAGCCACTATACCTACCTGAATGCAATCATGAGCTGCTAAAAGAGAGTTCAGATGCCTCAAGTTTTCAGTTGTCACCCACAAGACTTAGTGAATTCACCCGTCGCCACCTCGCCATGGCCGTGATTCCTTCTATAGATAAGAACTTTGTTGCGAGTTCCAGTAACTCGAGAGTCCCCGTTGACCCCCATGTGGCAATATTGATAGAGCAAGTGAAACAAATGCAGGAGAAGCTTGATCTCATGATGAGTACCAGCACTCCTTTGACCCAAGATGTCGAACCAGGCAAAGAAGTGATTCAGCCGTGCAAAATCCAAGTGCCCGAAGTGAGAGAAATTGACAAGGCAACTAGTTCTAAGCTTGAGAAAAGTCTGAAGACACAACCAAATTCTGCATACTACCCCTTTCACTCAAAATAACCACATAGTCACTGATCCTCCCAAACAGATCCCAATATCCCTCAAAGTCCTCCCGTGTTCACTTCCTTCCATCAATATGCTCGATCACCAACAAAGTTCGTCCCCATGACTTTTCCGACCCATTTCTTTGGACAACTTGTTTCTGCTCCAGCTCCTCCCTGGCCTCAGATCCCTCCGCTTCCACCAGTATCATGGGCACATACTGGAAGTCGAAGTTAACGTAAAATGGAAAGCTCAAGCGTCCGGGCAAATCCCAACCGGCGAAGAGTAGCTAGTCTAGGGATTACCTATCCTTGAGTAAGAAAAAAACAATTTCCTCGACCAACTTTCGTAGGTTATAGTGTTTTCCTCTTTCAATCAATTCCTCCACGGACATTGTAATTAATCTTCAATTTTCTATAAAAGAGTCTTCTTCTTTTCTTGCTAGACTTAAGACATTATTTGCACACCTACATTACATTTAATGAAATGGTTTTATTTTATATGATCACTTGCATTGCTCAACAAATAATCTCTCGAAATAATTCACGTTCCGATTAATCAGTGTGAGAAAGTCAACTAATGCCTTCCCCATACACTTTCCTTACCCCACAAAAGGCCTCCATCAAGCCATACACTTTTCCAATCATGCCCCCACCTTCATCTTGACCAAGTCAACGACGGCGGCAACATCAAGGGACAACAAAAGGCCACTCAGCTTTGAAAGATTGACCCCATGTCAACAACAACCCAAGAGCTTGCCTTAGACCTCAAGGGTATCAAGAAAGTTCAAGCAGGGGCTCGCCTTGGCCCTCAGGTGCTTCAGAAAATAAAAAAAATGTAGTGCAAAAAGAGTAATGCCCACTAAATTTGAAAATCCCAAAAAAGGGCAGCCTAGGCAAAAAAAACGGGGTTGCACATAAAAAAAAGAAAAATCTCGGTGCAAAAAGAGTAATGCCCACTAGGCCGAAAATCCCAAAAAAGGGCAAGTCTAGGCAAAAACGTGGTTGCACATAAAAAAAAAAAAAAAAAAATGCAAAGGCAAAAGAGTAATACCCAGCTAGGCTAAAAATCCCAAAAAAGGGGCAGTCTAGGCAAAAAACAGGATTGCACATAAAAATAAAAGAAAATGAGGCCAAGGACCCAACACCGCCCATCAAAAGCTTGACGGACAGGCAAAATCAAAGCTCAGAGAATGAAAGTTGTTGATAACAATGGGGCAGTCGAAGCAAAGCCAGAAGCATTTCATAAGCCTGTAGGCACGTGCAAATCCTTTCTCCCCCAATGAAAGATGAAAATCAGAAGCAACCGTCCAAAATGACTTGGTCAAGGAATCATCCCGAGGCCCACGCCTCATCATCCAATCTTCTCATCTGAGCCTTTTCACTAAAGGAACCACAAATCCCATTTCCCAAAGCCTGAAACAGTCCGGCCGAAGCCGAACTACGGCGACCTGAGCTCCTCACAATGAGGGGAACGTAGGCAACTAGAAATGGTCCGGTCATAAGTATATACGAATTCTCGAAAACCCTGTCTCATCAAATGACCTTTCCCATAAACACAGTCAAATCCCAGAAAACCCGGTCTCATCAATGACCTCCCTATACACAAAACCTTTCTTTCACACCCAGCCGACCTTGATCCGCGACATCAGTTGACTTTCTCCTCGTAACTGATAAGAATGTTAGTTCATATTGAGATTAGTGGTTGAATAACCCGAACATTAATAAAGGGTTTTAAGCAATCTTGTGATCATTGTAAATAAAACAAGTTTTCAGATGTCTTGACAAGTCTTCCTTTTCTACATCTTAGGAAAAATAGTGCTAAACACTGATTTTCTGTCAGCAGGGGGTTCCATACACTTTTACAAACCTTTCTACGCTTATACTCTCTCAAAAGAGTCAAACCCAAAGCGAGTTTTGTGCCTACATCGAATAAGGCCATCGAAATAACACAAAATCGGGATCTATTCCCACCTTTCGAAAAATATGCCCCTGCATGTATAAATTTCTGAGAATCTTTTCTTTCACATCTTCTTAAGGTTGACTGATTGACTAAAGAAAATAAAAAAAAAGAGAGAGAAGGATAGGTTTTCCCTCTTCTACTACAATTCGCATTAGGGCTGCCTCGAAACTCTTCAAGGTTGGGACTTTGTCAAAGCATTCCTTTAAACTGGGGCTTCTTTAGCCATTTTTGGGGTTCGCATCGGGTTCTTCACTAGGTCCCTAGATGGATCTCGGTCTTGGTCGATCAACCTCGGGATCACTTCCGCGGCATCACCAAGTTGGGATTTTTGCTAGGTCACCAGACTGGGGCTCTACCAAGTCACTTCTTCAAAATCTAGACTTCGCCTGCTCAGTTCATCCAACCGGGACTTTGCCAATGAAAGGATCTTTCCTTGCTTTAATAAGGCATGGGGCTTCGCAGAAAGTTTTTTCTTAGACCGGGGCTTCGATAAGTTGCATTCACCCCTCGAAGAAAGGTTTGGTCACTTCGACATCTGCTTTAGTCTTTGGTGGTAAAAGCCTGTCAGCATCAACTTCAAATGCCAGAGTGTGAGAAAGGAACATTCATCGAGACCCGAGGTTTAAATCCACTCTCAGCCCAAGAGGGAATTCTAGTCCACGTTGACAACATCTCAGCAAAAGCAGCAGTTCAGTCCGCACCCAAGGGATACGACCCCACCTGTTTGAAACCCGTCTTAAACAATTCCCAAATACATTCCATATGTACGTCCAGACCCAGTCCCTACCATGTTTCCAAGAAAAAAAAAATCACCCCTAGGCTCAAGTAACGTGCCAATTGCTAATGATAACATTTTCTCCCAAAAGCGCCTCCGTTACTTCCGTTATAATGAGATAACGCCAGGTGACAGTTTTCTAATTGTCAAAAAAAAAAAAAAAATCCAACTTTAGCTACCTCTATCACAGATTGAGAAGTATGCTCAAGTTTTTCAGCTATAGCTGCCTCTATCTACTCGATAGTGAAGTAAGCTTTATCTTTCTCAGGTGACAACCTCCATTAATTGTCAAAATCTCAAGGATCTTAGACATCGTTCCTAACTGTCTAGATGGAGCTTGAACTACGACCAAGGCTTGATTCCTCCGGGATACGTAGGTAGCCTTCCATAAAGGTCCAGCCATCCGACCACTTTGGTCACCTTTTCCTTTCTCCATTCTTCATTGTTGCGTAAGATTTTCACAAAGGTATAGCTATCTGACCATATTGGTCACCTCTTTTGATTTGGCACATTCCTAGTAGGATTGGTTGTTTGACCTCCTAGGTCACCCCATTTCTATCCTTATAGGAAGGGACCAATATATCTTTGCCATTGCCCCAAAGAGACCAGGTAGGTGACCTATTTAGTCACCCAATTCCAACCTGTGTCGGCAATTCCATTCCAATTCCAAAGGCAGTGAAAAGTGCAGTTCAGGCTACTTATGTCACGCGACAAACCTGGCCATATGGCTTACTAAGTCGCGCGACATAATAAGCCAACATCAGACATCAGCAGTATGCTGCATTCCCCAGGGCACTCCCCGACTTGTCATTAGCTGCAAACATCAGTCATTCACTTCTCAAATGCATGAGGGAGGGTTCATTTACCCCATGTACACCCATGCATTCATCTGGAAATCCATTCAAGCCATCCATTCTAGCCATTTACCATACTACCATCATTTCATAAATGTGTGCAATAAAAAGGCTAACAATGTACATACAAACTAAAAGAGACCAAGTCCAAAATATGTTCATAGCAAAAATAACATGATGTTTTCCCTAAAAGGGTACAATAACAAAAAAATCCTAATAATCTAGGGGGGAAGGGGGGCTACTCTGAGTCATCTCCATCATCCTCTCTATCATATTCTCCATCATCCTCTCCATCATCTTCATCCTCGCCATCGTCCTCAGCCTCCTCAGGCTCGTCATCCGGATCGTCAGAAGGTGCCTCGTAGGCTATGGTCCCCGTACGATAATAATCATCAAGCTCAGTGATAACAGTAGAGTCAAGCTCGTAGTCTGTGGCCGACTCAGCTCTACCATCCTCATCATCATCATCGTCAATCTCAATGGGTCCGTGAAGAGGCACATTTGGATTCTTCATCCGAGGCCTCGGTCCACTAATGCCTCTGCTGGTGCCCGCGTCATCAAAGCGGCCCTTCTTCTTTCTCGGCCGGCCAGGTGGAGAGATATCGATCGAACCCTGTGACCGGCACTGATTCTTCCAAAAGCTCATGCCTTTCTGGAGCTTGTCAATCATGCCCACAATGCCAGTATAAGCCCTGGTCAGATGCCTGTAAGCCTGGGCCGATACCTGTTACAAGCAGACATAATAAGTGTCAAAATGCAGTTATTGATAACAGAAAGAGATGCAAGCAATCCAAAAGACGCAAGGAGCGGTACATACAGATCTAGAACCTCGCTGGAGCACCAGATGAGGATGCGTCTGTGACATATCAATATGAGCTCGCCGCATGCGGCCGCCACCCTGGTAATCAATGAAAGTCGGGGGCAAAGGAGGTCTAGCCACATGACCAGTCGAGGGTCTCGCACTCTGAGCACCATAGCCAACTCTGACCTGTGGGGACTGAAGATGCCTAGCCACATACAATGTGTAATCCCCATCCCGTGTAAAGAGATGTGCCGCCATGCCTACGATCAAAGCATCTACATTCGCCAACAGGCGAGGCAGCCACATCCTAGCCGGAGGATCATCAGGGATCCGAGCAGGCATATTGGGCCCATGCTGTCTGTGCACCCTCTCTGATAAGTAAAAGGCATCTCCGGACAAACCCACCAGTAGCTTGCGACACTCTGTCAAGTGCGCAGCATGATCCAAGTCCAAATCGCCATAACGGCCAGTCCAAGGGAACAAACTCAACCTCTGGGGAGTCCCTCTCAAGCATGTCAGCGTATCATGATACGAGGCCGTAATCCTGCACCTCGAACCCTCCGGTGTCCTGGTCTGTCTCCTGGCATTCTTCGTCCACCATCTGAGAGCAGGAAAAGTGGTGGCAAGAAATTCATCCCGGATCTGCCATGCATAACAGCCAAAATACTCGAAGGCCCAAGCCTGAAAGGGAGAAGGAAAAGTCAAAAACAGAAAAAAAAAAATGATAGAGTGAAACGTGCAAAAGTAAAGAAGTCAAGATACCTCGAAAGCCAAATGACAGCAGGTGAAATACTTCGTCTTCCCTCTGCTGACGTCATCTAGAGCCAAGTGCATCTCGGCTAAACCTGCCTCACCCCATGACAGATTCCCCATAGCATCCTGTGCCCTCGAAGCTCCAAAGAAGTGAAATCGTGGCGCAGATGCGCTGTTAATAAACAACATGTCAGAAAAACCCACCCATACGAAAGCTCTCGCCAATCTCTCGGCTCTCAGCCGGCTCTCAATAGGATCATCAACCACAAGGTAGTCCCTACTCTGCTATCCAATCAAGCCATCTAACTCACCCAACTCATATCCATTCCCCTTCTTTATCTGGGGAACGAAACCAAGAAAACTCATAAAATCAGCATCAGCAATAGGCTGGGGCTCAGCTCCCTGTGCAGGCTCATCTATATAGAGTGGCTCATCCGTAAAAGGCAATCCCGTGATGACCGCGAAATCATAAGGTGTGACTGTCGTCTCACCCCAAGAGAAGTGGAATGAATGAGTGGTCTCCCACCAAAACTCTCTAAATGCCCTCACCAAATCCACACTCCTCTGAGTGTCTCCAATGGCCTTCGCCATCTCAAAGAATCGCCCTAGCCCAACGGCATAAATCATGCCCTTAGGCGAGTGTATCTGCTCCTGGCTACCTGGCAAGCTCTGCCATAGCCTACCAATCACCTCTGGAGAACCACGGGTGCGTAATCTCTGCAAGAAAACATGGCACAAGTATGAATATTTCGTGCTATTTCTTGAAATCATCTCAAATGAAAATAGGTCAAAACTTATCATTGAAGAGCATGCATTTTATCATCACATTTCCTAGTTCAATCCATGATTTCATGCAAATTCTTGACAATTCATAGCACAGTCTGGAAAATTCAGTTCAAACCAATTTCACCCAAATCAAAAATTTTCAAAAAAACCTAGGTCACTTACCACATCTTTCTTCCCGACATCTGAGGTATGTTCATCGAGTTGTGGATAGAAATCTCCTCTTTGAGCTTCCGAAAGAAATGGCCTTTGGTTCCTTTGCACCCCCTTCCGTCGAGTAGCTAACTCGGCGTGTTGAGGAGCCCTTTTGGTCGGACGCAACCTAGGAGGCCTTCTCCAATTGAATCGGACTAAAGTTGTTTGATTTCTCTCGATTTCTCTCAATTTCTCTCCGATGGTTTGCTCTCTCCTGCTCCTCGTTGTCGTCTCCCTCCCAATTTCAATTTCAATTGAGTTTCAAATGGCGACTGTGCGAATTTTTAATGAATCTGTCCACATGGCTCGTTATGTCGTGCGACATACTAAGCCCATGTGGCTGGTTTTACAATTTTGCCCCTGAAGGCTTCATTTTACAAATTTTGTCCTCCATAGGCCTGTTGTACCCTTTTATGCCCCTGGCATTTCCAATCATTTCCAATCCAGTTTTCCCTCCAGTGCCCCCGTGGCCTATTTTACAAATTTATCCCTGTGACTCATTTTATTTGCCATTGGCATTTTCAATTTTACTTTCAAATAATTAAAATTATCGGGTACGTCCCGTTTCTATACAAAAATTATCGGATACGTCCCACTTTCTTTATACAAAAATTATGGGTACGTCCCACTTTTCTTTACAAAAAATTATGGGTACGTCCCACTTTTCTTTACAAAAATTATTGGGTACGTCCCACTTTCTTTAAAAAAAATTATCGAGTCCTTCCTACTCCTTTACAAAATCCATCCTTTTTCGCGATCTCCGTTATTCCAAGATGAAGGAATAACATTTCGCTCTATTTCGATCTCCGTTATTCCAAGATGAAGGAATAACATTTCGACCTTTCTCGCGATCTCCGTTATTCCAAGATGAAGGAATAACATTTCGCTCTATTTCGATCTCCGTTATTCCAAGATGAAGGAATAACATTTCGACCTCTTTCGCGATCTCCGTTATTCCAGGAGGAAGGAATAACATTTCGCTCTTTTTCGATCTCCGTTATTCCAAGATGAAGGAATAACATTTCGACTGAGTAAATGCTCGAACTACGACCTGGCTTGATTCCTCCGGGATACGTAGGTAGCCTCCTGTAGGTTCAGCCAATTTGTCACATATGACACCCCCTTTCCCCAGTGGATTCCGAACTACGATTATGGCTTGATTCCCATCCGGGATACGTAGGTAGCCTTTCATAAAAGGTCCAGCCACCCGACCAACTTGGTCACCCAATCCGTCTCGGCATTCGCCAGATCGGATCATTTTCTATCGACAATCCCACTCGCCCTGCAAGTGACGTTGCCGAGGGGCTTCTGTAAGTACCCAAATCTGGCTCATGCCTTTCGGTTAATTTTCCCGGCAATTCCGGTAATTTTTCCGGCAACTCCCCAGACTTTCCTAGAGTTCCGGAGCAATTCCGGAACTGCTCCAAATCACCTAAGGGGTGAAGGGACTGCTTGGAGCTAAAGAAACACGTTTTTCTTTTATGAGGAATTCCCTTCTAGAAGACTGCCACCTTGCATGTTTCTAGAAGGAACTGGATGTGGCTACTTATGGCGTGCGACATACTAGGCCATGAAGACTTCTAGAAGCTTGCCACCTTGCATGTTTCTAGGAGAAAAACGGTTATGGCTTGTTATGTCGTTCGACATACTAAGCCCATGCATGCAGCCTATAAATAGAGGCCTTCACCTCTCATTTTGGGCACCCCTCCTTCACTCCTCAGTACCCCTCTACAGAGAATACGCCCAGAAGCCTACTCCCTCTTCCCATATCCCCCAAAATACACACTAATCCTCCCAAATCACCCACCATACAACCAATCTCACACACACTTTCCACACACATCAAGAACCAAAGGTTCTCATTAAACCAAGGCTTGATCTCAGTCCCCGGAGGTTGCTATTTGAAGGCTCCTATATCTAACTTGATATAGGAAGTCGTGGTCTTCAAGGGTAACGATTTTCTACCCTTTTCCTCTTTATATCTCCTTTGTATATGAGATCTATATGCTAAATGTGTTGATAATGATGTATACTGATTAAAGTTGCATGCTTTAGTATCATATTGCCCAGATCCACATCTGATTGCATCACATTTCATGTAAAAGCCCCGGCTTGGCATTTGTTTTTGCATGAACACTCGAGATGAGTGTGGATCCCTCATATCCACACCCTCTTAAAGTGTTCACTATTGAAATATTTTCTCCCTGAGATCTATTTGTGAAGTAACTTGGCTACATTAATGTCTTGTTACCTCTGAAGATCCCAGCTGTAATGTCTCTGCAAAGTGGCTAAGTATGTCACGCGACATAGGCAGCCTATGTCACGCGACAACTTAAGCCAGTTTGCAGAACCTTCATCTGTCCAGTTGGTAATCTGATTTTTAACCCCCATCATGCTATAATCTGATGTCTATCTGCAATTTAGATAGTATCTATGTACATAAAAATGTCACCCTTTCATTAAATTGCCATTTTTTTTACATAAAGTTGCATTCTTTGCACTAAATATCATTTCTTTGCATAAAAATTGCATCCTTTGCACTCAAAATCTCTTTTCACAATTGAAGATGCATCCTTTTCACCCAAAAACTCATTTTCATACATAAAAATGCATCTTTTGCACTCAAAATCATTTCTTCACATCAAAGTAGCATCCTTTTAACATCTTTATGCATTATTTGTACCTAAAATACTATTTTTCCACATAAAGTTGCATCCTTTGCATTAAAATCATTTCTTTACATAAATAGCATCCTTTGCAAACCAAATATCATCCTTTGTATCCAAAAATGTCATATTTTCCTTAAAAATGTCATTTTTTATCTTAAAACATGCATTCCCCCATGTCCCCATTAGCAACCTTGGAACGGACCGGTGTAAAGATCCTATCTTTACATCGTTTCTTCCGTTAAAGGTGCAACAATCTCTTTAGAAAGGGATAAACCTTGAACCTATATCTCCGATTATAACTTAAGACGAGCATGAAGCATATAAAAGCTCAATCGTCTTAAGGTGTAGGATTGATGGGCTAAGGTCACTCCTTTCCTAAAGAACCTCATTCTGGACTATAAAAGAGAGTCCTTCTCTCGATCACGCAAGTCCCGAGGTCAAAATGCGATGATCACAAATCCAAAATGAGGACGGGATCAAAATCCCGAATACATAAAATCCAAGAAATCCCGAGCGACAACCAATAAATGGTTTGTACGTCCGGAAGACAACTTAGGACATTCCCTCCCCTTTTATTCAAACACATGCACACAAGAAAGCACGCAAGCAAGCAAGATAAACGGAATCTAGGGAGACTTGCTACGGCAAGGCACCTTGGGTGAACGACGATCCGTTCTTCCCAAGGGGTAACTTAACCTCCGAACCCATAAATCCTTTTTTTCAAAGTTTTGAGGAAATCAAAATGGCGTGGCGACTCCGTTTTTTCAAATTAAACCGGATGTCTTCACACTCGCGTGAATCCACAAAATTTGGGCACACATTCACAACAGGGAGGACGTCGAGTTGGGTATGTAACTTTGGAAAGGTATTCTGTATTGGTTTGCATTATGTAAATGTATAACCAATGGGTAGTATACCCAAGACCTAAATATTATGTCACTATTTTGGTACACTTTTAGTGATTGTAAATATTATAAGTAAAGAGTGTAAGTTTTTGGAACTATGTTCCTTGAGTTGTAAATAGTTTTTAAGTGTGGTGTTTGGGTTTTAAGCAATATGTGGTTACTTTCAAATGGTATATAGAAAAGTTTTTAAGTTTAAACAGGTTTTTGTATATTAAATAATTAATAAAGGACATTTCAAAAGTAAAAAGAGAATTTAGACGTCTTCCGAGCGTGTCCCGGACGTGGGGCCAAGTAGGACCACGTATCGGAGCGCATAAGTTGGCATCAGAGCCCGGTTATAGATAGTCTAGAGTGACTACTGTAAGTATCCAAATCTGGCTCATGCCTTCCGGTTAATTTTCCCGGCAATTCCGATAATTTTTCCGGCAATCCCCCGGATTTTCCTAGAGTTCCGAAACAATTCCGGAACTGTTCCAAACCACCTAAGGGGAGAAGGGACTGCTTGGAGCCAAAGAAATACGTTTTCATTTTATGAGGAATTCCCTTCTAGAAGACTGCCACCTTGCATGTTTCTAGAAGAATCTGGAAGTGGCTACTTATGTCGTGCGACATAATAGGCCATGAAGACTTCTAGAAGCTTGCCACCTTGCATGTTTCTAGAAGAATCTGGAAGTGACTACTTATGTCGTGCGACATAATAGGCCATGAAGACTTCTAGAAGCTTGCCACCTTGCATGTTTCTAGAAGGAAAACGGTTATGGCTTGTTATGTCGTGCGACATAATAAGCCCATGCAGGCAGCCTATAAATAGAGGTCTTCACCTCTCATTTTGGGCACCTCTCCTTCACCCCTCAGTCCCCCTCTATAGGGAATACGCCCAGAAGCATCCCCTCTCCTCACATACCCCCTAAAACACACACTAACCCTCCAAATCACCCACCATTCAACCAATACACACACACACACTTCCCATACACATCAAGAACCAAAGGTTCTCACTGAACCAAGACTCAATCCCAGCCCCGGAGGTTGCTGATTTGAAGGCTCCTATATCTAACTTGATATAGGAAGTCGTGGTCTTCAAGGGTAACGATTTTCTACCCTTTTCCTTCCCCTATCTTCATTATATGTGAAATCTCTATGCTAAATGCGTTGATAATGTAGTATTCTGATTAAAGTTGCATGCTTTAGTGTTATATTGCTTAGATCCATATCCATTTGCATATCATTTCATGTAAAAGCCCCGGCTTGACTTGATTTTGCATGAACCCTCGAGATGAGTGTGGATCCCGCATATTCACACCCTCTTGAAGTGTTCACCATTGACAAACTTGCCTTCTGAGATATGTTTGTGAAGTAACTTGGCCATATTGGTGCCTTGATACCTCTGCAAATCCCAGTTGATGAAGCCTCTGCAAGTGGCTAAGTATGTCACGCGACATAGGCAGCCTATGTCACGCGACAAACATGGCCAGTTTGCAGAAACTTCATATGTTCAAGCTGTAATCTGATTTTAACCCTCGTCATTGTGATGATGTGCATCCGAAAATTTTCCCATTTTTGTTTGAAAAAATCAACGAAAACGGAGTCGCCACGCCATTTTAATTTTGAGGGCCAAAACTTTGAAAAAAGCCCGAGATCAGAGATTTAGTTTCGGAGGTCATGTTACACGCCGGGAAGGACGTTAGTGTGCACCCGGAATGCCTCGTAAAACGAGTCTTCCAAGCTGAAAATCATTTGTGTGTGTGTGTGTGTGTTTTGGCCAAAATACTTTAAAACTCAGAAAAGTAAAAATAGGGATATCTTTTCAAGACTTTAAACTGATCCCATGATTTTTTGGGGGATTTTTGGATTGATATTTGGTACTCAAAAGACCTTTTGAAGTTGAGAGCCATTTCTGCCAGAATGAAAAAGGCAGTGGACCTTTGATTTTGAAATGTATTCAAGGGTCTTAAAACTTCATAATCTGGATAAACTCAGAGAATGAAAGTTGTTCTAGACACCTTAAATAAGGTTTGTGCGAAGGAATTTTCCATTTTGGAGAAGATTTGAGGGGTCAAAACCTTCTGGAAACCTCAGATATGAGATCTGGATTCCCAGAAGCTGATGAACTAGCCTCTGAAAGAAAATTTGAAAAGAGGAGTTTTACTCACCCAAAAAATAAAGTAAAAATATGTCTGGAAAGCTCTGGATGTTGGCTACAAAAAGTGTTATGTAGTCAACGCCAAATTCCAAGTTCATCTGTGTCCAAAAATTGAGACAATGGACTGAGGTCTGGGAAAATTGCTACTGGACAGCAACTTCTCAAGAAAGAAAATATGATTTTAAGGGGGGTTTTGCATCCATGCTTGTCCCCATTTCCCTAGGTTTTGGTTAGTGATCACTAGACATTTTAGTGGTGAATCAACTATACCAAACCATCCTTGGGGTACATTAGGACTAAGCATTTCATTTGCTTGGGAAGGGGATTTTTATCCTTTGAAAATGAGATTTTATGCTTGAAAATGGTTTTTAGGGTTTTGAAAATGAGTTTTCTTTGCAAGAAAATAAGAGAACTTGAAAATAATTTTTGATCTTTGTAGAAGATCATCCATGGAGATGGTCTTCCATGGTGATCTTCTTAGATCTAAAGCAAGAAGATGAAGGAACTACATTTTGTAGTTTGAAGATGCATGCATGGATGAGATTTAGGGTTAGGAGAAGGAGGGTTTACCAATCTTCCTTGTGTTCTTGAGTGTTTGGCTTGAGTGTATGAGTGTTTAGGGCTTTAATATGAGAGTGAGTGGATGAGTATGAGTTGGGAAAGATTGGAGAGAAAATGGTGACAATTCAAGTGAATTCTCACTGTTTTCTCTCTATATTTCGCCAGAGGTTCGGTGCAAAATGTGTTGTGGCTTCTTATTTTTGTGACTGGAGGGCTCAATTTATAGCCCTCCTGACTTTACAAAGTCATCCGCGCGGATTGGTCTGCTTGGCGTGCACTGTTCATTAAATGCAGCTCCAGCTTTGGACACAAGGAATAAAATTCAAAAATCTCAGCAGAAAATGTTTTTCAACTTATTTGTTTGGGATTTTCTTAATGCTTTCGCTTTTTGAGATTCCTTGGAAGGTTTAACTCTAAATAGCAATGCCCATTTTACCCTTACTTTGTTAGAAAAGTTAGGATTGTTAGGAATTGTTAGAAATGTTATAACTTTCGTTAATTTTCTAACGAAAATTCTAACAAGCTCAAATTGGAGCACTTACAAGTAGCCCTCGGCGACGGCGCTTTCGAAGGAAGCGGGGTCGTCGATAAGAGTAAGGCTCCATATTTGGCAGGATGATCGAGTGATCGGGTGGCTGAACCTAGCGATAGGCTATCTACGTATCCCGAATGGGAATCAAGCCAGTCGTAGTTCGGGTCTTTGACCCTGGAGATGATGGCGTTTTAGGTGCCTCGAACCTGATGAGCGAGTTCTGCAGTCGGTTGCTGGAAAGAAACTCTGCTGGGGATAAGAGATGACCATCTTCGGTCTGATGGCTATCCGCTCTGCTGGGGATAGGAATGACCATTTTCGGTCTCTGCTGGGGATGATTGCGATTTATCGCTTTCCTAGTGATAGCGTCTTAGGTGCCTCAAACCTTGATGATGGCGTTTTAGGTGCCTCGAACCTTGATGATGGCATTTTAGGTGCCTCGAACCTTGGAGATGGCGTTTTAGGTGCCTCGAACCTTGGAGATGGCGTTTTAGGTGCCTCGAACCTTGATGGCCTTTCGGTGGACTTTGTCTGCTGCCGAAGGAGAGGGTGACCATTTTGGTCGAGGGGCTGGACCTAATGATAGGCTACCTACGTATCCCTAGTGGGAATCAAGCCCTTTCGTAGTTCGAGTTCTTCTCGAGATTTCGTTGGCTTTTGGGATTCCGTTAACTTTGCTGGGGATTTCGTTAGCCTTTGCCTGGGGAAAATCAGACGTATTCGTCTGGGAAATTGGTCTTACGTTTGACTGCCGGGAAGGATTTTGATGAAAGATACGGGATCCGTTATCTTTCTCGGGGAGATCGGTCTTACGTTTGACTGCCGGGAAGGATTTTGATGAAAGATACGAGATTTCATTATCTTTCTCGGGGCACTCGGTCTTACGTTTTACTGCCGTTGGATGATTTTAATGAAAGATACGGGATCTCGTTATCTTTCTCGGGGCACTCGGTCTTACGTTTGACTGCCGGGAAGGATTTTGATGAAAGATACGGGATCTCGTTATCTTTCTCGGGGCACTCGGTCTTACGTTTGACTGCCGGGAATGATTTTGATGAAAGATACGGGATCTCGTTATCTTTCTCGGGGAAATCGGACTTACGTTTGACTGCCGGGGGTAATTTTGATGAAAGATACGGGATCTCGTTATCTTTCTCGGGGCACTCGGTCTTACGTTTGACTGCCGGGGGTAATTTTTGATGAAAGATACGGGATCCGTTATCTTTCTCGGGGCACTCGGTCTTACGTTTGACTGCCGGGAATGATTTTGATGAAAGATACGGGATCCGTTATCTTTCTCGGGGCACTCGGTCTTACGTTTGGCTGGGGTAATTTTGATGAAAGATACGGGATCTCGTTATCTTTCTCGGGGAGATCGGACTTACGTTTGACTGCCGTCATCTTTCTCGAGGAAATCGGTCTTACGTTTGACTGCCGGGGGTAATTTTGATGAAAGATACGGGATCTCGTTATCTTTCTCGGGGAGATCGGACTTACGTTTGACTGCCGGGGGTAATTTTTGATGAAAGATACGGGATCCGTTATCTTTCTCGGGGCACTCGGTCTTACGTTTGACTGCCGGGAATGATTTTGATGAAAGATACGGGATCCGTTATCTTTCTCGGGGCACTCGGTCTTACGTTTGACTGCCGGGGAATGATTTTCTTGAAAGGGGGTTGACTTTGTCAAGTTGGGGACTGAACTGCAGAGTCCTGAAATTTTAAGGGGCAAAAGGGTCATTTTGACCCTTGCAATCCTGTCCGCGCGGAGAGGACCTGAAAATCAGGGGTATTAATTAGGGCCAACGCCCTTTCTCTTCCCCATTCAGTCTTTTCAAATTTGAACGCAGAGAGAGAGAGAGAGGTTCGAATCCGCCATTGTTGGCCTTAGAAGCTTCAAAAATCTTCCGATTTCTTCGATTTTTTGAGCAATGGAACACGGGGAAGGCGCTTTTCAAGGTCAAGGACGTGGCCCGGTAGCGGAGAGGCGATTGGAGCTCGTCCGAATGAGGAGGCATTACAATCTTTCGCAATCGATTGCGGAAGAGCCCTACCCCGATGCTTGGCAACATTGGGCTTCGGATCCGCATCTCCGAACGGTATACTTCGAATCCTCTTGATCCTCTTGTCGATTTCTTGCTTGACATTGATTTTTGGGTGATTTGATTTTTTTTTTTTGATAATTTCGAAAATGACCATGTTCTTGGCCTTGGATTTTGATTTTGATGCTATGCATGTTGTAATGAGTATATGGGTAACTCAAAATGTGCATTTTGCTTGAGAAAAGAATTGACATTTTTGCCACATTTTTTTTTTATCCGAAAATTGCATGTGAAAATTCGAAAATTGTGAATTGTGACTTTGATTTTTTTTTTTGAAATTTGAATCTTGCATGTTGATGATGATTTTTTTTCGAAATTGAATATTGATCTTGATGATATGTATGTTGCAATGTGCATTTTGCTTGGGAAAAGAATTGGCATTTTTGCCACATTTTTTTTTTTGAAATATTGTGAATTGTGACGATGCAATGCATGCATTTTGCTTTTGAAAGAATGGGCATTTTGCCAATATGGGATGTATGTATGTTTAGGATAAATATATTTTTTTTTTGAAAAGTGGGACGGATTTTTCCTCCCGTTGCATGTAAGATGGATGATATGCATGTATGCAAAAATTTTTTTTTTGAGATGATGGATGGTATGCGTGTTATTTTATGAAAATGGGACGGAGTTTTTACTTCCGTAGGAATGCATCTTTTTTTTTTTTGATGAATGCATTGGGATTTGCTGAAAACTGTCTTTTCTGTGAGAAAAATGGGGCTATGCTCATTGTATGCTGTTATGCTGTCGAATTTTTTTTTTTAATGCATGTGTATGCTTTCTTTTTTTTTGTGTAAATGCAAATGCAAAAATTTTTTTGACATTTTCTCTTTCTTTTTTTTTTTTTTACAGGCGGAAACCGTTTTGTGACGGAGCAGCTTGAACAAAATGAAGACTCGAGGATCGGTGGAGTCCATGGTTGAACTGTGGGACCGGCTTCCGGATGCGGGCCGAGGAGCTTTGCCGAGTCCGAGACAGATTGTTGTCGAGACGGGGCTCACGGGAGTTCGTTGAGTGCTTGAGGGGCGGGTCAAGTTCCTTAAGAGCAAGGGCTTGATGTTTGCTCGGCGCAGCACTCGGTGGGACGCGACCCACACCTTTCACTTCTTCCGGGGCGAGGCTACGGTTACGCCCTCCGATTATCTTTGTGATTACGGGCCTGTCCTTTAATGGACGCAGCATTGAGTGGCGGGATGGCTACAACGATGCCGATCCGTGTGCTCTTACGGGATTTTCCCTATTCCCAAAAAGGGGATGGGGATGGAGTATGCCGTGGTCTACGGCAAGATTGTGGAGACCATAGCGAGCTATGAGGCCGGGAGGAGAGGATAGGCGCCGATCGATTGCCGGGGCCTTCTTGTGGTTTGCTTTTTCGAGCACGCTCTTTGGACATGCCGAGGGACGGCGGTCTTTGCCTTGTTGAGGTCCTTGGAGGACATGGAGACGGCCTGAGATGTCTCGTGGGGAGAGGCCGGGCCGGGCGAGCTTTACTTTGCTCTCGATAGGTACGGCCGGAAGGGCTGTGAGCTCCTTGCATCTTGCTTTGAGTTTGCCACTGGAGGTATAAGCTCTCTTTTTGCTTTCCCTCTTTTTTGAGCACGCACTTTTCTTTTACCTTTGGATTGATCGGATTTTTACCTTTCGCAGTATGGGCGTTGGAGTTTTTCCACGTCACGATGTGGCGGCACTGGCGGAGTACGTCGGGCGTATCCGGCCATGCGGTCTTGGTCCAAGCATGCCCGGGAGAAGATAAGCTCCGGGGCGTACGACTCTCAGGTACGCGGATTGCCTTCCTTTGACGGAGGCCGAGACAGATGAGGGGATGATATTCTTCCTCACGGGATCGCTTCGAGGTGGCGCAGCAAGGGCGCCGAGATTTGACCGTGCGGCGGAGGATTACGAGAGGTCCGACTGCGATGCATATTATCTCGGGAGAGAGGGTGACGCGCCGGCATGGCGTGAACTCGCCTTTGAGGACACCGGTGGAGCCTCCCGCCGATATGATGCACCCGAGTGATCGGTCCGTGACTGGGATGATTACCGAGCCGGCCAAGACTTCTCGGATTTTGTGGCGATTGAGCCATATGCGACATTCGTCTTGAGGAGGCCGAGGATGCCTCGGGTTACGGATAGGGAGGGGCTTGGGATCCCGCTACATTACCCTCGGACGGATTTTTCATATATCCAGGATGGGGTCCGATTGAGGGTGCAGATCCCTCAGCCTGAGCGGCTTCCACGAGCTTTCCGGCCTCGTCCGGGTATGAAGGTATGGCTTTTTACGCTTCTTTCTTTTGTTTCATCATCTTTAGCATCACTTCTCTTTTTTTGACGCTTTTGCTTTTGTGCAGTTTTCGGAGGTGGTCGTCGAGAAGCTGACGAAGCAAGTGATCGGAGCCAAGAGATTCATCAGGAGGATGGTCGCTTGCGGGGCTCCTCGAGCTAGAGAGAGGCGACCACGGCGGCGCCCATCGGACGGGAGGCTTCCCTATTCGCTCGTAGACTTCCTCGAGACTCCTTTGTCTCCTTTCCTTGATCCCCGCGCGGTGTTGCCTTCGGATCACGTCATTCTCGGGGATCCACACGGGCGAGGACACGTATGGCGGCATGGCGGGTCGTCTTCGTATGTCCGAGTCCGACGCCTTCACCTTCGGATACGATTTTTCGCGAGATCTCGGCTTGCCCTATCGGAGCGTGCCGGTTGGTCCCGATGAGCCTCTTTGCGGAGACGAGGACGATTCGAGCCCGAGATTTTCGGGGCTCTGAGGAGGCGGGCCCGAGTCGCAAGAGGGCCGGGCGGACATCGAGCTGGAGACTCCGATTGATTTTTTTTTTTGAGATTTGAGATTGAGATTTAGATTTGTACAGCTTATGCACATTTTTTTTTTCTTTTTGGATGTAATAATTTAGGATTTTATTTATGTTTGTTTGTTTGTTTTTTTTTTTATGCACACTCTTTTTTTTTTTGGAATGTAATAATTTAGGATTTTATTTTATGAATGCAATGCAGTATGAATGCAGTGTTGCATGAGCCTTGGTTTTTTTTTTTTTGCAAGGGTGTTTGGTATATGGACTGGTTTGGGGAGGTTTTTTGCACAGGTCTCGAGCAACCGGGACGGAATATTCCTCTTTTGGTGTAGCAGCTTGGGCTGTTGCAAAGATTTTTTTTTTGGCAAACTCATCCGCGCGGATAGGGACAGCTTCTGACATTGTCCTTTAATTTTGGTTCAGACCTGGTCTTGCTTTATTTCAAATTCAAATATCCTCTTCAACCTCCAGTCAAACAGCCATTTTCGGGAGAAAGAGAGAAAAACCATGGAAAACTTTAGAAAAGCTCCATCAAAATTGTCCCAAGAATCCCAAATGTCATTCTTCAACAAGTTCAAGGATTGGTCCCGGGAGATTATGCATGAGAGGAGGTCCTTCTTTGAAGAAAGGTACAAGGTGAGGTGCTTATGGTCTCTCAAGGAATTGGTTCCGGATTACGACCTCTTGAGAGCTTCTTCATCATTTTGGGATACTAGAAGGCATGTCTTTTGCCTTTCCTTCAACGAGATTGTTCCGGTCGAAGAATTTCGGGCCTTGCTTGGAGGTCCGGAGGTGGAAGAGATAGCGGTTCCTTTGCCGGAGGGGCTTCTTTTGTTGACGGATTGTGCGTCCTCCTTCATCTTTCCCCGGAGGAAAGCGCAAGGTATGATCCGCGGTCCCGATCATTTCGATATTTCCTGGGTCTTCCCAGAGGCAGATTTAGGGGCCTAGGTTTGGTGGATGATGCCTATTGGGATGCCTTTGCACTTTGTATGTTTGGCACCTGTTCATGGTCTATTCCTTTGGGATCTGCCATCGGTCTTTCTTTGGATGTTGTCGTTCACTGTCGCACAGGCGAGAGATGTCGTTCCTTTGATTACAGGGAGACTTTTCATGCTCTCGACAGATTAGCTACGGAAGGCGGTATATGCACGGGGCGGCCCGTTCCTCTTGACCACAGTGGGCGATGGAGCGTTTGGGGGTTCTTCGGAAACCTACGATATGATCGAGCCTTGGACTTTTGCCGGGAGAGGTGTTGATGTAGATTTTGATGATCGGGGCTCGTGGGAGCGTTGGATGGCGGGTCGCCGGGCCCGAGAAGATATCGAGATGGTCGGTGCCTCATTGGCGGGTGGAGACTCGCGAGTTCTTCGGGATGGGTCTCCCGTGGTCATGCTTCGGGGCTTTCTCGGTCCGGCTTCTATATTCCGGCTTTAGTCGAGACAGTTTGGCTTGGAGCGAGGTTCCTTTGGAGGGCTTTGATGATGTAGCCACCGGGGTGGTGGCTCCTGTTTCTATGGATGATCCCTCGGTGTTTCCATTTCTTTCCCGAGCATGGAGGTATGATGCCTTTCCTCCTCGGGTCATTCTCGGGCGTCAGAGGCCGGTGTTCTGACCACTTGGTACCTGGATTGGTATGAGAGGCATGCAGGAGAGACTCGGGTGGCTATTTTCGGACGGCGTGAGGCCATTGTGGGTGCGGAGGACATGTTTACGAGAGGAGGAGGGCCGAGGCGAGGGCCAACCCTCATGACGGGAGCGGAGACGCGCGTGACCGACTATGAGGCTTACGTCAAGAGACGGGAGAGGAGGGCTCCTATGCTACCGGCTAGGCTACGGGAGATGAGAGATGACGCTAGGGCTACTAAGGCCCCTGACGGAGGCTGGTTTGATAGATCCTGTTCCTATACCGAGCTTGGTAGGAGGAACAGCGACATCTTTCCGGTTCGAGAAAAGAAGACTCGAAGGGGAAGAAGAGGGGAGAGGCCGATGCGAGTGGCTTGGAGTGACTACGAGGTTTCCGAGTATCCCTTTCTTGTCATGGCGGACACATTAGTTTGATTATGTATCTTAGTTTCTTTTAGCGAGGTTGCCGGTTGTAGGAATGAATCGGGCTTAGACTCATCAAAAAGTTTTTTAACTTGTAATGAATATTTGAATTGCTTTAGAGTTTTTCGAGACGCTTTCATGGTACGATCAATTGTATTGATGTCAAAGTATGACTTTTATTTGTGCTTTAGACCGAACCGTTTCCGCCGCCTACGTTCCCCTCATTTTGAGGAGCTCGGGTCTTCGTAGTTCAACTTTGATTTTTTTTTTTGTTGTTTTTTTTGTTTTTTTTTTTTTTTTGTTTTTTTTTTGTTTTTTTTTTTTTTTTTGTTTTTTTTTTTTTTTTGTTGTTTTTTTTTTGGTGCAACCCTGTTTTTTACCTAGGCCGCCCTTCTCGGGTTTTCAACCTAGTTGGGTATTACTCTTTTAGCACTTTTCCTTCTTTTTTTTTTTTTTGTTTTACGCGTAGTATCTGCGCAGCTTGTCACCATTCACTGGGTGTACAAAGGGATTCCCGTCGAGGTCTGCAAGTTGCATGGCTCCTCCGGAGAAGATCTTCTGGACGACATATGGCCCGACCCATACGGGCTCCCATTTGCCGAGGGGTTGATACGGGTAGGGGGCTTTTCTTTTAGAACGAGATCACCTTCTCGGATCTCCCGATGCTTTACTTTCTTGTCGAAGGCTCTAGCCATTCTTCCTTGGTAGGCCCGGATGTGCTCCATGGCCTTCAATCGGCGTTCGTCTAGTAGGGCCAATTCGTCATGGCGACTCTGGAGCCATTCGACCTCGTTGATCTGGCTTTCCAACAGTATACGGAGCGAGGGGATCTCTAGCTCGATTGGGAGTACGGCTTCCATTCCGTATGTGAGGGCAAACGGTGTTTCCCCAGTTGCCGTTCGGCCCGATGTTACGTAGCCCCGAGTGCCAGTGTAACTTCTCGGGCCAATCTACGCCTTGGACGGCCATTTTCCGGATGATATTTTCCGAGAGTCTTGTTTCTTTGCTTCGAAGGCTCCGTTGGTTTGGGGCCTGTAGGGAGATGACTTGTGACGGGTTATTCGGAATTCCGCCGGCGGTTTTCACATTCCCCTTCGAAGTGGGATCCATTATACGAGATGATTTCGGCTGGCAACCCGTATCTGCACATGATGTTTTCTTTGATGAAGAGGGCAACTTTCCTTGAATTGAGGATTTTGTAGGACTTTGCAGAGCATCCTTTCCGATTCCTTCAAAGAAATCACCAATCTGCGTCTCTTTAGGCTCTTCCGCAGTTCCCAAATTCACACTCGTCAAAATCTCTTTGGCAGCTTGGGCTCGATTTTCCTCTTTCCGGACAACCTGCTTAAAGATTTTTTTTGTTGTTTGATTTTTTTTTTCGTTTAATGTGTCTGCTTCTTTATCTAATGAGTTATTATTAAGTGTTTTTTTTTAATTCGTCATTAGTTAAAGTGGCAATCAAGGGATACTCAGAAAGGTTCATCATTTCATTGAAGACGAAGGGGAATACAACGTTCGCTACAGACTCGTAGTCTTCAGGCGTAAGGCCGTCGGACGACCCTAGAGACTAGATCTTAACAGAGAGAAGGCGGGAGGACTTGTCCTAGATTGACACAAAGGGACGGGGGACCAATCCAAGCTTGGTGATCATTTCCTCCTTGGTCGCGGACGGGCTGAGAGGTTTTCCCAATTCTTTAGCGGCATCATGTTGGTAGCCTCATGACTCGGGAAGCTGTCTTTGTTTTGTTTTCCTTTCTCAATTGCCTGCTATCATCTCTTGGACCGAGCCGAGATCAATCGTGTCCGGCACACTGGACTTCTTCTTCGAACAATTCTTTGCATAACCGGACCATCCCAATCATCGAGGGAAATTAGTGGCCTTAGCTTTTGGCATTGTCGGTTCGAATTCGGAGTTTCGGATCTTCTGGGCGTAGGAATAGTGGTTGTGAGCTTCTCGAGCTGTTCCACCGGAGTCGAGCACGCCTCGAAGGTATACTCACTCTTCATGGCGGTGGTAGCCCCGGGTATCTTGGGTAGGTCCGGGAACATTCTACGGACCGGGTTAGCCTTGGTTCCTCGAACTTGTTGAGGCTATCCTGTAGCTTTAGCCATCCTGCCGTAGGAGTGGGCTCTGTGATGTTTCCTGGTTGTGTGGGACCCTTTACAAAGTAGTCGGCCAAATTAGGGTGAAGGGGAGAGATTTAGGGTTGTCGGCGGGACCTTTCCTGTGGCGGCTTCAAATATTTTTCCCTTTGCGGTGTCCATTGGGGAGGCCTCATATCCCGTGCCGTGGCGAGTATTACGTCCTTTCACTTCGATGAGTTTGTGAGTTCCTTGTTGGTGCTTCCCAGGCCAGGAGGCCGGAGTAGATAGCTCATTTTTCTCATCATTTTCAAGACCGGTGGGATTTTATCCCGAGTGACCGTCGAATCTATGTTGCACACTTGGGCCTTGGGAGGCTCGGCCGTGAAGCCCGTTAGCATGAGACCTTCCTCGTCATGTTTGATTTCGAATAGGTATTCCGCCCGTATCTGTGCCCTCTAAAGTGACTAAATCTCCGTAAATGGTCGTCGGATCCCCATTCGAGACAATTTCACACACTTTGGTGGAGGCTTGAGGCGACCCCTTTGACTTGGTGCGGCCAAGGTCTTCCCAATGGGGGCATTGAAAGTAATCGGGATGTCGATAACCCGGAATTCCACGGAGTATCAATTTACATCCAAACCGAGAGGTCTAAAGTAGCAACTCAGAGGACTTTGCTCGGGATGTTGAGTCGTAAGCTTTGATTGTGAGAGAAGAAGGCTTCAAGTACGTAGTCTTGATATCAAGCAAGCTCATGATCTTTGCGGGAAGAATGTTCATTCCGGACCCATTATCAACCGGGACCCGAGGAGGCGTCGTTCATCCAGTGGGTGTGATGAAGAGAGGCTCATTATGATCGGCCCCAAATTGAGGGAGGTCGAGATCCGTGAAAGTGATTATGTTCCCGTAGTGGATGTTTCCAATCGAGTGTACCACATCATCGGGAGTAGCATCAATAGGCACGAGAGTGCGAGCCGGGCTTTCTTCCGGCTTCGGCTTATGGGGATAAGACGAAGTGAGTAGAGACCGAGAGGGAAATGTTGGCCTCGTGTTTGCTTCAAGCTGGGTGAGCACGGGGTCCTCTTTTTCGGGATCTGGAATTTCACTGTCTTAGCATAGGGGCGGCGTTCTTCTTTCGGTGCTTGATACATGGCCTTCTTATACGCCTTGGGATTTCCTTGGAAGATCTGCCCAGATCGGGTTAACGGATTAACTTCCTCATCGGTCGTCTCTTGACTGGATTTCTTCAATGCTGCTAAGGTCAACGGGGAGCCCTTTTGGCTATAGGCCCATTGGTTACGACGGAGTCTAGTGACAGCTGAGGGCCGAGCCGTGCATGCCCCTTCCCCGGGGCGGCTCCTTATAATCGCTTCCCAAGTCACAAAGCTTTTGGGTTTGGGGTTGTGTTGTTGCCCTCGATGGCCCACGCAGCTAGGGCGTCCTCCGATTCACTCTCACGGCCGGCCTTGCTCATTGTTATCACGCAACAAGAGTCGCTATTGTCGGGGCTCGGCGGCTTTTCAATTTCATCCCTTGGATGGCCCACGTAGTTATATGGCTATCGGCCTCCATTTCATCGTATATCCTTTTTCTTTCAATCCTGCAAGTAGGCGGCCACAAGTGAAGGATAGGCAACGTTCCCTCTTCGGAGTTTGATGTAGCGGCTCGATAGATCTCGTGTCCAAATAAGGAGCACCCGGGGTCCATTGTCAGCACTCGGAGCAATTAGGAAGGCGTCATGTGGATTCATAGGTATGAAGGCCACTCGGGAGACGTTCGGATCGATAACCCTTTTCGGTGATTGCGTGCACTCGGCGCTCGAGCGGCCCGGCGTGACCCTTACGGTTGTTATGCCATCCTCTCTCGGGAAAGAAGAAAAGATCCGATAACGTTTACGAATTCTTCATCTTCCGGTGGCTGAAACCCTCCATTTTCGACCGCTGCTTCAATAAACCCTTTCCATTCACCGGGCCAAAGTTCTTATAAGGAACGTTGTGTTCTAAGATTTCGGATATGTACGGATGCAGGTGCGGGCTTTTGTCCCTTATCCTCTCGGAGTATCCGGCATGGCTACAAATGCATCTTACAAGTGACACCTCGTAGGGGGTCTGGTCTCCATTGCACGATCCGCATTTCCTGGCGGTCCTTCGTCGTTGCTTGCACGACAACCAACCATTGTGCCTGGCTCCCATGGGCTCATTTCGCTTGATTGTTCCAGATTGTTTCGGATCTGGGGCCTCGGTTGACTCTTCACTCTCGTCATCATCATCATCATCATGTTGTCATCGGAATCTTCTTCCCATACTACCGGGATTTCGGTGAGAGGAACGTCGATCAAACCCGTTGGGGAATATGGGTGCGTGCAGCCGCAAAAATTGTCATATGTTCCCATTCCCGGAAGTGGTAATTGTGACTCATCTTCTCCTCCCGTAAATTGCGGGGAAGAGTGAGAGGGGGTGGCACGTATTGGACACCAGGTAGGATATAGAAGGAATCCTCCTCTTCCGATTCTTCACTGTTCTCGGGATCATATTCGGGCTCTCCCAAAGCCAATTTGCAGAAGTGTACTAGCTCCAGACGCTCTTCGGCCTCTTTGCTGATAAGCCCCAGTACGGGTGCTCGCCGGAAACTTTCTTGCTCAATCTTTCTTGACTGTTCTAACCATCTTGTATAAATGGTTCTTTCATGTTCTGAGCGGAACAGCCCCAGTTCTTCAGTATTGGCCTTCCCTTCATCCGAGAAATAGTGGGCCTCGTATTCTTGCAAGGAGTCTCTGACATGAGACCAAGATGGGTTGATTCGTTCGATATCCTCAAGGCGAGGGGAATCCGAATTCGGGATCCTCGACGAGGTTGGCCACGGGTATTTGGGGACTTTCATCGGCATCTTCGTGGGCGTGTGAAGATTCTCCGCATTCAATCATATTTACTGATTATGGTTCCGTGGCGGAGGATTTTTGGCTGTGTTAGGCCCCTCGGGGCCTTCCAACTTTCCTTGCTCTATTAGCCTCTCGAATGGCCTTTTTTCGAGTAAAGCAAATGCCGCCGATGTCCGTGAGCTTGATGAAAAGCACAATATTTTGTAGTATCCACGGGAGCATTCGGATTTCCTGGGGTTGGAAATTCTCCAAAGGCCGCAAAGAAGCCTTCTTTCACCGGTCCCTAAAGATGTCATTCGGAGGCATTCCAAAGTTATCGAGATTCATGACCCGCGGTCCTGGGCTCTGGCCGCTTTTCCGGGAGAAAAAGGAGTCGTGTTGTTACATTCCCGTCCCGCATAGTTAATCATCTCTTTGCCTTTAGCGGGAGCGAGGGCAAAGTGTTTGCAGGAGGAGCCCGATATACGTAGGCGAGTGCGGCGGCCGGTTGCTGATTGTAGGCCTTTTCAAACTTAGGCTGCAGAGTTAACCATGGCCCGTAAGTCTCGAGTATGGGAAGTGACCGAGGGAGGCTCTCGAGATGTGGTTTCAAGCATGACTGGAAGATGTCCAATTGTTCCTCTTCGGAAGGAGGGATGGCCATTTCACCGAGTTTCGCATTCCACCGCTTGTAAAAGTCCCCAACATTCTCATCAGGGGCCGCTGTTGCTTTGTAGATCAACCCTATTTGTTTCCCATTCCAAGTTGGCCTTGTACTTTTTACGTGAAGGCATTGGTAATCTGGTCCCATGTAGCCCCGGCTTCGGGTTTCAAACGGAAGAACCACTTTAAGGCACTGGACTTCAAGGATAGACTGAAATAGTCGGCCAAGCTTGCTGATTGGTACATCCTTTGGCTTTCATCGCCAAGGTATATGTGTCCAAATGGGTTTTCGGACATGCGGTCCCATCAAAGAGATCCAGATTAGGCATCACGAATTTGTGGGGCGAGAGGAACAATGGAGTCCGGGTGCAGTAGGCCGGAAGGCGGACTTCTTGGCGATCGGTTCGGCGATCTGCGCTTTCATTTCCTTGTGTTGTTCCATGAACCGGGCCGGATGAGGGTCTTGTGGCGGAACCATGGCATTCAAGCTAGTGGGTGAGCTAGAGAGAGGAGCTACCACTGGAGGCGGACCGGTGGAGGGAACGGCCGATCCGGGGACGTAGGTGAAAACCTGTCTGGGGCCGGAGTTACCACCGGGAGCATGAGTAGGAGCCTGAGCAAAGGGTAGAACTCTTGCGGCTTCGTTGATTTTCAACTGGCAAAGTAGGTGGGGCAGCCCCGATGTAGCCGGATAACTTGGATTTCCAGAGTGGGGCCCGTAAGTAGGCTTGAGTGCGGGAGCTGTCCCCGGATTGTTGAATTGCATGGCTGCCTGTGGTGAAGGTGTGTAACCGGGAATGCTGCGGTCCTGGTGATTCGGATGACACCGGGATGGAGGCTTGGTAACCCATAGAAGTCTGAGTGAGGAATGGATTTGTGTGAGGAGCAGGTGAACTAGTACTGTTCGAGGAGGGGCTCTGGCTGTGGCCCAGGAACCAAGTTGTGGCGGCATTCCGAACCGTGGCCTTCTTGTGAAGGTCCGGATTGATCGGTTCCGAACCGAGGCGGGATCCCGATTAGCTGTGGCATTCCGAGATAGCCCCAACCATGAGAAGACATTCCGTCTTGATTTTGCCCCCATCGATTTGTGCCGTCGGGCGCATGGATCCGGTGGTCTCTGTGGTTGGGGAGCCGGGCCGACCCGAAAATCGAGGAGCATGGGTTACGGTAGTGGCACCATAGGAGGTGGGTGGCGGCATCCTGGTGTAGTCGTGGCGACCGAGAGTGGGGTTGGCATCCTCGTCTTCTTCCACGGTGAAGGTGCCATCTCCTGGATTGAGGTGGCGGCCAGACCGTGACTCTTAATAGCCTCCATAAGGCTGTTTAGCCGTGCTTCTGTCGTAACCTCATACGTTCTCGCTAACCGATTCCACCGTTGCTCTGTGCGAGGGGTCCGGGAGGCGGAGTGACGTTATCCCCATCATTACCGGCGATGCGGACATTCGAAACCCGGAGTCGAAACAAACGGTGAAGCCGACGATGCGCTTGACTCTTCCCAGCTGATCAAACGGTGACCCGGTGCCCGAAACCAAGCTTTGTGCGGAGCTGCGGGGGAAAAGACACGAGGGTTCAGATGTCCTGGAATGAAGGAGGGTAGGTGTTTGGGCTTTGGGCTCATGCAACATGCAGTTATTTGTTCACATTTACTTAAAACATGTTTTATTAACCTAATCGGTTGGAAAAGATTGCTCTTCTTTTCGCAAACTACTCTGATCCTGGATCGCTGGGCCCCGTCACTACGTCTATAAGCCCCTCGTATTCCACCCTCCGTATTTCGACCTCCCGGGTGGACGGCCCGGGCGAGGGTCCTATAGGGCAAGCGGGTCCCACCGACCGAAAGAAAACGATTTTAAAAGTCGCGGGTAATCGAGTCTTAACGAGCATTCGATGTAAAATTACGGACAAAGCCGACGTCGAAAGTCAAGATCATGTCCGAGGGCTCGACGAAAAGTCGGCATGATTTGGGACCGATAAGCGTCCACAATTGATCTTGACTTGTCGTCGGTTAGGCCGTAATTAGGCATGGAATAATCATTAATCCTTGATGACTCGGTGTCAATGCTTTGGGAGTCGATGTATAATTTGTGCCGGTCGAGCCGAAGTCAAGGCGCCGGTCAATATCTTGGTCAAAGTCTCGCGGCGGAAAACCGGCGAAACTTCGGCGATTAGGGTCCCCGAATGATATTGAGTCGGTATGCCGACAAAGGCTTGAAAGGAAAGGTCTATACACGTACGGGGCATGACACGCACCAGACTAAAAACCAACCGGTCTCGGACAAAGTGTGTCACGGACAAGTGCATGGTCGACACGAGGCTCCATGGGATGTTTGGGTAGTCCCCTGCTCATCCGAGAGGCGTAATAAGACCAAACGGACCGCGACAAGGATTTCCCGGGTTAAGGACGTAGTGTGCAGTGTACGGTCACGTGCGCGTAGTGTGCAAGCAATCTATATTCTTTTTCTCTCGAGTAAAATAGAGATTTTTTATGTGTCTTAAAAATATGATGCATGATTTTTTTTTTTGAGAATTTTCTTCTTCCTTTTTTTTTGAAAATCCTTTTTTTTTTGAATTTTTTTTTGAAATTTTTAATGAGCACATAAGCACGTAAGCACGAAAATTTCGACAGTTAGGGACATTATATCGACAGTCAAAATTTTGACTTTCTCCGAGGCGGCCAAAACAACATGAAAACTGTGCAAAAATCAACACACACACAAAAATGATTTTCAAAGCCGGGACGGAAGCTTGACCCTCAAAAGCTTTTTTTTTTTGAAAACGGTGATACCGGTACGTGGGATTGTTAGACCACAATTTATCCCCGACTCGTGTTAGGAGGCGATAACGGGAAATTTAGTGGTTTCCACCAATATACCAAATACCATTTTTTTTTTAAAAAAAAGCTTAGTCCCCAGCAGAGTCGCCACTGTGACGATGTGCATCCGAAAATTTTCCCATTTTTGTTTGAAAAAATCAACGAAAACGGAGTCGCCACGCCATTTTAATTTTGAGGGCCAAAACTTTGAAAAAAGCCCGAGATCAGAGATTTAGGTTCGGAGGTCATGTTACACGCCGGGAAGGACGTTAGTGTGCACCCGGAATGCCTCGTAAAACGAGTCTTCCAAGCTGAAAATCATTTGTGTGTGTGTGTGTGTGTGTGTGTTTTGGCCAAAATAAGTTGAAACTCAGAAAAGTAAAAATTGGGACATCTTTTTAAGACTTTAAACTGATCCCATGATTTTTTGGAAGATTTTTGGATTGAGATTTGATACTCAAAAGACCTTTTGAAATTGAGAGCCATTTCTGCCAGAATGAAAAAGGCAGTGGACCTTTGATTTTGAAATGGATTCAAGGGTCTTAAAACTTCATAATCTGGATAAACTCAGAGAATTAAAGTTGTTATAGACACCTTAAATAAGTTTTTTGGAAGGAATTTTCCATTTTGGAGAAGATTTGAGGGGTAAAAACCTTCTGGAAACCTCAGATATGAGATCTGGATTCCCAGAAGCTGATGAACTAGCCTCTGAAAGAAAATTTGAAAATAGGAGTTTTACTCACCCAAAAAATAAAGTAAAAATATTTCTGGAAAGCTCTAGATGTTGGCTACAAAAAGTGTTTTGTAGTCAACACCAAATTCCAAGTTTATCTGTGTCCAAAAATTAAGACAATGGACTGAGGTCTGGGAAAATTGCTACTGGACAGCAACTTCTCAAGAAAGAGAATATGATTTTAAAGGGGGGTTTTGCATCCATGCTTGTCCCCATTTCCCTAGGTTTTGGTTAGTGATCACTAGACATTTTAGTGGTGAATCAACTATACCAAACCATCCTTGGGGTACATTAGGACTAAGCATTTCATTTGCTTGGGAAGGGGATTTTTATCCTTTTGAAAATGAGATTTTATGCTTGAAAATGGTTTTTAGGGTTTTGAAAATGAGTTTTCTTTGCAAGAAAATAAGAGAACTTGAAAATAATTTTTGATCTTTGTAGAAGATCATCCATGGAGATGGTCTTCCATGGTGATCTTCTTAGATCTAAAGCAAGAAGATGAAGGAACTACATTTTGTAGTTTGAAGATGCATGCATGGATGAGATTTAGGGTTAGGAGAAGGAGGGTTTACCAATCTTCCTTGTGTTATTGAGTGTTTGGCTTGAGTGTATGAGTGTTTAGGGCTTTAATATGAGAGTGAGTGGATGAGTATGAGTTGGGAAAGATTGGAGAGAAAATGGTGACAATTCAAGTGAATTCTCACTGTTTTCTCTCTATATTTCGCCGTAGGTTCGGTGCAAAATGTGTTGTGGCTTCTTATTTTGTGATTGGAGGGCTCAATTTATAGCCCTCCTGACTTTACAAAGTCATCCGCGCGGATTGGTCGCTTGGCGTGCCTTGTTCATTAAATGCAGCTCCAGCTTTGGACACAAGGAATAAAATTCAAAAATCTCAGCAGAAAATGTTTTTCAACTTGCTGTTTCGGGATTTTCTTAATTCTTTTGCTTTTTGAGATTCCTTGGAAGGTTTAACTCTAAATAGCAATGCCCACTTTACCCTTACTTTGTTAGAAAAGTTAGGATTGTTAGGAATTGTTAGAAATGTTATAACTTTCGTTAATTTTCTAACGAAAATTCTAACAAGCTCAAATTGGAGCACTTACAGTCATGCTATAATCTGATGTCTCTCTGCAATTTAGATAGTACCCATGTAAATAAAATGCCATCTTTTCATTAAAATACCATTTTTATACATAAAGGTGCATCTTTTGCACCTAAAACCCATTTTCATACATAAAAAGCATCCTTTGCATAAAAATTGCATCCTTTGCATTCAAAATCTCTTTTCACATTAAAAATGCATCCTTTGCACCCAAAAATCATTTTCATACATAGAAATGCATCCTTTGTTTTCAAAATAACATCTTTATGCATCATTTGCACCTAAAATGCTATTTTTCCCATAAAGTTGCATCCATTGCATAAAAATCATTTCTTTAAATTAAAAAGCATCCTTTGCAAATCAAAAGCATCCTTTGCAACCTAAAATGTCATCTTTTCACTAAAAATGTCATTTTTTCATGCATTTCCACATGTCCCCATTAGCAACCTTGGAACGGACCGGTGTAAAGATCCTATCTTTACATCGTTTCTTCCATAAAAGGTTTCATAATTTCTTTAGAAAGGGACAACCTTGAACCCTATATCTCCGATTATCACTTAAGATGAGTATGAAGCATCTATATGAGCTCGACCGTCTTAAAGTGTAGGATTGATGGGCTAAGGACATTCCTTTCTAAAGAACCTCATTTTGTGACTATAAAAGAGAGTCATTCTCTCGATCACGCAAGTCCCGAGGTTAAAAAGCGATGATCACAAGTCCAAGATGAGGATGGCATCATAATCCCGAATACATAAAATTCCAAGGAATCTCGAGCGACAACCAATAAATGGTTTGTACGTCTGGAAGACAACTTGGGACATTCCCCCCCCCCTTCTTTTCAAACACATGCACACAAGAAAGCACGCAAGCAAGCACGATTAATGGAATCTTGGGAGACTTGCTCCGGCAAGGCACCTTGGGTGAACGACGATCCGTTCTTCCCAAGGGGTAACTTAACCTCCGAACCCATAAAACCTTTTTTTCAAAGTTTTGAGGTAATCAAAATGGCGTGGCGACTCCGTTTTTCAAATTATACCGGATGTCTTCAAACTCACGTGAATCCAAAATTTGGGCACACATTCACAGTTTGGCGACTCCGCTGGGGACATCCCAAAGGAGAAAAGCTTTCATTTTTAAAATAAATGATACCTGGTATATAGGTGGAAACCACTAACCTTCCTGTATCGCTCCCTAACCCGGGGCTTGGGATAAACGGTGGTTTAACAATCCCATGTACCGGTATCACTTTTCGAAAAAAATAAATAAAAGAAAGCTTTTCCCTTTGAGCGGGTTAGACTCCCATCGCGGATTCCGTTTATTTTGCTTGCTTTCTTTGCCTTGCATTGCATCATTTGCATCTTGGGATTTGTGCATACTTTGAACGGGAAACAACCCGAAAATAGCAAAGGAGTGAAACCTGGAAAATTGATCCATGCAGTCGTACGGCTCAATCCTCCTTGGATTCTGACCGGACGGCCTCAGTGGCAATTCCACCAGGAAAAATTGAGGCTAATCTGGCAGTCCCGGCAGCTTGGGGCTACTCAGTTCCAAGACTAACTGGGGCTTCCAGAAAATTTACGTGCTTAACTGTTGCATTTTCCCCCGTTCCAAAAATCATTCCTTTAAAACACATTTATGAAAATCTCTGTTTTAACTCAAAAAGGAACATTTTTAGGAGACCGCACACTACGCGCACCTTATATCCTGTACACTTTGCACGCACGTCCCTTTAAACCCGGGGTGGTTGTTCAGCTGCAGTCACGGAAAGCCTTACGATGCTCCCGGGCGCGCATGGAATCACCCCAAACTCCCCATGGCAGCCAGTGTCGACCAATGCACAGTCCGTGTCACACGTTTCAAAAAACCGTGACTTTTGGTTGGTTTTTGGTCTAGTCCGTGTCATATAGCCCAGTTGCATATCCCCGTGAAGGTCAAACCTTAGTCCATAACGGAAGTCAAGGTCCTTCGCCCAAGCGAAACTCTGCCAAAATTCCGACAAGGAAAAATTGGTAGAACCTTGACTCCGACATTGACCTTGACCTTGACCTGCACGGAATGCGTAAGAGTCGAGACCGAGTCTTTGCCAAGAAAAGTCCAAAGATCTTTCGCTCAAGCGAAGCTCTGCCAAAATTCCGATAAGGAAAAATTGGCAAGATCTTGACCCGGCATTGACTTCGATTCTGACTCACCCCCGGCGTATACAACGAAGTTCAATGTGACACTGTGTCATCCGGCTTTTGCCGCCCGACCCATGCCTATTATCTTCTCGGACATTACCGAAAGTCAAAACGTCATTCGCTCAAGCAAAATTCTGCCGAAATTCAATCAAGGCTGAAAGACGAGACTTTCCCGGTATTGCCTTGACCATAATTCGCATTGCTCGTGCGTTGAAAGTTCCTATGACCCGCTAGACCCGTTAGGAGCGTTCTTTACTCTCGGTCGGTGGGATCCGCGTGCCCTATAGGACCCTCGCCCGGGGCTGTCCACCCTGGGAGGTCAAAATACAGGTGGAATACGAGAGGCTTATAGATGTAGTGACGGAACCCACTGATCCAGGATCTAGAGTAGTTGCGAAAAAGAAGGGCAAACCCCCTTTTCCAACCAAATAGGAATAAATAAAAGACACTGTTTTAAGTAAACTTGAACAATTAATGTAATCATAATTGCATGGTCAAATCCCTAATCGAGCCCTCCTCGGTCCGATTTCCAATTTTCCTATCTCGACCTTTCATGGTCAAACCCCTAATCGAGACCTCCTCGGTCCGATTTCCAATTTTCCATCTCCCGACCTTTCATGGTCAAATCCTTAATCGAGACCTCCTCGATCCGATCTTCGATTTTTCATCTCTCCCTCTTTCGCGGTCAAATTCCTAGTCGAGACCTCCTCGGTCCGATCTCCAATTTCTAATCTCGACCTTTCAAGGTCTCATCTTTTCCGATCAATTAGGATTAGGAGAAAATGTGTTTTGAGTAAAAACTTAAGCGATAAGTGCATGTTACTTGAGCCTTTAGCCTAAACACTTACCTCTGAGTCTAAATCTTACCTACCTTCGAGTCTAAACCTTACCTTATCCCCGAGTCTAAACCTTGCTTATCCCTTTCCCGCAGCGAGAAAGAAGTGTGCGAGAATACCGGGTCAGCGGCTTTTCAGTGCAGAAAACCTTAGGCAGAATCGTCAAAGAGTCAGAATGGCAGATTTGACAGAAAATAGTGAGGGTGCAGGAAATCAGATGGTTAGGAAGGAAGAGTTAATCCTGCCTTTGGAAAATGCCCATAAGGTTCATGAGGAGCAGCAAGCCATGCTTATTAACGCACTCCGTCGTCATGGAATTCAGGTAACAGTTGAGTCAAATGGTTCTCTGGTCACGGTAGAAGATGAGACTCCAGAGACAGTGATTTCAGTCCCCTCATCCTATAACCAAGACCTTCCATCCTACAGCCAATACCTTCCCCCATCCAAGTGCAATCCCTTACCAAGGACCACTCCTCCTCAGTCCTTTCCAATATCCCAGCTCATCAGGGCTCCATCGCCCTCAGCTCCTCAGAACAGATTGGGCTTCACCCCGCCTGTTCCCCAGTTTCGGCCAATACACCGAGCCTATACTCCAGCTTCACATAATCAGTTCGAGCTATGTGGCTATGTTCTGAAGCCACTATACCCACCTGAATGCAATCATGAGTTGCCAAAGGATGATTCAAGTTTTCAGCTGTCACCTACCGGACTTAATGAATTCAGCCGTCAGTTTCACCAGTTTGCTACTGTGGTTCCCTCTACTGATAAGAATCCTGTTGCGATTTCCAGTAACTCGAGAGTCCCCGTTGACCCCCGTGTGGCAATATTGATGGAGCAAGTGAAACAAATGCAAGAAAAGTTTGACCTCATGATGAGTATCAATACTCCCTTGACCCAAGACATCGAATCAGGGAAGGAAATGATTCCACCAAGCTTAACCCAATGCCACCAGTACCAAACAGCAACCGTACCCAGCTCAGCACCAGTTCCTCACAAAGGAAAGAGTGTCGTAGCTTCCTTCAGCCAAATCCAACAATGGAACCAACTGGACAATGGAAATCCAAGTGTTGAGAACAACAATGTTTCCCGAAAACTCCGCTCCCTTCATTATGACAACATGGAGATGCCTTTAAGCAAGATGCTGGAAGAGCTGATGAAAGAAAAGCTGATAAAGCCACTGGAGAATTGGAAGCCCAAGAACCCCAACGTTCAGTTGGATGAGTCTAAGCATTGTCTTTTCCATCAATACCCCGGGCACGACACTGATGATTGCAGCTATTTGAGGCATGAGATCCAGAAGTTGATAGAAGATGGGAAGCTCGAGAACCTCCATTGGCCAAAAACAGAAAGTTATGGTAAGAGGTCGATTCAGGAGGTGCAAGGTCAGAAACGTCAGCATGATGTTGGGATGCCCATGAGCAAAGTTTTTGATGATTTGGTGAAGCGAGGCCTTCTCACACCTCTCGAGAATTATAAGCCGAGAAACCCACGTAAAGTTGACAGGACCAAGTTCTGTGAAAAAAAACATTATGGTCACGTTACAGACAAGTGTTTGGATCTGAAGAAAGAAATTCAATGGTTGATCTACGAAGGAAAGCTCAAGTTCCCTGGCAGTCCAACCAGCGAAGAGTAGCTAGACTAGGGTCTACCTATCCTTAAGTAAGACTAAGAAAAAAAATAGTCTCTCAGTCAACCTTCGTAGGTTCTAGTACTTTTCTCTTTCAATTAAGTCCTCCTCGGACATTGTAATTAGTCTTCAATCTTCTATAAAAGAGTCTTCTTCTTTTCTTGCTAGACTTAAGACATTATTTGCACACCTACATTACATTTAATGAAATGGTTTTATTTTATATGATCACTTGCATTTCTCAACAAATAATCTCTCGAAATAATTAACATTCTGATTAATCAGTGTGAGGAAGTCAACTAATGCCTTCCCCATACACTTTCCTTACCTCCCAAAAGGTCTCCATCAAACCATAGACTTTCCTTATCTCATAAAAAGCCTTCATCAAGCCATACACTTCCCAAACCATGTCATCACCTTCATCTTGACCAAGTCAACGACGGCGACAACATCAAGGGACAACAAGAGGCCACTCAGCTTCGAAAGATTGACCCCATGTCGACAACAACCTAGGAGCTCGACTTAGACCTCAAGGGTATCAAGAATGTTCAAGCAGGGGCTCGCCTTGGCCCTCAGGTGCTTCAGAAAATAAAAAAAAAAAAGAAAAAAATGTAGTGCAAAAAGAGTAATACCCGGCTAAGTGAAAATCCCAAAAAAAAGGGCGAGTCTAGGCAAAAACAGGGTTGCACATAAAAAAAAAAAAAATCTTAGTGCAAAAAAGAGTAATACCCAGCTAGGCTGAAAATACCAAAAAAGGGCAGTCTAGGCAAAAACGGGGTTGCACATAAAAAAAAAAAAAAAAAAAAAAAAAAAAAAAAAACCTTAGTGCAAAAAGAGTAATACCCAGCTAGGCTGAAAATCCCAAAAAAAGGGGCGGTCTAGGCAAAAAACAGGGTTGCACATAAAAATAAAAGAAAATGAGGCCAAGGACCCAGCACCGCCCATCAAAAACTTGACGGACAGGCAAAATCAAAGCTCAGAGAATGAAAGTTGTCGATAACAATGGGGCGATCGAAGCAAAGCCAGAAAAATTTCATAAGCCTGTAGGCACGTGTAAATCCTTTCTCCCCCAATGAAAGAGGAAAAAGTAGTCGTCCAAGAATGACTTGGTCAAGGAATCATCCCGAGGCCCACACCTCATCATCCAATCTTCTCATTCGGGCCTTTTCACTAAAGGAACCACAAATCCCATTTCCCAAATCAATCCGGCCAAAGCCGAACTACGGCGACCTGAGCTCCTCACAATGAGGGGAACGTATGCAACCAGCAATGGTCCGGTCATAAACACATTCAAATTCCCGAAAACCCGATCTCATCAAATGACCTCTCCCATAGACACAGTCAGATTCCAGAAAACCCGGTCTCATCAATGACCTCCCTATACACAAACTTTTCTTTCACACCAGCCAACCTTGATCCGCGACAATTGGTTGACTTTCTCCTCATGATTAATAAGAATGTTTTTTCATATCAATATTAGTGGTTGAATAACCCGAACATTAACAAAGGGTTTTAAGCAATCTTGTGATCATTGTAAATAAAACAAGTTTTCAGATGTCTTGACTAGTCTTCTCTTTCTACATCTTAGGAAAGATAGTGCTAAACACTGATTTTCTATCAGCAGGGGCTTCCATACACTTTTACAAACCTTTCTACACTTATACTCTCCCAAAAGAGTCAAACCCAAAGCGAGTTTTGTGCCTACATCGAATAAGGCCATCGAAATAACACAAAATCGGGATTTATTCCCACCTTTCGAAAAATATGCCCCTACATGTATAAATTTTTGAGAATCTTTTCTTTCACATCTTCTTAAGGTTGACTGATTGACTAAAGAAAATAAAAAAGAGAGAGAGAAGGATAGGTTTTCCCTCTTCTGCCACAATTCGCATTAGGACTGCCTCGAAACTTTGTCAAAGCATTCCTTTAAACTGGGGCTTCTTTAGTCATTTTTGGGGTTCACATTGGGTTCTTCACTAGGTCCCTAGATGGATTCAGTCTTGGTTAGATCAACCTCAGGATCACTTCCGCAGTACCAATCATATTGGGATTTTCGCTAGGTTATCAGATTTAGGGCTTCACTAAGTCACTTCTTCAAAACCTAAGACTTCACCTGCTCAGTTCATCCAACCGGGGCTCCGATAAGTCGCATCCATCCCTAGAAGAGAGGTTTGGTCACTGCGACATCTGCTTTAGTCTTTGGTTATAAAAGCCTATCAGCTTCAAATGCCAGAATGTGAGAAAGGAACATTCATCGAGACCCGAGGTTTAAACCCAGTCTCAGCCCAAGAGGGAATCCTAGTCCGCGTTGACAACATCTCAGCAACAACAGCAGTTCAGTCCGCACTCAAGTGATACGACCCCACCTGCTAGAAACATGTCTTAAACAATTTCCAAACACATTCCATATGTACATCCAGACCCATTCCCTACCATGTTTCCAAGAAAAAAAATCACCCCCAGGCTCAAGTAACGTGCCAATTGCTAATGATAACATTTTCTCCAAAAAGCACCTTCGTTACTTCCGTTATAACGAGATAACGCCAGGCGACAGTTTCCTAATTGTCAAAAAATCCAACTTTAGCTACCTCTATCACAGATTGAGAAGTATGCTCAAGTTTGTCCATCTATAGCTACCTCTATCTACTCAATAGTGACGTAAGCTTTAGCTTCCTCAGGTGACAACCTCCATTAATTGTCAAAACCTCAAGGATCCTAGACATCGTTCCTAACTTTCTAGATGAAGCTTGAACTACGATCAAGGCTTGATTCCTCCGGGATACGTAGGTAGCCTTTCATAAAAGGTCCAGCCATCCGACCACTTTGGTCACCTTTTCTCTTTCTCCATTCTCCAATGGTGCATAAGCTTTTCATAAAAGTCCAATTTTTTGACCACATTGGTCACCCCTTTTGATTTAGTACATTCCTAGTAGGATCGGTTGTTTGACCTCCTAGGTCACCCCGTTTCCATCCTTATAGGGAGGGACCAATATCTCTTTGCCATTGTCCCAAGGAGGCCAGGTAGGTGACCTCTTTTGGTCACCCAATTCCAACCTGTGTCTGCAATTCCATTCCAGTTCCAAAGGCAATGAAAAGCACAGTTCAGGCTTACTAAGTCGCGCGACATAACAAGCCAAGTCGCGCGACATAACAAGCCCACATCAGACATCAGACATCAGCAGCATGCTGCATTCCCCAGGGCAATCCCCGACATGTCAATAACTGCAAATGCCAGTTATACACTTCTCAAATGCATAGGGGAGGGTTCATTTACCCCATGTACACCCATGCATTCATATTCAAGCCAAAAATCCATTCAAGTCATTCAATTCAAGCCAAATACCATACCATCGTCATTTCATAAGTGCGTGCAAAATGCATAACAATGTACATACAAAATAATATAGGCCAAGTCCAAAAGATGTGCATAGCAAAAATAACATGATGTTTTCCCTAAAAGGGGTACAATAACCAAAAAGTCATATATATCTAGGGGGAACGGGGCTACTCTGAGTCTTCTCCATCATCCTCTCCCTCATCTCCATCCTCGTCGTCATCCTCAGCCTCCTCTGGCTCATCATCAGGATCGTCCGAAGGTGCCTCGTAGGCTATGGTCCCTGTGCGGTAATAGTCATCAAGCTCAGTGATAACAGTAGAGTCAAGCTCATAGTCTGTGGCCGTCTCAGCTCCACCATCCTCATCCTCATCATCATCATCAATCTCAATGGGTCTATGAAGAGGCACATTTGGCCTCTTCGTCCGAGGCGTCGGTCCACTAATGCCTCCGCTGGTGCCCACGTCATCAGAGCAACTTTTCTTCCTTCTCGGTTGGCCAGGTGGAGAGATATCGATCGAACCCTGTGAACGGCACTGATTCTTCCAAAAGCTCATTCCTTTCTGGAGCTTGCCAATCATACCCACAGCGCCGGTATAAGCCCTGGTCAAGTGCCTGTAAGCCTGAGCCGACACCTATTACAAGCAGACATAATAAGTGTCAGAATGCAGTTCTTGATAACAGAAAGAGATGCAATCAATCCAAAAGACGTAAGGAATAGTACTTACAGATCTAGAACCTCGCGGGAGCACCAGATGAGGGTGAGTCTGTGACATATCAATATGAGCTCGCCTCATGCGACCGCCACCCTGGTAATCAATGAAAGTCGGGGGCAAAGGAGGTCTAGCCACATAGCCAGTCGAAGGTCCCGCACTCTGAGCACCATAACCAACCCTGGTCTGTGGGGACTGAATATGCCTAGCCACGTACAATGTGTAATCCCCATCCCGTGTGTAGAGATGTGCCGCCATGCCTACGATCAAAGCATCTACATTCGCCAACTGGCGAGGCAACCACATCCTAGCTGGAGGATCATCAGGGATCCGAGCATGCCTATTGGGCCCATGCTGTCTATACACTCTCTCTCCTAAGTACAAGGCATCTTCGGACAAGCCCACTAACATCTTGCGACACTCTGTCAAGTGCGCAGCATGATCCAAATCCAGATCGTCATAACGGCCAGGCCATGGGAACATACTCAGCCTCTGTGGAATCCCTCTCAAGCACATCAGCGTATCATGATACGAGGCCGTAATCCTGCACCTCGAACCCTCCGGTGTCCTAGTCTGTCTCCTGGCACTCTTCGTCCACTGTCTGAGAGCAGGAAAAGTGGTGGCAGGAAACTCATCCTGTATCTTCCACTCGTAACAACCAAAATACTCGAAGGCCCAAGCCTGAAAAGAAGAAGAAGAAGTCAAAACAAGGAAAAAGGATAAAATGCGCAAAAGAAAAGAGGTCAAGATGAGAGAATACCTCAAAAGCCAGATGACAGCAAGTAAAATACTTTGCCCTCCCTCTACTGACATCATCTAGAGCCAAATACATCTCGGCTAAACCAGCCTCACCCCAGGATAAATTCCCCACAGCATCCCAGGCTCTCAGAGGCTCCAGCAGTGAAATCAGGGCAGTAGAGGCGCTGTTAATGAACAGCATGTCAGAAAAGCCTACCCATACAAAAGCCCTCGCTAATCTCTCGGCTCTCAGCCGACTCTCAACAAGATCATCAACTACAATGTAGTCCCTACTCTGTTCCCCAACCAAGCCATGTAGCTCGCCCAACTCATATCCATTCCCCTTCTTGATCTGGGGAACGAAGCCAAGTAAACTCATAAAATCGGCATCAGTGATAGGCTGGGGCTCAGCTCCCTGTGCAGGCTCCTCTATGTAGAGTGGCTCATCTGTAAAAGGCAATCCTGTGATGACCGCAAAATCCAATGGCGTGACTGTAGTCTCACCCCAAGAAAAGTGGAACGAATGAGTGGTCTCCCACCAAAACTCTCTAAACGCTCTCACCAAATCTACACTCCTCTGAGTGTCTCCAATGGCCTTCTCCATCTCAAAGAATCGTCCCAGCCCGACGGCGTAAATCATGCCCTTAGGCGAGTCTATCTGCTCTTGGCTACCCGATAAGCTCTGCCATAGCCTACCAATCACCTCAGGGGAACCACGGGTGCGTAATCTCTGCAAGAAAACATGGCATAGGTATAAATATCTCATGCTATTTCTTGAAATCATCTCAAGCAAAAAATAAGTCAAAATATATCAATGTATAGCATGCATTTAGCATCACAGTTCCTAGGTCAATCCATGTTCACAGGCCAATTCATATGAAATGCATTGCAGTCTGGAAAATTCAAATCAAATCAATTTCACCCAAATCAAAAATTTTCAAAAAAAAACCCTAGGTTGCTTACCACATCCTTCTTCCTGATATCCGAGGTATGCTCATCGAGCTGTGGGTAGAAATCTCCTCTTCGTGCTTCCGGAAGAAAGGGCCTTTGATTCCTATGCACTCCTTTCCGTCGAGCAGCTAACTCGGCGTGTTGAGGTCCTCGCTTATTAGGACGCAATCTAGGAGGCATTTTCTCAAATTGAATCGAACTAAAGTTGTTTGATTTCTCTCGATCCCTCTCAAATCTCCCTCTGATGTTGCTCTCTCTCTTCTCGGTGTCGCCTCCCTCTCAATTTCAATTTCAATTGAGTTTCAAATGGCGACTGTGCAAATTTTTAATGAAACTGTCCACAGGGCCTATTATGTCGTGCGACATACTAAGCCCCTGTGGCTTGTTTTTACAATTTTACCCCTGAAGGCTCCATTTTACAATTTTGTCCCCCATAGGCCTGTTTTGCCCTTTGTGCCCCTGGCATTTTCAATCATTTCCAATCCAATTTTCCCTCCAGTGCTCCCGTGGCCTATTTTTCAAATTTATCCCTGTGGCTCATTTTATTTTCCCTTAACATTTTTAATAATAAAATCATCGGGTACGTCCCACTTTCTTTACAAAATTTATCCGGGTACGTCCCACCTTTCTTTACAAAATTTATCCGGGTACGTCCCACCTTTTCTTTACAAAAATTATCCGGGTACGTCCCAGTTTTCTTTACAAAAAATTATCCGGGTACGTCCCACTTTTTTTTACAAAAATTATCCGGGTACGTCCCACTTTTCTTTACAAAAATTATTGAGTCCTTCCTACTTTTTTTACAAAATCCATTCTTTCTCGCGATCTCCGATTATTCCAAGATGAAGGAATAACATTTCGCTCTTTTTCGATCTCCGTTATTCCAAGGTGAAGGAATAACATTTCGACCTCTATCGCGATCTCCGTTATTCCATGATGAAGGAATAACATTTCGACCTTTTTCTCGATCTCCGTTATTCCATGATGAAGGAATAACATTTCGCTCTTTTTCGATCTCCGTTATTCCATGGTGAAGGAATAACATTTCGACCTTTTTCGCGATCTCCGTTATTCCAAGTTGAAGGAATAACATTTCGCTCTCTCTTTCGATCTCCGTTATTCCAAGACGAAGGAATAACATTTCGACCTCTCTCGCGATCTCTGTTATTCCAAGATGAAGGAATAACATTTCGCTCTATCTTTCGATCTCCGTTATTCCAAGATGAAGGAATAACATTTCGACCTCTCTCGCGATCTCCGTTATTCCAAGATGAAGGAGTAACATTTCGCTCTCTTTTTCGATCTCCGTTATTCCAAGATGAAAGAATAACATTTCGATTCAGTAAAAGCTCGAACTACGACCTGGCTTGATTCCTCCGGGATATGTAGGTAGCCTCTTGTAGGTTCAGCCAATTTTCACATACGACACCCCTTTCCCCAGTCGATTCCGAACTACGATTATGGCTTGATTCCCACTCGGGATACGTAGGTAGCCTTTCATAAAAGGTTCAGCCACTCGACCAGCTTGGTCACCCAATCCGTCTCGGCATTCGCCAGATTGGATCCTTTTCTATCGACAACCCCACTCGCCCTGCAAGTGACGTTGCCGAGGGGCTTCTGTAAGTACCCAAATCTGGCTCATGCCTTCCGGTTAATTTTTCCGGCAATTCCGGTAATTTTTTCGGCAATCCCCCGGATTTTCCTAGAGTTTCGGAACAATTCCGGAACTGTTCCAAACCACCTAAGGGGAGAAGGGACTGCTTGGAGACAAAGAAACACGTTTTCATTTTATGAGGAATTCCCTTCTAGAAGACTGCCACCTTGCATGTTTCTAGAAGAATCTGGAAGCGTCTATTTATGTCGTGCGACATAATAGGCCATGAAGACTTCTAGAAGCTTGTCACCTTGCATGTTTCCAGAAGGAAAACGGTTATGGCTTGTTATGTCGTGCGACATAATAAGCCCATGCAGGCAGCCTATAAATAGAGGCCTTCACCTCTCATTTTGGGCACCTCTCCTTCACCCCTCAGTCCCCCTCTATAGGGAATACGCCCAGAAGCATCCCCTCTCCTCACATACCCCCTAAAACACACACTAACCCTCCAAATCACCCACCATTCAACCAATACACACACACACTTCCCATACACATCAAGAACCAAAGGTTCTCACTGAACCAAGACTCAATCCCAGCCCCGGAGGTTGCTGATTTGAAGGCTCCTATATCTAACTTGATATAGGAAGTCGTGGTCTTCAAGGGTAACGATTTTCTACCCTTTTCCTTCCCCTATCTTCATTATATGTGAAATCTCTATGCTAAATGCGTTGATAATGTAGTATTCTGATTAAAGTTGCATGCTTTAGTGTTATATTGCTTAGATCCATATCCATTTGCATATCATTTCATGTAAAAGCCCCGGCTTGACTTGATTTTGCATGAACCCTCGAGATGAGTGTGGATCCCGCATATTCACACCCTCTTGAAGTGTTCACCATTGACAAACTTGCCTTCTGAGATATGTTTGTGAAGTAACTTGGCCATATTGGTGCCTTGATACCTCTGCAAATCCCATTTGATGAAGCCTCTGCAAGTGGCTAAGTATGTCATGCGACATAGGCAGCCTATGTCACGCGACAAACATGGCCAGTTTGCAGAAACTTCATATGTTCAAGCTGTAATATGATTTTAACCCTCGTCATGCTATAATCTGATGTCTCTCTGCAATTTAGATAGTACCTATGTAAATAAAATGCCATCTTTTCATTAAAATACCATTTTTATACATAAAGGTGCATCTTTTGCACCTAAAACCCATTTTCATACATAAAAAGCATCCTTTGCATAAAAATTGCATCCTTTGCATTCAAAATCTCTTTTCACATTAAAAATGCATCCTTTGCACCCAAAAATCATTTTCATACATAGAAATGCATCCTTTGTTTTCAAAATAACATCTTTATGCATCATTTGCACCTAAAATGCTATTTTTCCCATAAAGTTGCATCCTTTGCATAAAAATCATTTCTTTAAATTAAAAAGCATCCTTTGCAAATCAAAAGCATCCTTTGCAACCTAAAATGTCATCTTTTCACTAAAAATGTCATTTTTTCATGCATTTCCCCATGTCCCCATTAGCAACCTTGGAACGGACCGGTGTAAAGATCCTATCTTTACATCGTTTCTTCCATAAAAGGTTTCATAATTTCTTTAGAAAGGGACAACCTTGAACCCTATATCTCCGATTATCACTTAAGATGAGTATGAAGCATCTATATGAGCTCGACCGTCTTAAAGTGTAGGATTGATGGGCTAAGGACATTCCTTCCTAAAGAACCTCATTTTGTGACTATAAAAGAGAGTCATTCTCTCGATCACGCAAGTCCCGAGGTTAAAAAGCGATGATCACAAGTCCAAGATGAGGACGGGATCATAATCTCGAATACATAAAATTCCAAGGAATCCCGAGCGACAACCAATAAATGGTTTGTACGTCCGGAAGACAACTTGGGACATTTTCCCCCCTTCTTTTCAAACACATGCACACAAGAAAGCACGCAAGCAAGCACGATTAATGGAATCTTGGGAGACTTGCTCCGGCAAGGCACCTTGGGTGAATGACGATCCGTTCTTCCCAAGGGGTAACTTAACCTCCGAACCCATAAAACCTTTTTTTCAAAGTTTTGAGGTAATCAAAATGGCGTGGCGACTCCGTTTTTCAAATTAAATCGGATGTCTTCAAACTCGCATGAATCCAAAATTTGGGCACACATTCACAACTACGTGACCTAGGAGGGTAGTTATGTATTGAGTGAGTGACGTTAAGTGTTTTTTGCTGGTACTCAGTTATTACGACAGGATCTGAGGGTAATCAAACTGAATCTTCAGGCCACAGAAATGCAAGGGATGAGACTCGGACTATGTTCCATGGTACGTTTGAGGCAGCAATGAAAACTATGAATGATCAAAGGCAGGAAGGAGAACAGGCACCTCCAAGGTATGGACTTGAACAATTTTTGAAGATGAAACCAATCGGGTATGATGGTGAACCCGATGTGACTAAGGCTGAAAGATGGAGAGAAGCAATGGAGAAGATATTTGATGTATTGAGATGTACTGATGAGGATCGAGTTAGATTTGCTACGTATAAGTTTTCTGGGGCTACAGAACATTGGTGGATAACGTTTAAAGGCTAGTTGAGATGATTCTCACATGCCTTATACTTGGGAGAATTTTGTGAGTAAGTTTAAGGAGCACTTCATTCCTAGGGTGGATCAAGATAGAAAAGAGGTAGAATTTCTTAATTTGGAGCAGAATTTCTTGTCAGTGACTTAGTATGTGGCTAAGTTTACCGAGCTATCTCGGTATTGTACTCATTTAGTTGCAACAGAAGAGAGGAAATCAATGAGGTTTGTCAGGGGGTTGAAGACATCGATTCGAACTCAGTTAGTATCTCATAGGTTTCAAGATTTCCAGGATGCGGTAGATCGTGCTTATCACGTGGAACATGACATTGAGGAGCATAAGAGGAAGACAAATGTGTTAAGTGCCGAAAGACAAGGAGGGCAAGGAAGACCACAACAACAAGGCAGGGATAGTCGAGGAGGACAGGGAATGTCATCACAGTTTAAAGGATAACCATATGGACAATCAAATGTTAGAAGTCGAGGTAATACTCCAGAAAATCAACATAAGAGAGTATGTACTTATTGTCAGAAGGAAGGGCATACAGAAGAGCGATGTTGGAAGAAGCAAGGGAAGTGTTTGAATTGTGAAAAGTTGGGGCATTTCCAAAAATATTGCCCTAAAGCAAAGAATCAACCATCAGGGAGTGTCACTGGGACTTCACAAGGTCAAAAAAGGGATGCTTCGGGGAGGCCTAAGGTTCAAGGCCATGTCTTTCCATGAATCAACAACAGGAGGCGGATTCCTGAACAGTAGTATGAGGTATCATTTTTATATCGAGTCTGAGAGCACGCACACTTATAGACCCTGGCTCATCGCATTCATATATTTATATGCATTTTGCATCGCAATTGCATTCTTCTGCTGAGTCTTTGCCTTATGTGTTAGAAGTATCGACTCCTATGGGAGAATGTTTGGTAGATGATGAAGTGTTACATGCTTGTGATGTGCATATATGTGATCATGTGTTACCTTCTAATTTAGTAGTGCTAACAATATATGATTTTGATGTCATTTAGGGCATGGATTGGCTAAGCAAGTATCATGCTTTAGTTGATTGTTGTAAGAAAATTGTTACATTTTCAGTCCCTGATATGCCTGAGTTTATCTTTGAGGCCATCCCATCGGTTGGGAATATATGTGTTATTTCTTATGTGAAAGCTGGGAAATTGTTACTTCGTGGCTGCACCGGATATTTGGCTAGTGTATTAGATACTACGAAAGAGTTGCGTGAATTTGGGGATGTCCCGGTAGTTAAAGAGTTTCCTGATGTGTTCTCTATAGAGTATGTTATGCCTCTGGATAGGGAGATCGAGTTTCATATTGATTTGCTTCCAAGTACAACTCTGATATCAAAGGCACCTTATAGAATGGCTCCAGCAAAATTGAAAGAATTGAAAGTTCAGTTACAAAAATTGCTTTATAGGGGATTCATCCGACCCAGTGTTTCACCATGGGGAGCTCCAGTTTTGTTTGTTAAGAAGAAATATGGATCTTTAAGATTGTGTATTGACTATCGGCAATTGAATCAAGTGACTATGAAGAATAAATATCCATTGCCTCATATGATGATTTATTTGATCAACTTCAAGGCTTGGCAGTCTTTTTGAAACTCGATTTGAGGAGTGGATATCATCAGTTGAAGGTCCGTTCAGAAGATATTTCTAAGACTGCCTTTCATACCAGGTATGGCCATTTTGAGTTTCTTGTCATGCCGTTTGGGTTAGCAAATGTGCCGACAGTTTTTATGGATTTGATGAATCGGGTTTTCAAGCCTTATCTTGACACTTTTATAGTTGTATTTATTGAAAATATTCTTGTTTATTCTAAATCTCGAGAGGAACATGAACAACATTTGCGAATGGTTTTGGCTGTGCTCCGAAAGAAGAAATTATTTGCAAAGTTTAGTAAGTGTGATTTTTGGCTTGAGGAGGTTTCTTTTCTGTGGCATGTTGTGTCGAAAAAGGGGATTTATGTTGATCCTTCTAAAATTGAAGCCATTGTTAGTTGGAGGAGGCCGGAAACAGTAACCGAGATTTAAAGTTTTATGGGTTTAGCTGGGATTTACCGAAGATTCATTGAAGGGTTTTCGAGGATTGCTACACCGTTAACTCAGTTGACTCGGAAAAATGTACCATTTGTGTGGAATGAGAAATGTCTAGTCAGTTTTGAAGAATTGAAGAAGAGATTAACCACTACACCTATTCTTACATTGCCTAATGGGAATGATGACTTGGTTATCTACTGTGATGCTTCGAAGGAAGGTTTGGGGTGTGTCTTGATGCAAAATGGGAAGGTAATTGCATATGCTTCGAGGAAGTTAACTCCATGTGAACAGAATTATCTGACCCATGACATGGAACTTGCTGCGATTGTTTTTGCGTTACACAAATGGAAGCATTATCTTTATGGGGCAAAGTTTGAAATTTTCACAGATCGCAAGAGTTTGAAATATCTTTTCTCCAAGAAAGAATTGAACAATAGACAGCGTAGATGGATGGAGCTTCTGAAGGATTATGATTGTACCATTTCCTATCATCCGGGCAAGGCAAATGTGGTTGCTGATGCTATTAGCCGAAAGTCATATGTAGCTTCAATGATGGTCCGAGAATGGAAGATGTTAGAAGATGCACGAGATTGGTGTCCCCATGAGTCGAGGCATGGAGCTATATTTGCGAATATTAGTGCATTGCCAACCTTAATTCAGCAGATAAAGGATGTTTAGAAGGATGATACCGAGTTGAAGAAAATAATGGATAAGACTAAGGATGGAAAATTTAAGGATTTCTCTCTTAGTTCCGATGGAGTATTGACGTATAGAGGTCGATTATGTGTACCTAGCATAGATGGAGTTAAAGGCCAAGTTCTTGATGAGGGCCACAAGTCTAGGTATACCATTCATCCTGGGACTACAAAGATGTATCAGAATTTGAAGCAACAATTCTGGTGGAACAATATGAAGCGAGAAATAGCAGATTATGTATCAAAGTGCCTGACTTGTCAACAAGTTAAAGCCAAACACCAAAGACCCGCAGGTTTGCTTCAACCTTTAGAGATTCTGGAGTGGAAATGGGAACATATCACGATGGATTTTGTAACAGGATTGCCTCATACTCGTAGGAAGCATGATGCAGTTTGGGTAATCGTGGATAGATTAACGAAGTCCACTCACTTCTTATCTATTGATATTGGCTATTCAATGGAGAAGCTTGCAAACTTGTATATTCACGAGATTGTGAGATTGCATGGGTTCTTGTTAGTATTGTGTCAGACCGTGATCCCAGATTCTTCTAGATTTTGGCAGGCGTTACAAAAGCCTTAGGTACAGATTTGAGATTTAGCACGGCATTTCATCCTCAAATTGACGGTCAATTCGAAAGAACGATTCAAATTCTTGAAGATATGTTACGGGCTTGTTCAGTTGACTTCTCGAATTCTTGGGATATTCATTTACCACTTGTTGAGTTTGCTTACAATAACAGTTATCAGTCGAGTATTGAGATGGCTCCTTATAAAGCTTTGTACAGGAGGAAGTGTAGATCTCGTATTTGTTGGGATGAAATCGGGGAAGCCAAACTTTGGGGTATTGATATGGTTCAGGATTCAGTTGAAAAAGTCAAGCTTATACGGAATCGATTGAATACGACCCAAAGTAGACAAAAGAGCTATGCCGATCATAGGAGACGAGACCTTGAGTTCCAGATAGGAGACTTTGTATTTTTGAGAGTTTCGCCAAAAGTGGGAATTAGAAGGTACGGCAAGAAGGGTAAACTCGCTCCAAGGTATGTTGGACCTTTCGAAATTTTGGAAAGAGTCGGAAATCTTGCTTACCGTCTTGCGTTGCCCCTTCTCTTGGTAAGATGCATAATTTGTTTCATGTCTCCATGCTTCGTAAATATTTACACGATCCATCTCACGTGTTACCGAGAGTACCGGAAGATATTGAGCCGGATATGTCTTATGTGGAGCAACCAATTCAAGTAATTGATACCAAAGTTCAAGAGCTCAGGAACAAGAGCATTCCACTTGTTAGGGTCGTATGGAGGAACCATAATGTCAAAGAGTCGACTTGGGAACTTCGGGAAGAGATGGAGCGAAAGTATCCGTGGTTGTTCGATCTTCTCGATAAGTAAATTAAAAATTCTGGATGAATTTTCTTTAAGAGGGAGTGATTGTAACGACCCTAAAACTAGGCACTATTTTGATCACATGTTGAGCACGTGTATGTGGCATGTGTTGCATATCATTTCATGTATTGCATTATATTTGTGATTATTTTGTGTTAGTTTTAATATTCTTAATAACTTAGTTGACCTTTTTAAGTATGTTAATAAATTAAATTTAATTATTTAATGACTAATTGAAACTAATAGGAGTTGTGTAGTTGAATTAGTAATTGTTGAAATTTAACTAAAAATCTATAAAAAAAAATACTGAGGTGCTAAAATGTAAAAGTTAAAACTTAAGAAATTTAATTGTAACAACTCAATTCTTGGAGGAACTTAAGTGAAAATTCCTTCATATATATCCTAAGGTTTTGTGTTTCATGGAGAAGCTTCATAAAAATCAGACCAAGAAATGTGTTTCTCTCCTTTGTTCTAAAACTATAATTAGGTTTCCTTCCAAAATTCACCATAAATTCAACGCTTTGTCCATTCTTCAATCCGACTGCGTCAAAATGTTCAGGAAGCAGAGTAGATCATTTACATCCGATTAGATTTTGAACTCTTTCATTTTATTTCGGGAGGTAAGTTATTATTTTCCTTCCTTTAATCCTTGTTCATATGATGTTTCAAGTTAAAATTTTTAAAGTATAAATGTTGCATGTAGTATTTGACCATTTTCCTTGAGTTTGGAATGGATTGAAATGGACTTGGATGAGTTATAATAAAGTATGGGTATAGTGGTGCTAGCTTGAGGTGAAAGTGTAGGAAAAAAATGAAACATTCCTGAATTGTTCAACATCAGATTCAATTTTCTGCTGAAGGCACAACTCGTGCTTGAGGTCAAGAGTCGTGCCCAACATAACCCAGTCGTGATATGAGTTGTGCAAGTAATTGCACTCGTGCTGATCAGTTGTGTGGGGCCTCCCCAACCCCGGGACCTATAAACTCATGCCCCGATGGTAGGGTCCCCAAACTAACTCATCTTAATTGAAACCTTTTGATTAAACCATTTCAAATCACGTGAGTTTTTAAAAATTTTCAACATGGCCTTCCTACATGGAAGCGCCATAAGAAACCTGTTTAACAATAATAACCTGCTTGATTCACTCCACATTAAAAGTAAAGGCATACCATTACATTTACAAGCCACACAACCATTATTTACAAGCCAATTTTTGAAATTGTTTATAAAAGTTTATATATACTTTGCCCCAAAAGAATAACAACCCAAAACATACTTCTCCCCTCCTAGCAAAACGTACCCTGACAACCAAAAGACGATCCAACTTTGCCCCGGCCTCACCGGTCTTGACCTCCTGTCTCAGCGGTATCTAAAAAAATTAAAGGGAGACGGGGTGAGAAAGAATCTCAGTAAGTTATTATGCATGCAACAAGATGCCAAATCATATGCAACACATAAGAAAGTTGATCAATTTCATATTTGGAAAGCGGTAAACACATTACGTTACCTGACCTTACCTTTTCCCCATCTGAACAATAAGTCGTACTACATGGGAATATCATCTTCTTATTGTGTGAACTGCTTAGGCATATTCATGCCTTATAAGACCCATTTTTCAGGGAACCATATAAGGTATCAGTGTCCTATGAACTGCTTAGGCATATCCATAGTAACTGAACTCCCCATCTGTGGCCACAGTGGGGAAGCGGTCACAGGTATAATGTAATTTGAGCACCTTATGGAATAATCTCTCATAAGAGATCATATTCCATTATACCCCCGATAATCAGCTGATCTCACACATTCAAGCACATAACAGTTACTTGAAATTAAATCCACACCTTGGGATAACAACATATAACATGGCACAATTACTCATGTTCAACCCTCAAATAGTGTAACATGTATATAAACACTATTGAGTCAATAATAAACCACATATGGCATGTATGCTCATGATCAATCCAATGATGTCGTGCAACATGTATTTCACGCACCATTTTAACATATAACTATCCATAGGTAACCACATAGAGGTACAATCACATATAAGTAGCCCTACGCGTTCACAATATACCATTACACAACCTTCTTTCAAGTTCCACAATCAAATACCAAGTTTCTATAAACTTTGGTTATCGATTAACAATTGTTTCCAACCCTTTTCCAGCGATATTCAAAGTATTTCCCCATATCCATTTCGCCCAAGTAAAACATGGTTATAAAGTACTAATGTTATACTAGTGTTATAGTTAAAGAGTGTTCCATTATATATTAGATGAATTAGGTTTCAAGGCTTGCAAAACTGTTAGAGGCTGCAGGGGAGGGCACGACTCGTGCCCCAGGGCATGACTCGTCCCTTCCTTGAACCACCCCCAAAATCAGTCGTCCCTTTGGAGAGCACGACTTAGACAAAATAGGCACGACTCGTGCCCATTCCACCCCCACCAGAACCACTCGTCCCCCTTAAGGGCACGACATGGCACGACTTGATTTTCCCAGGTCACGACTCGTGCTCCTGGGCACGAGTCGTGCCTTTACCCAGAATTGATGCTGATGTGCAACATCAGCTTCACCCATGAACCAAATCCCCATTTTGACTTCACACAGCTGCACCAAACCAACCAAAACCAGTTTATATACCACTTTTAACACTTAACCACACTCAATCCATGCTATAGAACCTCTATTCAACATCTATCACATGGCCACCCCAACTATTCCATTACCCTTTTTCCATATTCTTTCATCAACCCTTTTCTAACCATTTCCAAGCTAAGAATTTAAACAAACGAGTTTCAAAAAGGATTTATAACATATTTCCACTTCATATAACTTCATATGCTCAACATTAGAAAGAATCATAACAACTTACTTGAAAATATGGAAAAATAACGAGGATCTTTATCCGGCTAGATGAGTTCTCCTCAACGTCGTGATCAATAATCCGCGATTACTTTGAAGAACGGAGCAACGGAGAATTTTCTATAATTTTTAGAAGATCTCTAGGGTTTGGGAATGTTCTTGCCTGATGGAGAAGAAGGAGAAGGAAGTGGAGGAAGAAAATGGATTATAAGGGAAGCTTCTTTAAGATAAATATCAACAATTTTCACTAAGGCCCTCCAAGTATCAACTAACTACAACTAACCCCTACACTTATATTTACACTTAAGCCCCTCACTACTTTCATAATCCCTACCAATTACAATTCCAAGTAGGATATCTTTCTCACGTTATTTCCCATTTAAACCCATTAACATTTTATATCACAATTGAATTCATTCACATTCAAAACTCATAATTCAATCAAATAACCAATAACCACATAATACTCCAAAGATCATGCAATGCATCATAGGAAATGAAGTGCACCCCCCAATCCCACGTGCTCCCTGTGTTACCAAACAGTGCCTAGGGTTAGGGTCGTGACAAGTGGCATGACTCGTGCTGGCTGTCACGAGTCGTGCCTTGCCCTATTTTCTGATGTGTCAATTTTAAAGAATTATTACTCAATACCTAAGATATCCTTTAAACTAATTGAACACCATAATCAAAGTACAATATATGGACTACCAAATAATGTCTTAACATCTCAATTAGGATGTTGGGAAGGTTGTTTAATACTTGGTTAAATTGGGTGGAACACTTAATTGTTATGAAAACTAAATTGATCTAAACAATTTTATGGTTGATAAAAGATCCTTGAAATGTTAAGTTTAGTGTGTAGATCCTATGTGTTACACAATATTGATTTGTTGATATCGTTAATGGTATGTTATATAGGGTTCCCTCCTTTGGAATCCTAAGCTTCAATGAATAGTTTCAAGGATTCATAGCCCTTGTGCTATTTATGAGTAATGCATGTTTACCATTTTATTATGATGTATTTGGTATGGTTCCCTACTTTGGAATCATATATTGGTTGTTTAAGCAAGTATTTATTACTATGCTTTTATTTAAAGTCCAGCTGGTACTTGATTGTTACATCGGGCAGTGGTATGAGAATATAATGGCACTCGAGCCATGTTCATTATAATACCATTCACTTGTTTCCAATTTTTATCCCCTTCCATTGGCCATGGTTGGGTTCTTGGCTAGCTCCCTTTGAGTGAGTATTCTAGCTATACGTGGGGATAAGACTTTGTGTCAGTTTTCCCTTGTTGTTGATGTTGTTGTTTGGTTTCGGAACCTCTTCTTCAGCTGATGATGCTGCTCAGACTATTATATACTTTTGGGATTGAACCTTGGCTCAGTATCCTTCTAAGTGTTACGTTATCGCACTTATGTGTTTATCTTATGCACCCTTCTATATGTTTGTAAGATTGTGGTGTATATGATGATTAAGTTGGTATATGTTTATATGTTGCAGTTTCGCATATCATATTATTGTATTCATAATAGCTTACTGAGATTTATCTCACCATTTCCTTTATTGTTTTTCCTTAGATAAGGGCGAGCCAGGGGCTAGGTCACATTGAGCACAGGGAGGACGTCGAGTTGGGTATTGTAAGTACCCCAATCTGGATCACCCTCTTCCAAGCACATGGGAAACACCGCAGACTCATCAAGGCAGTCTCGACGACCTCTGGCACTCAAAACCCTCTCAAAACCCCCAGCCAAACCAAGGGAGGAGCTTTCTGGGATAAAAAGGGACAAAAGGACCTTTTGGGAATTTTCAGGAAATTGGAAAAGCAATAATGGTCCGTACGGACCTCTTTGCTTTAATAATTACTGAATCCCCTTAAAGTCCACAATATTCCCTCAAATCCCGGAAGTAATCATCACTCCCATACATGGTTGGTCCGTACGGACCTATTTGCAGCCTAGTTGGTCCGTACGGACCTTCTTGCAAGGGGACACCATAATTACAGAATATTCACCATCATCACATATTCCCTCAAATTGAGGAAAACCAAGATTCTGGTTTACCTAGAAGGTCCGTACGGACCTTCTTGCACGAAAATTTTTACTATAAATAGAGGGCTTCCCCTCCTCATTTTCACACACCTCCCACTTCTCTCTTCCTCCCTAAGCCTTCAGGCTTCCCCTCTAAGTCCTCTCGAGGCACTCCCGGCCCCTTTCGGATCCTTCCGAGGCCTTCCGAGCTCCCTTGTGGTGCTCCGAAGCCTCTCCGAGCGCTCCCGCGATGCTCCCGCGCTGCCCCGAGGCACTCTCGAGGTACTCTGAGGCCCCTCGTGGTACTCCGAGGCCTTGCCTGGTCTTTCCACGGTGTCCCGGCTCTTTCCGAGTCAAACCGGAGATCCCAAACCATGCCGAAACTCTGCCCGAGTGACTCCTGCCACCTCAACGCACGCCGAACCTCTGCCCGAGTGATCCCGACGATCCCCACGCACGCCGAACCTCTGCCCGAACGCAGCCTGCAACCTCAACTCACGCCGAAACTCTGTCCGCAGACAACCGGCATCTCCCGAAGCAATCCCGATCCTTCACCCAGGAGCAGCTACTCCGACCTCAAACACTATTCCTCAGCGGAAGACAGACACGAACCAACATTGGTAAGGCTTCCTTCCATTACTATTTCAATACATTTCAATACGTAGTGTACAATGTAGACATCCGATACAGCATGCATTTTTAAAAGCACACACACACACACACATAACATTTTAAAGAATATTAGGGGTATCCGAAAGACTCGTTTTACGAGGCGACTCGGGTGAGCTCTAATATTCTAATATTCTCTTCCCGAGGAGTCATCTGACCTCCGAACTCAAAATCTCATCACACAAAAACAGTTTAAAATTATCTTTAAACTGATGCCCTTTTTCAATGTTTTGGGCTTAATAAAAACGGCGTGGCGACTCTACAAATGCGAAAACAAACGGCGAGACACCTCCAAGCGAAATGATGCCAGATGCCGGGGCGCGACCGCGCTGCCTCTCGGATCCGGGTAATTTCAGTTGGCGACTCCGCTGGGGAAATTTTTGTTTTAAAAAAAACTTTTAAACAAAACAAAAGATTTTTAAAACGATGATGAGGGTCAAACTTTCATTTTACCCCCTTCTTTAACTATTGTGTGTGTGTGCACGTGCTTTACTTTTTATTTTACAAAAAAAATAAAAATACAAAAAAATGCATCAATATACATCTGTGCATACATTTAAAATTCTTCAAAAACTTTTGGTTTACTCAGAAAAAGAATTTTAGAGACCGCACACTACGCGCACTGCTGCCTCGGTTACACCGCACGCTACACGCACTGCTGCCTCGGATACACTGAACACTACAACCCTCAACCCGGAGTGGTCTCAGTTGCAGTCCGTTAGGTCTTCCTAGGCCTCTTGGATGCGCACGGGATCATTCCAAACATCCCATCCTAGCCAAGCGTCAACCCTGCACGTTTGAGTCTTGAGTCACACTCTGTCCAGACTCGGTTGGTTTTAACCCAGTCCGTGTCATACAGCCTGGATACATATACCATGCCGGCCATTTTTCTGAGTCAAGGCTTGGAACTCAAGATCCCTTGCGCAAGCAAAGCGATGAAAGGTCATGCTAAAATCTTGACCTGATCTTGATTTCCGAAGCTACACCTGCACGATGTTCCGTCCCGGATATACATCCATGCTCACATGACACCATGTCATCACGCCTTTGATACGTCAGCCATGACAATATGACCCAGCTAACGCCTAACGTCACGGATCCCTTGCGCAAGCAAGGTAAAGAGATGTCATGCCGAACTCTTGACTTGATCTTGACTCAGTGGCCGGCTCGGTTCACTATTCACATGGCTAACGCATCAAAACGAACATGACAGGCTCGGTCCTTAGGTTCGGTTTTTTCTTTTAGGCCGGTGGAAACCGCTTGCCCTATAGGACCTCACCCGGGGCTGTCCACCCCGGGAAGTCGAAATACAGGTGCAAAACGAGGGGCTTATAGCCGCACAGATGGTCTCCACTGACCCAGGATCTAGCATAGTTGCGAAAAAGAAGAGCAATCTTTTCCAACCTACCTAGGATTCTGAGAAAATACTGTTTTAAGTAAATTAAAACAACAAAAAAATCATGAATAAGAGAAACGGAAACCGCATGCCACGTGAGCTTTCCCCCTCTTATCCCGTAAGGCCATTCTTGTGTCTAAACCTTGCCCGTCACCCTCCAAATGAACCGAGAGTGGTTGAGAATACCCGGGAGCCGCCTTTCGCATTGAGGTCACAAGGTCCGATAGCCCTTCCTGGGCTCAACTGCTCGCACCGTCCGCTACTCTCCCATGATGGGATCAATAGATAACAGCTGAGGGAAACGGAACCCCGCCACTAAGGAACCTCCGCACAATGGAGGAGGTGCTGCGAGCCTTCGAAACCATTAAGAAGCGCCAAGAGGAACAAAGCAAGCTCGGATCGTAGACACCTTGCGTCTTCGAGGAACAGCTTGCAGCCTCAACTCGACGCGGAACCTTTGTTCTCATGTAGGACGAAGACATACCGGCTCCCGGTTTCTCAAAGCTATCAGAAGTTCCGCCTCCGCCAAGCTACGAGATCCCAGCAACGCAGCGCCTTCCGCTCAAAGCTCCTCAGCATCGGGCCAAGGCTCCGACATGCCCGCCTCAAAGATGTTTCCCGGCTCGCACATCAAGCTTCAAGAATAACAGCACACATACGTGCTCGTTCCGCCATCCCAATGCATCTCGGTATCCCCAGGATTCAATCCTTCGCTCTATACGAGCCTCGCAACCACAATCAAAAGTCCCCATGCTTACTGTGGACAGCATCCCGAGCGGATATCCCGACATCTCAAGCTTGCCACCCGCTAGTCCGCCAATTGGGGCTAACGAATCATTTCCCCAGCCTTCCCAAACACAACCCTTAGCGGACCCGGCAATCACGCCTCAACTTCAACACCCTGTGGTATGGGTTGGTATACACTCAACTACCTCCCCAAGACTCCCGAATGGCGATCCCATCAGCCAATCCACCCCCATCTTCGCTTTCCGTCCCCGAAAACGGTAACCCACCTCGCATACCGATCCTCACATGGCTTGGCCGATCGAACTAATGAAAGACATGCAAGGCAAGCTAGATAGTTCTCGGAAGGACTCCCTCCCGCCTATTGATCCGAACAAAGTGGTCCCTCTCCCTCCGAAATTCGAGTGATGCCTAAAATGGAAAAGTTTGACGGACGTAATGCCCAAAACCCACATCGACACCTACGTCCCGGGAATGAGAGCCAAAGGGGCAACCCTCAACAGATGGCGGATCACTTTCAAGATTCCCTCAAATCCACAAAGACTAAGGTGGTTCCTCAATGTGAAGGCGTAAAACCGCTCCACGTGGGATCGATCGTTGAAATCTTCCCCGGAGAAGTACCGCGCCAACCTTGAATGGGAGACAAACCGCCATGACTCCGCAAGCCACCGAACAAAAAGGATGACGAACCAAGGGGCGAGTTCTACAAAAGATGGAACCGGAAGCTAAGCGAGATAATGGATCTACTTTCCAAAGAAGAGCAAAGATGGACATCTTCCATTCCCGCCTAAAGCCATCTTTGAGGACCTTGATCGCCCACCATTTCTATCCGGATCTCCGTGCCATGGTCAACGCCGGACGAAGTTTGAAAAGACTCTGAGTCTTCAAAAGGCAACAAAGAACCCCCGCCTCGTCTTACCGCTATCGAACAAACCTGGCAACTTCAACTCCCGCCCGACCAAAGGAAAAGAAGCAAATGAACAAAGACACTACATTCGTAACGGAGCTCAAGTAAACCGCGATCAAGCAGCCCCAAAGAATAACAACCCCTCGCTTCCCACGCCCAAAGATTTAGACAACCTTAAAATGCCCTTGGGTCAAGTATTTGAAGCTTTGGTGAAACGAAATCTTCTCAAGCCGCTCGAGAATTTCCAACCGAAGACTCCCAAACCCAACATGGATATGAGCAAGCACCGCGCCTTCCACAACTACCCCGCCACACCACCGACAATTGCTTCGTGCTCAAGCTGTGGTCCAGTGGCTCATTGAGGAGGGAAAATTGGAACGCCCTCGTGGTCCCAATACCATCGGAAATCCATTCCCCCGAAACGACGTGGTAAACTCAATAGCCTTTGACGAAACTCCAAGCGAGAGCAGACTCGCAATTTCCGAAACCGTCATCATGCTTTGTCCCGCTATGACCGGGAGCGTGAAACCAGAGTCAAAAGGTCTCGTGACCGGAAATTCGTACAAGAACGCCCAAGGGCAACCGTCTCCCTACGATCTTTGCCCCAACCAAGGCATACAAATGGATGGATCGAACGTTCCCGTAAGAGACCGAGTCAAATGGTAGCACGGGAAGCGATTTAGCCTTCACAGACGATGACTTGTCGATATGTGAGAATCGGCACAACGAAGCCCTCCTCATCCTCATAAAAATAGAGATGTTCTTACTCCCGAACGTCTTGATTGATAACGGCTCCGCAGCCAACATCATCGCTTTGAGCACATTGAAACGACTCCGCATCGACCGCTCCCCGATAAGGCCTTCACCGGGTAATCCGAGCCTACGATTCCACCGCACGACCAATCGTAGGAGTCATCAATCTCGAGGATCCAATTCGACGCACAACCGGAGCCGGTAGAGTTCCAAGTCATGGAAATCAAACCAACCTTCTCTCGCCTTGCCGGGACGACCTTGGATACATCGATGAAAGCGATATCATCTACTCTTCACCAATGCGTGAAATTCATCAATGCCAATGGAGTGATCGAAGTGATCCGCGGAAGCAGTAATGGCAAGTGCTTGGCCGCAAGCTACGACCCGTAAGAAGGTCCCGACATGACCGAATACTCTTCTCCGGATGAGTCTCCTACCCCGTCCCGCTACGAAGTGGATCCTTACATCCACGCTCTAAGCCGCGACGAGCCGGAAATCGAAGAGCTCATGGGTCAAGATGACAACTCGATATATGCGACTGTGAAGAATGCTTAAGAGAGGATCAAGAGATGGACGCCCTGATGGAGATTGATCGAGGAGTAGACCCTTACTTCGCCGAAAACCCTCTTGCAAACTGGCTCATCACCGATCCCACGATACAAGACAACCCTCTGGCCGACACTCTCGGATCTTACGGGGACAGCCATCACAGCTAGTTCAATTCAAATATTCCTTTTAAGTCCGACCTGATGAATAGCAAGGTTGCAACCTCCTCCAAGGCTTAATCGGGGAAGGAGATATAGCATGCTCCTCGAATCGACATTGTAAATGTCGTCCAAGCAAAGATCCCAGATAAAGAGGCAGATTCTATGAAAGTGATCAACATCGCAAGAATCAACTCCGACCGCCGAATGCTTCGCCCTCTTAGAAGTAGCCCTCATCGACTTCTATCATCAAAAACCCCCAAGGACTGGTGGCAACACTAATGGAGGGACATCATCAGGGGAGCAACCAAAAACCTCCGCGATCTGGTTTGAAATTGAACCTCATGCGAGCTATTTTCCGGGACTCATGCCAAGGGAAGACTGGCTGCCTGAACCAGCACCACTCCCTCTAGAGCTACAGCCATCCGAGAGTAATGAAGCCTGGTCCAATCCCTCGTCGCCTGTAGTCTAGCTTCGAGTCTTGTTGTCTGTGAATTCACATCTTTTGAGTCTTTTGACGGCTTTACGCCCAACAATTGTGAGTCCTTGATCGACAATGTACAGTCTTCACGCTTTCAATAAAAGGTCCGACCTTCCTAAAAAAAAAATCATTTCATTGCATCTTTAACTAATAATGATGTTAACTAATCAAAACAGTTAATAACAATTCAAAAGGCAAACACATTAATTGAATAAATGCATCAAGCAAACGTTTAAGCATGTTGTCAAACGAGAGAAAAACCGGGCCCAAGCTGCCGAGGAGGTTTTAATCACAACGATTTGCAAGATTGCTGAAGAGCCAAAGAGACGCAAGTCCGACGCTATTTCCAGCACAAACCAGATCTTCCAATACCTCAAGAACGGGGAAATCACCTTCATGAACAAGGAAGGCCCACACACAGAAGGGGTCAAAACCAAGAGCATCATGGCCCTAAAACGCCTCGCCTCTCACTTCGTCATCCTCGGGGACATGCTATACAAGAAACGCTACCATGGACCACTCCTACGCTGCATCAGCCAGGAAGAAGCAAACAATGGGGCTTGCGGTTCCCACATGAATGCCAGAGCCCTGATGCAAATCATTCTCAGGATGGGCTACTACTGGATCTCCATGGAGGCAGATTGCATCCACTTTGTCCGAAGCTGCGACAAGTGTCAACGGTTCTCCAACCTCAATCATCTGCCTCCCTACGACCTCTACCGCATGACTACACCCCTGCCATTTGCCACTTGGGAATTGACGTCATCGGGAAAATCGCTCCGCCAGGCAAAGAATCGGTCACGAAGTTCATCTTAGTAGCCATCGACTACTTCACCAAATGGGTCGAAGCCAAGTCCTACAAGGTACTCACCTCCAAGAAGGTCGCGCATTTCCTCAAGGAAAACATCATCTGCCGATACGGCATCCCAAATGAGGTCATATCAGACAATGGCTCACACTTCGAGGGGGAATTCGACAGACTGCTGGCTGAATTCAAAATCACACGCCACAAATCTTCTCCCTACCGGCCACAAACAAACGGCGCCGTGGAAGCAAAGAAACAAAACCCTCGAACGGATCATCCGAAAAATGACCACCCGAGGACGAGATTGGCCCGAGAAGCCGCACCTTGCACTTTGGGGCTACCGCACAGCCGAAGAGCCACAAGAGAAACCCCATTCGCCCGACATACGGGATGGAAGCAAATTCTTCCCATTGAACTGGAAATTCCCTCACTCCGAGTGCTGCTGGAAAATGACATCAACGAAGTTGAATGGCTCCAAAGCCGACATGACGAATTGGCTCTGCTAGACGAGCGACGACTAAAGGCCATGGAACACGTCCGAGCCTATCAAAGCAGGATGGCTAGAACTTTCGACAAGAAAGTCAAGTCCCGAGACATCAGGGAAGGCAACCTTGTACTCAAAGAAAAGCCTCCCACTCGAACCAACCCACTGGGAAAATGGGAACCCACATGGATCGGTCCTTTCGTGGTTCAAAAGATCTTCTCCGGAGGTGCCATGAAGCTGACAGACCTAGACGGCAATCCCTTCATAAATCCAGTCAATGGAAGCAAACTTCGCAGATACTTCGCCTGAAGAAGAACAACTGTGCATCTCTTGGCACTCCATGTAGTGTCGAACTACGCAGACCTGAGCCCTCTAGTCCGGGGGAACGTAGGCAACCTTAATTGGTCCGGTCTAAAAATACACAAAAAAGTCAAAAGTTTGAATGTCAATCAAGACCTCCATCAAGCTACGAACTTTTCAAGAACACGCCCCAACGTCACCTTGACCAAGTCAAACGACTAAGCGCAACATCAAAGGACATCCGAGGGTCACTCAAGATCAAACGATCGACTCATGTCTGCTTCCAAGCCAGGGGCTTGTCTTCGCCCTCACGCGCTTCAAAAAAAAAAGAGAGCTCGAGCAAGGGCTCACAAAAAAAATATAAAAAAAAAAGCTCGAGCAAGGGCTCACAAACAAAAAAAAAACGAAAATAAAAGAAGCTCAAGCAGAAGCTACAAAAAAGAGGTCAAGAGCCCGACGCCAACAAGAGGCAAGGAAGCTACGAAAGAGACCGTCAAAACGACTTGTCAGGGGATCATTTAACCTCTCAGCCAAGCACAAAGCCTAAACAAAGGGGATTGCCGTCATGGCCTGCATCGTTTCAGTCCCGCAAATGCAAATGTAAAAGTTCAAAGATGGACGCCGCCAAGGTGCACAAAAGAAACAAAGGCAAACAAGAGATCTTGCATCTCGACAAAGCTTTAAAAGTAAATCACAAATCACTAACGGTTACAACATTTCTTGATGAGTTCAAGCATGGTCTACTCTCAAGTTCACAACATGCTAAAAGACAGCTTAATACATTTAACAAATAATGTGTTTGCAATGCAATGAATGGATACCTAGGAGGTCATTCCGCGCCGTCTGCGCTTGTCCCCTCTCCATTCTTTCCTTTCTTCCCTCGTCCCCGGCGAGTCTTCTTTCGCTCCACGTGAACCAACTCTGCGTCTCTCAGTTCGAGATCAGGGGTCCTCCCCGTAGAGTCAAACAATCCAAGAGCTCTCGTGGCTTCATTCGCCCGTGCTTCCCGGCTCTGGATCTCCTCCTCGCGAGTCCCGCAAAAGAGGACCTCTCCCGCGCCTCTGGCCAACTCTAGTCTCGTAGTCAAACAAAGTGTCTCCCGTCACATCCGGAGGGTCGGACTGTGCTTCGGCACTCCTAAGGCAATAGCTACTACGGCAACCGGGTCCCGTAATCGCTACACGCCTCGGCTCTCCAAAGCCACTTGGGACTCGCCCAACACGCCGCTCATACTGTGCCGGGTACCGAAGTCGTCAATACGACACTCTCCCGATGTCTAAGGAGTACCACAGATGGAAAGCGGAATACTTCCATACCCTCGTAAAATACAAGAAGGCACTCCGAGGTACCATACAAAGAGGAACTATCTCCGCAGAGCAAGGTCATCCCAGCCCAACAAAGGCTCCCCGCTTCATCCCAAACTCGCCGGAAACAAGCGACGGAATATAGAAGGAGGACCAAGACAAACCCGGAACTACGACGACAACACAGACCCTTCCCGAAAGACCCTCCTAGTCTCAATTCCCCAGGCGGAACCCACCAACGGGATCTCGATTCGTACCAAGCCGTGCCATCCATCTCTCCCAAAGTGACCGATCCATATCCAACACAAGAGGTCGCCGAGCAAATGACCACGGGCAAACGACGCTCTGAGCCTCGGGCATGGCCTCGAAGTCTCTCTCGCAGCCACAAGGTGAGCAAAGCGGGGCTTCCCCCTCTCATGAAACGATCCCCAGTCGCCAGACGGTCGATACCATGAAGAGTCTCCCCCGGCACCAACGGGACAATATCCTCTCCAGCTCTGCAGTGCCCAACCACATCTAGCAAAGCACCATCGCAAATGCCAAGGGAGCTGACCAGGAAAAGCGTCGCCATCACGCACAAGGCAAATGCGTCCCAAGAGACATCACTCTCATCATCGACCATGAATCGCTCCGGCAGCTCAGAAATGTCGATATGACCCGAATCAAGGATCATGCCCTGCACCTCTACCAACGAAGTACGAATAAAGCCTGCAAGCTTCACTCTCACAGCAGCACCACCAATCAAAGGAAGCGAGATGGCCTCCACCTCCGGTCCTCCAATCAAAGCCCGAAAATCCTCAAAAGTGGGCACCATTTCATTGTAGGAGAAACAGTACACATGCCTCCTAACATCCCAGAACTTCGCGGCAGCCCGCAACAAATCCCAGTCAGGAACCAACTCCTTAAAAGACCAAATCGAGCAAAGACGAAACCTTACCTCGAAAACCCGTCTCTGATGCCTCATACGGCGTCGCATCCACGTTTTCAGCTGCTTAAGGAAGTGTGCTTGCCTCTCCTGTGAAAGCCTCGGAAAAATTCTAGGAACGTACGAAGAATCCATGGCAAAAATGGAGGTTCCTAAAGAAAATGGGGAAGAAAGCTCGAAAATGGCTGCAAATGGGGAATGGGGAAAAGTCCAGACACTGGAAAGCATTTATGTCCTCCCAAAAAGCAAAGGTGGTCCGTATGGACCTCTTTGCAATGCAGGTCTGTCCGTACGGACCTCTTTGTAACCATGACCCATTTCCCCAGCAAATGGTACAACAACCACTGTCCCCAGCAGGACCTTGCTCCAAACTGCCCAAACACTGGCCAAAGCCATTTCCGGCAAACATACACTACCCACAAACGCACTCTCAGCTCACGTGGCATGCACAAAAAAATAAATAATAAATAATAGCAACCATTCCTAGGCCAAATCCCGGGAATCACAAAAACGACATTACATCTTAAAATAGAATACTTTTGCCATGCAAATACAAGTGTTTTATTACAGGTACCCATAAATGTCTGTTGCTAAACAAAAAAAAAAGAGAAGACATGGAAAGAGGGAAAGAAAATGAACCCTAATCTGAATCCTCAGCATCATCATCCTCGCCAAGATCATCCAGAGAGAAGTCGGGCATCCCGGTGAACTCGCCCGTCATATCCTCGTCATCAGAGTACCGAGCCCCCTCCGGAGGTTGGTACTCAAAGTACTCAGAAGGATCAAATCCGGCGAAAGGATCAAAGAAAGAGGGCTCTGACGATCCCTCACCCTGTGCATCCTGCTGAGGGAAGAACTGGTAAGAGTGCAAGCCTCGGGCTCCCAAGACGTCCGGCATCCGTCTTGTATGCCGCCCCCGTGAAGGTCCCTCCTGCTGTGGCTCCGGCTCGGCTCTCGGTGGAGGAACGTCTACAGAATGCCTCGAAGGCATCAGCGTGTACGCCGGCACGCGTCGCGAAGACCGGCAAGACATCTTCGACGCCATCTTCTTCGCGAAGGACCTCATCGCCACATAACGGCGAGTCCCGGCATATCATAGGCTCTCCCCGGGACTCGCACAAGCAAGCGACCAAGGAAACGCTCGGCAATACAGGTTATACTCAACAACAAAAAGAAAAATACAGTAAAAGATGCCAAGATGGAAAAGAGTAAGCACACTCACCGATCTATCGGGATCCACTCGGTATGCGGCGGGAGCACGCTCGAACGGCGAGACACCCTCCTCCTCGATCCGTCCCCACGGACATACGTGAAATCCGGCCCGGCATCGGAACCTGCAGGGGAACTGCGGGCCGGCCTCTCTCTCCCTCGCCAATACCTGCGGCGTCCTCAACTTCCTCCCTCACGAAGGCCCCGTACTCCTCTCCATACAAATAAACTCCTCGGCACCCACACCGCCAAGGTACCTCTCAAAGTCCAACACATCCATGTCCCGAGAATCAAGCATCCCAAAGGAGGGTCCCTCGGAGCCACGGGAAGCACACACAGGCCATGCTTTGCCGAAGACCCGCTCTCCCAGTGTACATGACGTCACAAGTCGGGCCCTCGGCATCTTCGCTCGCTGTCACCTCGGGGAGCCCTCGAGACTCATCGGCCTCATATCGAGCCCACGGGAACAAAACAAACCCCTCCCGGCTACCTCTCTCCAGGCAGCTCCTGCACATCCCCGTGGCGATGGTGAGCTTCCCTCTGCTGGTCCTCCTCCTCCCTGGCCCGTCTGAGCCCGGCCTAGCGTAGCAGGGATGCGCGGCTTCTGACCCGGGATCTCTATCCACAGGAAGCACCTGAAAAATCTCATAGAACCACACCTGCGACAAAAGCGAGAAAAGGGCTCGGTGCAAAAGAAGATGGAGAAACGACAAGTTGCTAAATCAAAAACGACAATAAACTCATACCTCCAAGCAAAGTCAAAACGGGCGAAGAAGCTGGCCACCCAGCTAAACCGGTCCAAGAGAAGTAGAGCTCGGCCAAGCACGCCTCGCCCCAAGCGATATCACAAACCCTCTCCCGGATCAATCAAGCTCTCCAACGAGCAAAAGGAGCCGCGATCGCGTGGTTCGCAGAACAAAGTCTCGGAAAGTGCAAACCACAAAAAGGAGCGCGCCGGTACTCACGCCGTCACCTGGCCAGGTACCCGAACATAGGCCCCGTCTGCGGCCGTGATCCTCGGCTCCACATCACTATACAACATGCCCAGCCCTGCGAGGACGAGGCTCAAAGCCCGGGCTGGGTCAACACATCATCGGCTATCATATCTCTCCACCGCCTTGGCCCTCCTTTGAAGGAAAGCCCGTGTCGCAGCAAAGTTGGTAGGCGTCACCGTCACCTCTCCCCGGCTCGGATGGAAGGTGTGGGTGGTATCCCACCAATACTCGAGAAAGGCCAAGGAAGACGGCTCTTGTTCTTCCTCGTGTCGTAGACCCGGCCGGGTTCTCTACGAACACACCCGAGCCGAAGCGTAGACCAGCCTCCTGGGACTCGGCCTACCATCCACGAAATATCGGGCATCCGCCGCGGCTTCAACAACTGGCCTCGAGCGATCCCCGAGTCTTCATCTTCTTGGCCTTCCCGGCCATGAGCCCTCATCCTGCGAGGTAAACACGGCAAAGGTACGTCATTCGCGTGCTTAATGCAAAAGAAAATCAAAGCACATATATCCCGTCACGAAACACGGCACATATTGCACATAATTTTTACATGCAACTCAAAACATGACATGCATTATACATAATTTTTTCCATGCAGTCCGTCACAAAAACACGGCACACACTGTACACATTTTCTCAAAAGAGGAATTAAGCCCTACACGACACATTTTCAAAAAAGTCTGTCCCAACACGGCAAAAGCACATATAACCCGCCACAAAAACACGGCACATATTGCACATATTTTCCCCACAAAGTCCGTCACCCAAAAACACGGCACACACTGCATAACAAAAATCCGTCCCTACACGGCACACACTTTCAGACAAAACCCGTCACGAAACACGGCACATGTCACATTTTTTCACAAAATTTGTCACTACACGACAAACTTTTCTCATAATGTACATACAGAAATAGCATTAGGTACAAAACACCAAAGCATGCATTTCATTAGAGAGGCACTTTATTTTCACAAATAAAAGCTAATCTACACATTTCTGCACAAAATACACATATTCACAAAATTTACATGCTAATTTTCAACAATTCATCAAGAATTTCACAAAAAGCATGGCAAATAACAAAAACCCCAAAAAATGCGAAAAACTAAAACCTAGTTCTAGCATTCAAAAATTTGAGCAGGGAATCGAAACGGAAAGGATTTCTTACCTCCCCGACGTTCCTAGAGCGACGATTGTGCACCTCCGGATTTGGATACAAGACATCCGGATTCTTTGAAGATGGAACAAAGGAGATCCAATTTCTTTGGAGCTCCATCCGTTGCTCGACCACTTCTTGACTGCGTTGTCGACGACTCCTCCGAGATCCTTCCGCCATTGCAAGCGATTCAAGCGAAAAATGGAAGATTTTGGTGTAAAAATGGAGGTTTTCTCTCTCTCTCTCTCTCGGATGCACGAACTGAAGAAGAAGAAGTGAAGGGGGCCTCGGCTTTTTAACCCGGTCAAAATCTGGGAACTGTAAAAAATCAACTTGGTCCGTACGGACCTCTTTGCATCCCAGTTGGTCCGTACGGACCTTCTTGCAAGGGAGGGCCAAATTACTTTCCTGCCCTTATAATCTTTGCCCTGGCT